>CM021766.1:40140604-40212154 GCA_011076525.1 Nettapus auritus | reverse complement strand
CTGGGGACGGCAGCTGGGCGCTGAGGGACCCCGAGAGACCCCGAGGGATCCCGAGCCCCCGCCGCGGCGGCGGGCAGGTGCGGGGCGCTGCCCTCGGCGAAGCCCCGGCCCGGCCGGGGGTGCCCTGCTCGGGGAGAAATCCTGAAATCGGGAGGAAAGCTGTGCCGGGGGTGTGCTGGGGTGGGGATGGGCTGGCTGCCTGCTACCTGCTGCCCGCCTCGGACCTCCTGCCCCGCTCGTCTTTGCTGCATGCGAAGTCCTCCTTTGCTGCCTCCAAGCCCGCGCGTGGTATTCAGATTTTTGGCAGCCGTAATGAGCTCGAGGAAGAATTATGTAAACATTATTAAGTGTAATAAACACATGTCAGCGTTAGGCAGTCTTGTGTAGAAATGTTGGTAAAAGCCGTGGCGAACGTTCTACTCATAATGCCTTTTTAACTTTGTGTAGCTGGTGTAATAGGCCTTGTGCTTCGCTGTTGGCTCGACGGAAAATCATTACCCGGTAATGGATGAGCCGGTTCGGAAGGAGAGCCACTGGGATACTGCCCGCCTTCATTCATAGATGGCTACAGATCGGAGGAAGTAGCAGGAGGCCTGCCAACTTTCCCAATTTAATTATTGAGCTGTCAGTTCCTGACTTCTTGTTTCAACTTCCTGAGGCAACATCTGGCTGTAATAACAAAAAATAAATAAATAAAATAAAATTTGATCATTCACTCGGCAGCGTTCTGTTTGCAACGTCCTTTTTACTGCAACTATTTTGAAAAAGTCGGTACAGGGGACCTGGATCCAGCATCTCTCCCAGATACCCAAAAGGAAAGACAAGAATAGTTTCAGCTGTGATCCTCGAGGCAAAGCTGTGCGAAAGTGTATATCATACTTGAGCTTTTTTCAAGAAGTCCAGTGGTGTGCATTTTAATCTTTCTAATCCTTCTTTTATTCAGAAGAATATTATTATTTTTTTTTCACTGCATGAAGCTGAATGATATGACTTTGGGAGATAAAAAAAATAAATCTTTTTCTAGCCAAGAATTTCTGCATTTTCATCAAGCACTGCTTCAAAAGGGTAATGGTGGTTTTAGAAGGAAAAAAAAAAAAAAAAAAAAAAAAAAGACATAAAGGATACCATATTTAAATGCTACCAAATGTGAGTGAAACACTGAAGAGAAGTTTTAAAATATCTATGACTGTCTTCATGTGTTCTCTGGGTCTGTTTCATATGATGTGACAGCTTCAGCTCACAAGTCGTTATTGCAGTGGCTTTTGGAACAGTATGCCTATTTTTTTTTTTTTGCATATCCTCACTCAATACACGCACATGCTCACAAAAATATACATCTATATATGTGCATATGCACAGGCAGAGACAAATACAGAGTGACTCAGCTCTGTGTTCTACTTGCTTAATCAGTTTTCAAAGCTCCAGTACTGTTCTCTTTTCTTATTTAAAATGCCTAAAGCCATCTTTCCCACGTTTCTTTTTTCACTGCAAGGGTGCCAAGCCTTTGACAAAGCTAGGCAAGCTAAGCTGCCTGGGATGGGCTCCTCCTCCTTGGATCACGCTCTCCTGAATGTCTTTCTGAAGGTCAGGAGGTCAGCTCGTCCATTAATCACAAGGCAGCTTGGACTTCAACACTGACCCTGCACACCAGTCTAAGGGAATCCTAGAAGACCTTCCTGATGGTCACTTAGAGCTAAGGAGAGACTGAGCTTGGGAGGCAGAGATCCTGGGAGCCCAAATTGCCATCAGGTGGTGTCAGGAACGCCGTGGGGTGACAACCCTCACCCATGCGCAGCACTCAGTACAGCCTGTCTGCTTTCACTTTGGTCTCTCATGGGCTAGACTGATACTACCTGTTACGACTGTGGTGGTAGATACGAGTTGGGCACGTATGGCGATAACGCCTAGCTCAACACCTCTGAGTTTGACACTCTCCCTTAGCATTCCCAAGGAAAGCGCTCGTTTTGGTTTCCCCATTCCATTGTCTCTCCCTCCCATTAAGAAGTTAGGTGCAGAGATCAAAGGAGACTAAGTAAATGCTGTTGTTTGGGCTCATGGCAGAGGTTTGCTCTCTGGTTCTTTTTTTTTCTTTTTTTTTTTTTCTTTTTTTTCCAGAAGTTTCCTTTCCCTCAAAGCTTAGAGAAACTTCTGGAATATTTTATTGATTTCTTCGCAGCTCACCACTGGAACTCCTCATAATTCCTGGCCTCCTAAGGCTCACCAGGTACTTTTTCTTTCTTCTTTCTCTCCATCCTCCAGTTCAAGTGGCAGAAAGGCTAACTACTCTGTTAAGTAGGGCAGACTTTCGTAAACCACTGAAAGAACTCTGGATAATCCTTTCGTACCTGCCTCCCGTCTTCAAGTGAAATGACTATGCCTGTTATGTCCTCACAGGAGAGGATAGAATACTTCATATAAATTCCATTCAAGATTCTCCTGTTTTCCCTACAGTTCGTGAAAGATCAGTCAGACTCTTCCTTTAAAGAAGAAAGAAAATAGGGCGAGGTGAGAGTGTCGAAAGCGGATTTTCTGGTCAAATCCTATTTATCAGTTTTTCTACCATTAGCCAATTTCCAAGCATACAGCTCAGATTTATTTTTAGAAAAGTCACCTGGGACTAAAAAAAAATAAATAAAAAATAGTCAAAGCATTTCAAAATTCTCCGGACCAATAAATGTTTCTGACACACCAGCAAGGACTGTGCTGAGTCCTGTGATCAGATGCAGCTTTGAAAACGTTCGTGTCGTCTTTTGCTATAGAAAGGAGTACATTCTTGGACACATTCTTGTACACGTTAAGGAGGCTATCTTCAACTTCCCTATTTTTTTGCTCAGGACATTCTCTGACAACTTGTGCAACAAATCTGAATCTGACAATAAAGAGGTAACTATGTAAACAATGAGCAAATCCTTTATGAAAAAGCCACTTGATGAGCAATTTAATACAGAGAATTTTGCAATCTGCTGGCGAAGGTCAATAACATGACAGATTAAGTCTACAATTGATTTATTTATATATTTACAATTGTGAAAGCAGAAATTGGGGTCTTTTAAAAGTGGCAGCTGTTAATTGCCAGCCTCACATCCAGACATACGCTTGGAGAGGCTGCTAATGAACTGAATAAAACCTAAATGAGTTTCAGGTCCAAGTTATTTACCATAGCCCTAAGAGTTCAGGTGAGAGACACTGATTTCCACAAGGATCCCAAGCTGGGTAATGTTTATTGGCTATATGGAGGCAACAATTTCTATCTGAAACAGAATTGCCTATGCAAAAGGAAGCTTTACCAGGGAAAATAGGATGTGCTGATCCACTCAGGCCAGCATCAACAGCTATTAAACATAAAAAGCCTCCTGGTTATCTATTATTGTATGGTTTAGAGACATCAGCTCATATAAAACTGCAAAATGCTTGAGACTCAGAATCAGAAAAGACTTTCCATAATGAAAAGCATCGTCTGCTTAAAAAAAAAAAAAAAAAAAAAAAAATGTCCTGCAGGATTTGAAACATCCGACAGCAGACGAGAAATCCAGAATCCTACTGTGCATGGGGGGATTTCTGCACACCTAAATGAGCATTTGTTGCAACAGCCAGCCCCCACCTAGGGACATGATACAAATCCCAAGGTATTAATAATACAAACTCAATCCCTAGCAATATTCATATTCTTTTTATTATTTTTTTTTTCTACATGATACTGGTAAGAGAATGTGGAGTCTGCAAACAGACTGTAGAGCTGGAATTTTGTGTCTGCCATGCTTACTAGGTAACAGATGATATTTCACTTTGGAGATGAGAAATAAAGCTGTGGTGCAATCAGACCATCGTGCAATAATAAGCGATGGTGGCAGCTGAGATTATAGGAGTGTCTGCAGATACAAATACTCAGCTGGGACTCCTTCAGGTTTCTGCATGTCAGCTGGTCTTCTACTGTCTCTCTGGGAATTGAACTAAGCACCATATGGGTGCCATGACTTCTGAATGCACGCTGAAGGAAGTAAAAAATAAAGCGAATGAAAAATCCAACCACTATCATTGGTATTTTAAAACCTCCTCTACTGCACTGGGTAATGGCTTAACAAGGGCATGCATAAAAGACAAAGAACGAAGGAGTTAGAACAAGTAGCCCAGTTGTTACCTGAGAGTTTCCTTCAATGATAATTAGAAGACTGGGAGAGATAATTAGGCACATTGTGTGTAAAGAACCACTCCACCAGGTAGTCCCCATGATGGATTGGCAGGGAGTATCAGGTAGCAAGTGTAATGATAAGACAGTGTGAAGAACACGGGAGAGGAGGACTGTTTGGTGGGAGTAAAAAAGGTTGTAAAGGTCTTTAAGGTGCTAGGATGTAAAAGTGTAGAAAGCAATGCCAATTTGTAAGGAATCACATCACCTTGGCATGTAGTCAGTGCTAATGAGCTGGAAACTTAATGTAAAGGGCAGAAAAGTTCTTACAAAGGTGGAAGTAAATAAATAAAGAGATCTGGCTGAAGTACTACAGACTTAGCTAATATGGAGAACAAACAAAAATGTAAGGTAAGCCTAAATCAAGCTGTATTTACCTTTCTGGATTTGTCCCACACTTCTCTTCTTGAAAGAATTGATGTACCTACTAGGCATAGATCAGTGTTATCTGGGGGTTACAAACTAAACAATCGGGAACCCAAGTATTGGACTATAAAAGTGGAATATTTCATTCCTGTAGAGGTCCTTAATGCTGGTCATGGAAGGTCTGGAATTCACAGAGTATGTGGATTACAGCACCTACTGCTTCAGAAAGGCACACCAAAAAGATGTTACCAGAAATGAGCAAAAGTAAGTTTTGCTGGTGGTATGCAACAGCATAGTTGCACGTACGTAGATGAAACATTGCCGTTTGGCCCCACAAGCTGCGTGTTCTGGCAGAGGAATCTGGATGGCTTGTTATAAGTCAAAGCTTTAGACATCTGCAGACAAGTATGAACTAGTGTCTATCCGGCAAGTAGTGGAAGGGATGTACTGCGTAAATCACATCAGTGATCCATGCTTAGAGTTCTGATCAGAGAAGAACAACAAATCTATGTTATAAAGGTGCGTGTGTCATCTTTTTATATAATATCATTCAGCCCTCAGCAGTCTAATACCGTGCCGATAAAATTATTTTTGGATTCATGCCTCCTGAGAAACTTTCATATTTATCAGAAACTGGCAAGGACTTTTACACCTGCACGGTGCCAGATGCAAAAGACTTTTATGTTAGTGACCCAGAAAAATATTTCAGAACATGGACCAATATACAAGTTAGATCAGAGCAAGCCAAACATGGGTTCCTTGGAGGAGAAAAAAAAAAAAAAAAAAAAAAAAAAGAGAGAGAGGGGAAAAAAAAGAGAGTGATCTGCGCAGCTAAGGAAAAAAAATACCAAGAAGGTAAGAAGATGCAACCATGCAACTGTAAATAATAGACTGATTCCAGAGGAGGAGTTAAAATTTTAGAAGTTTTCAATGCAGTTTGCAGCCAACTAATGGGCCTGGCCTCTAAGTTATGGACTCCATATTCCTCTGTAACTTTAGAGCATTTAAAATCAGAACCCTGGAGATTAACTACAGCATTCAATATCTTTGTAGATGGTGGATTCCCTGATTTTCTAGGAGTTTTTACAGTATTGAAACTCATGCCACTGGTTAGAATTCTTGTAAAACTAAACAGAGAAAAAGCCATAATGATCAGTGGAAGCAGACATAGGGATATATGACTTTATGAACATGTCTTATTTCTGAAAATACACCTATTTCAAATGTATATGTATAATACAGAAAAGGTAAATCTTACCAGCATGTGCAGAAGTTCTGATCTGCAGTGTTTCAGCATGCTTCTCCCTGGTTCTGCTGACAGTAGGGCAGATATTCAGTCCTGCAATCACATTTTAAATGACATTTCTATAAGCTAACTCCTCAACTGAAGCATGGAGTACAATATGGAAGGATATTTTAGGTGACGTGTGTTAACAGATACTTATTACAGTCTTTTACCAGTTGCTTGCTACATGGATGCATATGGTGCACCTACCTTACCCTGGACCTTCTGGATCAGCAACAAGTATTTCTCGTAATACAGAATCAAGAGTGCCTCTGTTCTCTTGTTCTCCAGCATATCCTCGGATAAGCTGTGTGTGGGTGGCATTGGTTGGAGAAAAGATTAGGTAGATGCTTGGCTGATAAACACGCCATAAGATCCACTGCTGCTGCAAATTATTGTTTCACCAGAGGATTGGCTCCATGTTTGTAAGCAGCCCTACAGATGCTGCTGAATGAAGGGCATGATTCATGGGCTGAACACACAGGTTTCTGGTCCCTGGAGCAGTATTTGGTGATTTGGCAAGAGACCCCAGGGCAGCTCATGCGGCACTCAACGCCTATGTCGCAGCCACTGATTCAAGCCTTTAATGTCTCCAACTTGGAGTCAGACCTGCATTGAGCAACTAAATGCATTCTGAACATCTTTTCAGAGGATCATGCTGGATGTTGACTATGTAATTCTTCTATGCTTGTTTGGAAATAATTATCTCCCAAGCAATACAAACAAGTAATCTAACAAACAAGAAGACCACCAAGGTTTCTGTAATTGAGTCCTTAGGCATGGTTGTTTGCCTGTGGAGGATAAAACACAGCCATTTATCTGTGTTAACCTCTGCCTACTTTCTTAGTCACATGGAACAGCTTATTAAAAAAAAAAAAAAAAAAAAAAAGGGTGATGTGAAGGGATAACAGTTACTTGGATGAAGTTTGCAAAATCAGGTTGTCACTGTTTCCTTCAATCCAAGGAGGTCGTTTAGAGTCTTGTAATTAAAGTCAGTGTTTTACATCGAGCGTTCTTGATTGTCATAAATACAGCTGATACTTGCTATTATTTATGCTGTGCTTTCCCAAGTGTGTTAGGGGGTTGTGGAAATACGGGAAGAAACAGACTTGCAGCTATGGGGATAAAATGTGCCTCCCTGGCAAACATTACAGAGTTTCATCCATTGCTCCTGTCTGGCTGTAGCATGCTGCAGAGCATTCTGCCATTGCTTTCTGTCGGGAATAATACGAAAATTGTATTGAATGAGGAGCGAAGGAGGAGGATGTGCGCATCCCCCCCCAGCCCTAGCTCAGCTCTCCCCGCGGGCCGGGGCTGCTGCAGTGAGAGCTCCCTCTCCTGTTCCACGCAGCCTGCATCAGCCTCCTGCTCGCCTTTAACCCCCACATCTGCTTCCCTGCGAGATTTTGTCGGTGCCCCGTTTAACGCACATTTCCATTTTGGACGAGCAGTGTTCAGCTGTTTTCTTTGTACTGCTTATTATTGTTCCATGGTGTGGCTTTCCATTGATTAAGATAGAAATCAATACCTCTTCTGCAGAAGAAAATCTGAATAAGCTGAATGCAAATAACACAATCATCAAGGCACCACTTAAAGGGAGAAAAAAAGAGGGGAGGGGGGATGCACAACATGCTAAGTCCAACCTTCTCTCTTTATGGCCAGTTGCAACATTGAATCATTGATATTTATTATCTGAGTGATTTTTTTGTTTAAATTGTCATCAGTTTGTGTAAGCATGGAGAATACTCCTTGGAATTATTAGATTATTTTTAATTAACTAATTAATTAAATTCTTTCATTTTGATATGCTCACAATGTGAATCTGAAGTGTGTTTCCCTGGCAAGGTCCAAGCACAAGCATGAACTTGCAGCTCTTGGCTTTCAATACACTAAAGAATACTTTTGATAAGAAATATTTGTGTTGGGAGTTGTGTTGCTATTTCTCATTAATCTGCCTCCTTCTGTGGCACTATGTCCTTCTCCTTTGCCCCAAACCAACTGGATCATCTACTTAAATCCTCCTCTTTGGGGAAAGAACAGTCATCTGCTAAATGCTTTTACAGCCTGTAGTGCAGGAAGACCTGACTGGTCTTTGGCCTTAGAATATTTTCAAGGAATTTATTATTTACTATTCTCAGGCATAATATATCATGGACAATTTCCATTGCTCTCATGTTTTATCGAAGGTTATTTTTTATCCCACTTAAACATGACTTAGTTGCCCTCAGAGTATCAAGTTTACAGTACAGCAGCTTCTGCAATACAGTCACGACACAGATTATATAGAATAATGGACATGTGACAATAAGACATGAAGAAATACTGTAACATCTTGACGACTTGCAGTAGCAGCGCCAATGATACACAATGATGACATTTTCCCCTTGTTTGGACACTGCTGGGTAGCAAACATCTGAGACAAAAATCCTGTTTACCCACAGACGGTTTGGGTGCTATCAGCAGTGCACGCTTCTCTGAGCCTGCCTTCGTTCAACCCTGGCCAAGGCTGAGTGAGCACCATCCTAAATATGAAAGCACCTCAAATTTCACGCTTATTCAATCCTGGGCCTCTGCTGAGACTATGCTAGTAAAAGTGCCATGTATAAAAATGGCTTTATGATATGCGTTTGTCCTCAAAAGTCCAACTGCAACAATAACTGATGTGTCTGCATAAAGCATATTTGTGTGTGTGTGAGAAGCAGAGAACATCTATTTGCCAGGAGATTCAAACACAATACTGTGTACAGACAAGTTATTTGAATATTTATCCCCTTATGTTTGAAAGTTCTGGACTGTGCAACTGGCAATTTATCTGCCTTCCCACAGTGTTTTGGTTTTAACAGCCACAAAATGGTCTGAACACACAGCCTCCCAAATCTTCAGGACTGTGAGGGCTCAAGGCAGCTCTACTGCCATATATTTTTACATCTACAAATGAATGGAAAGTGCTATCTTTTTCATTCAGTGCTATTGTCTTCTCCATTTGGATTTATTATATTATTCTACACTGGAGAAAATGTCTTTAGAATTTCTTATCAGCGATGCTCTGAGAGAACAAAAAAAAAAAAAAAAAAAAAAAAAAAAAAAAAAAAAAAAAGTGAGATTTCAGAATTTTATGTCCTACATGTCCAGGCAGGAAAGCAAGCAATATAGCGGTCATGAATCTTCTAGGGAACAGATCTTGACCACACTGGATATTTAAGTTTTCACAACATCTTAAAAATAAATAAATAAATTCAAGTTTCACATCTTAATGCACAACCGTCAAAGTCACTTTTAGCTCAGGTTTCTCCATGTATGAACCTAGCATGGCTGCTGTCCTTTTGCCAGCCCTTGTTTTTCATTAGATTTTGAATCCACTGGCTGACTTCAATGCAATTTCTCAGAAGTCCCAAAGATGCAGGTTGTTACAAGGTTTGGGAGCTTCATGCCTAGACTGAGGACAGAGGCCTTCCTGATGCTGCTGGCGTTAGGGAAGCCAGTCCATGTGAGATGTGCTGTTCAGTGGCACACGTGTCCACTGCCTGGCCAAGCAGCCAGCTAGCCCCTTCCAGAGACTTTTGCTCACCTGGCAGCATAAACAAAACGTAGATGGGGGGCACAAGAGGGAGCCGATGCTCTTGTTGATGCATCAGGGAGATTTTGCAGGTGATGAGCTAAAGACAGGAAAAGAATGAGGATGCTGTTGTTGAAGGCAGCAAGTTCAGGGAGAGGCAACTGCAGGGACAGCAACAGAAGGGTTTGTGTAAGAGGAAAACTAGCCAGAGGGGTGATTTTGGAGAAGATGTAGGACACAAGTTTACAGGAAGCAAGGCTGCCTGACTAAAGTTGTTACAACCTGCTTACTGTAAATGTAATTGCTTGTAGACAATAGAAGACAATAATTGTAAATTACGAAACGTAATGCATAAACTGTAGCTCATGTATAACACGAGACAATATCCTCCCTGTTAACAGGCTTGAAGTTTAATGTCTTACTAGATTATCATGCCAATAATGAAGTTTCATTATTTAAAGGAGATACATTATGGGAAAAACAATCATAGCAGCAGTATTCAAGTAGTTATCCACTCTGCAGTTTTCCCATATTTCCAAGCTGTTTGTTGCTCTAAAAGACGCTATAATTACATTCAGTACTTCCCAGTCTTCAAAAATTGGAATTACTTGGCTTTCCACTAGGTTATTATCCTGCAGTAAACACAGGTCAGGTGTTCAGTGCAATCACAAATAAGAACCAAAATGGTCTGGCCAACACTATCTCATTAAAATGATGACCACACAGTGGAAAAGACTGAAACACATTTCTTTTTTTTTTTTTATTTACAATTGAAGAGCATTAATTTGCCCATAACTCTACACCAAACGTGGGAATTTAGGCAGTGTACCTATCTGTCTTTTCTCTAGCTCACGGTAAACACTTAGTCTCCTACAAAGTAGCTCATTTTACTAATGAGACTAGATCCTTATACCACTAAAATACTGGCAACTGCAAGGAAGAAGGCACTATACAGATAGAAGACCCTGTATAGATACTGCATTTTTACCGAAGAATAGCCGACTCTCCATTTCCTACACTTCATCTTGCTTGTTGGTTTGCTTCTGCTTACCAGAATGAAGAAAAGTTAGGACGAATGAAGAAAAGTTAGATGCTGTCGCAAGTGAGCACCTGACAAAGAGTCTAGCTGTATGACAGAAAGTTTCCCCTATCAACAGGGATCCAAGAAGTTAGAACAAAACAGTCAATCACTTTCTTAGAAGACAGCGCTGAATATTTTGGGATACTCTCTCTGGATGCCAGCCCACGGACTCCTTCTGGAAACCAGCTGCTGTAAGGAAATGAGGGTATTCATAAAAATAGCTAAGGAGGGAGAAAGAAGATCAGAGCAGACAATTTCGACAACAGACAGAAAGAGAAACAAATGTCATGGAAGAATACAAAAGATCATTTTCCTCTTTTTGCAATGGCTCTAGTAAGAGAAAAGGAAGTGCACAAATAGTATATGCATGACAGAGGTAAAGGCAAATGTTTAGGGAGGAAAAAGACACTACTTAAAACCCTGTGCTCATTTTTTCTTCTATAGTCTTGAGTGCAATAAAAATTATGTTGCATATACAGTGCATGCTATATTTTCCTAGAATATATTATTGCACAATTTGTGTTCGTAGGTGTGTGACTGATCACAAAACATTGTTTTGGCTGTGTTAAGGAAAGGCTGTTATAAATTAGGGAATTTGCTGAAACCTCAAGAAATATACTCTATGGTAAGACAGAAAATACCATATCATCTTATAAAGGGACATCTCAAACTGCTCATACCACTTGGGCTCTCAGAATACAGCCCTACACGGGGCATTCATGCTAAGGAATAAATTCAAAACTTTTTCTCATCAACCAGATAAAGGTATATTAAATTTGGAGGCATGAATTCATGCATTGTAGTGTGAGTCTGCAGAGCCAAAGTGAGGTAGGCTTAGAGCAACATTCAGTAAAGCTCATGTTAAAAATACCTTTTTATCTGTGACCTTTCCTTTAGAATTTCTGTGATAACACTTGGGGATTTTACATTAAGTTTCTTAGTATAAGATTGAGCACTGAACAGACTTTTAGAAAGATTATGGTGCTAGAGGGATATTTAATGGTGAAATCACTTACTGTAGTACTCATTTCTGAGAGCAAAGGTCTGAAGTGAAATGAATTTGGTGATCTTAGATTAGTCCTTGGTGGGCAGAGGTCCATGTCTGAAGTCAGCTACATGTATAATTAGGTATAATTTCTACATCTGTTCAATAGAGGTTAATTGAACTATCACAATAATTGAATTCCTGGACTTCTGAGTTTTCTGTTCAACGTGTTCCTGTGAGATGCAAGCCAAGTATTCATCATCTAACACTTTTATAGGAAATTCCTGGTGCATTTGGTATTTGGTTTGTGGGTTAATACAGGGTATTGGCATTTTTCAAGTGTCTGAGCACAAATACAAATCCAATCTTCCAAAATAAATAAGCAAAAGAAAGAGCCACAAGTAGATAGATTCTATACTAAGAGCTCCTCATATCTCAAAGAAACAGTCAAAAGCAGATAGGTTACCAACTGGCAAAGCAGAAAAGCTCTAATAATCTTACCCGTGTATTCTGCAAGAATTTCACTCCTCTTGTGATGCTATTTAAGATTAAGAATGCATTATGAGTATTCAGTAAATAAAATCTTTGTATTAATTTTGAGCCTGGAATAATACAGCATTATTTTCTTTCTACCATCACAGGTGTGCAAACATATGACAAAAGCATATGCATGAATGCGGTGTGTACTTACTATTCTGTGTATGAGAGCCGTTACACACATTTTACAAGGCTACTGCTCACTCATTCAGAAAACTAACAGGTTTTCTTTTACCGCTTCTGTATGAGAAAAAAGTAGACAGGCACCATGATGAACTGCATCCATTTATGCATTCACCTGGGATCTAGCATTATTGGATTATTCTTGGCTGACTACACTTGTCAGACCCACTTTTTAATTTTTTAAGGAAACAATATTTGCTTTTCATTTATTGAGTTTAGCATTTAGAAGGAATACAGACTTTCGATATTGAAATCCTCTGTGCATTGAAACAGACAAGCTAGCAAATAATATTTTTTTTTTCACAGAATAGCTAGGAAAGATATTTTCCATTCCCACATAGCCATAGGCTTCCCAGCTAGGGCTGCCAACAGCGGTGTCAGAGATGGTCAGGAGGTGGAATTTTACCAGAACTCATTTAAAAATGTAGAATCTCTTTAAAAATAATAATAATGATATATATATAAAAAAAAAAATCTGGAAAAAAAAAAAAAAAGGAAAATCTTCCATACTGTCTCAAGGGCTTTATGAGTATTAAGCTTGAGTAAGCCCGAGTCAGCAAGATGGGACTACTTCTCTCGTGGTACATCAGTTGATATTAGTAGTGTCTTGCCTTTACGTAGTATGGGAATTATGGGAGTTACCATCTCTCTCAGGAGTCCAGCTCATAGTACATAGTAGAGACAAGGCACAAATATATCAAAATTTCTAAATTATTATTTTTTTATTTCATTAATCCTCTCTAACTATTACACTTATTGCTTACAGAGGATTTTTTTAAACTAAAATTGCAAGCTTCTGAAAAAAAGTTTGGTTATATTTGATTATATTTTAACTACAGTTTTCTGAAGCAAGTTTCATTACCAACCTATTAGAAACATGCTGGTGTTACTACCTGATTTAACGCAAGTCCATAACTTGTCATCTCATAAACTTTTCGACTTCATCAGGTCAGTGGGAGTGCATCCGTTGGTGTTCCTATTTAGACAAGCCTAGTCAAAAGTATTGCAAAGCTTCAAGTGCAGAGAATGCAGGACTGATCCCTATGAACACACTTCAAATTTTTCGCAACTCAGTCCCATAAACCAATTTTAGTGATGCAATGAAGTTCACTGTCTGCTAAGTCATTGTGAATCATAAAGTTCCCATTTGTGTGGTATAAATCAACATAACTATTCAACAATTAAATCTACAATGAATATATTTTTTAAATTACCAAGCATTATGTTTCATTTTACAAGCTTGCACATGTATTCTTTATAGCTTACTGTCATGTAATGCTTTATAAATGATACTTGATAAACAACAGCTGTATAATCTTAGAAATATTCATCAAGAGGCACATGTATCCATGGTAAATCACTTTTGACTTGTACAATGCTGGTGGCTGGCATATAATCTTCTAACTGCTTGCACGTGGAACATAATAGGACATGGCACTATGCTTCTGCGAGACCAAAATACATTCAGAAAACATACTTAGGTATCAATTGCAAGCAAGAATGAAAAACATTTGTCAAGTGCACAGTTCCAAAGTGTAAATCTCATAGTAGATGCTATATTTATGGTACACCACTATGCATATTTTGCATACTGTTTATTTTTAAATTGAACTTCATTGCACTCATTTTCACAGTTTATTGGCACTGAAACCTAAAGCTTAGTAAAGATGTGGTATTAGGGATTGTTTTTGCTCTCCCATAAGCTAAAACGAGCGGCAACTCCTGTACTTCTCTCAGCTGTTAGATTTCTGCTAATTCCCTAGGTTATGTCATAGTTTATTTCCTATCTGCTAAATGTGTTTCAACTTTCAGAAAAGTTCCCGTGAGGCAGAATATGGGAGAAGAGGGATCAGCTATTCTTTTAGATGCTGGTGTACAACTTATGCAGAGCCACCTACACTAGTCCTTATGTCACAGGGAGTTTTGGGGACGAAGAGATAAGGAATTCCACCGTGCACATGCTGAGGGCAGCATAGCGGTGTTGTTGTTACATAGCTGTTGGACTAAAGAATTAGAGTGCTCTGTGATTGCTACCTTTGGGCTCTTCACTGAATTGAACTGCTTGTTACAGCAGCCTCATCTCTGTTTTATTGAGACCATGCAGTTGTTCAATGTTTACGCTATATGGTAACAACTACTCTTCGTGAAGCACCGCTATTTATGCTTTACTTAGGATCATATCAGAAAGCCAAGGTCTAAGGCACACACCGTATCTACTCTACTCACAGTAATTTCCATGACACAGGTTATGCTTTTATTTTATTATTTTTTTTTTAATTGAAGTTAGGATTCACCTCACCTAATCATCTAAAAGTAAGACACCTAAAGCAACCCCCTTATCTAGGCTTCCCGTAACACCCAGTGGAGAGAAACAGACCAGTTAATTAAAAGTCCAATTAATGCCATCCTAAATAGTATCTAAGAAAAGTGGATGAACCTCCCTGTGGAGAGCTCTGTCCCTCTCTGTAGACCCTAGAGACGGCCTAAAAGGCTTCCTTCAAGTAGAAACACAATTTTTTCAAGGTAATATGAAGTGAGATAAGTGCTGCCAGCTGTGTCCCTCTTAGTCACTTTGCAGTACCTGCCACAGCTTCCACCAGCTACAAAGCACATTGATTTTTGGCATAATTTACCCCAACTTTGCCAGCACATGGCATAATTTACCCCAACTTTGAATATCAGACATAGCCCAGGGAGGCAGCCAAGTTTACCTGGTCTGTTGTGTCAACCTCTAAAATTAAGAAATTAATCCATGACTTGGTATATAGCTTTCATTTGATGTACATTAAGTGGTAGCAAATTTTTATTTTCAGGATAACCCTACAAGATCTGGAGCTTTCTCAGGAAGATGCTGTGTGAAAAGGCTTTCTACTAGTTGCTCATATCCATGAAATTCAGTTAATAAAATTTACAGTCTCTGCAATTCTGTATTTGTGTCCAAGTTATGCCAAAACATCTCAGGTTTTTGACAGAAGTTAAGGGATTCTCTTTATATCCTCTTATCTCCACCCTGTATAGAGGAAAAGCTGGAGCATGTATTTTATTCTTGTACAGAGGAAGAACTTAAGTAGGGGCTCTGAACAAAGGAGAAGCTGCAGAGAAAAATTCCTGGCAGCCAGTTTATGAGAGGAGCTTTGGGCTGAAGGGGAAACTACATACCTCTGTTGAAAATTAAGAACTTTTTCTCACTTAATGAATCTGAATTTGGGAATATGAGTCAACTAAGACAAATTTGGTAGCTTTGATTCTTGCTAATTAGAATTAATCATGACAAAGTATAGAAGATAGTTTCTTAGCCATTTTTTTCAGTCCTGAGGAATTTCAGCAAATTTTGTGCGTTGTGTCCACATCTGTTGTGAACATACTAAACTTGTGTATTGAAAGCACCAGAAAAAAAAAGACGTGTTCATGACTTCAAGTCATAACTCTGTTTACTATTACTGTCACACTGCTAATAAAACAGGACAAAAAAGCTCTACAGTGTATAGTACAGCCAATTAATTCTTATGTATACAAGGCCAAGATTATTGCCACCTTTGCCTCTAGTTCTTCTGAAATGTTTTTGAAACAGGGTCACCAGAGCTGCTTGCAGTGTTCAAACTACTACGCATCTGGGTTTTATTAAGATGTTTTCTGTTTTCTTCTCGGTTCCTTTTCTAAGAAGTCCTAACACTCCAGCTGACATCTATGACCCTTTGGCTGGTGGTCTTGCAGAATGAACTGCAGTAAGCTCAGCTGTCTAGAATGGAGACAGTTCATTCAGAGTCCATCCTTTTTATAATGAGGACTGATTTACTCCAAATGATTTACCCTGCACTTACTGATACTGTATTTCCCTTGCTATTTTATTCCATTGTCCTTTCCAGTAAGCTCTAGAAGTTCTTGCTATCTTACATGCCAAGAAGCTCCTCTGCCAAGTAGTGCAGAAGGATGAATAGTGTAAATCCCACTATTGGTATTTAGGGGACCTGTTGGTTGAGAAAGTTGACCACTTAGGGCTATTTGTCGTCATCTGTCTTTAAGTCATTACTAATCCACGGCAACAGCTTCCCATTAATTCCATGGTAATTTATTTTGTAGAAGCCTTTAATGAGGGAATGTGTCAAAAGCCTTTTAAAAATCCAAATACCTTACAGCATTAGGATCACTGTAATCCACATGCTTGTAGTCAGCTTTAAAAAAACTCAAATACATTTCTAAGGAACATCTTCACCCAGTAGAAGCTGTGTGTTATGCAATATATTGTGTTTGTCCAGTTGTCTATTAATCTCTCCCTTCATTACAGTTTTACTGTTTTGCCTCTACAGAAACCAGCCTTACAGTCTATAGATCCAGGATCTCTCTGGAGTCCTTCATAAAAGCTGGTGTCACATTTCCCACCTTCTGTTCCTCTGGCAATAGGTTAGACACCACAGTTAGCAGTTTAGCAATTTTATATTTGTTATAAATCTTCAGTGAATACCATCTGTTCCTGGAGATTTCTTACTGTTCAGTATGTCAATTTGCTCTAAAGCCTTTTCTATTGACACTTGAATTTAAGCCAGTTCCTCAGCCTTATCTCCCATAAGGAATGACTGATATCAGAACCTCATTCTCTTCTGTAATGAACACTGATGCAATAAATTAATTTAGCTTTCCTGCAATAGCCTCATCTTCCTTGAATGCTCCTTTCATACCTTGATTGTCTATTGGTCCCATCTGACTCTCTGTCAGGCTTTCTGGTAACTGTATGTCGGAAAAAAAAGTTTTATTAATAGGTTACTTGTCCTTACTGTTACTCCTTCAAATCCCTTCTGGCCTGTCGTATGGTGTCTTTACGTTTAGGTTGCTACTGTTTACACTCCTTTCTATTCTACTTATTTGGATGTAACTCCCAATTTTCACTTGCAATAGCTTTCTCTGGTCTGCTATGTAACATAGCTCAGGTGCTTTTCTTTCTAATTTGTATTTTTAATGTTAGCATATATTTTTCTGTATCTCTAACATGGAAATTCACTGAACAGTCTCCCCAGTAACCTGCAAATATTTTATCCCAGCTATTGCTCCTTTTATTTTTTTGTTTCACTAGCTCATTTTATATTGTTCTTGTTTTAAAATATTTTGTTATTGTGGCAAATCTGGGGCCTTTTCCCTTCCTATAAGGATAATGAATATGGTTATTTTAGCATATTCCGTACAGGTATACATCGTTCCCTGGGTAGCTGCTCCATAAACAGTCATTTTTGATACCTAAAATGGTTGTCACAAAAAAGAATGTGTGCAGAAGTAACAATTTTAGATAAATGAATATATTTTCAACAAGTCTACATGCAGTCATTTGCAATAGAAATTGTCTATAAAAAAAGCGATAGCTAGATTTTGACTGTTGCTACCTAAAATTACAGTAACTTTATATGACATTGACTGTACTATCTACTATGTAAGTGCTGACATTCAAATTCTAAGCTTGATTTTATTTTCTTAACTCAGTGTAACTTTGATAAGTTCAGTGGAACTGATTTATACTAATTTTCTGATTTATACTGAAGTGGAAGGTATATCAGAATCAGATCCTAAATCTGCTCTAAAATACACTTAAAACAGACAGTGTGTGTTGCTCTAGCTGCAGACATATGTACTGTGGTCATGTTCAAACAGCCTTTTATTCCGGCTGCTTCCCTCTTTCACAGTTTTTTTTATTATTATTTTTATTTTTATTTTTTTTAATTTATGGCTGACATGATTTACTTTTCAATGAAATTAACACCAAGAATTAAGAACTCTACAAATCTTCTGACTAGCTAACTTCCACCTTCCCAGCTAATTTGTGCATTTATCAAGGAATAAAGCTATAAATCACCAATAGCACCGCTATCTTAGCAAAACCAAATGTCATCCGTCCATTTGATTTCCGGTCTCAAACATAGTCAAAATGCCAGCGGGTGAACAGGAGATGACTGTAAGTCCTACACAGAGGTGCATTTAATTTTTCCATTTGTCATATCATGTCAACTCATGCTCTTCAACTTCTTGCCATTTGAGATGTAAGCAGGAATAGCTGTCAATATAATCTTCAAGACATCTACAAACAAATTTAATCAGCTGAACACAAGGGTGACTAACAAACTCCGAAGAGAATCACGAGTCTCTGCTCTGGAAGCAGAAAAGATCTCAGTGCTTTGCTCAGGAGCTTACCCATGTCATCACCCTGCAGCCTTGTACTAAGTGCTTTCTTCTGATGTTTTGTGCCAATGGACATAAATCTTCACTGGCGTATTTTACCAGGAATCCCATTCAATCATTGCAAGCATCACAGTGCCATATACTGCTGCACAGAAAAGGCTTTGAATTATGCAGTTATCTGAGAAATTTCCAATTAAAATATGTTTTAAGGACTGTTAGAATAAGCAGAGAGAGAGAAGCTGAGAATGCTTGTAACAGATCACAGAACTTTTCTCCAAATTAAATGAATATTTAATTCAGGCACAGTCTCTGACATTTGATCACTCGTGTGATGTGAAAATGATTTTCTGATGGAGCTAAGTACAATTAGGTTGTTCATATCTAAAAAGCTAAAAGGGGATTGCTGTGGAACCTGCTTCTTGTACCAGAATTTTTCAGTCTTTTTCAGAGTCAGGAGGGCAACTGCTAAATTTCTGTGCCAAGCCAACTTCTCTATTTTTTGCCAATCTTAAACGTTCAGGTGTAGGAAGGCAGGAAGGCAGTGTTTTTACTGAATATTTCCTTGCAATAGAAAGAAATCTGAACTCTTATTTCTGATCTGTGACAGCTCCTGGCACCAAGTTCTGGCAAGCCAAAGGTGATAAAAGCCCACTCTGCTTATGCCTGTTTCTTGCCATCAAGTGTTGTGTGTGCTTCTTGTCATTCTAAGTAAATCCATCCAACTCATGAATCATAATCTGTCCAAGGTTGCTTTTATCTTTCAGATTCCAGTGGTATCCATTCAGTTCCTCTGCTTTCTGGTCTTACACCTAGTATAAATTTATGTTGAGTTATTGCTGAACAATTTAACCGCTTCCTCGTTTTTTTTTTTTTTTTTTTTTTTTTTTTTTTTTTTTTTTAACATGTTGTAATTAAATTTAAATGTCTGTGAAAATAAATTGTCCTTGAAATTTCATTTAATGTGCGTACAGAAGTGTTAATTGCTGTTATCTATACCAAAAGTTTTGCTCAGTGTTTGGACAAGCTGTGACTACTTTAGCTTCTTTGCTTAATGAGTGTACACTTCTTGGACTGGATCGTAGTGCTTTATTTTATTTTTTTAATAATGAAGAAGGGCTTGTTGTTCAGCTTAGACCAGTGCTCGTGTAATGTAGCCCCGACAGCTAGCAGAATTAGATGGAAAAAAAAAAAAAAAAAGATAAATTATCATATCCTTTTTAAAAAAAAACATCTATAACCCCTATTACTGCTGTTTCTCTTTTCAAGAGAAAGGACTTGAAGACTTTGGCCTACCCATTTGTTCATGCTCTTTCCTAGTGAGAAGCGCTGTTTTTTTTCTGAGTGCGAAACCCCTGCTTTATGGGTGTCATCTCTGTATGCTATTGAGAAGAAATTCTTGAATTTTATACTTTCATTACAGCTCTCCTTTCCTTAGCCCGCTCTGAGTAACACAGTTTATCTCTAGTGCTGCATTTTTCTTTAGTTCCGAAGTCTTGGTTTTGTGCACAGCAGTTTTAAGAATATGTACAAGCATTATGAGTATTGTATTTTATCAGTCAGAGGTAGGGACATTATGTGAGGAAGGGGCTGCTTGTAAAAGAAATTATAGTGCTTTCTGCCTTGGCTCTATATCCTGCAGGTAAACTGACTGATATTTTAATTTCCTTGGACTCTTTTGAAAGCTCTCTAAATGAAGGTTCTGAAGAAAATATATAACTTTGGTTATCATACTTTATGGTTATTACTGTGTACACATTAAATGTGAATTAATGCAATAAAACAGTACATTTCACATAAAAAATACTGTGAATTTCACTGCTGTTGCTGACATGGCACATGCATCAATGTAATTATGGGTTACAAATCCTTGGTAAGAGAGGCAATGTTGGAGTTTTTGAAATTCCCCCATTATGTGAATTCAGAAAGAATGCCGCAGCTTGTATTTAATTTATCTTGTCTCATAGGCCTTTCAGAACAGTAATATCGATGCTGGATTTATCTTTAGTTTGATGACAGTCAGAGTAAATAGGCATGTGGAATGTACTGGTGCCAATGAAAATGTTGGGGCTTGCTCCTCCCTGGATTAGTTTGATGGTGTGAAACCGTCACAGACAACTGAGCAGAAGAGCTCTGAGGCATTTTGCCTCTCCAGGGCAGTTACAGGCCCAGCCCATCAGGGAGCTCTCTGTTTAGTACTCATTACATTTGATTCCACTCCACCTATTTTTCTCAGGACGCCTGAAGTAGGTTGCTTTTTATAAATCATTGATCCAAATTGTTTGTTTTCTTATGCCAAAGAACAGTGGGGCTGCAAAGCCCCGTGTTCTGCAGATAGCAAGCAGCAGAATTAGGCGTGCCCATACCTGTGCATCTTAGGACGTGGACATGAAACTAACTTATAAGGCCAAAGAATTGCTGAGTATGTGACCATAAGCATATCCCTACCCCGCTGAAAATCTCTAGCAGAGGTCTAAAAAGGGTTGAACCTATTAGCACATTCTACTTCATGCTTCCCATGAGTGAAAAGTGTGCACATAGTCAGTTACCATGGTTCAGCTGAGATATAATATCTCAACCAGCTGCGGTAATTCAGCTGTGCATCTGAGCCTGTGAAAAAGCTATTTATTATATTAGCATACAATTTGTTCTAGCATGTCCTTCATTCATTGCCAGTAGGGAATGAATATGGTCTTATTACCTTTGTACTTCACAGTTATCCTGTCTAAATACAACTTTTGCAGTCTTTTCCAGCATCCATAATTATACTTTATTTCTCCTGCTGATTCATTTAATGTGGAATTTCCTTCCAGTTCTGATCCTCTGATCATTGAAATCCCTCCTTCAATATCAGGTCTTCCAGAAACCTTACCTATGTTAACCTACCAAGATAAGAAATGTTGTTTTAGACTTGTAGACTGGCTTGAGTTGCAAGGGACCATAAGGACCATCTAATTCCAACCCCCTGCCATGGGCAGGGACACCTTGCATTAGACAAGTTTGCCTTGGGCCCCATCCAGCCTGGCCTTGAACACCTCCAGGGATGGGGCATCCACAGCTTCTCTGGGCAATCTCTTCCTATGCTTCAACGCCCTGAGTGAAGACTTTCCTCCCAACATTCAATCTAAATCTACTCTGTCTTAGTTTTAAAATATTCCCTCTTGTCTTATCATTGTCTGCCCATGCAAAAAGTTGCTCTCCATCTTTTTTTATAAGCCCCCTTTAAGTATTGAAAGGCTGCAATGAGGTCTCTCCAGAGCCTTCTCTTCTCCAGGTTGAACATCCCCAGGTCTCTCAGCATTTCTTCATAGGAGAGGTGCTCCAGCTCTCTGATCATCTTTGTAGCCCTCCTCTGGACCTGCTCTAACAGATCCACATCCTTCTTGTGTGGAGGCCCCAGACCTGGATGTCGTGCTCCAGGTGGGGTCTCATGAGGGCAGAGCAGAGGGGCACAATCACCTCCCTCACCCTGCTGGCCACTCCCCTGTTGATGCAGCCCAGGATGCAGTTGGCCTTCAGGGCTGCAAGCACACACTGCTGGCTCATGTTGAGCTTTTCATCCACCAGAACCCCCAAGTCCTTCTCTGCAGGGCTGCTCTCAATGAGTTCTTCTCCCAGTCTGTCCTCATGTCTGGGATTGCCCTGGCCCAGGTGCAGCACCTTGCACTTGGACTTGTTGAACCTCATTAGGATCACATGGGCCCACTTCTCAAGCTTGTCCAGGTCCCTTTGAATGGCATCTCTTCCTTCTTTGGTCTCAACTACACCACTCAGCTTGGTGTCGTCTACAAACTTGCTGAGGTTGCACTCGATCCCACTGTCTATATATCATAGATAAACATACTAAATGGCACTGATCCCAAGATGGACCCCTGAGGGACACCTCTTGTCACCAGCCTCCACCCAGACATAGAGCCATTGACCAAAATTCTCTGGCTGTGGTGATCCAGCCAATTTCCTATCCACCCAAAAGTCCATCCATCAAATTCACCTCTGCAATTTAGAGATAAGGATGCAGTGTGGGACCATGCAAAGGACTTACAGAATTCCAGTTGGATGACATCAGTCTTCCCTTGTTGACTGATGCAGTCACTCCGTCATAGAAGGCCATGAGACTGGTCAGGCATGATTTGCCCTTGGTGAAGCCGTACTGGCTGTCTCAGATCACCTCCTTGTCTTGCATGTGCCTAAACATTGCCTCAAGGAAGATCTGTTCCATGATCTTCCCAGGCACAGAGGTGAGGCTCATGGGTCTGTAGTTCCCGGGGTCTTCCTTTCTGTCCTTTTTAAAAATGGGAGTGATGTTTCCCTTTTTCCAGTCACTGTGGACCTTGCCTGACTACCAGAAATTTTCAGATATGATGGAGAGTGCCTTGGCAACTCCATCAGCCAGTTCCCTCAGGACCCTGGGGTGCATGTCATCAGGCCCCAAAGACTTGTACCTACTCAGTTTCCACCTGTTCAGTGGTCTTGAGCCTGCTCTTCGCTTACAGTGGTAGGGATTTCACTCCCCCATCCCCTGCCTAGAGGTTCAGTATCTTGAGAGGCATGGGAAGCCTGACTGCCAGAGAAGACTGAGGCATGATCCTAGTGTTTAGAAAAATCCATGTACCCTATTAGATGAGGAGTAGGTCAAGAAATGTTGAAGACAAACGAAGAGCAGTTCATTAGATGTAACTGTTAGAGAGCACAGCAGCAACGATAATCCAGGGCCAGCAGGTGGACGGGCTGTTGAAATGTACTGGGGAAAGGAGTAAAATGGGAAGTTGAGGTTATAGTGAAGGGGAGGGAACCAAAATAAGTGTATCAACCCTAAAAAAGGGGTTGAACCTATTAGGACTGTGGGGAGTCGTGTTTAAGCCTCAGGCCTCCCATTAGTGTTAATAAATCAAATCTCAGTCTCCAGTTTATTAATACAGCTATTACTCTTTTGCTTACTGTTTGTAAGAATAAATGATTATGAAGCATTCAAATTTTGTAACAATTAGGTATTTTAACAATATAAGCATTTCAAAAGATGAGACATCTTCTATGAGTATATGAATAGTTTCCTTTTCAGCTTAGAGCCCCTTGTCAACACTTTCAATATCCACCAAAGACACGAGATGCAGATGGTCAGCACCTGCTTTCCATCGCACAGTCCTTCGGGCATTTGGTTCGGCTATATGCAGTCCTAAGTGCACTGTCACTGCTTAACAAAAACATCATAAATAATTACTGTAATTAATAATGAAGCTACTTCCTTGGGCTAGCCATGCTTTCTTTGTCAGTTCTGCTGTATGTAACAGTGAAAATCTTTTAGACTAAATAGCTATTAAATTCTTTGAATTCTGTGAGTTGTTTCCAGTAACAAAAGAAATAAAATATAATTAGAAATTTGCCTCATGTACTTGTTTATCCTTGGAGAATAGGAATCAATTCTTGCTTGCCTGAACACATTAGGAATCAGTCAACAGGAGACTGCTCATAATCCTAATCATAATTCCAAATTTTTTTACTCAGTACCCAGCCCTGAAACACTGTCCTTTAGCCATGCTACCATGATTCCTTTGCTATCCTCTGGGCTTTCCTGCTGCCTTTGTAGTGGCGCCTGAATAACAAATATTTACAAAGACATCAGAACAACACCCAGTCTCTGCATTTCTGTTCAGACCCCAGGGAATACTCCCAAGCATGTAGTTCCACTGATGTTTTCTACAGCAGCAAAGTCAGTCTGAGAGCATCCTTCCACTATTTGATCCTTTTCACTTGTTTTTACCCCCTTCTTCAGCCCCACCTGGGCTGTAGTTAGTCCACTCTGAACTGCCAGTGCAAATATTTGTGGGATCACATTGCAAGCTTGATCACTAACATGCTCTGAGGTAATCATTCTTTCTCATGCTTTTGGAAAACCTTTTTACTACTACTACTAATAAAAAAATAGCAGCACAACTGGATTGTTTCATTGTTTTGGCTTAGCCCTGCAGCACAACTTGGGATAGTAAACACAAAAAAGAGCAGAAACAAACAGGAGCAAAGGGGAGCAGGAATCTCTTGCCAGCTGCAAAGCCAACCAACCAAAAAAAAAAAAAAAATCCAAAAAAAAAAACAATGCTGAAACACACCCTCAACCCTCATAGCTTGGTGCCTATCCCAGCCTTGTGTTCTGCTTTGTGATTTGGATACAGTCTGATACTGTTCCAAAATAAAGAGGAATGCGACTGTTTCCTGATTTAGACTGACTTGAAAGTAGCAATTACACCTACAGATTCCATAAGGTTTGTGATGGCCAAAAGATCAAAGACATTCTCTGGGACCCAGCCAACCTCCAGCACAACAGTAAATCAGTATCTTCCTACACTCTTTGGATTACGCTTCAGTTTTCCTTTTCACCTAAAACTAGCTGCTATCAATTAGGTGTCCTGTGTTTCCTCTTAGTTTCAATGGGCAGTCTGAAAATATTATAACAGAGGCTCAAGAAATTGAAGGAGACAATTGTCTATGATGATTTGTTATCTATTTTGTTACTTTTAAAAGTCTTTGCTGCCACACAGCCTTAGGGATGTTTTGTTATTATCACTGTTGACAGTTCTGAACACTAAAATTTACTGTATTTGATGTTAAAATCTCAATTCAAGGTTGTAATATCTATAAAGAAAATATTGCCATAGAGATTAAACTCTGAAGGGGCTGCTCACATACATGAGCAGACAGTGGAATAAATACTGAAAATCTTATCTTTTTCTATTTATCCAAGAAGCAGGAAACAATATGAAGAACATTTATTTCTATTTGACAGAAAATGCTTTTAACAATACATAATCATTATCAGTCAATACTCTGAGAGGTTACTGTTGATAGTAGGTGTCTGGAAGATGCTTTTCATGATGACCTTTAAATGCCATAGTCCTACGTGATCATGCAGAAAGAATATTCCTTCATTTCAATATCTATTAGAAAAAAATCAAATTGCTTTGGGTATAAACAGCATGTATGACTGTGGGACATATCTATACATTGGCGTTCTCTGCAAAGTAAGAAATTAACAGGATAAGGTTCTGAATTCAAAATCATTATCTTTGGGCGTGGTATTTCATATTGGAAATAACACTCAATTCATTATTTTTTAAATACTATGTCAATTATTTTTTTTTATCATCCATCTCATTTTTTTCTCACTTGTGCATCAGACATACCATAGAAAAATATGCTTCCAAATGCAGTTGTAATGTATTAGTGTTTGTTTAATTGTCAGTGCAGGAATTTGAATGAATATTACATGCTTTTCCAACTAAGCAAGTAATAAGATTATGCAGAGTCATACTAATAATATATTTTATCAAATTTTGAACTTGAAAACTCCTGTGTTGTGTTAGATTATTCAACAGATGGAGCTGAGAAGAGGTACTCAGTAATGGCTTTTTGTTTTTTTCTGTCTTCGTCTAAATCATTTCAAATGACATTGCCAATATATCATGCTATGAGACACAATGAACTGAAATTTTACATAGGGTCATTAGGTTATTATGTCACTTTTGTCATCCTTCTGCTAAGGCTATCCTGTATACATTGGTTAAATCTCAGACACAAACAGGTTGATTTCTTCCTTCAGAAATACAAACGTATTGCAGTGATTGATGAATTTGGAAGTTAAGAGCAAGTGTGAATTTACACAAAAGCAATCTGCATATTTAGTCTTGTTGAAGTGTTTATATTTGTTGAAATATAGTATTTCAGCAGCAGAAATACTGCTTAGGAAGCAGATAATCACTCTTTCAAATCAGATTTTCAGAAGATAATGCTATATTCACAAATTGCAAAGAGTGTCTCCAAACTCTCTCTGCTTGTCAAATGGAAAAGAAAATACCTATAACATTTACATTGCAGAATGCAGCATACAATAGGAAAAACTAACTTTGTGAAAGTGTGTGGAACTGTCACTGTTTTATTTTTATTTCTTTTTTCTAGAATATCTCTGTTTAATTTAACTTCCCTTTTATGTCCCTTTACACCCAGTAATCTCCAAGCACATTAAGTCATTAATGAAAGAACCAAGCTGTACCAGTCTGAACCAGGCCTCCCACTGATTTTATAAAGCAGGAACATATAATTAGGCTAATTTACAGAAAAAAGAGCTGATGTACAGGAAGGGTGAGTGACAAATCCAAGATCTCAAAGACCATCCAATATGGAACCCGTTATAAAAACCTATGCCTTTTAACAACAAAACTATTTTTTTTTACTTAGTCTTCTACTTTTGGAGTAGTTGTATAGGAAAAGGTGCTAATGTAAAATAGCATCAACTCTTAAAAGGCAGTTGTGCTAAAGCATAAGTTAACTAAACAGTCTTCAAAGTAATTGGCTGATCACGTTATGACATCACATTATCACATCCCATGTTGCAAGTTCAGATCTGTGGCTTTCAGTCCAGTTTCACAGTATCAGTGGCAGGAGATGCCTGAGTACATTTGCAAATCTAGGCCTCCTTCCTAAGAGGACAAAAAATACCCATTGTTGTAATATGTCTGAGGAGACAGTACTTCTAAAAAAGATTTTATTTGATAGGCATTGAGGAAAACAAAACAAACTGACCAAAGCACCACTTACATTTTTCTTTAAGTCCACTGTTAAAACAACACTCAAGAAATAAAGTGGTCTCTGTGACTCAATAGAGGGGGTTTGTTGTCAGTCTTTTATTTAAAGCTCTGCTGACTTAACCACATAAAGGAAAATAATCTTCAGCCTATTTTTGTGCTGTGATTAAGTCTGCACGAGCTCCAAAAGCAGACACGACTGACAGTAGTGAAGGGGGTCCTGGGATATTTAGCTGCGATACGCTTCTTCTGTGAAGGTCATCACTTCTTTCAATCAGAGTGAATGATTGACTCAACAAGAAGTTCATATTGCACAACATACTTTCAGAAATGATTCATGTTAATGGTATATCTCGGGGGATTGATGTTGAGCAGAAGCTACATCTAAAGCTTAAAAAATGATTTAGCAATGTGAAAGCCTACAAACCAGAGCTCACGTAGACACATTTGATGGTAAACATCACAGAATAAATACAACTAAAAGTCATAAAATTGGATAGACAATAAATCTGACAGTTTAAGACCTTTTGGGGCTCAAATCATAAAAAATAAAATTACTTACGCAGCCATTCCTTGATTCAGCTGTGCATCTTTTTCTCAGATGTGAACAGAAGACATTTTCACACTTTCTGACAGGTTGGAGCCACTCAAAGAAGTAGCTATGTCAAAAAAAACACACAATGAAGTACAATATTGAGGAAACATTCCTTCCCTCCCCCAACGCTGTCATCTGTCCCCACCTTGTTTTACATGAAACGTATGCTCAGCAGAACACCACTTAAAACCTTTTTTTGGGATTTGAAAATGCAGTAATGCCATCCATGGCAGGGAAGGCTTCTGCCTCTCACAGGCCAAAAAACCCACACTGTTTTTACTCACTTGAAAGCATTTATTGGTTAATGTTGAGCACCTCCAGACCTCATTATATGAGTGGCCACACTCTACACTGGAGAATTTAGAGCTTCTCTGTCAGTGCTTCTCTCTGACCTGGCTATCAGCTTTGAGGAGATGCTGAGTCTGGCGGCCGGCTGCCCACCCTCCATCAGGGTTAGGCCACCTCCCACCCATGGATTTTCCCTTAGCCCCACTACCACAGATGGACCTCACAGACATGTGGGAGATGCCCCGTCTCTCCCCCTTCGCCTCAGGAGCAGGCCTTGTGTCCCACAGCCCCACCATCCCACTCAGCCTCCTGCCTCAATCTCCCCCACCAGCGTGGGCTGATGCAGGTGCCAAGATGTCCCCCTTGGGCCTGGAGAAGAGGGAAACCAGCATGGCTGCGGGCTCCTGCACCCAGCCCAAACCTACCTGCCCCCAGGGGAAGCCCCTGGGTGAGTATGGGGACAGTGGGTGAAGGCATGGGGTCCCCTCCTGATGGCAGTGGTGCTCCCTGGCCCCGGCCCAACCTGGCTGCTGCCATGGAGAGGGTGAGGGGAGCATGGTGTGGGTGCACGTGAGGGCACATGCGTGTGCATGTGCCTGTGTGCGAGCAAGTCCAAATGTGGGCAAAAATGAGTCTAGAATGTATAAAGTCAGAAATAAAGCACTAGATTGTCTTGACTTTTGACTGAATTTATAGTTGAGGGGGACTTCTGCTGATAGGAAGTGGCATTGTGTCTATGGCTACTTGTCCGTATTTAGCTAGGCATAAGCAAAAATGTGGATTTTAAAGATTAGGTTACGTAGCTCAGTATATTATTGTTGTTATTATTGCTATGTTTTTTCATGACTAAAAATATTTTTCTGTGTCAGGCTCAGAAATGCCAAGTGACTCCTCAACATCTGTTGTCCAAATGATAGGCGTAGCATCCTGAGTTTCAGGGGAAGCTATAGAAACCTCATGGCTATCAAGTGTTATACAATAGCTGTTTAACTTTAAAAAAATAAATAAATAAAAAATAAAATCAGTAATTATGATAGGTCTTTATATTGTTGTTGTCTATATGATCATTCAGTCCTTTTATCTTATTGAATTCTTAGTCTCAGTGATTTCCTATGGCAGTGAATTTTGCAGCTCAAATGGACTAAAAATGTATCGAGCTTTCTACTTCTTGATTACACTGAATGCCTCCTTCACTCTACAAACAAGAAAAAGGTGAGGATCATTAACTACCTGATCTAGAACATACATTAATGCACAGATCTCTGTTTGTAAGGTAACAGCTTCTACCATTGTACACTCCAGTAAAATTATTTCCCCTTCAGCACCCTTCTGGAGACTGGGTGCCAAATACTCTCCCATGCTGCTCCACTGTTTCTATGCTGCCATTACAGTGGTCTCCACATTCTTGCTTATTCCTTCCCTTAGCACAGTCCATGTCTGATTTGCTTTTTCGACTGGAGTTGCTCATTGACCTGTATACATTGATGTCCCAGGTCTTCTTTAGATGATAAAATGACTGTCCCATGTCTCCTTTAGAGCCTTCCAAGTTGAACAGATTATTTATTTTTGCAGCCTGATTTTGAATTTCTTTGATATCATGCTGACTTTTCACCTACCTTATTTAAATTTCTTTAACATTCTCTACGGTCATCTCAGGTCCTTGTACACCTATACAGCCTCCTGTCCTCAACAGATTTTGTTGCCATGCTATCCTTTCCCCTTTCCAAATCATTAAGGAACTCATTAAGCATCATGGCACATCATAAAGAACACCTGGGGCAGTTAATCTACCACCATGATGGGATTTAGGCATTTAATCTTATTTGTGCGTGATTTTTTATTTTTTTATTTTTTTGGTTTAATCTCTAATCAGGTCTACACTGCAGCAATCTTAAAACCTCATGGTTAAAATGTTCAAACTGTGTCCTGACCTATCTATTAAATGTACATTCATTTCATGTTTATAATTAATGCCCCTAGGACTGCAGATTAATTGAAAGCCAAAATTCAAAAATCTTTCTAAAATTCTAAAGCCTACTTAAAAAAAAAAACCCTGCCAAGCTGCTGTGTCATTACCTAGGCAAATCTTTCGCACCGGCTTGGTAGGGAGTGTGCAAAAAATACTTTCTGATGCTTATCATGTTCTCTTACAAGACACATGGTATAACATTGCCTTCTCTAGCCACTGTTTTAATATCTGCAGATTTTTTAATCTCTTGACGTTTCATTTATTCTAACTAACCATAGGGAATACTTTAAATCTACAGTAGAACAGAAAGGTTTATAACATGAGAACATATTAATAATTTGTGGAGCAGAGGCAGCAACCCAGGATTCCCCTATCTCAGGAGATCAACAACACCTATATCTCTTGATTAATGATCAGAGGAGCAAGAAATTTATCATAATTCCCCAGTGATCTCTGCCCTGATATTTATCTGTCATTTTCTAATGACTTTCTTCATGTGAATATGCCCAGTTCTATGAGGAAAATCTCATATGTCTAAAACTCTTATCTACAGTCAGACTGTCTTGTAGTGTAATTTTTCTTACACATTTTCCCTCTAATTTTTTTTTGTTGTTACATAGGTCATAAATGAAACAGAAGATTTTGCCCACTTTGTGGACAATGGCATATCTGATAATCTATTTTTTATAATGTAGACTGATACAATTTTTTTCTAGTGTGTGCAGTGAAAAGACAAAAGAGCATTTTAGCGTGAATATGTTATCTCACTAATTATTTGCACAACGTGGGAAGGGAGTTTGGCATGCTAACAGGACATGAATCAATAACAAAGGAAATAAAATGAGTGAGGAAAAATTATCTTCCTAACAATCTTGGAATGACCATGTTATATCAACAGTTCTTTGGTAGAATTCATTCAATTTTCCAATTCATTGCCAACATGAAGTTTCAGTTTTTCCTAACTTGACAACCAAAAACACTGCTTGGCCTCTCCAAAAGCAAAGAGGGAATTTTGTTTCATCTAACAGAATCTGCTTTTTGGCAAAGAGTATCACAATAATGTCAAAGCTTAGGCTGGAGAAACCCCATTTTAGGTGTATTAATCATGTCTGCTGAGCTTCAGTAGCTCTAGCGAGGTTAACTGATGTGTAAATGTAATGGGCCTGTAACAACATTCTTGTTTCTTTGAGACTTGGTGATTATTTTTCTTTGTTGAATTAACCAAGTAATGATTAATATTGGGTAAGTCTTACTTAAAAGCGAGGCATTGATATTATCTTTATAATCATAAAACTGTCTAATGCCATGAATAACCACAAGAATACTGAAAAGATTAAATAATTTTGAGAGGACAACCTTTCTGACCTGAAAAAAAAATCAGGGTTATTTAATTATTTCCTCTTCTTCTAGCAGATACGTGAACAGCAGCCAAGATTTATGTAGTTTACATTTATGCTGAGCTGCAGTGGCCCAAAGGTGTCTGCTGTGCTGCCTGAATAGTTAAAGCATAGCTTGCATCAATCTTTTTCTTCTGCGGCCATTCCAGATTACCCCTACTGTAATGCTGTCCAGTTTACAGACTCCGAGCAGGTGGAGCAGGGTAAATGTGTTCCAAGTACCCCACTGCATTGCGAATACTCCTTGAAAACCATTTCTGCCCCACTGTTTACCTGGGCAGTGTGAAAACAGCAAGATGAACGCAGCCCCTTAGATAGTCACATTGCTTTTGGGGAATGGTTTACAAGGACAGTCACACTCACATCCCTTAATCCAGTAGAAGAGTGACTCTGTTCCAAAATCTCCTTGACAGGCACCTGATCACACACACTGTGGGGATCTTCGAAAGCGCAGATGGAGGGAGGCCTCCAATTCTTGTTGACTTTCAGTAGGACCGAGAAACCCTCCTGCTCCTTGTGCCTCAGAACATCCCCCCTAACCAATAAAACACCAAGCTGGAAACATTACACGGCAGTGAGGCTGACTTATGCTGGAGATAAGACTGAGTTTATTGAAGCTATTGTTTTGGGTAGTTTTATAGCTTAACCTTCAGTAAGTGTTATGAACACCATATCCTTTAAGATTACAGGGAGAAGAAATTTATCTAAAAGATAAAAAGTCTGATAAGTGATGAAAAGAAAATGCTGTTTTGTATCAAGTTTAAGATTTAGTACACAGAAGCGTGAAATGAACTGCCTTTGTATGCTTATTGTGGTCTCCGTGTTACACCATGTTTATGGAGGAGAGCATGCAAAGCAGAGAAATTTCCCCAGGAGCATTGTGCCAGGAGGTACCTACCCCAGGCGCATGGTGGGGGACCAGATGCGCAGTTCCCCCTTCTCCTAAGCACCGTGAAACTGCATCCAGGCTTAGTATCCTCTCACACATCCTTAATCGCAGTATTTCAATTTATTGTACACTAATTAGATAGACCTGTTGGTTGAAGGAGAAGAATCAACACCCAGTAATTACTTCATTGTAAAATGTAATGAGTTTTCGAACCTGACGTAGTGTAAAAATTGCAGCATAATAAATAGAACGCAGTTTTCCTACTATAAACTAGCAGTGAATTCTGCTAGTGTATTTCTTCATGAAACATGTTTATGTGATAGTCTTCCAATTTTATGGCTGAAGTTTATCACCATAAGGTGCATTTCATGACAGCCAAATAACTACATTCAGTTAGACTTGTCACCATGTGCCTTCAGTATCAAGACACATGCTGATTGTATCAAATACCGTTGACTGTCTTAGTGCTGCAAATAGAAAAGATGATTACACTGTTCTCTTTAGATGTGATGTAATATTATTCACCCCACTAAGAACTGAAGGTCAAGGTTGTCTAAGAACATGGGAAAGATCATCTATTCAAAGCTTCATAATATGATAATACACCATGAGACACAGCAGCAGCTTTGCATTAATATTTCTGTGATTTCTTATGCAAGAGGCAGTGCCTATTATACAGAGCAAGCAAGTGACCCACTAGGATATTCTTCCATAGAAGACAGTCCCTAGAATTCCACCACTACCAACATTTGATTTCATTTATCTGTATCACAAAGGTCAGTAAGTACAGTTTACCCTCTTGAGTGAAATTACACCAAAGCATGAATACCTTATCAATAATGATAATGATCAGTCATTTCAGCCAGAATTCTGTTATCATCTCATTTGAGTGAGAAAGTACAAGTGAAAGATGTGATAGTCAGAGAATCTACTGAAGTCATTTTAAGTAAAAGGCTTGCTTCATATCATAACCAAAACTTGTAAAACCTCTGACAGCGTGATTTATGTTGCATGCAGGAAGTAGAAATGCTTGAACTTCATTCCAGAAGAAAATACAGAATGCTCGCATATCACGGTACACTGCTTGTGTGATTTGAATGGAGGTGGAAGACCCACAGTAGCTTCGACTATTTTTTTCCTAAGACTGTTTGTTACAGCTTTGAATTCTGCTGTACTGCGTGGTGCATGGCCATGTGGGCTGGAGATGGGTGTGACAATTTGGGCAGTGACGTATGTCAAGCTCTGTGTGGATCCTGATGGGGGATTCTGGATATCACCAGGGCAGCGCAGTTATTCATGAAAGAAACCCAGAGGGAATCGTTCCTGGCAGTTGCACCTCAAGCAGGCAGTGCCCTGCTGAGCCAGGGGCGATGGAAGGTGCGAAGCGCAGGATCACCATGAGATGCTGGCCCCTTCCTGGAGCCCGGTGTGCAGATCGCTCTGCTTGTCTGATTGCCATGGAAACCACCAGCGGAGATTTCCCTCTTTGCCCTCTGCTTGAGATACTTGGTTTCCTGCTGCCTTGTTGCCTGCAGCCTTGTGACAGCGAGAACCCCCCACCCCACGTACCTTGAAAGAACTGAGGTTGGTGGGAGAAACCCATCTGTGATGGTTTGCAGGCTGCTCCTCTTGCGTACAGTAACGGGAAAATGCAGGAGATAAACCCTGTTTTCAATACTGACATAATAATCATAAAGAAATTGGAAGCCATTTGCTTTTAAAAGTCAATTTAGTCTAATTTAGGACCACACAGAGAAGTATTTTGACAGCAGGCTTTGAATAGCCTTGCGCCAGCAGAGGAGGACAGAAATGAGGTTGTTTAAATGCACAGTTTAGGCATTTTCACCCATGAAATACATGGGTTGTAACCCTTAACCTTAATTCCTTTCACTTAGGACCCTGAGCTCAGGCATAACGCGATGGAGCTAAACCAACTTAATCTAAAACGCCGATACGTGTTCTTACCTTCAGCAGCATCTTAGTACTGAAAAACATGTAGGAAAACATTAGTATTGAAAACATGCAGCTTCTGGAATAATGACAGATGTTGAAATGATTTTTATCACAAAACATGCTAGTCAGGGATTAATTTTAATGAGGTTTTCATATTTATTTTTATTGTTTTAATTTTAATTTTTGTACTTTGGTTAATGAGACTTGTCCCCTTAAGAAAACATTTATGAATAAAAACAAATCAGCCTACTAAATTTGATAGAATGTCACCCACGACGCTGCTGAAGTTTTGGTGCACGTTTTAAAATATCAAATAAGCCAGCATGATCACCCCAGCTTCTTCTTTCAATAAGCAAAAGAAGATGTAAGGAGAAGAAGTTCGAAAAAAGAAGAGAGAAAGCGAATGAGACAAAGTGAAATCGGAGTCACTGGGAGAAGTGAAATGAGCAGCAGAGGGGCTCCCAGGCGAGTCATGAGCTAAAGCCACAAGGATGCGGATGGGCGGCCAGCAGCTAGCAGCGAGCAGTGCTGCTCCATGTGCCTCTTACCCTTTCCCCATGCCAGGGGATCTCCACTGGGCATCTGGTGTGCCCCCCCTTAAATTCCCAGCAGGAAGGTATGCAGACAGACGTCCCTCTGTCAGATCAGCCGCCAGCCACTGGGATCTGCACTGGGGCTTCAGTTTTCCTGGCACCACGGTGTTGGAAATGTGAGCTCGTACAAGTGCAGCTCAAGTCAGAGCACTGCAGGTGCTCAGCTGTCCCAGCCCCTATCCCTTTCCTTTTCCATGCACCTGTCCCTGTGAGGTGCTCTCCGAGTTCAGTAAAGGGGAAAGGAAAAGAGATCTGGGGAGCACCAAGTGCATCGTGGCTCTTGCATCTCCTGCCTGGATGTGTCCCTGCACCTGGTGTGGGGTTTACCAGGTGTGTGGTGAGGGGCTCCTGCTGTACCTGTCCATATGGGCACTGCGCCGTGGTCAGGGACTTACCACATCCTCAGCATCCCTTCAGAGACATGAGAAAAAAAGCTGGGTTACTTGTAGACAGAGTCACACAGCAGTTCTTTAAAGGTTTAGGGGGAGGAGACAAATTTTATTATATACATCAACCCTTGTGTTTGGAAATTATAAGCCATCTTTTTTTCCTAAAGGCAAAAGAGTTCCACTCAGGCTATGTTTGTTCCCACACAATGTGGCAGAGTTTAGATTCGTGTAGCAATATCTGTTGATCACAATGTGTTTGTTTTGTCTTTTTTAACTGAAAGGAAAAGATGACTGGAAGAAAATTAAAGTAAAAACGATTATTAACCTCTAATGCTAATAACCCTATGCACAATAATCGGCATTTTGTCCTGATGGTCTTGTCATATCATTCAATTTTCAAAGGGCCTAAGTCAGACTGTGCAGACCTCATTACTGAACATGCATAACGTTGTCTTCTAAATTCCCTGTAACTATTCAAATAGACGCTCAGAAAGACAAATTGCCTATCACTCCAAAGTCTTAAAACAAAACAAAAGGCACCATATTGCCACTTTAGGGACACATTTGTTGCCTGCTGTTGCTATTATATATGTCATTTCAGTCCTGCAGTTAGCTATAAACTACATCTTTTCTTTTTCCAGAGAGAAATAAGAGGTGCCTGAAGGGAAGCAAGAATGGAAAGCATCCTTAAAATGACTGATTTACAATTGGTAAGGAGATACAATATGAAAATTATAGCTTTCTTAGTGTGTCACATCACAAGCTTGTGCAATGTTCTTGCTTTAAAAGCCACCCCACAGGCTAGTGTGATGGCTCGGAGGACAGCCTGGCATAGGAGCAGACAAGTGGCAGGCTGAGGCTCCAGCTCACCCTCTCAGGACAGGCAAGCAGCTCCTCTCAGGCTGAGCTCATGGTTCACCTCTGCTACAGATGCTCCTCCATCTAACCCCCTCCACAACAACCTTTATGCCACAACTTACCCTTCTGCAGTACATCTGAGAACAAAAACAGTAGCAGACACCCCAAAGGCATGAATTGAGAGAAAGGAAAAAGGCCCCTGTGATTCAAACCAGACAGAAGCTGTTTCAGAAAGTAGGAAGCCTCTTAGCATAAAATTCTACCCAAGTGCTAGTGAATAGATGAAAGCCAAAGTGTACTTTATGTGGCTGTAAAAAACAGAACGTTATTTTTAGGCTCCTAGGATTTAGGAGCCTGATGTGAGTTAATCTGCCATAGCTTCTGTGGATCCTGCTCTTTAACCTACAGATGTTAAATACAGCCTCTAGATTGCAGTGTTATATTCTGGAGTGTCCACATTCACTTGATCTTTGAGGTATGAGAAGAATATGGGCATTCTGTGGTGTACAAGATGTGATCTTTGCCTTTTCACAGTCTAAGATGGTAATGGCTAGGAGCACTACTGATCTGTTCACGCTTTAAGTAAAAGCAAAGTCCATCAAGGCATTTTGTGTAGAGTTTTGTTCAGTTGCCAGGTAGGTGAGGCTCAAACACTTCCAGGGATGTGGAGGCAGTTGCCTTGATTTTGGATGTCAGGCTGATTCAGTCTGTCACAATCCAGTATTTCTCAGAAATCCTGCTGCTGCCTACCAGCATATGCAGCTGGGCATTGTGTTGGACCATCACAACTAATATCCACCAAAGTGCTTATCCCCCATGAATTTAACATGTCCCTCTTTGATACCATTTATATTTTTGCTGTCTGTATGTTACTGTAACGTGGCATTCCATATTTTACTTCAGTGCTTTGTGAAAAGGAATGTAATTTGTTTTCTGTTACTTGATAATTTCATTCCATACCTGCTAGTCAGACTCATATTGTCAGAAACTGTGATTCATCTGCAGTTTTGTTGTCTAGTCAGTCGGGACTGCAAAACCTTTCTATAGCTTTCACATTCAGGTTTAGATTTAGCCATTTAAAATAATACAGTATCACTGCAACTTTATTCATTCCAGATTTACAGTGTTTTCCAAACAATTTATGCAAAGTACAGATCCTTGGGAAACTCCCACATGTAGACTTCTTCCTCCGTGGATCTGCAATTTATTCCTGGTCTTTGTTAGATAGGAATATGCAATTAGACGTTAATTCATGAGAGGAATTTCCCTCTTATCAATTAATAGACTGTAATACTCAATATATAGGAAGAGATTCCTTATATTTAAAACTTGGCATTCCTATAGGGAACTCCTGAACTATGAAGCTAGTTACACCATTATCTCCTGGAAGAACACTCGGCTTATTATTAGAGAGCTACTCTGCAGAGCATTAGTAATAAGTGACACAGTGATTATCACTGTGGTGTTCACATTTCCCCATCACATGCTGGGATTGTTGTTTAAAAGTGTTTCTTGTGGACTTGTTTTGAAAAATAATCCTTGATGCAGTAACCTAAGAACATAAAACAGGGTGACATTGCAGTTGATGTGACTCCAGCTTTAATTTGTATTTAATAAGCCAGTTTTGCCGATGTTTATTAAAATTGGTTGACTTTTAAAAGAGCTCCCACTGAGTTTTATGAATATGCAAATTGTATGTCTATTTGGTATAGAATGAAACCCTCAATTACAATGACAATAAAGATGTAGTTATAGTTTTATTAATCAATTAACACATAAGTATTCTGATTAGCACTTGAAATGAAGTGACTAGTTGAATAGTTCTTTATGTCGGGGGTACTGGAACTGCTATTTTTAAGGAGATTTATGCCCAAAGAAAGAGTACCTGAATGCACATCTACACGTTATAAATAAAAGAAAAGGAATTTGCTCTGGTATTTGTACTTGCTGTAATAAAAGATTACAGATCTGTGTCTAAGGCTCCTCCCTCTATCAATGACCACTTAATCTGCACCAGTCAGTGGGCTGGAAATTGGGATTCAATGTTACTTCTTAAACTGTTCCCAAGTAGTTCTATTGCTTGAGCCAGATCTTGTTTTCTCCAGTGGCGAAGTGAAAATAATAGACTGGTGCTACCCATAGATGCTGTAAAAAGATGCTGTAAGGTTTGTAAATGGAAGATACAAAACAAAACACCATTAGTCTGAGAAGTAGCAGTGATTTAACAAGTCACATGGGGGACAGGAAATAAAAATATCTCCGCTATTTTTTGGCCTTGTTGCTAGTAGGTTGTGTTATCTTGGGCAGTGTCAAGTAGGAATCACACGAGACCCTCCAAACAGAGCGTTAAACTCCCCTGCTTTGTGTTCTATGCACTTCTGATGCTGTATCTAAGCCTGTAGTGCTACAGCGGTGCTTATAAATGGCTCAACCTTTTCAGAAGTATGTTCCCCATGTAACATTTTAAGCTAGTTTATTTTCAGTATATTGTCAAAATTAAACCTCCAATATTTTCCCATGTTTGTGTGCTCCTCAGAGCATGAATGTTTGCCTTGTTGTTTTCCCCCTAGGAAGATTGCCTTGTCTACTAATTTGAATGTTTTAGCCTCTTAATCTAAATGGATTTTAATGAAAACTCTTTTGACTGTTAGTTCACAGATTTTCCTTGCATTAAAAAAGAGCCTGAGGTCTTTTTCATTGAAGTAATTGTCCTAATGCAGTGAGAAAATGCCAGCATCTAGAAGGAGTGACTTAAAAGGAATGAATTACTATTTTAATGAAAGTAATACAAGTTACTAATTCTGACTATAAGAAAACTTCTGAAACAGCAGGGCAAAAAAACAGCAAATCTAAGAAGTCACAGCAAGTCTTAGAGCACAGGCAGAAAGTAAGGATCAAGGGTATATACGGTGTGATTCCAGAGTCCTGGAGGCAGCAGTAGTAGAGAGGACAAAACCTCATGGCTGGAGTTGGGAGAGCAGCAGTTTGGAAGTGGGGAGGTTGAGTTACTGATTCTGGGCAGCAGCAGCCAGTGAACAAGCATTTATTGTAACTTCCTCTTATTTTTAAGAATTTGCAGATGACAAAGAGGATTTGACTTGTGTGTGTTTTGGAGCCTCCAGTGAAACTCAGGTCCTTCTAGACCTTGTGCTTTTTGGCATGCCATTGAAACCATTGTGTCCAAACAGTTCCCTGAAAGTCTCTCTGGCTCCCCACCAGTACTTGGTATTTTTGCTCTGAATGTAACAATGCATGAAATACTTAGATTTAGAAAAGATTGGACTAGCAGATATTACTAGTGGATGCCTGCTTCCCCAGAAAGTGAATAATTGACTTGGTCATTCAAGCATTTGGAACTTTGCAAGAAAAACCTCACAGATCTCAAGGTATCTCCAAAAGACTTATGGCTCTTCTTTCCCCCTGGTAGCACTTAGCAAGAACCAGGTTTCCCAAAGCCTCCCGACCTGCCCATGGCCCTCTCTTTTACTGAAAGCTCTTTCCAAGCAAACAGGGATGTCATTAATTCCTGTAGTGGCACTTCAAATTTCACAGATGCTGGCATCCTGGAACTTCTCTGCCCCACTGCTAACTCCGAGTTTTCCGGACACAGACAATTCATCCTACTTCACAATAAAATATCCACTCCTGAAGTTTAAGTATATCCTAAATGTTAAAACATGGAAATGTTTTAACAATTGAAATGTTAATTGTCACAATGGGGCAATGTGACATAATGTCACAATGGAAGTGTTTTTACACATTTCAGTGATCACCACCAGCCTGCAGCAATAATTGAGTGTGATCCATGGGTGCAAGGTACCAACAGAAAAATCTGTTCTACAGAATCGCAGAACCACAGCACCACAGAAACACATAAATCACATAATCACAGAATGGTTTGGATTTGAAGGGACCTTTAAAGACCATCTAGTCCAAACCTCCTGCCATGGGCCGGGACAGCTCTCACTAGATCAGGCCGTCCAAATCCCTCGTTTCTTCCTTTTGTGTGACTGAGTGAAATAAAGACAATGACATCAAGGTTTCTGACATTTTAAGTCTTTTCATGTTTCCTTCTCCTTTTGTCACTTTAACTGTTCTGAAGCCAAAATGGTTCAAAACAGTATAGAGAAGATGAAAACCAAGGGAAAAACTAACACTAGAGATTTCTCTGTCTCATGTAATGGACAGAGAGGGAAGGAAAGAGGAAGAGGCAAAATGCTAATATTTAAGAATTCAAGGTTTCAGTTTTGAATAAAACAGCTGTTTAAATTGAGAAGGCAAAATACCCTTGTGGAAGATTTTGGTGTTGGAAGCAAACATACCATTGTAATTCGTGGGGAAACGGCTGCAGACATAAAATTGTGAGTGGAACCACAGAAATTCCAAATAACCGTGGGTTAGAGGAAATGGTAGTTCTGTAATACACTTGTATTGCTCAACAAACATGGATTTTTCTATTTAAGATTGTGGCTAAATTCTTCTTTTATAAGTCACTGAGTGTCATTACGTTCGGAATATGACCTCCAGTCTCTAAATCCTGAAACCCAGAGTGGGCAAAATCATGTATGCATCCTCTCTGTGCTATAGCAGCTTGCACATTTTTATTTCAGGAGCACCAAATACGTATAGCAGGTGCCATCTTCTGGCAATGTCATTTTTGGAAATTAGCACTGATCTTACACAGCGTACATACAATAAAGTGTGATGAACTGATTAGTTATTCTGAGTGATTGCTAACAAGGAAGAAAAATTTTATGTCCTTGAATTTTAATAGAAACATTAACAGTTCAGAAACATTAGCTAAATATTTTGCTTTTTGCTTGACAGTTCCTAATAGTTTCTAATAGTTAAGAGCTATATGTTAAAGGTTTAAACACAAAAATGCACACTATAAAATATTTAATAATGCTCGAAATGACAGAGCTTGCAGGTGGGGGTTAAGTTTGTCTTGTACTAACCAGTACAGTTGGAAAAAGAGAGCCAGCTTTAGGACTCGAAGGAAGGGTTGTGAACTTATCTTCAAAGTCTTGTGTAATTACACACAGAAGAAGCAGGAGCCACAAAATGTAATGGTTTTCAAGAAAGACATGTCCTGACTAGCACCAAACTGAGTGCACAAACATGGAAAAATAGTAAAGAATGAAAGCAGATAAATTATAAAGCACTTTTATTTGATTTGGATGCATTTGGATCATTTAATTGGCTTTCACAAACAATTATTGAATTCCTGTAGCATCCCAAAGTGGCAAACAAGTACGGCTAGGCCACACGACAAGTTCATGGGCATGGGTTCTCCAACTTCTGGCATGCAGCAGCCTTTTTCAGCCAGGAGATTGCCCTGTGCTCGGCACAGCACCTTCACGAGAGCTGTGACGCCAATTCTGTCACAAAGAGGAATCAAGCACAGCGGTGAGGATTGCTCCAGCTGACTGCAGTCTGCGTTCATCCAGGATATCCCAGTCCTTTTGGTCTCAAGTGATGATAAAATAAGGAAAAAGAGCAGGCACCTCTCTGCAAAGCTGTTTGTGTCTTCCCGTATGTGTGATGTCCGATACAGCCAAATTCACACAAGACCCCCAGCCAGGAGGGGTAAGGAGGTCAGACACCAGCTGCAGAGTGATCTGAAGATGGTAGGACACATGGGGCTTCAGAAACGGAGGGAACTGGTAGTGAAAAAGATGACACTGTGCATCAGAGGAAGGATCAACATTATGATAGTGTGGCAAGGTATAAACTAACAGCCACGTGCATTTCAGGACCATCAATTTAATATTGTTTGATGCTTTGCCAACGTGTTTAATGTAGCCCATCGCTGTAATCCCTTCTGTAAAATGATCCTGTGATAAGAGAGTGGGTGATGCAAAATAGGCGATCCTAAAAGAGGATCATAGGTCATTGGCAGCCCGTGAAGTCCGTGACCCAGAAAAGGAGCTTCTTACTGTGACAGTGACAGGAGTGGTTGAGTATTGAAGCAGAAATGGTTAAAGGGTTTCCTTTAGTTGAACTTGAGAGCAGGGCTTGTTTCTGGGTAGGAAAGCTGTCAGATCTGACAGCTCAGTGCTCCTACCACACATGTGCTCCGTTTCAGGACAGCAAGAAGTCCCAGTCCCAGTGATCTGTCCTGGGAGGTGGGTATCTGCCTCGGAGCGAGGTGAGTGAGCCCAGCTGGCCCAAAGCACGGCGTGCAGGGCTTCAGGGAGGTGGGAAGGATTTTAGCAGCTGTGCCGTGGTAACACCTTCATGGCTACAGCCTTGTTAGGTGGTGGCTGTAGGCATCATGCAGGTGGCCCTCTATAAAACAAAATCCTGAGGTTGTGCTCTGGACAATTCTGTTCTTAAAAAAAGCACAGCGTGGAAGAGTCTGAGAAGCGCTGCAGTGGATCTGTCTTTATATAGAGTAAACATATCTGCGAGGAGATCAACACGATGCACATACTTCTGGATCCACATAATGCTACGTGCTTTCACGTGTGCTACAAGCAGAAACCTGCGTCTCAGCTGCTGCAGCTGGGACTGTTTATGTTACAGTTTTGTCAGAAAGCCAACAAAGTGCTGTTTGCTGAAATTACACCTTTCGCAATGGCTTGAGACATTCCCAATGTTTAGCACTGTTTTTTTAATGGGGCTTCCTTTTGCATGTTTTGCTGAGACAGCCGTAGAGGGAACCGCAGCCATAGGCAGGGCTGGTTTTGCCATTGTTGCCTGTCTGGGAGCTGCGTGCCCGTCCCTCTCGGGCATCCCAGCTTGGCCGAGCGCTCACCGCCTCTCGCCGAGCTTGTGATCTTCCTCCGGCACAGCCTGCTTCCAGCCCTAATTGCTGGGTTTGCGAGGCTCCTTGTTACAAGCGTTTTTGCGCTTACTGAGGCATGCGAATGAAACTTGTCTGCGTTTGCTCCAGCCCCATAAACAGGGCTCGTTACAATGCGGGCTGTTTGCCTGATTATTCACAAGCCTGAGCATCGGGGGCTTCGCTCGAGCGCTGCTCACACGGGGCTTGTTTTGCAAAGCCCTATCACCACGTCCATTGTGGGGTCTTTGTCTGGGAGTTTGAGTGCTACGAAATTCTTTCACATCATGTTGCTTTTAGAAAAGGAGGATTAAAAAAAAAAAAAAGCCAACACCACACAGAAACAACTCCTTTGCACAGTGCAATATTGTTTTCCAGGACATGCCCCGCAAACAGACGTAGCCATGTTTTGCTCTGTGGGAACAAGGGCTGTTTCCCATTTGTAATTCTCATCTCTCCAAGCCAAAGCCTCATTATAATCTCTTTTTCCCTATTTAAATAATTATTGCCTGGTTCCTAATTCCAAAAGTAGAATAAATCAATAAAACCTGGAAATTGCTATCTCTGGTATAGGAAAGATATAAACCGGCCAATTTTTCTTCTGGAGGTTTTAGCTTCAAAAACTGGAGTGTAACTGTTCTGATTGTCTATAAACTTCGGTAGCTGCTGGTAATTTCCATTAATTAAGCATGCAAATATATGACATAAACAATAAATTGGCCTCAGCGCTAACAGTTTTCCTCCCATGTTCTCTTACAGGCAGAACTGGTACAATGGTATGGAAGCGATCTAATTCATCCTAATTTTAGTCTTCCTCTGGGAGTGGAGGAAGCCCAGCTGGGTTGCTATTGGTATTAGTAATTTTGACAAATGGAAGATGATGTCCCTTCAGATAAAAATTACTTGATTTCTTTCTTTAGCAACATTTACAGAAAAAGAAAAGATGATGACAATTAGAGCATTGCTGGACAATGGCATTACCTCCAGCATGCAGTGTTTCTTTTTGTAGGTGGAAACAGAGCTTACGGTTTATAGGAGGCATCAAACTAGCGCAAATTACTCCTTGGTAATGTGCACCAATGCTGGTTACATTCTTTACTGCCCCAAAAGGACCATGTTGTTGGAGCTCAGGAAATTAGTCCTTAAGGTTATTGATCTGTTTTCTCTCTGGCCATGGAAGGGAATGTGTGAGTCAGAGAATGTTGTACCAACAGTACACATTTGTTTCTGCAGATACTCTTGTTTTACAACTGAACAAAATGAAGAACGCATTCATATTTATATCTCTATCTGTAGTCACCACAGTTTCCCAGAGAGCTCTGCAAACCCTGCTGTGTCCTTAGATCACACCTACCTTTACATTTATTCCAGTTTTTCCTGCTAGGTCTCATGATCTCCCCCAGCCCCAGAGCTCCTGTGTTACTTCCCCCAGCTGCCCCATAGTGTCCCCCAGAACACTTGTTTTTGTGTGTGGCTCGTCTTTCAGTGTTCAGCGTTGCTCTTCTCTCCCTCCCTGTACTCGTTTGCTGAATGTGTCGTGGCTGTGGACCAGAGCCATGTATTGCTGCTCATCATTTCCTCACCTGCAGATCGAGTTTTACATAGCTGGAGACAGATTTGCTTATTTTGATTACCTGCATCATTCCTGTGGCTTTGTGTTGTCTCTTCTAAGCAGAACTTGTAGAACCCAGACACAAGTTCAAATTCTACCGTATGCTGAGGTCAAAATGTTCCCCTGGGATTTGCCAGTACATTTGTTTACTAAAGCACTGACAGAAGGCGATGGAAAGCAAACCCAGGTGAAGCACATTCAGTAGCTAAGACAAATTGTCTCAGGTAGTAGCTTGGCTCCACTCACAGCCTTTTAACTTCACATGTAAGAAGGAAAAGTCTCATCTTTTTCAAACAAACACAGCTGTATTGCACAAACTTTATTTTCCTGAATTATTTGTTGTCGTAAAATCTCCTAAACCCTTGATTATCTAACTTTGCTATTCTTGAGGCTCATCATTATTCTTACATAGCTTTCTGCTTGGAAGAAAATGCAATAAAATAATTTTGGGTGTAAGCCCAAAGTAAGAACTTCTCCCCAAATAATTCAAGATTTTTCTTCAAAGTTTCTGTGTTTCAGGATGTTTCAAGACAAACTCAAGTAGTTTGTTTTTTTGTTTAAATATTGCTGCTTTTTTTTTTTTTTTTTTTTTTTTTTTTTTTTTTTTTATATATATAGCTTGTGTATGATCTCTACAGACATTTCTGAGAGATTGGAGTATTTAAAGATTTAATTCCTAGGAAATTTCTGTGTCACCATTACACAAAAAATATGTTCTTAGTAACCAGCTGTGTTATAATTTACTGTCAAAGCTGCAGACGTTGTGAATGTGCTGTAATTGTGCTGCAGCAAGAACTACTGGAAGAGCCAGGCAGGAAGCTGGAATTCAAGGAATTAAACTCCAACAGAAGTCACACTTGCATTTTCTTGCTCTCATCTACAACTGTTTGAAGTGATGATATCTGGAGAAAAAGGCCTTGACTTCTACTTATACTCAGGAAAAATCAGTGTCTGTCAAGTGGCAGTGCAGGCCTGAGGTTCTTCAGAGAGGAAAGAGATTTCTCCAGCAGGGACGGGCAGGTTTAAGACTTGCAGGCTGCTCTGCTACTATTGCCTGTCATGTGTAAGGGCAGCTAAACTCTATGAAAGTTTAAAGGAACGTGGCCATGGACTTTCTTCTCCTGTGTTTAGATTAGGAAAACAGCTATGCATAAACCTTGATGGCAATTATTGAGATTTATTTCTGGCTAACCTTGGAATCTCCCCACTTGGATCACAGCTGATTTTATCATAGCCTATTTGGAACACCTCTCTCGGCAGTGTCCACAGGGAGTGCTGCTGGAACGTCATTTATTGCTTGTGCATAAGGTACCAAAAGGCAGGTTGTGGTTTGAAACCATCTGGCCCAAATCCGTCTTCCAGATTCTGTGCTGTGATGACCCCAAATTCTTTGAGTCATCTGGTGCTCTAAAAGGGAGCCTGACTCTCTGCCCAGTGAACCACAATGACCTCTTTAATAAAATATGTGGTTGAAAACTTTGTGTTGAACCTCAGTGTGCATAGTGGTCTTGAAGGCTTTACACCACGCCAGGCCATTTTTCTAAAACTAATGGGCTGTTTTCTTTTTTAATTTTGTTTGCTTGTTTTAAACGGTATGCACGTGTATTGACAGCCATCCCCACAGGAAACCTTAATAAAAAGAAGGTCACCTTGTCATGTCTTTGGATTTGAAAAAAAAAATGAAATATTCTTTAAGGAGATCCTGTGCTTTAATCCATTTTGGCCTAGTGGAATATCTGAGATGGCAATGGAGTATCCAAAGTCTTTAGTAAGATGTAATGAAATCTTTATGCTGAGGTAACTTTCTTGCTTAATAGCTTGGTGGGAGAGAATCCATTATATATTAAATCCATCTTTGTCTCTGTGGAGACATTCATTTTAAAGTAACATTTTAATCATGGCTGCAGCCCGCAGGGGAAAAAGAAGATACCCAGAGCTGAATAATGCATGTCCACTACCAGAGAGGATGCTCTATTAACTCTGATTTACATACGACTGCTTGTTTAAATTTGTAATATCACCATTCAGATGGCATTTTGGAAAGGTGAAGACCTGGGTTAGGGCCTACTGTAATTCAAGGAGTAAATGAAGAGAGTTTAAAAAATATTATCCAAAAGCACATATTGTCAAAATAAGGCCAACCCTAGCCATGATCACTGTGCTTTTCTGATAAATTATCTTCCAGGGTCCTTTGCCTACCAGTCTGGCTTAGAAATTGTTTGCCTGGGTGTTCTTCACTGTGTCTGTTTTGGTGCATCCTTGGCAATTCTAGAGTGAATACCAATGAATATCAACAGAGAATCTTCTACCTGGTGTTGCTCATTTAGTGGAATAGCCAGTGAGTAATCAAAATAGTACAGCCTGCTGGGCTGGAAACCTCTTTGCACAGCCAATTCTGTGTCCCCTGGCTGGATTCTGCAGTGTCCATGCAAGGGTAAGGTTTCATGCAGCCAGACCATTGGGAACAGCACTCTGCCATGCAGTTTCTCTGGTGTCCAATAAAGAATAACCCTGTGCTCCATGTATCCTTTCAGAAGGGCTCCAACAGGATACTCCTGTGCATCTCTTTTCTTGATACCTGCAGGAACATGGCATCTTTATGGACTCTGTGTCACCATCAAATGTGGCAGCAGTCCAAACTAATGAACAAAAGTTGCTGGCAGCAGACAGAGAGAGAGCATGACTTCAGATGGGAAGGGAATAAAAATAGGCGTTAAAAAATCAGGGAGAAGACACAACCCCAGTTTAACTGCTGCATCCATCTCACTACTCCAAGGGCTTTATCGTGGGGCACTGCCATCACATGAAGCCTGATGGTGAGAGGGGGCATGCCTACCTCTGGGGATGAGCCTTCATCTCCATTAGCAAATGCCTTCTAGCCCCTTGCTGTAGCACTTGTTCCATGTTCATTTCCATCACTGTGCTGCTGCTTTCCCAAGTGGGACGTAGAGCTGAGAGGAATATAGGCTGTGGAAATGAGACCAGGTGACCATGTGATGTGAAAGGAAATCTTCATTTACAATCTTAGAAAATCAGGAAATCAGGAAGTCAACCACTGATTGCTGTTGGGACCACGAAAATGGAAAAGATGGTTTGTTGCCACCTACTGTTACTTGTGGTTGCTCTACTTCTATTTTTCTCAGCTCTGCTGCTGCTGTTCTTCTCTCTGCCCCTGTTCTGTTACTTTCCTTGAAAGAGATTGCAGGCTACACAGATGGTGCATTAAGGCATCACCGGCACTCCCCACCATGCACACTTTCCTCTGTACTCAAGGTGTATCTCTGCCTCATTTGCTCCAAAAAAAATGACATGTAGAATCAGCAACTATCAGCAGAACTTAGTAGTCAGATGTCACCCACTTCTTTAGGAGAGCTCAGCTTTCAAAACTGGAATGGCCAAGAGCAGAATTCAACACACCTCATTTTAGGCACCCCTTTCTCTTAGCGTTTTCTTGTCACATCAAGAAGTTCAGTTCAGCTTGCCCAGTTATTCTGAGCCATCTGGTCTAAGGTGAGTGTTCCTAAGTTTATTTTCCAGTAGTACCTCCTGGCTGCTTAGGGCTGTGTGCATAGGGAGAGACGCTTTGCCATTCATGCATCACTGTAGGCTTGTGCTGTGGTTTGGGAATGCCTGGTTTAAGACATCCTTTTGCTGGGCTGGCACTGCCTTCACGGAGAGCTCCTCAGCTCTGAGCTCGGAGCTGCTCACTCCTGCCCTTGTGTTTGCCAGATCCAGCATCACTGGCTGCTGGCAGAGGCAGCTGACAGCGCCAGACCCACACAAGGTATAATAGCCTCCTCTGAATACTTACAGCGTAATCTCTCTGAGAATACTTTCAGGATTTGTTTTATGAGCTGGAAGCAGTGAACACTATCATAAATGCTAGCGTATAACACTGTGAGAGGAATGGCTGTAACACATAGTTACTGATGTTAATACTAGCACATTATCTTGTGATAGCTGTGCAATTAACTGAGTCACCACTATGCCAAAATCTCATTTGTCTCCAAGCGCCCCACAAATACGCTGTGTTCACTGGCTGTGCTTCAGGCCGATAGCTTTTTAGTCGGTGCATTCTCTTTGTGTTTGGAGAACAACAGAGCTGTGCAGCCTTTGAAAAGATGATTAAGGATATTAATTTAATGAATGGTTTTCTCAAAATTTATTTCTAGAAGATACTTTTCTGAATGCTACTGATATAGCAAGTTCTGAATCTTAATTTTGTTTCAGGAACAGAAGTCTTGTTGTGAGACAACTGCCTGCATTCTGTTTGTCCTGATGAATCCCAGGGGCATTTGTTTATTTGTTTTCAGATATTCACAGAAGTGTCACATGCAGAACACGGAGCAATACTGGAACATCCCAAAAGGGAGAGAATATCCCACCTGCAGAATGATTGCCTCTTGGTTTTTGGCAGGAAAAATAAATAAATAAATAAATAAAAAGGACCATCACGTACCAAACACAGAGATCATCAAGGGGAAACAGGTTTATGATACAAACCATGATTTGTCCCTTTTGTGTTAAAATGAATCCAGCAGTTCTTTCCTGGAGAAGCTGTATCATGAACGTGTCAGAAAACTGATGGAAAGGAGTTGCCTTTCCTTGCATAACAGCTCTTCCTTTTCTCTTCCTTTTCTCTTCCTTACTGGAATCTGCAGTCTGATTTTTGTTTACTTAAAAATAGCTCTCTGGCCTGGAGACACAGCTGGATCTAAATGTGGGTTGCAATTATACAACTTTCACTTAAATCATGACAGAAGTAGATGCTAGTCTAAATGTAAGCGCTAGGTACAAGCACAACAGCTCCTCTCCTGGCTGCTGTAGTAGCTCAGGAAACAACTGAAGGAAAAACAAAGAAAAACAGAGTTTAGCAGGGCTTGAGAAAATGATCCCTGTGGCCTCAGGACAATGTTCTGTTTCAGTCAGATGCTGTTAAGGTTTAATAAAACAGAAGGATTGGGAGTGGTACATTTATACTGGAGAGTTTAATTGTGACCTTTTGTATTTAGGCAATATTTTCTTCCCAGCTCAGGAATTAAATGTAGTGGAGAGACACTCCTCAATGTGACATCAAGTATCCTTCTTCCCCTGAAGATATAAATGTGAATGATGAAAGCAGGAATGTGGAAATAAAAGTGTTATTTCCACACTTATAATGCCAGCTAGCACTTGTTACCAAACTTGTGAAAATAACACGATCTACTGTTATAGTTTACACTTGGCTAGTGAGGTATAAAATATCTTTATCTTATAGCCATATAAACTATAGCTAAATTAGGCAGAAGAGACACACAGCAGCTCCCACAAAGAGATTAGGAACTCAAAACATGAAGAATAAAAGCTAAAGGTAGAACATCCTGATCTGAACATGCGTTGGATGGGAGTGAAAGGGGCTGAACCACGGTGAGGCTGAGGCAGTTCACCTCCCAGACAATTCTTACTCTGAAACAGAAGCTGATCCAGGCTGAGGCTGCAATAACCCCGTGTTACCCTCCAGCATTTTCACTGGTAATAAATAAGGACCCTAAATGTGCGAATGGTGAAATAACATGATTAGTCCAACTGCTTGGATTTGTACTGAAACAACAAAAGTTTTGATTTGAACGGTATCCTTAAAAAAAATACTCTTGGCTACTTAACTATTTACAGTAAAAACTAGAAATTTCAAGGCTTGTTTGCTTTGTTTTCATGGAGGCCATCTGGATTACTCAGAGATCTGAGGTGAGAGTATTCGCTCTTCTCTTTGAGGTAAATGGGGCTATTGAATTTTCCCTTCCACACACAGGAATTAGTGGTACGAAAATAAAGGAACAAACTAAAGAGCTGAAAACAGCCTGGGCTGAAAAACATCTCAACTGAATTACACTTCTCCCATTTCCCTGATGTGATAAACCTTACACTCTTACAAGATCTGTCTTTTAAATGGAAAATCAAATGGGAAACCTCAGCACTTTGTTATTTTTTTTATACATCATGAAATATTGAACAAAAAAGAGGTCATAAGCCATTTTGTTGACTTTATAGGTCTCCTGAGATTTCTTCAAGCTCTCTTCTTGATTGCTGCCATACATCTGGAGTGAGAGCCAGCCAGAGACAAGATGGCAGGTGTAAGTTGCTCTTGGAGATGTAATACATTTTTCTCCACAGCAGGCGAGACAAACACTGCCTTTCCTGTTTCCACCAGAAGGAGGAGAAAACTTTACAAGCTACGCTCTCACCCCCAAAAGTCAATTGCATTTTCCCCAGAAGTTTTAACGTGCCTACGATTTCCTCCTATAAATTGAAATATGTGACTTTTTACTTTTTATAAGATTTTTTGTTGGATGGAAAAAAATATTTTTAGTAGCTAAGTGGGAAAAAAGGATTTTTGCATATTTTCCTAGAATAACTTTATTACTTAATGTGGTGATTGTATATGTATAAAGACTAAATCACAGGAATTAAGGCTTTTGAATATAAATGTAGTTATAATAAGATATAATGTCCAATAAAATTAAAAATTATCACAGCAACAGCAACCAGGCTACTCAGAAAACTTAATCACGGTAAGCTTGTGACAGAATTTGAAGTCAGAAGCCTTCCCAGCTCGAGTGCTGCTAAAACCAGCTGCCATCAGAACCAGCTTTTCCTGCAGCGTATCACCAGGTGGCAGTGTAGGAGAGAAAATGCTTGACATGCCCACGGGAAGTATTGCAGTCATTCGTGGTCGCTAATTGAGCACTCGTGAATGGCTGAAGTAGCCTTTTCCTTCCAACCCCGTGTTACTTGCATACATGCAGCATTCTTATATTAAAATTTTATCTTTCTATATAATCAGTTATTATTTTTACTGTTCTTGAAAGTCATTTGAGAGAGAAAAGAATGTCTTCAAATCAGGATGTGACTCACGTTCAGAAGTACATTGTAAGACTTCATGGGCTGAAATTATTTCGTTTTGTTTAGCAAAGCCACAAGAATTCACTATGCAGTTCTACAGTAGTTAAATCTCTCCATTCAGTTCTGCTTTTACATTATTTTTATTTATTTGCTTCAGCCAATGGTCCTTTGAAACTAACCTCCCTGAACTGTACCTGTCTGTACTAAAAAAAATGCTGGGGTCCAGCACTACTGAGTTGTCACCAATTTTAGTTCTCCTCATGCTTACAAAATAATGTTCAGGTAACTGTAAATGAGCATTCACATCAAGCAGTGCCCTCCCTTGCTGTAAAACACTGTGAAAACACAGTGGCAAGCACCAGTGGAAGGTCTGTGTGTGCACCACGTGGTGTTCACAGTGCCCTTCTGTAAACCCTGAGAGCAAACCCTGACTCTAAGAGCAGAATCCCCTCTGTTCTGGTTCTGCTGACCTGCTCACTGTAGTTCAGAGCAGCTGGAGAACAGCAGCACTGTTGTCTCAGTGCTGTCTTATCTGAGATCTGATTGATTCTGCTTTTATTGACAAGTTGTTGAAATCCCCCAAGAAACAAAGCTGGAGTCTGGGGGGAAACTAACAGGCAGCTGTTATTAGAAATTGTAATTAAAAAGAAATGCCTTCGTTATGAGGCTTTGCCAAGAAACCAAAAGACTGTATCAAAGCATATGTATCTCCTGTATACTATTAGGCTATTATTGAAATATGCAAATAATGGCTATTAAGGTGGAATTAAAAGGAGAAGCCAAAAGAGTAAAAAAGTTTGCAGAGGGCATGCTGATTGTTTAAAGATACTATACTGAAGACTGAGAGCAAACATTTACTACTTATCAAAAGAGACTTTAAAAGGACCACACGCACACAGAAAGCTGGCATGATTAAACAGAAATGTGAAAGAGGCTGTTAGAAATAAAAGACGGTCTTCAAAAAGTGGAAATTATGTTGAAATGAGGAAAACAGAAAAGAACATAAACTCTTCCACATTTAATATAAACCCTTTATAAAGTGGGCCAAAAATATTTTGAGGAATAACTTGTGATAAGCATAAGAATGAATAATAAAACTTGCTCTAAACACATCAGAAGCGTGAGTTGTGCCAGACACTTTATAGGCATTCTATAATGTTTGGGATATAAAAGGAGCATTTAAAGAAGATAAGCCCAGAGCAGAAATGCTAAATGAATTTTTCACATTAATGTTCACCATGGGCAAGCTTAGGCAGGTCTCCACTGCAGAATCTTTTTTTATGGGGCCAAGTCAAAAAATTATCTCAAATTGAAGTGTCAGAGAAGAAATTTCAGATTAGATAGAACCAAATGGTAACAAATCACCTAGATTAGATCAGATTCTCAAAACACTTCTAAAGGAAGCCTGATATATGTGACAAATTATTAACTGTGATGTAATTCCACACTTAGTTTGGCCTCTGTTCCAAAGGAATGGAATGTGACAAATGTGACATTGCTTTTGTTTTTAAATTCACGGGGATCTTGGGAATTACAGACCAATAAGCCTGAGCTCTGCACGGAGTAAACTGATGTGATGAAAAATGGGCAGACATAGCTAACCGTGATATGAAAAGACATTGTTAATAAAGCTTTTGCAAAGGGAGGGTAAAATGCACAAATGATCAGACATTTGAAAGAATCAATATGCAAGTGAATGAGAATGATTTGAATAATTCCGTGTAGATGGACTTCCAAAAACCTTAAGTGAAATCCTTCACCAACGTGTGCTAAAGAAAAGAAGCATGAGATACAGTATGTTTTCTCACACATTAATATGTAGTTGAAAGACAAACAGAAAGCAGGATAGAGAATGAAAGGGTAGTGTTCCATTTTAACAGTGGAAATAGTTTAGTTTGAAGTTTTCTTCAAGGTTTTATGCTCAGTCCTATGCTTCTATACTTTTAGAATGTAAAAAGAAGTAAATTAATGAAAAATAAGTGGTGAGGTCATAAGCTAGGCAAATGATGCAAATCAAGAGCCAATTACAACGGGATGCAGAATGTTCTAATACAGAGCAATTTGGCAATAAATGGTAGATGAAATTCAATGTTAAATGCAAAGTAATGGCCATGGGGGAAAAATCCTCATTATAATCATACAAATACAGCCCTAAATAAGTTATAACAACTGCTGAAGGAGATGTCTGAGTTACTAGAGAGATACTGTATGCAAATGCCAGATTAATGCTCAGCAACAGCAAGCAAGCAAAGCATTAGGAGAAGGAAATGGAAGTTACACAGAAACCATGATGCAATTATATGACCACGGTGCAATGTCTAGATCCAGATTTACAGGTTTGACCCACATTTTGAAAACTGGTCATGCTCTTAAAAAAATGGTAGAAGAAGGAAAGATAGTAATAATGGCAACGTGTGTCCAAAGATAAGGAGTGGCTTCCACAAAATAAGACCATGAATAAACTAGGGATACTTTAAATAGGATAAGAGGTAACTGTTGGAGTTGTGATATGACAGAGGTTATAAAACCATTAGTGGCGTGAGAAGAATGAATACAGAGTGATTCTTCCCTGCCTCTCACAGTTTAAGAACTGGGTTGCCTGAAATGCCATTTGCATGTGGTAGGATCAAAACCAAGGGAAGGGAATAGCTTTTCACACAGTGGTAACTGAACTGTGGAATTCATTGTCACAGGATAGTCTGGGCTTGCAAAGTTCAAACTGATTGAAATAATCCTAGAAGAAAATTTAATCAAGAGCTATTAGCTGCAAAGACAATCGCTCCTGGGTTTGGAAGGCTGTGTTGATACCAGAGAGGATTTTACTGGGGAATATCACAGCTTTCTTACCATGTTCTTACATTTTTTCCCTAAGCATTCTCTCTTGGACATTACTGAAAACAAGATATTGCTCTACGGGAATCTTGAATATGACCTAGAAGTGGTGGTGGTCTTACAGTCACTCTTGTGATCTATTTTATGAGACACTAAGTACAAAGAAAGATACTTTCTCTTCCATGGAGTGAAAACTAATCCATGTGTTTATGACATAAGAATATATTTATTCTGATAGGGGTTGCCATGGCACAGCAGCAACCGTCTCAGCAGTGATTCGCACTCTACAGAGATTTGAAAAGCCCACAGAGGCAAAAGGACATTAGATACATGGCTAAACTGTACCTCAGTCAACTATAAACAAATGCAAAAGTCTACTGTTCATGACAGAGAGACACTGGTTTGAGGGAGCTCTGTTGTGAGAGAGGGATGAAATCCGTAGACCTGGGGTTGTGTTGTGTGCACCTATCTGTTCCTCTGTTCAGTTTTACCTCTCCTTTTTACAATACTCAAATCTAAGTCAAAAGTTGCCAGTATCCCAGGAAGATACAAAGGAATACTTCACTAAAATGTTAACCATTGCTTCAGGATTTCTCCCACCCTAAACTACAAGCCAGATCTACAACTTAATTTCTAATGGTACCTGTCTCTTCGCGTGGATCTCCCACTAGAGGCAGGGAGCATTCAAGTCTTTTCAGCACCACGGTTCTGTTGTATTTGCTATAGAGCTAAAGTGCTATCGCTGTGCACTTTTTATGCAGATGGTTTTGTTCAAGACAGTGTGAGTCATTAATGCAATGTAGATTACAAATGACCTTTGCAGTGAAAACATCTTCAACAGTTTAAGCATCAGTCGTTTCCCAAGTATATCACTGCACAGCATTTACTTGTACTAAACATCTTCTGTGAAAAACAAAGCACTAGACACTGTGAAATGCAGCCTGCAAGATTTTTTGATCAAGACGTGTGCACAATCAGTGCGGGAGGTTGTGAAGTTCTGCACAGTCCAGAAACCATTTTAGACACATTGGTTTTCTAAGTCCTGGAGGTTACATATATATTTTTATAGATTTTTAGCAATTGTCGGTAAAGGATAAGAAAGTAATTGCTGAGAGTCCTAGGTAGTTAAGAGCTTAGTTATGATAATATAAATAAGGGTAGGATGGTATATGAAATGGCTTACCTCTGCCACAGAGAGGTCATCTGGTTTTGTTAATGGTATCATTAAGCAATAAACCTTGTTACATATGAATCTGTTAAATTGGAATCTTTGTAGAATGGAAAACAGAAGTGCATTATTGTTATATTTCCTTTGAAGGAAAGGAGCTCTTCAACACTGAGCATTTCAACATAAGTTTAAGGTCTTTTAATAATACATTTGATAACTGTTATAGGATTTTAAATGTGAAAATATTTAACTATAATTGTTAACTAAAAAAAAAAAAAAAAATGATAAACACCAAGTGTATTGTAGAATATGTTGCCACTATAATGTACGCATTATATAGCTGTAAGGGAGAAAGGAACATTTTTGACTAACAAGATTTTAGGAATTCTCTCTGCTTTTTCCTGGTCCTGCTAAAGGAAAGACATTGTTAATATGAAAGAGAAATAAACCATTAAGATGTTTATCATCTTAACTTCAGCTTAACTTCTGCTGTGCTGTGCAAGCATAATATATCCCATCCTTGTTGACAACTTCCCTGAGATCTTCAGAGGGGTGAACAAGAAAAAGAAAAAGAAAGTCTGGCTGTCTAAAGAGACTTTGCCTAGCAATCAATGTTCATATTAAAAGCTGAACTGTGTTATTTCAAGCTGTAGCATATATACCTCACCAAATAAGGGACCAGCCAACTTATGTAAAAGAATAACCTGCCTCTGAGCAGAACGTATTAGCTTGGGCACAGTTCCACATTAGCATGTCCAAACAGCCTTGGGATTGGATGTGTCTTCCATTTTGCAGCTTAGAAAATGAGCTAAGCTATTCCACAACTGTCTCCACCTGACTACATAGACATGCCTTCATAGTATAGCTTGGACCAAGGCCCTTCCCCAGCCTGCTGACACAAGCTGGCTGTCACCTACACTTGCTTCCCAGATGCCATGAAGCAGCCACAGCAAGTTAAATTCAATATTTACATGAAAGTCATCAAGTGAGCGTTGGTAGAGCTCAAGAACAGGTAGCTTAATTTCTGAACTTTTTAGGTTCCTTAAAAAGTGTTGAGTGAAAGTAAAAAGCTTTCTCTGCGTGCTTACTTTCTTAAAATAGGGATTGTCTGCAAAAAGATTGCTGTTAAAACTGTAGAGAGAAAAATGTAGGAATTCCTGCCATTAACCCTGTGGAACAATCCATCTCCAATGACATGCAAACTCCACTTAGATATAGTTTATGAACTCTTCTCTGAAAAATGTATCTTCATCTGAGCGGCATCTGTAGTTCAAAAAAAGAAGGAACATCCTACAGGCCTGCAGGGACCCTACTATGGTGAGTGGCTGTGTTGCACTAAGTAGTTTTTGGTTCTGGAAGGCTTTATTGGGAACGTGCACCTTCCAAAATCTTGAGTGCATGTGCTTCGGTCTGTTCTGCCCCTCCCTTGTCTTTCTTCTTAAAGCCAAAGTGTTTTGGATTTGACATCTGGAACCTATGTGACAATTTCAGCATTATGGAGACATTTGTGTAACTATATGATTGCATGCTACAGGGGAACTTGATGTAAGCCCAAAACTAAGAAGGCTACATAAATAAACAAGGGAAAGAAAAGTAAAGATAGGGTTCAGCAGCCAAAAAGCAATACCCCGCAAGGAAATAGGCTAAGAGAAGGGGGCAAGGAGGGGGAAGAAACAAAAAGCAGTTTAAAGAAGACATTGATTACAGAGTTACTCCATTGTTCATGTTTGGCGCTGTAAGAGGGAGGGGAAGATAGCCTTCCTTAATGCTGCATGAACATCAATATTGATGGCCTCATAAAAGTAAATCGGGGTTTCTCAAGGGAGAGCAGCACAAACACCTCTTTGCCACTTAAAGCTGAAGTTCACGTGGAGGAGGGTCACAAAAGCTTCCAGCCTGTACACCAGGGGTGTTCAGCAGACCACATCTTGCTGGCAGTGTGCCTGCTCAGAGGACTGTGTCAGTGCTGCTTGCCGGGTTATGTAACCGCGCGTCCTGCAGCAGTGGCAATGAAGCAGGAAGCCTGAAATGTTCCAAAAAGACCAACTGGGATTTCCCCAGCTGCTATTGTCACAGCATAACCGCTATTTTTAATTTAACCAGAATAAATGAGTTTACTCGTCCTTTTCTAAACTTAGGCTGCTACTAAAAAAGAAGTCAGGTGAAGCTAGCGGGATTTTAAGCATGCAAGGTTTTAAACACACTAATTGTATGCCCAGTGGGGAGTCAGCTGGGAATAGTACGGCCCCATGTATGTTATGCATTATTGTGATGCTTGATGTTGGGGGAAATAGTTGGCTGTGGTGGGAAGGTAGTGGAAAGCCAGCCGAAGCTGGGAACACTGCTTGCATAAGCCAAAAAATTAGTTTAGCCAACAATCTTAAGGGAACACACTGGAAAATGATTGAGAGGGCAGTGTGATGTAATTAGTTGTTACAGCAGAGGGATGGGAACCAGGATGCCTTGATTTCCAGTGCTGTCTGAGTTACACGCTGAGAACCTAGGCTTGCCAGGTACTAAACATCTTTCTTAAGTTCTTCTCTATTCAGAGTCTTGCTGTGTAGTTTTTACACCTTCACCTGCTTCATCCAGACATTTGGACTAGAAGTATTGTTCAAAATGTTGCTGGCTTGCAGACTAGAGTTTTTGTTGGTCATTCTTTCTAAGTTAAAAGCATTGTGTACACACACGCACAAAGTCTTAAAAGTAATTTTTTGAGAACCTGGATCCAAGGAGATATATATTTTTTGAGTGGTAATTATATGCTGCAGTAATATAAATCTGGTGATATCTCTGCAGAGTGTTTTTGTATGTGATAAAAATACAAAACAATGTCAGCTGTAATGTGGCTGGGTTGCTCAGAAAAAAAAAAAAAAAAAAAAAAAAAAAAAACACTCAGAAACAATGACGGTGAAGTGTAAGTCATACATTAGTCACATATGAAGCTAGAACTTACAGTTCCTGGACCCTGGCCCAGTGTACTTTTCCTTGGGCCAAAGGGTAAATTCAAGGGTAAAACAGAGGGAAAAATTTAACCATGTCCATGGTTACTTGAATTCTAGTGTTGAATATGTTACCTACCATATGCGTCACACAAGAAATGCAGAGGAATTTGGGAGAATATAATGAGCACTAGGACAATCTGAAAAGTTAGGAAGTGACTAAGAAGCACTGCTGTGCACTTGCAAATAAAGGTTTTCCAGAAATTTATAATTAATCCATGATTATTATGGCACATCCCACCCAGAATTCTGGCTCCAGTCCTGATTTCTCCACTAAATCCCTCGTTTAATTATTCTTTCTTCCCTCTTTTCTCCCTGACCCTCACTCCTTCTGTCCTTCCATCATAAATTCTTGACCCAGTTTTTATTTCTTTCCACAAGCTTGTAGTTCCCTTTTTAACCAGGTTTTCTCATCAGTCTCTTCATATAGCAGCTTCATACTAGTTTGGACTCTGCATTTCTATTAGGCAGCTTCAAATACTGCCTGTAACAGAAAGGGGGAAAAAAAAAGGAATATAAATCCAGGAAAAACAAACTCTTAGTCCTAATCTGTATCATCTCAAAACTACAACTAGAGGTAGGAAAATCTCTGTCTCTCCTGGCAGAGAGTGTCATTGCACCCTTTGGAGTTTCAGCCACAAAGTGCTAGAAAGTCCCTCCTGAGCACTGATGAAGAGATCTTTTGAAGACTTGGACCCTGGTCAAGCTTGCCAAGCTTTTCACTGGAGACGGGAAAGGACATACCCATGACAAAAAAAAAAAAAAAAATGTTCCCGTACAAATCTCAGATCACTTCTCTGAGGTGTGAAGTAGCGCAGCTGTGCAGAGAAAAGGTGGCAAACAGACACAAAACAACGTAATTTTGCCATACCTTTGGAGAATACTGGGAGGGAGGGAGTGAATGAGAGAGGAAGGGAGGGAGAGGGTGGAAAGGTGGTCTCTAGCAGGTATGTGTGACTGTATAAAATTCAAGTATGTGAAATTTCAACCATAAAATAGCAAACAGTTAAAGTACACCTAAATTTCATCAACAGAATTGTATTGTCACAGGCAGTGTCAGGCAAACTTACTCATAGCTGATGCTATCAGCACCACCTCTTTTTACAATTTACACATAGCAAATATACTTTTTCTGTCAGAGTTAGGTTTTCTGTTCTTGAAACGCATCATAGGGTGATATTTTTCTTGAATGCTTATGGCCAAAAAATCGTGCTGTTGATCCTTTTGTTTTAAACATCAATTTACCATTTTAAAATCAGCACTGTGTAAACAGCAGAGGAAGTATTATAACTGTGGAGAATTCTAACCCGTTCATGTAACGAGGTTTTGTCAGACTGCTAAAGGCATGAATTTCAGCTATGATTTTAGAAACATGGATAATTCGTTCTCTGTGGACCTGATCCTGTAAAGTATCAATTGCCTTCTATGAAGTATCTGCAAATCTGTCAAATCTGTGAATCAGTTACTCAGCCCTGGACTGCAGAGCCTCAATACATCAATTTTATTTGGATTCCGTGTTTGGTGTCTTAAAATTCCAGTCTTTTGTCACTATAATTTATGTTCTCGTATATTCAGATTGCAGACACTGTTTCTGTTGATCACTTAAAACCTTGGCATGACTCTGAGTAAAACATTCAGCATTATACACTGCATACCAGATGTGGATTAACTAAATGGTGCTCGTGTTCCTGGAAAGCAAGATCCAAAAATGTACTTAGGCATAATCGTTCAATATAACAAACCATATTTTAAAATGTGATCTAGTATTCAACCGTTTGCCAGAAACACAGTTTTACATGGTAAATTATTCTGCAGGAGAAAATCTATGCTTTTCAGATTTTTCAGGTGCTTATTCTAGGTGACGTAAATTATTTCAACTTTTTCTTTCATCTGGAGGATCACAAAGTGTTAGGCAACCTGCTGTATTGAGCGCTAGGATACTTCTGTGGTGAAATGTGGCAAATGATCAGGGACAAACAGGAAAACTGTGTGCCATTTAAAGGCTGGATTTTACTTTTTTAAAAAACAACAACAACAAAAGAAAAGCCCAGGATCAGGTTGCAACCTTGGGTATTATTAACTCATTGGATCGAAACCTTCAGCTTAGTTTATGCAGTTCTGATATTTTAACTGAAAAATGTAGTTTGCTTACAAAAAGGAGCGGGCAGCACTCTGGAAGCCAGGCACAGGCCTGAGAAGGCGCAGACTGTGCAATATCCCTGCAGAGCTCTGCCACAGCCTCAGTCCTGGCACTATTTTTGACAGATGCTGCAATACAAACACAGTTACTGGTAGTTTTGCAATGTGAACAGTCACCCCACAGAAGCCTGCATTATTATTCTTTGTAATTAATAATTATTATAGGTTTAATGGTGCTTTACAAAATATACACTGAGATACATTCATTGCCACGTGGACTGTCAAAATCAAATGGTTCTAGCAGCAAAAAAGGCAGAGATTTCCCCCTGCCTGAGGCGGTCTGTCCTGGCCCATGCACTTTGAAAAAGGCTGTCAAGGAGGAAAGAATGATGCTGTGGACAAGACTCTCGAACTGCTCCAAGTAGAGGGCAGGGCAGCAGGGCTGCCACATTTCTCATGGCAGCTGGCAGTTTTGCAGAAGATGTCCTTGTGTATGTCTCTGCTTCTGAACTGAGCCTGGGTAGGTGAGTTCAGGGTGACAATTCCCTTTCTAACCTCTTTGCTTCCTGAACAAGATTCCCAAGCTTCCCATACCTCCAGTTGCCAAAGCCAGCAAATAACACAAAGCCTTTTGCTTCCATCCTTCTACCTTTCATCCAAACCTTTTCAACCCCACATCTTTTCCACTGCTGAGTCACCCATTCCTTCCAGCTTCCCAGTCTTCATCCTACAACAGCTGCAACACCCCCAGCTTGGATCTTCCTGCTCTGTGCAGCCTTCACCCTGTGCCCTCATACTTTTCCTCCCAAAAGCTGCCACCCCACCCTGCAGCCTCTTCTCCTGTGCCTACCAAGCCCTATTACTCTGCTGTCCACTGCATTCCCTTGCTTTCTTCTTGGCTGCTGGGGCCAGCTGTGCATGTCCCCTTCTCATTCACCCACTAAGAAAGGCTTGCCTCTTCTTCTGGTAAGGCTTCACAAGCACAATTTAAGATGTGCTTCCCAGCACATTCTCCAAGGTCAGAACTGCAGGATGTATTCTGGAAAAAAAAAAAAAAAAAAAGTGTATTGCAACTTGAAAGGAAGCAGGAGTAATAATGAAAAAGGGCAGTGAGAAAAAACAGTAACACAAAGAACATGTATGGAATGAGCAGAAAGGGGGAGTTAGAGGACCTGAGAGAAGCCATTAATATTGGTATAGGGTACCAAGAGTTCAGGTGATTTTAATGAAGTCAGAGATGAAGGTGATGAACAGACAGAAGGAAACAGATGTGCTAAGGCACATTGCGAAAGCTGTTTCACTCTTGTTACTGTGGGGGACTGAGGGAAAAGTAGGACTCAGGTTTTATTTACTTTCACCTAAACTAGACTGAGCAGCATTACCCTGCACTAGAAGAGGGTGTTTGGCCAGCATGAAGATTATAATCTGTGGCCTCCAGAGGAGCTCATATTAGTCACCACTTGCAGGAGTCTGCTGGATATGATGCCACTGGCTTTCATATCCAAAAAATTTGCTTTTCAAAAATGTCTTTGTGAGCCACTCATAAGTAAAGGACAGATCTGACAGGCTTTTGTGCTTGGCAAAAGCACGTGTGTTGTGACACAGCTGCCCAAAGCTTGCTGCTTGGTCCCCAAGGCCTTGCTAAGGACAGATGATTTTAGCCTTCTAATCCACACCAGCTGCTGACTCTTGATTCTTCGTTATGTATAATGCAATCACAGGGCAGCGCTCAATATAGCTATTGTCTGTATCCTGGTTATTTATGTAGCCATAATACTAGGTCTTTTTGAGTAGCTTTTAGATACTCTTTACATGGTAAATTACCTTTTTTCTTCTGGCTCCCATTGTCATGTCACTAGAGGGTGACAAAGATCCAAATGAGAACAACAATAGAGCCATTTTGAACTGGAAACTTGAAATTAACTGGAATTTCTTATCACCTATACAAGTCTTTCAGTAGAACAGGCATGAAGACTCAGTGCATTGATTGACAACTTAATAGAAGTGACACTTAATGGAAGTTCATTTGATTTAGTACCAAACCTGAACCAGGTTGTTCAGAATAAAGAAGGCTGCAACCAGATTTTCAGGGACTTTCCAGGACAGAGATGAAAAGAATGGAGTAGTATTGCAAATTCAGAGTAGTGAAGGAAAATCTGCATTTTTAGAAGGTATGATATTGAGAGAAGAAAAAAAAAAACACATAATCAAACAGTCACTAGAGGTACCATTTCTAATATAAAGAAGTTTTCAGTTATAGAATTTGCTAGTTGAAGAAAAATAAAACTTTTGTGGATGCAACAGTGTTCACAAATGTGAGTATGTTGGCTAGGAAGTGCAAAAATTCCAGTGCTTGTCTTTAAAACAGGCAATAGTTGGTTTACTGAGGAAACCAACCTCCTTTTCTAAAAAGGTCTTATGCTCTGCCAATGTATTTTATGGGAATATATTTTATTTTGCACATGCAAACAAGGATTTGGATATCTACTGGTCTTTTGTAAACACATAAATGGTGAGAAATTCAGGATTAAATCATCCCTGTTTTTGCTTCCCAGTGCTGTGGCAATCTGTAGAAATATAAATTTCCATGTCAAGTCTTGCATCACTTAAAATGTGCATATGGTGTTAACTATTTCAGTTAGTTTAAAACATTAAGAAATGTTGCTGTTGAATTAATTTCCTTAACTTTGTAGGTTCAAAGTAACTATTTAAAGTGGAATTCATATGACATTGCCAGCTCCCAAGGCCTTATCATGAAATTTGATAGAAACCGTAATGTACCAGCACTCAGAACTGTGTAAATCTCAGCTTTCATTTTCCCAAATATTTCCAGGCTGCAAGACAGTGGAGAAGGAGTGGGGAAAAACAAACAAACAAAAAAGAGCCTACATTTCCAGCATCTTAAGTGTGATGAAAAGAACATCACTTTGCTATTCTAAAATGTTATTTTTAATTTTATTATTATATTTTTTTTAGGCAATCCTGTGATGTTCAGGCCCTCATTCATGACTCTCAGTAGTTGCTGTTGGCAATGCAGCGTGCAAATGGCACCAGTCTCTGCTAGCAATGATGGCTGACTACATTGAGGGATTTACCCCACCCTTCAAAATGAGCAAAAGATGTGTGAAACTGTCCAATGGAAACTTTGTGAAGAAATATGAGATTTGGTTAAAGATTCTGGCTCCTCTAAGCACTTGGCCTAAAGCAGTGGTGTTTAGTGGTTAGAGTAAGACACAGAATTTGCTGTCACCAGAACTGAGCCAGCACTTTGCCTAACAGAGCCAAACCTCTCCTCATCCTCTGTGCAGGCACCAGCCAGCTTGTCTTCTCCTGGAACAGAGAACGGTTTCAGGCACATAAGGCCCCATTTGTGGAGCACCTGTGCGTGAGCGAAAGCAAAGGTCAGAGACAACGTGCACATCCCCTGAGGGAGGAGGAAAGCCCCACAGGGCTGCAGTGTGGATGTTCCCCACGCTGGGTAACCCCAGTGGAAGAGAGGCCGATCTCCTCCGGGGCCTCGTCTCTTGGGAGAAGCAAAGAGACAGCACCTTGCTGGAGGACATGGGAGTGGAAGAGAGGCCCCTTGCATGCTTTCACAATCCAACTTTCACTTCAGTTTTCTGTGTAACATAGTATTCCTGCCACAAAATACTTTTTTAACAGGTTTTGAGATATTCATGGACCAGCAGAAACACTGGTAAAAACATGAGAGGAAAAGTTGTGGTAGACACACGCAGGCCAAGCACCAAGGCCTGAAGCCATCCCATCTACCTGCAGGCTCTCAACCAGCACACGTGTGCCATGGCTTTCGCCGCTTTTGGTCTCTGGATAGCAGTGACATGCGGAGTGACAGGAGCCTTCACGCCTGAGCTGGCCCTTGTGACCAAGTCTGTCATTTGCCGTAAAGCCATGCCTCATGTTTTCCACAGAAAGCTGCCCCAGAAATCGTTCTTGAGAGAATGTAGACATAACAGTTGTTTTGTGCAATCTTCCAGTGTACTAGTGGCTGATTCTCAGTAGTAACAAACAAGGGGGAGTCACCCAGCAGTTGGCCTGAGAAGGGAGGGAGGTGCTTTCACGCAGCCAAAGGATTTAGCCCTAGGAAAAGCAGGCAATAGCAATTAGGGAATCACATAGATGTTTCGCATACCCATGGTGGTTTTGGTGAACTAAAGAGGAATAACACTAACATGCTCAATATGCTGTCCTGAGAGAACAATCTGCATTTGTATCTCAAAGACTTGCATCCAAGGGAATATAGATGGAAGTCAATGAAAAGTGAAATAACACCACACTCAGTGCAGACGAGAACATGTGATTTTGCTCTGAAATCCAGACCTTTGTCTTCCATACGTGAGACACTTGAAAGGAACTGTGGGTGAGAGACACAAAAAACACAGTTAAAATAAGGCTGTTGAGAACAGAAAGCCTTTTGTTTTGCTTGCAACTCTTTGCTCCAATATTTCTTTTCTTTATAAAGCCTCTCAGGCTAGAGGAAGGTATATGGACGATGGTGAGGCATCTGAGGTACCTGTTATGCATCTAGCAGCCTGCTGGGCCACAAAGCGCTGCCTGAGGCTGCATGCTCAGTGGCACGGGACTGCTGGGGTGGAGCACAGAGCTATGTCCCCCCACACCGGGAGCAGATGGCAGAGAAACCCCCCAGGAGCCAGCTGTAGCCCAGATCGCCACCCTCATGTAGCAGCTACTGGGCCAATTCTGCCGCTGTTGTTGATGCTGTAAAGCCGGAGACCACCAGATTTTTCAGTGTGTGCTGTGGAAGTCTGGTTTTGCTCACACAGATGGTCCCTGGGAAAGATCTTTGTTGTGTTTGACACAAACCTCCAGTGGAAGGCATGATTGCAACATCTTTCCAGTTTACTTTATTCAACAGGCTTATTTTCTTTTGCCATTTAAAGAAAAATGCCTACTTCCTCTCAGACAGTTCCTGTCTGTGGCTATTCTATTTTTCAGTATGAAGATGGAAGTCTTTTTTTTACCCCAGTCTCTGAACATTTGCTTTTTGCTTTCTTTCTCCTAATTTTTCAGTACTTACTCACCAAAAAAATAAATGGCAGTACGTTGCCCATCTCTGACCATTGTTTGAGAGAGAAACAATTAATTATCTGTATCTTGGCATGTAGAAATCTAGAATGTTCTCCACCCTTCTCTAAGTGACATTTTGCCTTGGCATAGGCTGCAAATTGTTCATAGCACTATTAATGTCAGTATTTAAAAAGTTTATCTAATCCTGGGGTTTGTGTAGAAACTATGCAGACACAGCATATTACCTCAGAAACATATTAAATATTGTTCTAAAGCTATTTAATACTGATATAAAGAATATGTAATAAATAAAATCCATAAAGACATTGTAAACTGAGTACATCTGCTTTATAAAATCTGGCAGTAGGAAGATGATACACTTATTGCTTTGATTTCTACAGTTATAAGACTTCATCTATTCTTGAAATGATCCGAGTAAGCATTGTGATAAACTGCATTTAATCTCATGATGATAAATTTCTTAAATACATTGCTGTCTTCCAGTCCTGTACCACAAAACAAAAACTTTGATCTTGACCTTGTAAGTCAAAAATAAAGCCAGTAAGAAGTTGTTTCATAAAAGTCAAGTGATTAGACAGTTAGAGGCATGATCCTTTGCTCATATTTACCATTTGTTGTCATTGCCATCTTTGTGAACTGTATCTTCTCTAATCCGCAGCCTTCATATTGCTTCAGAAGCATAATTCCTATAGGACTGGTAATGAGGACTTTGCATGCTTTCAGAGGGATCCACAGAGGTAGCAGATCAGCGTAAGAGGCTGGCTACATCTTTTCTACCCCCTGGCTTAGGAGCATAGGGCACATGGATCAGGCTGGAGTGCTACTGTGCTCTGCATAGACATGACTGGTGAGAGTTTTGCTGGGGACAGCTGCAGTTGAACCATGCTGGATGTCTAAAGCAATTTAACTTTGGTAAGGGAGCCTTCAGTGAAGCCTTCAGATTAAAAAGGGAGGCACAAATGTGCTACGTATCCATTTTCTCCCTTCCCACTGCACAGGCATTATGTTTAGGTTGGTAAGAGTGGAGAATCCTGTCCTGTAGACAAAGATGTCTGATGATGCTTTTCAGAATTCTTCAGTTCATAGTTGATCTGAGGCATCTCCTTAGCATATTACAGATCCTTCTCTTAAGCAAAGCCAAGGGAATAAACAAATTCAAGTATGATAGAAGATGCAATTCAGGAGATCTTGGGGAATCAGAAACATTTGGGGAAGTTTCAAAAAATGGATGACAAGTTAATGTACAAAAGTGCATGAGCCAAATCCTCATCTGGTTAATATCACTTTATGCCTATGAAACTGAAACCTCTACATTCATTAACACCAGATGAAGATCTGGTCCTTGTCTGAGATTTTCTAGGCAGGCAGCTATTACTTTTGCCCTCAAATTCTAGCACTATTTCCTAAATAAAACAAGGCAGCCAAATTTCAGAAATAAGGGAGAGGGATATGGACAGATTTCAAATTCAAACCAATAGTGGAAAGTTGCTTCAATCTAATCTGGAGGGATACCTATTGCTTCTCCGTAATGGTCAGGTTAAGATGGTAAATTCTCTTGTAAGTATAACTGATGGGAAAATAAGACTGTTGTCAAGGTTATACACAGACTTTGTTCAATGTTTTCATAAGAATATAAAGTCTTTGTTATTACAAATATAGATAGTAGTTGATATTAATAAGAAAATACAATTTGTTGTTTGCCCTTGTCTGAAAGCAATGGAAAAAGTCCTGCGGGGTTCAGGAAAAAATGTTAAAAAAAAAAAAAAAAAAAAAAAAAAAGATAGATAAGATAGATAGATAGATAGGAGGGAGGGAAGGAAGGGAAAAAGAGAGAAAGAGGAAGAGAGGAAAAAGAGAGAGAGAGAGAGAAAGAGAGGAAGAGAGAAAGAAAGAGAGAAAGAGAGAAAGAAAGAGAAAGAAAGAAAAAGAAAGAAAGAAAGAAAGAAAGAAAGAAAGAAAGAAAGAAAGAAAGAAAGAAAGAAAGAAGGAAGGAAAGAAAAAGAAAGAAAGAAATCACTGAATTTTGATGAATCTGGCTAGGGTCTGAAAAATCATGAAAAAGAAATTCATGAAAAAGAAATCAATAAATGGAAAAGTTGTTTTTTTTTTTTTTTTTCCTAGCAATACTCTGCTGAGGCTGAGCAAAACTAAGAATTTACTGTGGTGACTGTACAAGCTGCAGGATGCAGTCTATAGGGAAGAGCCCTTCCTAGCATTCAAGAGGTATTTCTAAAGTCCATATGCCAATGTATTGCTTTTTGTAAGGCATACAACGTAGTTTTTAAATGGATCCTTTGTGAATGCTCTTAACACAAATCTAAATCCCAGTATTTCCTTTAGTTCATGTAAATTTGACACAGTTACAGACTCTTTTCTCTGTCTGGTGGTCTGTGTGAGAAATATTAGCTATACTGCATTTTATCACTAAATGACACCCACTGTACTTCCTGTGTTATATCCTTACACATATTAATCAGAATGTACATTTGCTTAGATTTATCTACATGTTTATTAGCGGATAACAAACATCTTTAAAATAATGTGTTCCATCAGAAAGCCCCAATGCTCTTATGGATCTGGACTGAATAGACAAAACCTAATAAGGCATATTCAGAATAGAAATCTTGAGCCCTGGATCACACAAATACATTGAAATACATGAGAACCTCCAAGGATTGCATGGGTCTTTGTTGTAACATGTAGAGCCAAGTAAGGTCAGTGGAAGTTTTGACTTCAGTGTTACCAAGTAAAAGAGATGACAGACAAAAAGGAATTTGTGTATTTTATAGCTTTGGAATTATGCAAGGAATTCTCACTACCAATTTTACTGCTGAATGCCATAAGAGACATCTAGTATCATTCTCATCTCAAACCCTTGTTATATCCACCTTTGTCAGTTATGGGGTTTTCACAATTATTTTTCAATAATATTAATAAAAGGAATTTGCCTGGGATTTCGAATCTGCTACCAGAAGGCCTCCGAACAGAACAGCTGCTTGGAGGGGTTTCCTGAAAGGTTTTGTTCAAAGTGAATCACAGCCAAACAAAACATTGCTAAGGCTGAATTAGTACTAACTACAAAAAAATAGGATGTTTAAGAAACCACACGTACATATCAGTCACTTAGTTGCTGATCATGGACAAGATAAAAGAAATGCAAAAACATTGTGTGAAACTTGTGTGAAACACTCCTACCCTTCCTGCCTGTCTGGTTTCCCAGGCTAATATCACACAGCCTGCCAGCATCGCAGAGCAATCTGAGTCACAGTGATTAGTAATGGTAACCCTTCCAGGCAGAACCACTGTTTTGGTCACCTCTCATCCAAGCGTCCATTTCCTTCTTTAAAATAGCAGCACTAGTGGAAACTCTGGGTGGCTTTATGGACTCTCTGACCCTTATTTCTTCTTCTTTCTTTGGTTTGTATGGAAAAAAGAAACTAAGCCTCTATAAAAGTATGTTTTTATTTTTATGTTTTAATTGTTTGTTCAGATTTCTGTGCCGTAGAGGCTTTCTGAGGATGATTTCAGTGCTGTCATCCTGAAATAACTGCAGTTCTTAGAGTAAAGCAGAGGGAGAAATCTTCCATGGGAGAAATCAATATGGTATAAGTCCTTATTCAAACAAAACTCCAATAAATTGTAGTGAAGCTGCATAAAGAACTTTGGTATTATCCTATAACTAATAAGATCAAAAAGCCTTTTGGATATATTTACTTGGTAATTTGTTGCTAGTAAGGGGGAAGATGGCAGCAGTATCTGGTAAGGTAGCTATAGTTCCTCAAGGACAATTTTGGACAGACTGCAGCCTGGCAAAGTCAGGTATCTTAGCATGAAAAATAGGGGTTTTCCAAAGCCTAAAAGTATTAACAACTCAGAATTAAAAAGTGAAAATAATAAAAAATCTTGAGTTGAGTCTTCCAATTTACAAGATTCATTGAAGTATTGTGAGGCTTTTTAAAATAAACTGTCACATCATTTTTGTGTTCTTCTTCTGTATTTATTGCCATCAGTATGCTCAAGAAAGTTATTTTTCCTAAAACCAGCCCTGTTTCTAAACCAGTAAGTACCAGTTAAGATACTCTGGTAAGATAGTGACAAGCGGGATGTAGCCATTGCCAAACAGACTGTGCATTTTGCTTTGTTTCATGCAGTGAACTATTGTTTTTGGCAGAGGTTCTTCCATAAAAATGGAGGCTAAAAGTTCATGTCAAGTCCTTTTGGAGTATTACATATATTTAAAAAAAAATGGAATTACTAACAGGTTCCTTACAAAAAATATATGATTAATATAGTTCTTCACTGTTGTCAGAGATCTCTACAATTCATGCAAAAATGCCTCCAGCTAAAGTACAAAATTAATGGCACTATAAAATCTTATTCTGTAATATCAAAAAGTGATTTATTACAGCAGATAAATGCATTCATCCAGAAAACAATAAATTCTTGTATTGGAGGCACACTGTTACAGTAGATAAAGTAATGTGGTAAAATTATCCTTGATAATCTTTAGGTGTTTATCTGAGAATTTTAATGAAAGCTAAATGAAATCACCTCTCGGTACATTTTTAAAAATGTATTTATCTCTGTACACTAAATAAGAAGAAAATTAATAAGGTTGAAACTTCAACAAATTCTTGTCCATTTAGAAAAAAAAATAGGTTTAGTCTTTAAAAGACACATATCACTAATCAAACACATAGGGCAGTTACATTTCTGAATTTGTTGCTCTGTAACAAAGAGAAATACTATAATATGCCTATTATATTCTGCATTTTTTCATAAAATACTTAATAATTAATAATTACCAACAATTTCAGTGCAAAACCAGATGTATTTCTCAGTGTGATTAGGGTATATTTTAATCCCTGTGAAGGAGAGTCACTACTGTAGGATAAACAGTTCTACACAGCAGTGCCACAAAGCAACAAAAACTCAGTTTATTTGCTTTTTTTTTTTTTTTTTTCAGCCAGTGAATCTGAAAAAAATGTTGATTTCTGAGTCTACCTCAGGCATGGTTTCTGCCCAAAGAGGAAGTTTAAGTCTCTGAATACCATGTGCAATAATCTGTGCTGCAGTTCAGAATAGTTCAGACACAGTTACAAAGATGTCATGTACTTACTATCCAAAAATATGGCATAGCAGCCAACTACTTTTAATATTTCCTTCTCCAAATTTCACTGAAGTAAATAGAAATGTTTCCACTGATAACATGAGTTCTGGAACAGACTGTACATGTCTTCAACTCAGTGAAGGTTCTGCCTAAGGAAAGATTACAGAAAAAATGATTCTATTTTAAGAAATTAAGAAAATGCCTATTTTAAGAAATTTCCATTTAACATTTTTTGTTGGACATCCCAGTACTTAAAAGGAACAACAACAACAAAAGCTAAGATAGAGTAATTTGCTTACCAGACTGCATACATTTCTGCTATATCTTCTTAATATTTTAATCCTCTAAATTACACTTTTCTTTGTAAATATTTAACCTCTTAAGTATTCAAATATCAAGTAGGAAAACTGAGGGAATTATTTGACTAATGTTTCAATATTAGCAATATTTTGAAAATAAATAATTTAATTAAAATTATCCAGTAAGGCTTAATTAAGTATAAGTAAATTCTGGCATTTGCATTGCAAGATTTAATTGACTTCTTTGACTTACTAATAAATACTTCCTTTTTCCCACATACAGTAGGTTAGAAAACTGCTGGAGGTAAACTTCTGAAGTATAGTGAATTGTCTACCCTTCATGACATCAATTACAGGCTAATTATTCTGCTCTGTTTAATTTCTTTTGTTTCCAACCAGTATTGTAATGCGTATGTTTTGCAATAATATCAATAAATACACTAACGCTAAGGCAACAAATATAACACACTACCTTTATGGCAGGTCATTCCTACTGGAATAGATGTAAACAAAATAACCTTTTCTCATACCTCTGTGATTAATAACATATTATATAAAATGAAACTTGTCATTAGAAAATGATGCACTTTTCATGTGTCATGTAAATAGCAAGATTACCATACAGAATTTCCACATATGGAGTACAATCTGTCATGATGATCTTTTTCACTAATGAGTACATATGGTTTTTCCTCATGTTTTCGCTGAACACTTGTACCTAACCCACAGCATTCCAGAGCAATCAGATATTATGGCAACAAGCCTGCACGCAAAAAAAAAAAAAAAAAAAAAAAAAAAAAAAAAAAAAAAAAA
>CM021766.1:40119252-40140504 GCA_011076525.1 Nettapus auritus | reverse complement strand
AAAAAAAAAAAAAAAAAAAAAAAAAAAAAAAATTCCCTTTGCTTACACAGGGAAATCAGAACTTTGCTCTCATTTATGTATATGAAACTTTATTTATTTGTTTATTTATTTATTTTATGAGTGGGGAGAGCAAAAACTTCAAATTCTTGAGGAGTAAAAATTGATTGTCTGTAATAGGGATTACAAAATGTAGTCACTTGTGATAACAGAGGACTAGACTGGATGACTCAGTCCTATATTCCTGTTCAGGACAAGTCTGACTTAATGTGTACAAAATAGCTTAGGAACCCTCTAAGAGTCATCTGGAAAGGAATTAAATAAAGCTAACTCCAGTTTCATTAATTACCTATATGTAGGGAGGAACTAATATATTTGGAGTATGTTAAGACTTGTATTTCATTTCTTCTCATGAATTACAATAAAGTATGGCTTCATAATTACTTACGCATGAGTTAGCAAGCCATGAACCTCCTAACAAGGAAGTTATTTTCCTCTCTTTTACGTGGAATAGTAATGTTAAATGCACAGTGGGAATGGAACCCGGGTTTTGGTGTTACTGCGCTGGCTATTGCTACAGTTGTGGTGTCATTTGGACACCTGGTGATGCTGCAAGCACACAGGGTACCAGTGTCCGCCCCCAAAGTTTCTCTCTTCCTATCAAAGACCTAGGAATAAAGGGAAGGGGGAAAGAGAAGTTTATTAGTGTTGCTGAAATGCTAACTTGAACTGAGAGATGTGGGACACAGGTGGGAATTTCTGCTTGCCTGGACATCTGCACAGCACCTAGAGAATACATCACTCAGCTCTGAAGCTGAGTCCAGACAAGTAAAGGAAACAAAAAAAAAAGGCATGTCTTCCATGCCCATGCCCTTCCATCATACAGGAAGGTGATCTTGAGGAAATGTGATGTCATGACAAATAGGAAGTAATAATGCATAATGTTGCAGCATCTGCATCAGCTTATTTCCTGTTGCTTTTGTGTAATTATGACATTTTGATCATGTAAACTTCGCATCCAATTTTCCCTTGTTTTCATTCTTTCTCAGCTGTTTACACAGCAATTCATAACAGTCAAATTAATTCTCTCTCTGGGCTGTCTTCCTCTTTCTCCCTATGCCCTTCTCTCTCCCATCTCCCTGTGCAGCTTGCATGTGCCCAGTCCCAACCGGTCAGTCAAATCAGTCTTTTCCTATCACAGTTGAGGCTTCTCTCCTTCTGAGCATTATCTAAATGCCTACCTACCCCAACAAGATATTTTGTCCGCTATTTGAAGAGCAAATGAGGAAATAGAGAAGGGTGCTGGTGTCAGGATATGGCAGGGACTGGCTGTGCTGAGTGACAACAGGGCAGGCAGGGCAGGTACCTCCCTGACAAGGGTCCAGTTCTACTGGAACAAGAAATTAGCCTCTGCTGACTTGCTCTGCATTATCAGACAATTTTTGATATCTGATGTGGTTTGTGTAACGTTGCTTTGTGTTTTGTGCTTTGTTGGTTTTGCCACACCATTAGTATGGAGAAGGAGTCCAGGTTCCCCATCCATGTCACAAGTATGTGGGCTGGAGTTAAACTGCAAGAAAATTGGCTGTTTTTCAAGGATAATTATAGCAAATTTTTCTAAGCTGGGCCAGCACTATTCTGAAACTGCAGCAGGGCTTTATGGCAAAGTACTTTACTGTAAATGTAGACAGGCAAATTTGACTGTAGCAACAGTCCGTGCATTTTAACAGAATACATAAATACTGTAAATGGTAAATACAGTTATGTCTAATGTGAAGTCATGTTTAAAATCAAACTGAACGTGTCACTAGATCAAGAAAGCATCAGACTACTGATCTATTTTTTTTTTTCCTCACCAACTTTTGTCTGAATATTTGTTATCAGTGATCCAGGCTTTAGTGCTTGTGTGATAGATGCTTTTATTAGCACTGGGGAAAAAGTGCAAGTGGAAAAAATTACAAGGCTCGTGTCTGTAGCATTTTGTGGATTGACATAAGGTTTATTATTGTTCAGTCATATTAACGGATTGACATTGAGAGAAAGATTTATTGGAACCATTCTAATATCAAGATGCTTCTGCAAATGCAAAAATAGATTTAAGACCTGAAGGGTATCCAGGATCATTTCAATGTCACATACAAGTTTGGCAGTCCTCTTTACTTTGATTTATCTGCTCTCTTGCTGAGTCCATAGCCTCCAGGACTGGCTCCTTGCTGACTATCAGAGCATTATGGATTTCACTTGCTGTAAATAAGAGAACTATTTATGTAGCACTTTCATAAAACATATTATTAAATCATTATTCTTATAATAAAATAATAATAATAGTTATGAATGGCTATTTCCTTGAAAATACATAAAATCTTTTATGTCTTTATTTAAATTACCTCTTTTAAGGATATTGTAACTGTACCAAGTAAACTGCAAAAATACTAAACAAAGCAATGGAAATATAAATACATTTCACCTGACAAAACAACATATAACTCACGCAATTATTTTCTCTTCCTTTAAATACAATACAGATTTCACATACCTTTCCTGTGTTTATCTATATTTTTTTCCATAAAACTTATGACTAAAATGGCTCAAAGACCTTATGCCAGAATTATTTTTGATAAAAAAAATCACAAACATCCAGTGATTATTTTGTTAGTTGTGTTGGAGACCTGTGCAATCAATGGACACTTCTGAAATCTGTTGCCTACTGGAGACTGTTTATCTACTGTAGTTCTGATATTTGCTGCCTTTAACCATTTTCATTTCCACTTAAAACATTTTTGAAAGATATTCTTCTACTCATTATATGTTGTCTCATATATAACTGTACCTAAAAAGAAAATTATTTTTTCAGCTTTCTGCCCTGAGCATTTGGCATCACCTCAATACCAGTTTTTCCGTCTCATTGTATAGCCCAGTTTTTCTTCCCTTACACACAGCAAAGAAGAGGATGCAAAAGTTTTAAAGGCCAAAATATATGTTTGGAATGGCAAGAATGAACAGAGAAGCAGATAGTTTGTGAACTTACACCTGATATTTTTCAGGTCTCATCTATTCACCAGTGATACAACATTCACAAACAATGACTTGTTTCTTGTTTAACTGAATTTATTGTCTTTAAATCCTTCCTTAAAACACAGCTCCACACTTTTGTATACCTTGATCTTTGCAAGGCAGCTGGGTTGGGTTCTCCCAGTTTAGCCATCTAAAAGGTATTGAAGTGGTAAATGTAGATGAGTTATCTACGTGCCTTCTGCAGTCAATGGATACAAACACATCCAGAAAGTCATTCATCACATCCTAAAATATACTGGATGAATGGATCATTTCATAAAGCTGTCTCCGTGAACTATGGCAACAGTCTAAATGATGGAGACCAAATGCCTGGCTCTTATACAGCTACAGTTAGGTGAGATAGGTCCCAATACTGGTGTTTGTGTTGGATTTACTGACTTGATTAAGATAGGTTTTTTGTTTCTTTGTCTATTCTCTTTTGTCTGTGGTAACTATATAGTATAGTCATTCTCTCTAGTCTGTGGTAACTATATAATCCTGTTTGCTCTAGGCATATGGGCATATGTTCTTTTTTTTTTTTCCTTTTTTTTTTTTTTTTCAATCCTATATATAAATTTTAAGCTCTTTAGGGTAGGAAAATGAAGCAGTCCATAGGCTTTACCACAAAGATCAATAAGAAATAATTCCAGTGCAATTAAATATCTTTTAACACATATCCTTTAAGCAATCCATAACTGCTATTTTATACAGTGAAATTTATGATCTTTATGAAATTTATGAAATTTATCTGTCCATGGGAAAAAAAAAAAAAAAAAAAAAAAAAAAAAAAAAAAGAATTTAAAGATTTAAAGACTGTTGCTGGAAACTCTTACTCTCACAGGAAGTATTACAGAGGACAATGGAAATATTCGTGTAAACAGAGGTTTGAAATCTGTGAGAAGACATGCAAAAATGTAATTACTTCCATCATTAAGATTTGCTGAATTGAGCCCTTAATTTGCCATCTGCAAATGTATGATAAAATAAGCATGTATGACGATTTGCCACCCAGTATTTACAACTCCAGATTGTGTTATATGATAGTCCATAACTGAATAATATATGGTATTTCTGAAGTACTGTGAAGGGATATAAAAACATGTCTTTCTTTGCTGCTGTTCTAGTGAAATTTCATTTACTTGAACAGTGTAAAACTACAAGCTACATTTATTCATTTTCCCAATTTTTAATTAAAATTTATGGAGACAGGAGCCAGAAACAGTATCTCTGGGTGCATTATATAGGAAATTCTTGGCACCTGATAGGATTAAACTTTCAACAGTGAAAAATAACTGTCCTCTTCAGAATGACTAAGGCTACAACAGTTTCTGAGGTTGCTGATTTAAACAATCTATAACAGTGCTGTCCTCCTACACTAAACCTACTGGATTCTAGCAGTCCTCATCCAGCCTGTAAAATATATCCACTTTGTGCTGATTCTTGAGATTGTTCTAATACCCTCACATCTAGCTTAGTCTTCTCTGCAAGTTCATTCATCGTATCAGAATTTCATAATTTTGGTTGGTTGCAGTGAATCCTTTGGCCAGTTGGAATATAAAAAATGTTTTCCTTCATAAACTTTAGGGAGAGTTATGCTGGAATGAGTTTGAATTAGACTCAGAAAGGGCACTGCCTTGCATCACATCACATGTGAAGTAAGACAGAGAGAACTCATTGCCTTGCTGAGTATGAGAGTTCGGACTTGACAGAGAGTTGATCCAGCTCTCAAAATTTCTCATCAGCTACTGTTCATCATTGGTATTAAACATGTAGCTGCATATTCTGTTAAACACATTGTTTAAAGTAGTTCCATAGAGTAACTTCTACCAACTCAGAAAAGGATACTACCCATAATTAAGTAAAAATATAACTCCCTTGACTACTTATGTAATAAATATTTTAAGTATCATATTACTCAGCTTTGAAAGAAGGGTTTGTAAATATTGAAATGATAAGTCACTATCTATGTGATTGACACATCTAGTAATAAATGTGTCTACCTATTTCAAACATCTGGATCTAACTGGTATGTTTCAAGAGTTCGGCAATCTTGTGTTTGCCCCTTTAGGAACATTTTTGAATCAAATATCTCACAAAACTTACACCAATGCCAGCTTTTATGAAAGCCAGACTCACAGTATACTGTTGAGGAAATCAGTTGCTAGAGTGGCATTTTAGTTTTTACATTGTGTGGTTAGCTGGGTTAGTCACTGACATCCATGCAGGACTGTTCACAGTGAAGTCAGTAAAGGTACTTTTTGCCCCCGAAAAGTCTCCTCCTCTTTGGCTGTGTCCTTACTGTTTGAAAGCACTCAGGCTCCTAAGTCTGGGTATAGGTCATGGATATCCCGTGACCTATTTCCAGAAAAAAAAAAAAAAAGGTGGCTGATGTACAGCCACATGGTCCTTGGCCCCAGTGCCAACGTTTCTGTGAAGACAAATGGGGGTTCATCAAATGGAAATATGCTGCTGTGCTGCTGAGTCCCACCTCTGATTTAGGTGACTGGAGAACCCTAAGTCTGGCATTTAGGCATGCTGCCACTTAAGAGATGCATCTCTCCCCTTTCTACAGTTTCTTCAAATTCTTATGCTGTTGCCAAGTCAAGTTGTTTAAAGTATGTTCTGTGGTGATTAAGTATTCCCTGATGGATTTTCTTATGTTATATATATATATATATCTTATGTAATATATATTTTTCTTATGTAATATACACTATTATATAATAATAATTATAATTGCCTCATATTTACTTTTGCACTTGTAAATGATCCATCTATTTTTAATTTAGTTAATGCAGTTCCTTCTACACTGAGACATTTTCTTGTATGCACTGGTTCAAATATCAACAGAAATCTTAAAATGTTCATAGCATTTTCTAGTTGTTGGTTTTTTGTTGTTGTTGTTGTTTCTTTGTTTGTTTTCTCTAGGCTATGAATCACTCCCTGATACAAAGGACCTGATCCTGTTTCTATTTATCTCAACAGAATAACTTTTAATTCCCCTGGGACATAGATGAGCTCATTGTGATACCAAGAAAAGCCTGTTTTATTTTTTTTTTCCCCTTGCAAAAGCATGTGTTTTGCTATCCTTCTGTAAGACTGAAGTATTTGCCAATACTTAAACCTTATTTAGGCAAAACTCTCATGAGAGCTGGTAGTATAATCCTATACAGTATAGGACTTACTGGCTCTTTGTAAGGAGAGGAGGGGGGAAAAAAATAACAAAACAACTGACATATTTTTTTGCTTTCCTGTTAAAGAAAATCAATAAGCTATGTTCCTTGGCTCCTCTTGTGAATACGTTAATGCATATGGATATTTCCTTATGCCAGTAGGATGAGTGTGAAGAGTCCCACGTTGCTGCCTGTGATAGTCTTGTTGAGGCTGGGGCAGTGCAGAGGTTGGGGACACTGCGAAGGCAGGTCCCTCTGTGAACAATCCAAGACCAGTTACTGCGTGGGGCTATATGAAGAAGGCTGAAACCCCCTTGGTCTCTCTGACAGACCAAGCATGGTCTTGCTCGGCCAATGTCTTCATCTGCACTTTTTCCTTACAATTTTTTATTTTCCTTCTGTCATAATTAACTATTAAGGTGGAATCATTGAATAATAGAATATCTGAGTTGGAAGGGACCTACAAGGATCATCGAGTCCAACTCCTGGGTCCCTAAAGGATCAGATGTCTGAGGGCTTTGTCCAAACGCTTCTTGAACTTTAGCAGCTTAGTGCCATGACCACTGTTATGGGCAGCCTGTCCCAGTGCCCAACCACTCTCTGGGTGCAGAACCTTTCCCTAACCCCCAGCCTGACCCTCCCCTGTCCCAGCTCCATGCCGTTCCCTCGGGTCCTGTCGCTGTCCCCAGAGAGCAGAGCTCAGCGCCTGCCCCTCCGCTCCCCTCGTGAGGGGCTGCAGGCCGCCATGAGGCCTCCCCTCAACCTGCTCTGCTCTGGGCTGAGCAAACCAAGGGACCTCAGCTGCTCCTCATATATCTTGCCTTCTAGACCCTTCACCATCTTTGTAGCTCTCCTTTGGACACTCTCTAATAGTTTTATGTCCTTCTTATCCTGTGGTGCCCAAAACTGCACACAGCACTCAAGGTGAGGCTGCACCAGCACAGAGCAGAGAGGGACAATCCCTTCCCCTGGACTGGCTAACAGTGCCCGAATAACTGAAAATTAAATTCAGTGCATGAAAATTCCCTACCAAGTCCCACAGACAAAATTACAAGCTATGGTGAAATCTTACCTTTACCAGTTATTAGATCTGTCAAATGAATCATGCTTCTGGGGAATCAGATGTTAAGGTTTATACATACACAGTTGTAAGTGAAGAAAAATAATATATTACAATAAGTTTACCATTTAATGAATTTGGGCACATGATTTCTTCAACCCATCCTGCACACAGAATGTAGGAATCACACAAATGTAGCATGACACAGATAATAACTATTATAGCTCACGCTAAGTCATTATATGACAGTTGCAATTTATAATTATTACCAACCCAGGTTGTAAGGAAGGAGGTGCTTTTCTGGATGATCTCCAACTCATTCTTTTTATCCTTAGATACAGACTCACTGCAGAGTGTCACAAAGTTTTCTTGCTTCAGAAGCAGGAAGGATAAAACAATGTAAAAAAAATAATAATAAAAATAAAGCATTTGATACAGTGAAGCTGAAGACAGATTTCATTTGCAACATTTACAAAGGAAAAAATCATGTATTGAAATATTTTTCCTGTAGTTCCTTTGATTGTTAAAATAATTCATGGATTTTCCTTTTATGTGCTCTGATGAGTAAAATATATTTAAATATATTATTGGGCAAATATAAACAATGTAATCAAAAAAAAATTTTAATGACCATAATTACTATTGGATTTCTCTTGAATTGCAAATTCAGTACTAGCTCTGAAGTAAACAGAGCCAAATCCTATTTGTTCTGTTTTCTAAAGAGATAAAGCACACCGCAAGAATCCCTTTACAGCAGAGCTTCAGATGGAAATGAGGAACACAGCCTAACTCTAATCCAATTCAGAGGCCTGCTCCTGAAAATAATTGTGAAGTACTGTAACTGCTCAGCCCTTTAGTAATATCTAGTGCCTAATTCAACGGCCAAATTGTAGTTTAAGCATGTGACAAATCTCATTTCTTATAGTATATGCTGTATAAAATAGGCGGGCCAAACTTGGTCTGGATATTGATGAAAGCAGCAAATGTCTATGCTCTGATATTCTTACTTCTTTAAGTGTCAGTTCATTTTAGAAATATCTCACTGGAGCCAATGAAAGTCTTAGGCACATCTCTGCTAGAAGCTGTACATCCATGCAGCTCTACAGTGTGGATAGTCCTGTTTTCTGTGTATAAGCTGTAACTACCCACATTTCTTGATGCAAATGGCACCATGTCAGTTAATCTGCTGTAGTGATGACATCAAGTGACTGGGGAATCTTTCACCTCTTCCTACGTTGTCTGTTACAAACATAGAGAATATTTAGCAGCCCTGGCTACCAGCATCCCACAGGTGGCAAGCTGCAGTGCGGAGCTGGGCTGGGAAGTGCGCCCAGCTTTGGCTGCCCACTGCTGAAATCACTGCAGGTATGGCTATCAAGTACAGATGTTAGTCTGTTCCTGTAGAAAAAATCCCAACCCAATCCAAACTTGCCAAATCTTTTAAAGTAATAGAAAGACACTCCACAACAACAAAAAAAGCAAAACAATAAAAAAACATCCCTAATACATTTAACATGCAACTAAAGTATTCTTTCTGTGACACGTGGTATTGGAAGCACACACCAGCTTCAAAGGAAGATAGATAACACAGCTATGGGATTTAATTTTTTTAATTATATTCCCATTACACAACAGAAAGTGACTTAGATATCAGCTTTATGGATTTTCTATTGAGCTTTACTCTGACAGGTACATTTTCTTCTGCTGCAAAATGGTCTCTAATACTACCTATTGTAATAACTATCTTTACATCATCTGCTTCTGAGAGGGTTATGTCTTAAAGTCCATTAGCAAGGATGACCCTCATTTTTCATTGTTAAATTCATTAAACCCAAGAGACATAATCAGTAAACAAAATGTTCTTTTCAAAGAAATTTAAAGTTTTTAAGTTTAATCTTGCATTTTGTTTGTCTTCCATCAGATATAATTCTGGTATCTTCTTGTTGGAAAAATAGTGTCAGGAGACCTTGATGATTTGGCTTGTATTTCTATTAATACATTCTTGCCAGATAAATTATTGCCAGATCTTCTCAGCCACTTTCCTTATTAACTCAGTTAAATTTCTCCTTTGGGCCATTGTCCAGTAGTTTGTCCAACTCATTGAGCTGCTGGCAGAGTGAAGAATCCAGTGTCCGGAAGAGTACTTTAGTGGCAAAGACGATGAAATCATAACATTTATGGGCTCACACATTTTTTTTAATTGAGAAACAGGTTTATAAAAAAAACAGTCACGGCAGATGTATTTCCCTCAGAATACAAGGGACAAAACAACTCAGTTTACTAAAATAATTTGTTTGGGTCTGACTAGCTGCTTTTCAAAGCCAGCTTTCCTTCACGTACAAAGCTTCTATTCACTGGAGCAACCGCAGACTGCTGTGTTCGTGAGGAGTGGTGCAGTGTCCCTCCCACTCCGGGAGCAGGCTTACAGTTATCTTCTTATTTGTATTCACTACACGGCTAAACTCTTCCTCCCCATCTAACTCTTTCTCCCACCACGTTCCCACAAATCTGTCTAATGAGATTAATAAATAAAGCTTTAAATGATAACCAGATCAATAAGACTTTGTACTTCTGGAGCTTTTGTGGTTGGCAGTGAAGTAGGTCTTCAGCATCCTGAACTAGTTTCCATAAAAATCAGGAGAAGCTCCTGCTGATTTAGGTGGAGCTTGTCCCAGACACTGCATACAGCCTTAAATCACAAATCTATTTTCAAAAATAAATAAATAAATAAAAATGATACTAGAAATACGACACAACCAAATTATATTTTTATATTGCTCTGATTTGCTCTAGCCAAAATGTATCCAGTTTACAAGTGGAAAGGAAAGTTATCTCCCTTCTCGGTCCTAGTGTATTAACTTGCCAAAACTTGGCTCTTTGAACTTGCTTAGAAGCTGCATGTCAACTAGGATTCTTTCTCTTGTTCCTCCAGCGTGTTGTCATCAGCAGGCCAGTTGTGCCGTCAGCAACACTTGGCGATCAGATTGTCTTCAGTAGCTGTGCGCACATACAACGTGTGTATGTATGTCCGATGTGCAAGATAAAAAACAGAATCCATTTCATTTCCTCTGGTTGGCTTAGCTATGCAGAGCTAACAGGAGTAAAAAGTAACTTCCTCAAGCTCCCAAGCAAACAAGTCAATATGAAGACACACAGGCTGCAACAATAATGTTCAGACTTCAGCAGGATCTGATGGGAAGCTGCCCTGCCTCAGAAAGCAGTGGGAGGCTATGCCCAAGGCAAAGTCACTCTCTCCCTTCCCCCTCGCTGCTCCTCAAACTGTGCTGTTGAATGCCAGGTCCACTCAGCAAGGTTAGATCTGAGTTTTCCTGGAGTTTTGGCCCATGTTATGCATCCATCTTGGCACCCGTTCAGCCTGCAGTCTTCTCTGATTGCCAAAAAGCATGCTAGTAATTCGGATTCTGGTAGGCCTGGGATATGACTAGCTGGCCACTGGGAACAGTATGAGAACTTTATTGTTTTCCATAGCCCATCATAAACCAAGAATGATTAGCCACATGTAACTGAGCTGGCTTTGGATTTAAAATCCTAAAACATCAAGCATTCCAATCTACTTCAGCTCGTTCTTTTTCTTTCCATTGCTCTGTTGAAATATCAAAAATAAAAAAATAAAAATCAGAGGTTATCAAGAGGCAGTTCAAGGACTGCTCATGGCTTGTCATGCAAACTTATGCAGTCCTTAAGTACACTTATATACGTAAGTCCTTAATTCAGCACACCACTGAAAATGGGTCACTTCTGTATGTCTGCTGGGACATGGAATTTAACAGGTTAGTCAGACGCAGAGTTATGCAAATGTGGTTCAAAAAACAATCCTTTTGCAGATGGTTTCAACAATCTGATCCAAAATTTGCAATTCATTCGAAAGCTGACCAGAGAGAGATAGGGGAGGAACACAGTTAAAAAATAAAACTTTGGAAGACAGATGGGATTTTCTGCAGGAGCGTACTGAGGAACTGACAGTGAGAGTTGACTCTGAGTAGATTCTGCTGTATTATGCTCTCATATCCATTAAAAGAACTGTTGAAAAATTAACCACCATGCAGGAGTTCAAGAAATCTCTCAACCATGTGTTTATTTTTCAGTCGTGACACAGCTTTATGTATGTAAGAGAAAAAAGCAACCTACCATTTGTTTTAAAATTAAAGGCTCCCAGAAGCCCTCTCTATTATATATAAAATACATATCTCTTATATGCTAAAATATATCTCTTATATGCTAAAAATAGCAGTATTGAAATACTATCCATCCGGTTCTCCAGCTGGACTTCTTCCAGCATGTTTTACGTGCAAGACATGTCTTACAAACCTGCTGAGGAAAAAGAGGCTGCTCTTCCTCTCCGCCTCACCTTCTCGTGGTCTTCCACAGCCTTCAGTACCTGCCTCAGTACCCTTGGGCTGTTAGCTCCTTCCTCACTTGCCATGTCCTCATCTACTTACTGCCAGCTCTGTTAGGTAGGAACTATTGCTTTTGGTGGGAGAAGGAGCAGCTCTTCTACACTGCAATGAAATTAGAGCAGAAAACTGCATGGGCAAGGTTGGGCACTGCCCACCTGCCCTGGTTTCAGCCAGAGACAGCATTGCCTTGTTTTCTTCTGTTCCTAATTCAGCCATATGTTAGTGTTTTGTACATGTCAGTGAAGTGAGCAGGAGGTTTGCCACTACCTCCAGTGGGATTGAAATTTAACCCACTCCCTCCATTTATGCTTGTAATATTAAGTGGAAGAAATTGAATTTCGGCAGTGCTTTTACAAACAGAGATAACGCACACAGTTAACAACATTTGGGTGAAATTCAACCCTGTTGAAGTCAATGTGAAGTCAATCTATTTTTTTCACTACGCCTCTGTTTAGCCCACACTTGAGAAGAAAACACACACAGACACCAAAGTGTTATTGAGTTAAATAAACATTAGTTACAGGAATTGAATGGTGGAAACTACCTATGTCTTCGGTCACAAACTGTGAAAGCTGCCTCCACAGCAGTATAGCTGGAGTAATATTATAGCACAGAAGTAATATTATTCCTTCAGTCTTTTCCTTTCCTCTGTAGCAGCCTTCTTGGTGATACCCTCAGATAATCTGGAAATGCAGCAGCAGCGTATTGCGATCCTATTTTGAGTACTGAGGAAAAGCATCTGCTGTCAGTACGACTATTTGTTTATTGCTGTGAAAAAATAACAGTAATCATGCAGATCTAATCTGAGAATTGCGTGTTAAAATTGTTATGCAATTTCTTTTGTTTGCACCCTGACAGATGTTCTGTTAGTACTCATGTATTTTGTTTCAAGGTGTTTATAGGGCTGTTTGTAATGATTTGTTTAATTACTGTGCAGCGAGATATCAGATACCAGAACTGACTTTACCTCTGCTCCTTACCACCCTGAGCTTGTTTGCAGTAGGTTTGAACTTCAGAAAATTCAAGTTGTTTCAGTGGTCTTTGCTGTGCAGATGATGGACTGCATTAAGTTGCTTTATAAATGCCCTGGTTTGTCTATTAGATTTTATCAGTACAGTGAAGTTGCATCTACATATATTGAATTTGTTCTGTTTATTGCTTTTTGTCTGTTGCTTTTAAATGGTTTTGCTGAAGTCGGTATGCAACCTCACCTCCATTTATTCTAAGGGAAAACAAGAATCAAAGAGAATTAAAAGCCTGTTTAAGAACATAGCGGAAGGTGGTGGCAGTCCTGGTAATTCTATTTAAGTCCCTTGGCGCTGAGTCTCATGCCACTGCCCTTAGCTGAGCTACCAAGAAGAGAACCTCGTGATTGAGCTGGGCTAGTGGGGACGCACTTTTGCAGACCCAGCTTTCAAGGGAAATTTTCCAATACACACGTGGGAGGATGTTGAACAATAGATAAGCAGTTGTATTTTAATATACTCTTGGAGGTCTAATATTTGACCATACAGTAATTTTTGTACAATATCCATTAATTTCTATTTCTGGAAGATTATTAAGACCTTTTCAATGTAGCAGTCCAACTGAAAACTACGCAAAACTGCTTTCAGAAGATATAACATATTTGCTCTCCGTAATATATATATATATGTGTATATGTGGTTAGCTTTTTTTAGATTTTTTAAAGAATATTTATAAAATAAATAAAATATAAATATGTATACATGTGTATAAAGGCTTAGTTCTAAAGCTCAGCTCTGAGCAAGGAAACCAACTGGTCTGAGAAGCCACACAGCCTGTGCAAACAAGTCTAAGACACCAGATTTTTGTTGTAAGGCTTTTGGTGGGAGCTCACAGTTACTCAAAAGTCTACACACTGCAGCACTTCCTACAAGAAGTGGTTTCACCAGTTTTGCAACCTTAATGAAAAGTCATTCCTTCACAGAGAAAAAAGATCCTATTTTTTAAAAATGTGACATGCTTCATCCGTGTTTCAGCTACTTTTAAGAATCAACAAAACAAGATTTTTTTCTTAGGAACACCAGTCTCTGTCCTCTAGCTGCTTGTGAGATATGTTATGCCGCTGTGCTTCAGCTTCCCCAAGCAGCAAACCTTGGTGCCCTATGGAGCCAGCATATCTTATTGTGAAAGCATAACACACCCATGACCTGGGAGACAGAATAAGTCTCCTGGATGTTTGCAGAGCCTGCTGAATTGTAAAAAATGTTGTAGTTCTGGAAAACACGCCATATTATGAGCTCAGAAAGAATTTATATTTCTTTCCAGATTATGTGCTGCACATTGCCAGGGTGGTAAAAGAGGACTATTTATAAGAGACAGTAGTTGCAAAAAGTTGTATATCATTTATAAGACATGAAAAAAGGAAGCTAAGGTAATATGATAGTTAGAAGGTAATACGGTAAGCTAGCTTTATATATTTTGACATTGATACTCAAATAATTTATGAATAGAATTGAAACTCTTGGTTAAATTGTGAATTTGGGGTGCAATTCTATGCCTGCCCCCTGTTATTTACTTCCCTCCATTCCAGTTGCTCACAGGGGAGATTACTAATGGGCTACAGCCATAGGTTAGGCAGCCAAAGTTTCACTTTGCAATAAGGATCAGCAGTTCTCCCTTTTCTCCTTTCACCGAAGGACGTTCTCATAAAGTGCCTTTCCAGTGGAAGAGGACTGAGCAGGCTTTTTCCTTCTGACCTTTGTTAAGTAACTTGGCGTGCTTTTCTTTTGTTTGTTTGTTTGTTTTTTGCAGTTCTCATTTCCAAAACATTTCCTGTGGACTGTCCAAGTGCACTTCAAAAGTGAAAGCTGAGTATGTCTGCACAGCATCTCCCTGTACGGCTGCCTGAGATGAAATACACAAAGTGACTGATCCATGACTCTTAAACTAGTTGAGTCCATCCATAGCTGTGCCCAGGTGCATGCCGTTAATCCTCTTTGAAGCTCCAAAATGTAACTATTTTGAAGATTTGGGGTTTTCTGTTTTGGATCCCAGACCTCTTTCTCGGTAGTTCCGATCTTGGCACAGGCAAGGTGGATCTGAAGCCAAGCAAGGAAGTCAGGTCAGGGGCAGGATCAGGGTGAAGAAGTCAGGTGCGGGCATAGCTGCAGCGTAGCCCAGGCAGGTACCAAGGGCTGGGGCATGAAAGCAGCACTGGAACAGCCTGACCCCAGGTCAGGCAGCTGCACCAGACCACTGTCAGCCTTCAGCACAGGAAGCCAAACCTCCAGGAAGGATGAAGAGGTTGACACCAGTGTTGATCATTGACACCAGGGTCTGTACATCCTTCCTTAACTTTATTCTGATTGCAGCTCCAGCTGAGGAAAGAAGAACATAAGATATTTCGCTGTCTGCAGCAGGAAAAAAAAAAAAATGGTAATTACCACATACTCTGATCTCATCTGAATGTGTTTTTAACATGGATGTTCAAGATTTTTGATATTTTTTTTAATAGCCTACTTTTAACTTGGACCTCCCTGAATATCCTCACATGGGTATTGTTACTGTAACAGAACATACTCCTACATGATCCTACCTGGTTAGCCTTAAAAATACTTTAAAAAGTATTTTTAAAAGGAAGGAAGAACAGAGTCTTTGTCTAGGAATGCTAAAATCTATCTTCATTTATGGGAAACTGTCGATGAATTGCCATGGAAACATTTACTAATTGTCCATGTAGCCCATAAAAATAGTAACAGAAAAGGTAGATTTGTCAAGAAATTACACTTCATGAGAGGGGAGCTGACCCAGAAGAATTCTGAACAGTGTGGTATAAAAAAACTTTTATTCTCTCTTTGCAAACTGAAATTACCTTGTTATCTGCCCAAATGAGACCATGTTGCTCTTGAATAAATGATCACATCACTGTGATCCTTGATGCCTCTTTACAGTCCGTCCTTCAAAACACAGGGGTTAGTGGACTGTGACTTTGATCAAGTCAGGACACCCATCCATTCCCTATCCTAGGTTCAAAGATGTGATTAGTCATATTTTTTTTTTTTTCTTTTCAAATTCTTTTTCACTATATGTAGAAATGCTGCTTTTCAGTCCCGGGTGTATCTCTTCTAGGCTAGGTGGGATGCAAACAAAGTCATAGCTCTTTTTCTGCGGAATTTGCAAAGTAATTTAAAACCTCACAGCAAATCAGTGTAGTAAGTAGGAGAGGAAGGACAAAAAATTGCTCTCAGGTAAAACTAGGTTAGTCAGAAGTATATCCTGAGTGGCCCCAGCAGTTGTGTTTCTTTTGTTGTTGGTGTTTGCTTGTTTGTACATTTTTGTTTTGTTTTGTTTCATTTTTAAGCTATTTTTAAGAATTACTGCCAGAATCTTGTATTAGCCATTAATGCTCCATTGGCCAACCCAGGAGGCATTTGGGCTCTTAAAAAAACACTTCAGGCCTCTCTTTAGGTTCTTGGTGTTAATTTCCGTGTAGTTAAGGACTCTGTCTGTTCTAGGAAGTATTTCTGTAGCTGTTTAAGCCTAAAAATACGTTGTGAAATGACAGCACCAATTCTGCTCTTGGCCAGCTCACACTATCAGCTGGCAGTAGAGCAGTTGTTGGCCTAACATGGTTGTGTACTACTGGATCTAAACAATTCTTCACTCATGTCTTTCATCATTTAATATGGGCAGAGAACAGAACCAAATAAAAGGAAGGAAGGTGGCTTTTTTTCTTTTTTTTTTTTTTTTTTTTTTTTTTTTTCCTGTTACCAAGGAATCTGTTCTCTACCTGGTCCCTGTGTGAATGAGCAAGTAATGTCTTCTCTGAAATGAATTCCTCACCCACTAGTGAAACAGTGGAGCTTAGAAGGAGTTTCTGCTCTAAGGGTTTCCGCCTGACTGTTTCTGCAGACAGTTACAAGGAGGAATATGGATATACTTCGGTTAAAATGAGGCAGTGTATGGAAGTGTGCCATATGGGCACTCTGAACACGTATGCCAGCCTATTTCAATGGAAGAAATCTTGAGTCAAATTGCCATTTCAACCATTGCATGTCTAATACTGATATTAAACTAGTAATTCCCCCTGACAGAATGATAACAATGGCATTTTTCAGTTCATTTTGGATTGGAAACGAGCAATGAAGCTGCTCATGCTTTAAATGTTCCTTTTAGAAACATCAAATGTCTTTATTCTCATCCACAAATCCTCATCAAAATTCCACATCTGAAAACCTGAGCAGCCATGCATTTCTGTGGGTGCACAAACAGAAGAGCATTTTGGGCTTAGTCCTGTAATACCTCTTCTTGCAGATCTCATCCAGGGATCACATGAAGAATTAACTAGGAGGGTGAGAGGAAGAGCTACAAGACTGGAGACAGAAGGAATGGCCAAAGCAGAGCTGTGCAGCTGGAAGAAAGTAAGAGCCGTGTGCCAGGGGAAACCAGAGGAGCTGTATGAAGACAGGAGCTGTCCAAGCAGACTGCTTTTTCTTCACTAGATGGGAATGACTGCAACATTGAGGGCTTTTCTCTTTCTGAAAATTTTCAGCTCTTAAAACAATTTTCTTAGAGCAGCAATACCAGGATAATCCACAAAGTGATCTTCACTAAGTTTGTCTGTCCCATTATTTCTTCTGTGGATGAACACTTTTGTATGGTGAGCTGGCTAAAGCAAAGCTCACGGAAGAAGCTTTGGTCCAAATGAAGTTTTGCTGGATATTCACCTCAATGGACTGTTACCCAATGCTGGTTTAAAACTAACAAGTTAAAACCTAGCTCCAGTACACATCATGCAGCAGCCACAGCAGTGGCTGGTCAGCAAATGACCTAGCAAGCTAAAATGCATCCTTGTGCATATAAACTTTGCCTTATTATTATCATTATTATTATTATTATTATTGTTGTTGTTGCAAAGGGAATTACTCTTGTTCAGAAACATCATTTTACTAATAGTCTGTTATTACTGTAACTTCTGATAGTGTCTATCAGCTTAGTCTAAAAGCAGTCGGTGGAGGAAGACTGAATGACAAAAACACGCTAATATGAACAACAGAGCAGCAAAAATAAAAAATCACAGAAGCATTTGTCAGCCTCTATCCTTATTTGTTTTGTTGTATCTTGAAGCAATGTGTTATATCAAGGAAAGTAATTAGTATCAACACAGCTTTATATCCAGGTGCACGCACAGATAAAGCATGGGTGAAATGAGACAAAATGCTCTGCTTGATGATTAACATTGAACATGGTTGCAATGAACAAGGAGATGCCAAAATTACATGAAGGCCCACCAAAAAAACTCAGTGGAAAACCATTAAATGTTTTGGGTTTTCTACTGATTCATTATCAGAAAGGTTTAGACAAATAGACTGTGATACATTATATGGCTCAATAGCAGCATGCTGGAATTTCATTTTAGCAGTGACACAGGTCTTAAACATCCACTCGGATGTTAAGAGTGTCTGAAAAGGTGAACTGAAACACTGCTGTGCATGACAATAACGATCATATGCAAAAATAATTCCAGCAAGAAACCTAAAATTCAAGCATTGCTTTAAAAGGCAAAGGAGGGTAAGAAATGAGTCAAGCTGAATACCTTGGCAGTAATATGCAAGCCAGTGGGGATATCTGGAAGGAAATAATGTCACAAATTGGCAAGGCAGCAACTGCATTTATCTGCTTAAATAAGATTCAGTCCCTGAAAATCTACAACTTAAAGAACGAACTGAATATTCAGTTCATGCTATTTTCAACTTAACAGATGGATGTGAGAGCTGGAAATCTACCAAAAGTATAGACAGTCATTTAAGAAGTCTGATAAAACACTCTTAAAAACAACTTAAGACTTAGAAAAATAATAGTTTTTTGAAATATATGAATATATAGCATTTTTTTCCAGAATTTAACAATATCCTATGCCATTATCAACCAAAAAAGAAGATGACTGTATCTGGGATATGTGTGAGTAACCAGAAGGAAGAAACTCCAGTGTTAAAAGTATATTCAGAAGCAGAAGTACATGCAAAAAGGGTGAACAGAAAGGGCATCCTCTGCTGAACACTGGTAATTCTTATGGGACTTGGCAACGTGGAGAGGATGATAGCAACTGCTTGAAGAGATCAGAGGGTGAGGGGCTCCGCCGTGCCTGCCTGAGCCGCGGGTCCGTGACCAAGGACAGCTCCCGCTCAGCCCTGGGACACTTCTCTCTGGGACTCCAGAGCACGGCTGCTCTGTTCTTGCTCGGATGTCTGCTTTGGAACCAGCAGCTGCGACTTCGGAAAATAAGTACCCGTATTTTACATGGACTTCTGTGAAATTAAAGTCATCAATACTGAGGGCATTTGTGAGTTCTGTGGAGTCTGTGCAACACGCAGCAAAGTAAGCACTACAGCACACTTCATGTGATTCTAAAACAGAAGTTTTAGAGTAGATTTACTCCACTCATGTTTTTAAGGGCAAAATCTGAGTATATGTCTTTTTATTTATTTATTTATTTGTTTATTTATTTATTTATTTTCCCTGAGACAATATAGAAAGGCACTTCTGCTCATTTTTATTTCTATACTTTCAAAGAAATAATTTGTGACCTTACAGAAAATACTGCAACAATCTACAAGGAAGCATGAGTAGCAAAGCTTCAGACCTTCCTCCAGACATTGTTTTTTATTACACTGGGCCTTTTCTACTCTAAAATACTTCCCAGTTCCATCCAGTTGTGTATTCCTATTTAGTTCCTTGGAGCAGAAGGTAAAAAACTGCACCAATAAAACCAAAGGTAGACTAGAGGTATTTACTTGCTGCTGGATGGAACTTAAGGGATTTCACAAAACCCCAAACCTTTAAGATATATCTCAAGAAAGGTCTTGAAGACACCATGTTCTCTTGTCTCCTGATGGTCACTATCCTTGCTCATGCTCCTGGCTACATCACCCTCTTTGAGCGGTCAGCCGTGTCTCTTGCCCTCCCACACTATGATGAAGTTTATGTCCTTACTTCCTTTCACCTTGTTCTTTTTTTGTCATTGATTGTTTTTATTTAAGCACTATCCTTCCCCCATCTTTTGTCATGTAACAGTGCAGCCTCATCAGCTCTTTTGCTGGCTTATTGCAATCCTGACTTATGGACCTTCCCCTTCTGTACAGAGCAACAAGTCATGTTGGATGTATGTGATGGTATGAGGTAAAGACAGTTTGATCACACCTTATATATTTCTACTAGGTGAAAAACTGTACATTTATGTAATAAATGAATGTATTTAATTCAGTTCATTACCCTTGCTATTTTAAAGCATGTAAATTTTGCTTTCTCTGGAGCAAGAACAGTCCTTCCTATTGGTTTTGGAAGACACTGAAACCTTCTAGATCATTGTTTACTGCAGTGAGTTCCAAATTTGGTATATCCATGAGCATGACTGAGGGAGACCCTCTGCAGCGTACTGCCAGCAGTCGGGACCAAAGTATTAGATAACCTTAATAGAGAAGCTTGTCTGCCTGCCTGAACTATTTCCTGCTCGGGTCAATCCGTGTTTGTAGAGTTTTGTTGCCATTTGTTCAGTTACATGATTAAATTAATTGCAGTTTTAAATGCATGTTATGTTTTAGCTGGATTACGAAGATGCTGTGTGCTTTTTGTGTAATGGTAATTAAGCTGCGCATACAAGAAGTTAGACTTTCAGTATATTTCAGTGCTCCGTAGTCAGATGATTATTCTGATAGTTGAAAGGCACAGATGTTTTTCCAGGGCTGGAATTCAGTGGCAACAGCTTTTACCACGTAAACATGATGCTGAAAATGCTGAGGCGCAGCAAGCCCACGTAGCCTCCCTGTGCTGCATTTTCAGAGCAGAACAGTGTTGTACGGGAGCACATTCACGAAGTTTAAACGCTAATGGGACGGTATTTTAATCGTTTTACCACCTTTGAACCGCACTTCTATCTCAGCTGCGGTATTATTAGCCTGTCTAGTCAAATTAATCGCATCCCCTAGTAGGAGTCATGTAGGTACTTAGCTTATTTATACATCTCCAGTGCAGGCAGCGCTGTGATAGCTAAACCATGCTTTGCCTTTCTCTCTTTTTTTTTTTTTCTTTCGTTTTTTTATTAGATGTCAAAAATACCGGTGAGGGAGTTGCAAAGAGAAAAAAACTGTGTAATTTCCAGAGCTAATTAAAGGCTGTAAGCCAAACGTGCGTGGATTTTGGGTGCTCAATAGATGAGCCTCTGCACCCGGCTACCGGTGACAGAGTAAAAACCCAAACCAGAGGCAACCCTGTGCGAACGGGGAGGGACGCGGTGTCCCTGGGGGGCTGGCTCCGCAGAACGGGGCTCGGAGCCCCGAGAGCCGCCCGGGCGCTCCTTCCCCAGTCTCAGCCCTCCGGCGTGTCCCCAGCGCAATTAATTAATTAACTGCCGAGCGCAGCGGGGCGGCCGGGTCCCTCTGTCCCTCTCCGCGGGGACCGCGGGCGCCTCGGGCCTCTCCGCGGCGGCGCCGGGCCGGGACACGGGGCCCCGCGGCGCCAGGCCGCGCTGCCACGGCAGCGGCCAGCGGGCGCCCGGCCCGACCCGGCTCGGCTCGGCTCGGCCCGTCCC
>CM021766.1:39932975-40113973 GCA_011076525.1 Nettapus auritus | reverse complement strand
CCCTTCCCTTCCCTTCCCTTCCCTTCCCTTCCCTTCCCTTCCCTTCCCTTCCCTTCCCTTCCCTTCCCTTCCCTTCCCTTCCCTTCCCTTCCCTTCCCTATAATGTTGCAGTTAAATCGGAATACTTTAAGTTTTGTTTTGTTTTGGCTTAGAAGTGCTTCTGTAATTGGTTTCTAGAGCTTTCTTGATTTGACCTAATTGGACATTTTGGAAGGTCGCCAATGTACAGACTAGAATTTTGCCAGTTTTCCGTCAATGATTAATAAAGCTCATTTGAAGGATCAATTAGAGTTCCAAAAAGAAGATTTTGAACTGGAATCATTATAAAACCAATGAGTCCTATTTTATTAATGGGCATTCTCAACGTTGAAGGATGAAAAATGGCACTGCAATGTACATTTCTTTCCAGAGAATCCCCTCCCTTCAGGTGGTTATTACACTGAATTCCATAGACAGGATTGAGAAACACTTTCATTTTGCTTCATAATGCCATTTTTGGCAAAATTCAAATTGTTGTTTTTTTAAAAATCATTAGACCATTAAAAAGTAGTTATAGCAGGAAAGATTTCTTCCAATGTTTATTTGCTCTTTATGGTGCTAAAAGTGTAAGCGTCAGCTTTCTAAAAAGTCTTCAGAAAGAACAAGTAATGGCTACTGATACGTCTGAAGGACTACTGAATTTAAAGAAGTGAAATGATGTGTTTAGAGGGATGAAAATCAGGCAGTGTATACAGTCATCAGTTTTTAGTCATCCTCAACTCCTCCCTGAGCTCTCATTCTTATAAAGATAATTAAAAAGCAAAGTGCAAGTTGTTCAGCCAGTTTTGGCACATCTCTAATTTGTTCATTTCCCGGGTACACGGGTATAGATTTGATGGAAATTTTATTTTATTTTATTTTATTTTCTGAAGAGAGGGCTGACACTAGTGGATACGTTAACAAGCAGGAGGTTCCCACATGTTGGAATTAGCTACTTATCTGTCTCATCCATTGCTTGTTTGTTCATGTTTTGCTCATTCCTAAAGAAATATCCTTTGCATATCCTAAAGAAAAGAGATTTGCAGTTATTAGGGTAGCTCCTGTTTCTAATTTGTTCCAGGAGTTCATAGCCGTGGGTCTGAGTGCACCAGGCAGGATCTGTAGGTGTTTGCATACTAGTTGTCATTCGGATCATAATTAGCTTTTTAATTTTAATGTTACTGGGTTTTGGCTGACCAGGTAGCTATGAAAGCATGTCCTCCAATTACATTTATGCTCTTTTCTGCACAGTGAATTTGGAGTGGAAGTGATTATGTCTGTCATTTTTTTCATGCTTCCTTGGTGCCACTGTTCAGGGAGTGGTCTCTACCAACAGATCCATACACAGAGTGCTGTGTGATGTGTTGCTGTACTTACTCTTCAGGAGTAAAACCTAAGCCTTTACCCAAGTACTTTCCTCTTCAAAGACCGATGCACATTTGGTATCACTGCCACTCTGCTTCAGCAAGCTTATGCTGTGTAAGATCACTTGAACAGTCAGAGCTTTCACTCAGGTAGGACTCCTCCTTGGCAGGTTCTACAGAGAGATTTTTCAAGCTGTCCTCCAAAGCATCTGTGGGGATTCCTGGTAGATCAGGTGTTCTAGGGGAAGGAACTGCTTCCTTTTTCAGACACTATTAGCATAAGTATCACAACATGAAGCCCATAATCACACTCAGAAGACACTTTCCTCTTGTAAATCAGGCAAATCTTGCTTAAACTGGCATTTACTGAAATAGGACTGTTGGAACTGTACCACTTCTACATATTACAACGAGCAGGTATATATACTACACTACGTGCTGCGCTCGCAGTAAAAAATCGCAAGAGGCATTCTAAAATAGCAGAATTACAGTGCTATACAATTACAGCATTTCTGCTAGCACCATGGTCATATTTCTTTTCCACACCTTTGAAGAGAACTTGGAAACCAAAATGCTTCAATGAAAACTACTTGCCCAAATTATTCAAAAAATCCAACTGTGATTGGATTCGGGATGAAAAAGTAAACTGAGCTTGTTCATTCCATGTTTTAGGTCTGCTGAAGTAAAGCTTAGAAAAAGATCACTAAAGCAAGAGATGGAGAATGAAGTAGAAAGATGATGGTGCATTGTTTTACGTTTTCACTTACTGAAATGAGCAGATGTCCTGATATTCTCCAGAGAAGAGATAACAGGCTTCTAAGTTCTGAGTTTAGCAGAGAGGTCGAATCTAAATTTCTAGTTTTTATCACTTTATCACTTTATCACTTTATCACTGGCATCTGTATGTTTCTTGCTAAGTGTTCCATAGTGATGCTCAATTACGAATAACACATTGATTTAGAATATGATGAGCTGCACAATCCATCAATTAATCCCCCCCACACCTGGTAGTTGAGGTCCGTATGGTCTTAGATTAGGAATGGGAGAACTTGCTAAGCTCTTACTTCTGTCAGGCCTCCAAAATCAAACCTCTACACAGCAGGTTTTAGCTTTCCCTCAGAGTAACCCAGTTATAATTATTGCATATGCAGGAGTCTTTCCAAGCCCTAATCTTTTAACTGAAACCACAGTGGTTTGGGACAAAAGATCTGGTTTCAGTAGGACTTCTGGCCATCTTTCCACTTCACCTTCTTACAGAGTTGCATTCATGCTTGCTTTCATTCGTCTTGAAGGAGATGTCCCTTATCCACCACTGAAAGGGAGCTGTATGGAAAACTCTGGTGGCATCACACCCATTTCAAACTAGAGACCTTTCTGCAGGTCAGTTAAATACTGTTTCTTCTTGCCTGACAGGATGTCCTCACTACTGTCCCAATCTCATCCTTTGTCTGTTTCACTCAATATGAAGGGAGAGCTCCACATCTGAGCTAATGAGCCTGTCATTAGTCATCTACTTTTCCAAATTAATATTAATTTATTAGTACAGCTTCTGCTGTGTATTTTTATGAAATCCCAGCTAGGCCCAATGTCATTTTTGTGAGATTTGGAGTCAAAAAAATTGTCATCACAGGTGGCAGCACAAGAATGACCTCGATTATTTCTCCAGAGGATTAGAAGGATGAATGACCATTTTTGTTTACTCAGTAGCCCTTCTAGCCCAGTCGCCTTTGACTGTCGCTGACAAGTAGAGGATGTTCACTGTAAGACTAGAAGAAATAGGATAAGTGTAGAATTTCCTAACTCCTGGCAGTCAGAGGTTATGGGAATTTCCTGAGCCAGAGATTTCACTGGATTGCATCATCATGTTTACTAGCCATTGATAGACTTATTGACCATAAATTGCCTGGTCTGTTTTGAACTTTTTTGAACCTCCACATCATCCTTTGATGACAGTCCAAATAGCCTTTTTTAGTAAAACCGTTTCTGCAATAAAAAAGGAGAATATGCACGAATTCCTATTTAGTCTGGGAGCCTGCTTCAGTGTAGGAGGGCTCAGAATGCCTTCCCAAATACTTTGTTGTTGCAGTTTAGAAACACAGATCTAAAAAATTTTTGGTGATAACTTAATCTTGCTGTTTCTCTTTCCTTGCAGATTTTTTTGCCCTTGTTCATTCGGTTTTGTGGACTAAGCATTAATATCCTGTGTGCCACGTGCATCCCTGCATAGCTTGAAAAAAATCCCTTGCTGGATTTTTCCTGCAAAATCAAAAATGGATATTTGTTGAAATGTGTGGTGATGTGAACTGTGTATTGAAGGTTAGATTGTGCCTCTAGGTTTGTTTCTTTCACTTGCTTTCTTCCTTGTTATTCATTTTTTCTTTTCTGTTTGCCTGGATTTTCATACGTCTCTTCTCTCCTCACACATCTGCTGTGGTTCCCTTTGAATTCTGATGATAGAATGGAATTGGATGTCTGTGCAAAAACAAAGTCTTATTTCATTAGGTTATTTTTAGGTTCCCCAGAAGTTTTGAAACAGTCATAGATTACACTGTATGGTAAACTGGAAATCAAAGATGGAAAAGTTACAGTTAAACAATATATAGCATTAGTGGTTTAATATTGAATTCTTGCAGTAAATGGATATTTGCCCCACACAAAGACCATAGGATGTTGGCCAAATACCTTTCGTTACCGCTAAAATGTTTCAGTCTTTCATGGCATTTAGAGCAGACTGGCTTCAGCTATCATTAATAATAAATGGAAGTTGCCCTAAAGTCTTTGTATTCAAGTACTACCTGGTGGTTTTGATGTATGTATAAGCACTGGTCATTCGCAGTTTAAAGAGGGACCCACATGGGATGCTTTTTGTTGTGCTGAGTCACTCCAGGTAGTCCAAAACGTGAATTATGCTTCCCTGATTTCCACATTCACTGCAAAGTGTTTAAAATGAATCATTTTGGATTTTCTTTGCCAAAAGGTAAGGTTCTCATTTAATCAGAAGACTCCACAGCAATCTTAAATTACTGACAGTTTGGGCTGCTGTACCGTAACTGATCTTGTCTTCCAATTCCATTTTCTCATGCACTGTGGTGCATGCTATTTCAAAGGCTTGAGGAAATGAGAGGTCTGGAAAATTGCAAATAGTAGAAAAAACTGAATGTTTTGTAAGACCCTCCTTGAGCAAGTGATTAGGGGCTCCTCTGTCCACCAGATAAAGGTGGCCATGTGATTCAGCTGCTGTCTTGTTCTGTTGGTCTGTACTATCTGCTTGCTGGTGGATAAGCAAATAAGTGGCTGCCCCCCAAAACCAAACCAACAAACCAAAAAAACAAGAAAACAAAACAGTTGAGGTTTTTAATACTTCCAAGAAAGACAAATCCATTTGTATATGAACGGATTTGCTAAGCAGCCAATCTAAATTCAAAGATCCATAGGGCAAAACAAGCAAATAACCAGTAAGAAGGAAACCTCCAAGCTGATGGCAGATTCAAGACATCCTTTACTGTTAGAGGTGAAACAGCTGCAGCCGAGCGAGGAACTGGGAGTAAAGACATCCTGGTGTTGAGATGTAAAGTCAGTGGCTGGTGGGGCGCTTTGAGACACTGACGCATCCCTTCCTAACCATGTTTTGTCTTTCGCGGGGAGCAGCACTAGAAGGCATTACAACGTTGTGCCTGTTGGGTGTCCGCAAGCACTTGCCGTTGCCGTCAGTGGATGGTGGTGTGGAGCGGTTTGTGTGACGGGGAGGATGACACAACTCCGGGCTGGGGTTGTCACCGCCACGTGACGCCGTGTCCCCACATTTCAGTCATGTCAGAGCAGTGCATCACTGCCCCACTGGCTCGTCGTGTGCTCTGTGTTTAGCAGCACGTATTTATGACATGGTGAGCGAAGAATGAAGTTTAACTCATGTCCTTAACTAACCCTTAAGTGAGGGATTAACTGCCTACTGCATTCTTCTACAAAGTATTAATCACTTAGCATTATTTTCATTTTTTTTAAAGTCTTTTGTTTCCGTAGTATGTCAGTACACAGTTTGGTTTGAAATCAGGGGTGTTCAGGGGCTGCTGAAACATTAGTCATGGCGTTACTGCTGTTGGGCTGACAAGGGACCTGTTGTGTTACGGCTCTGGGTGAAGGAAAAACTGCATGCCGATGGGCTGCAGTTCAGTTATCAGCGTTCACTCCTTCTTCACAAACCTGTCTTCCTGGCTGTGGTAGAGTTAAAAAATAATTACAAGTTTTTCAAAGGATCACCCACATGCACATGGTATGAGGGTTCTTTTCTTTGTTGGTTTCATTTTATTTGTACATGACTCACTCTTGGCAAAATGAGTGAGCCTCATGAGCCTGTAAAAATTCTGTTTGGATTAAATGATTTGCATTAAATGATTTATAACTGCAAGAAGGGTTTAATATTCCTGTAATTCCTCAAGGAAAAACAAACCGATCTTAGTCTTTCAAGTAGCTATTGCTGTCACGCCTGTGCCTTCAGCCGCCATCTTCCTTCCAAGTCGATAGCTGCTGATGGGACCCCAGGTATTTCCCCTTCCCTTCACCACCTCACGAATTACGGACCGGTTGGTGGTGGGGATGTTCTGCCATCTTCTTCCTAGCACATCCTTCCGAGCGTGACCACAGGCCAGAGAACATATGGTGAACGTATCCCCCACACTTGCCACCAGCAGGAAGAAACCTTTCAGCATCACAGTTTTGAGACCCAACCACCCCAGTTGTGTATGCCAGGGCTCATCACCCTCTCCTTCCCTGCCAGCACCCGGGTGCCTCATCCCTGCTTGCTCCCTGCGGGGCTGGCTCCCCAAGCCCAGAGACGGCAGGACAGCCGGAGCCCTCTTCCTCCTCCTCCTCCTCCTCGCCGTGTGCCCGGCCGCCACGCCGGGATCTTCGCCCCGGCAGCCCCGCTACGCAGCGTTGCGTAAGGCCGGGCCGCGGGGAGCCGCAGGGCGCCGCGGGCCGGCGGAGGCGCGGCGAGGCGAGGCGGCGGCCGCGGCCGGAGGTGAGGGGCGGCCCCCCGGGCCGGGGGGAAGCCGGGGCACGTCCGCAGCCCGGCGGGGAGGAGGCGGCGGCAGGCTGCCGGTAAGGGGGCCGGGGGGCGGAAAGTTTGCCCGGTGAAGTTGCGTCCGACTTCCCCGAGCGGCAGCCCGCGGGGCGCGGAGGGAGGCTGGCGGGCTGCCGGGGACGGGACGGGACGGGACGGGGAGGTACGGCAGCACCTGCTCTGCCCAGCCCAGGGACGGGGCCGGCCACGACCCCGGCTCCGGGCACGGCACCGGCAGGGCAGGGCAGGCTGCACGGCGTGCCCGAGGGGCTCCCCGCGGATCGGAGCGGGACTTGGTGTCGCGGCTCGGCGCCGACACAGGGCGAGGGGCTCCTGTGGTTGCTGTTCTCCCAGCTCCGGCTTCGGAATAAGCCTTACAGAAGAAGCAGAGCAGAGGGTTTGTTATTTATGAGAAATTTCCGCGGTGAGGATGTCATTTTTGTGATCAGTGCAGTGCCATGAACGAGCAGCGCTGCCTTACGATGGGAGCCTGGGGTTCCCTCCTGTACTTTGGACACTGTGTCACATAAATCCTTGAATGTATAGCCTTTTTAAAACTGACCTGATCGTGGAGAGAAGCTGGGCTAAGTCAGTGGGAAGCCCAGCCCTTGGTTTTCTCCTAGAACAGCTGTTGAAGGGACAATAACAACAAACGTTTTGTGAAACTGGATATGCCTACTTCCTTCCTCACCAGACTTTTATTTGTTTATTTATGTTCCTACTAACCGGCTCTAAATCACCCTTCCTAACAGTCCCGGGGCCCCTGAAATAGCCTCAGCTTTCCTTCAGTTAATGATGACCTTTGGGTGAGTCCGTGCACTCCCCTGGAGCAATCTGTGGTGACACCGAGGTCTCTGCCGCGTGATGGTCCCCACGAAACGCAATCCTTCCATGGCTCTGTCCTGCAAGAAGGGGGATGCGACTGCGGTTCCTGTCAGCTTTTAGCTGTACAGGCTCTAATGTTCAGGGCTGAAATGGCTCGAACCAAGGTCTGCTAGAGTTGATGGAAACCCTCCAGTGTGATTTTAGGGGGTCTGGATCAAGTCGTGCATGAACTGGTGCTGAGCATGTCGTGGCTCCTCTGAACTGGTCAGTGCTTTTGGAATCGTTGCGTATCCAAGTCATTATATAAAGCCAAATTTGTTGTGCTTTCTCCTTCTCCTGTGCGGGAATGTTCTTGCAGTTTGCCAGATAGGAAGCAAGCTTGGTGCTTTGGTTCACCCTCTTGTAGGATGTGGCATTAATTTTATTATATGATCATTTCCATTTATGTGAGGACCCTGTGTATGCTTTTCCCAAATTTCCCCCTAAGTAGGAGACTTAGTAAAAGTGAATCTGCTTTCACTGAAGGCTGCTTCCCTGGAGGACAGGTTTCTTCAGGTATTTTTCAAAGAATTAATGGCAATAGAACATCTGAAGTCATGAGACATGCTTTCTTTGATGTGCGTATTGTACTTCCCTTGTTCAGCATACTGTTGTTACCTGCTTTTTTTTCTTTTTCTTTTCTTTTCTTTTATTTTTTTTTAATGTGGAGGGGAGAAAGTTGCAAATGGTAACAGATACTGGTGCTTCTTAAAGAAGCTTGCAGAATAACACATACCTGTGGTAGACAGATATCCTCCTGGCTTCTCTGTTGATGATGAGCAGGATTTTTCCTCTTGGCTTTATGTAAAAATCCAGCCAAGAGAAAAGCAGGGAGGAGAAAGATTACTAAACTTAAATCATGGAAGATTGTCAGAGTTTATTGTCTAATGTAGCCTGTCTTGAAATTTGATTCTGTTTGGAAGGGAATCAAGAGATGAAACCTCAAAAAAGCCACCTGATTTGAGGCAGGACATCCTCCATCAAGAATCTCATTTGCTACAGGAAGGGTGAGACCAGGAATTTTGGCTTGCTGGAAAAGGAAACTCTGGAGCTCATTATCTCTTCTCCATCATATTCTGGTTTACTGATTTGGGGTTTGCTTATTACTAAAAGTTGAGGAAGGCAAAAGAGGCATGAATATGAAGAAGCTCAGGTAAATAGCCTGGGATGAGGGAAGGCATTAGAAGGAAGGTAGCACAATTTTTATGGGTCCTCATGTCTTGGATTTCCTTATCAGACTTGTGAAGCGCTCCTTCCAGGCAAAAAAAAAAAAAAAAAAAAAAAAAAAAAAAAATAAATTTGCTCTTTAATTGGAGATCTCTGTCATAGCAGAAGGTGGAACTGTAGAGCTGGGTGCAGAGTAGCAATTCAGAGATGCCTTATTTCTTCTGTCGTGTCCTTTCGCGTGCTGGATTTCCAAAATAGATGAGAATCTGGCATCTGGAGGAAGGGAGGAGGTATGCTGAGGGCTGTCCTCCCTCCCACATGGAGTGAGGCAGAAGATGCATTGGCTTCTGGAGAGTATGGTCAGGATCTAAATTTAAGAATTTTCTGTCAGAGGGGGCCAGTCAGGAAAGATTTCCCTAGTATTTCCACTGTTCATCTTTGTCCCCTCCTTTCTAAATTTTGGAAATGTTTGCATATGCAGTACTAGATTCTGTCCAACATGACTCCGTTTGAATAAATGAATGCTGTCCAGTAACTCCGGGTTTGCAACAGCAGAATCCTGCTAGGCTGTGAAGGTACTCCTTCTTGCATCTGCTTACCTGAAGAAAGGCCCCGAGTCTTTGTGGTAGTCTGTACTGGCAAGTGCAGTGTAGGTATGTAAGTCTGGGGGTCTGCTTGAATTAATTTAACCCATCAAAGGCATGAGCAGAATAATCAGCATGGCTGTTAGCATGGCCATACTGCTTTTGATGCTTTTTGAACTTGTCATTGAGCAGTGGAGGAATACTCTGTCTTCTCTGGGATGAGTTGGGATTTTACATATTTTACAGGGATAACTAAACAAGTAGCGCATGTATTACAAGAAGCTTTGTTATGAAAATGAAGGGCAGACTATAAATAAAGTTAATTTCTGTGTACAGATTAAAGAATTATATTTCAATTCTCTGTTGTTTCATCAGTTGTTTGTGGTCCGAGATGACATTTTGAATAAAGTAAATGAATCTTGCATAAGTTGTTTCTCTCATTTAATTCACAACATGTGAATGACATCGTTTCCATTACTCGTCACAACTGCTTTAATCATGCTGTGGTAGGGGGACAATGCTAGTAAAAAGACTGATTGAAAAAATTGGTTCTGTTGTTAACCTTTTCAGTTTATGGTCACATTGCCAAGATGTGTGCAACAGCCTGCAACTAGGCAGGATGAAACTGTAAGCAAATAAAATGCCTTTTAAAAATATGAATATTAAATTGTGTGTCCAATTCGGAATGCTTTTGATCCTAAAAATCTCATTTTATCTTAACCTATTGTAGTTTATTAGAAATTAAAGGTCCTGTGAAATTTATACCAATGAATTAGGCAGAGAATAAAGTAATAAACTGCAGCTTAAAAAATTCCTATATATCCTCACGTATCTTAAGTGTATAGAAGTGTATTTTTTACTGATGAACTAAAATGGCAAATACTAATATGTTATAATTAGATTATATGCATGAAAGCAGTGTGATCATTCTAGATTACAGAGCTGTTCTGTGTCCTCTGGTGAACCAAACTCAGTAAATTAGGATTCTGTTTTCCATGGGAAGAAATAAAAGGACCAATTGTCAAGCTGTGTAATAGGAAGGTAGAAAACAGGGCAAGGAGATCAGTGTTTCCTGAAGTGAATTTAGAGTCAAAATGCAAGTCTTTCTTTTGCTGGATGAGGAGGGAGTGAAGTTAGCACATGTAGAACCAGATTACTTATACGTATGCATACACAATGTATACTTTTTTTTTAACTCAGAGAGAAGATCATTAATTATTTCTGCCTATTTTAGCACTGATGTTTGGATGCCTTCCGAATTACTTCATGGAAGTTGGTAGGAGTTAACTGCAATGCACAGGTACGGCAGCCTTACGTGGCTGTAGGATATGCATTGGAAGAACTGTTTTGGTGTCAGAAAAGAAAGGAGCGCTTTGAGGCAAGTTAGAAGTACTTTGCAACTAAATGAGTAGCTGGATCATTGGACAGTTGCTCAGTAATTGGTATCTTATTGACACACATGGATAAACCATCCATATTAAAAATACTAACAAGAAAAATATATTTCTATGGGTTAGAACAGCTCCTTTCATCACCACTGCAAGACTGCTTCATGGTGTCACACATGACATGTTTGTTCTCATTACTTACAGCCATACAGTGTTCTTGAACTCTGGGCCTTTTCCTCTCTCGTGCAGACCTTCACATCTTTCTTCCACCCTCTTGGTCTTGCACCTTGGCATCCCTTAGTATGTTTTTAACTCTGCACCTCCCACCCATGACTTTGCATCATTTCCCTTGACCCAGCTGTGGCCACTACTTGCCAGTTGCTCCAGCTGAGCTATATGTCAGCAGGTATGGAGTGCTGCTGCTACTGCTGCTTGGTTTCCTGCCTAGAAAAAGAATGAGCACTAATATATTGGAGGCATTTCTTCCTTAGCATTGTTTTTTTCTTCTGGCCTTTAGTACAGCCTTGTCATTCCTGGTCCATCTGCCTACTTCCTTGCCACTCTTGACAGGTGAGATTGACATTGAGTGACATCGTACCATCTGTTTTCTAGCTTTAGATTAAAAAACATATATTTCCATGGTTTATTAATTTACTCCTCTCTCTCTCTCTCTCTCTGTCTTTTATATATGTCTAACTTCTAAAAAATAGGGTGCATTTGTGTGCAAGGTGCTTCAAGTGAACTTAGGTCCTGTAGCATTTCTGTGTAAAGCTTAGAGTGACTGTTCGTGGCTTCAGAAAATTGAGTGGTTTATCTTAAGCTTTCTTTTTTAAGGCATGTGTCTTAGTTTACATACTGCATTTATTCTATCTGCTTAGATAAACAGGGAAAGGTAGTGTACAGTTGCATTTGTGTAAATCCAGAATATACAAGCATATGTGCATTAAGAGAGTGTTAGACTATAAAGCATTTGTGACAAATTTATTTTTTGAAGCAAAATGAGTGCTTTCATTAAATATTAATGTATAATTTTATTTCCACAAACATAGGGAATTATATCTGGAACACAGAGTACTTTATATGCCCTGTTGAACTGTATGCAATTTATGTTGTTCCGTATGGCTGATGTGACTTGCTGAAGTGATTTGGGTTATTGAAGTGCTGTTTGTGACTAGAATGTAACAGCTTAGCTGGGCCAGATGACTTGGATCATCTCTTTAACTGCAGAAGTTACTGATTATTAAGGTTATAATGTCAAGCACTAAGGAAAAGAAATACTAGAATTAAGGTTGATTATGTAGCCTTCATTCCAGGATCTTTGAGAATATGCAGATAAATTAAGGTTTAGGGTCCATGGACAGTACAACTTCACTATTCAGGGTACTTAATATGTAGTGCTAGTTGTGTTTGAAAACTACAGCTCCTATTAACTTTATTTCAATCTATGGAATTTCTGGACAACAGATCCCAGGACGTGCAGTTGGCTATGTACAATATGGGGAGCATGTGGTCTGTGACTGCAAGTTGCACGTGTAACCATAATTTGTCACTGATTATTGTGAATTTTGAGTTCAAAATTACTTAGAAGATGTCCACCAAGAAGGTATAAAACCTTATTTCCCAGCTTAGCATTCAACTGTTGTAAGCCATTGTTAAGTGTTGTAAGTGGGTCACACATGCACTGTCTGGCTGTCTCTGACAGGGTCCTTTCCAAGGAGCGGGTGATGGCACTGTGTTTTATGAGGCAGAGGGATCTGCTGCTGTCATGCTTTCAAGAAGCCTTGCATCAAAAAACTCTCTTCAGTTTTGCAGAAGTGCTCGCTGTCCTAGGAAGTTAGGTGTGCGTGAGGAGGCCGCAGGCTGGGGCTCAGCTCTGCGTGCTACCAGTGTTCACCATTTCTGGTCAAACTCAGCTGGGATCAAACATGTCATCTGTGTTTGTGGAGTGTTTCATCATTTCTCCCCAACTGCCTAATAATAAATTCTTCATTATTAAGGCCTTCTTTTACCTTTCTTATGAGAGACAGGAGGGGTTAGTGCCTGGTGACCAGGCTGTGGCAGCACTTTTTGTCTGTTGCTGAGGAGCTTTTGTAGCTCCAAAACAGACAATGTGACATGGATGAAGTCTTTTCACCCTGTCCAGGACACACTTCTGATCTGATGAAATCAAAGGGATGAGCAAGCCCCAGACTGGTGGGGTCAATGTGCCAGGCTGGACCTCTCTTTGCCCCAGTCTGTTTGGGTTTGATGGGCTGCTGTCCATGGATCATCATGGGGCAGGCACGTGGCCAGCTGGCTGTGAGGGCTGCAGTCCATGGATCATCATGGGACAGGCACATGGCCAGCTGGCTGCGCGGCGCTGAACTTCTGATGGTGTCACGGGCTCTCCTGGGGACAGGGCAGCCCCAGCTGCAGTCGTTTCTGCAGCCATGACCATACCTCTGCCTTCAGGCTCTGCACTGGCTTCCTAAAAGTGCCTGTTACCTGGCGTGGAGCTATGCAGGTAGAGAAACATGTGTATTTAGCATGCTTTCTCCTGTTTTTTTCTCCTGTTTAGGTCTTCTGAAATGCCTGATAGCTGGTAAATTCAAGAAGCTGCATGAAACTTTTTTTTTTTTTTTTTTTTTTTTCCAAACACTTGAAAAGTTTCTGTGGAGCACAAATAAACTTTGGTACCCTTTCTCCATCTTTTTCCCTTTATGACTTAAGTTTTCACAGGAATAATGGGTTAATTCAGGACATATTGGCCTTCCTTGACAGATCACAAGTTCTGCTCCAAGGAATAGGAGAACTCAAGTAGTTGAAAGAAAGAGTCTAAAATTTAGCATATAGACCTGAAACAAACAAACAAACAAACAAACAAAACAAAACACGAAAACCACAGCTGTTTCATTTGGGTACTTATGCAGAAATAGCAAAACTACTTTGACTGGTGGAACACTAGCACATGTTGCACAGAGAAGGTTGTACTATCACCATAATTGAAGATAGTAAAAACCCTACTGGACACGATGTCCTGGGCATAAGGTGGGTGAGCACGGGGCTTGGATTAGATGGTCTCCAGGGGTACTTTCCAATCACAGCCATTCTCTGACTGAAACTTTCTGAAAAAGTTAATCCTGAGATGGGCAGTCTGATATGAGGAATTTCAGTTCACATGTTTAGAGCTTGAGTGAAGTAATAAATAATTTCAGATAGATCTGTGTGGTGGGAAGCATAGAGCACACTTTAAAAATAAGCTGGTCTACCAGTCTTGTCTATAATAAATTCAGGGGAGTCAATAAAAATATTATGAATTCATACCAAAATAACAGAGAGCATATCTTACCACTTCTGTCTACACAAATAACTTGAACTGCTCTGTGACTATAAAAATGTCCTACACATATTTTCCATGCCCATGTTGAAGTTGCCAGCTTGTTTCAAACTTAGAACCAGAATTCATACTCTTGCCTTTGCACATGTGGGGCCAGCATTCAAGATCAGTGCATTTGAGCCCACCTAAAGAGTCATATGGGCGTAAAAAGTAGCTAGAACTTGACTGAGTTTAGGAGTAGTTTTCTGATCATGCTTTGTTCACAGGAATGTAAGCATAAAAAGCCAAATTTACATAAGCAAACTACTCTGTGAACCCTTGCCCTCCCCTCTCTCTTGACCTTTGCTGCCCAGCTTGGCTTCCAGAGCTTTTCCACAGGTCTTTTTCTTGGGTTACATGTTTCTCTCCAGTGAGAAACCCATTCACAAGCAGCTGCTGCAAACTTATGCCTGAAACATAAGTTCATGTTAGTTTAACATGTATTTTGTAGCAATACATCAGGCTGATTTTTTTCTAAAACCTTTCAGTTCCTCAGTATTTTTTACATATTTTATTTCCTCAACTTACAAAGACCTGCAGGAAGGCTTATCAGCAGTTCACCTTGGAGGTGGAGGGCAAAGGGAAGTGGATTGTTGACAGGATGGTGCTTGCTGTCTGGGCAGGCATAACATACAGTAAAATCTAAGGCTTGGGCTTCCCTTTGGGATGTTCAACTCCATGACAAGTTACAACTTCAGCTCAGTCTCTTCAAAGCATGTCTGTGTAGATACATCTGTAGTCCATTTTGATTATCATAACTCTGCAGCTGTATTAATGAAACGATGGAGAAGAAAAGGTACTCAAAGGAAGAGCTTTACCACTTGTAAGTGGAAACTTAAAAGATCAAATCTACAGTCTATTTTTTTTTTAAATGTTTTGTTGCTAAGGGTTTCCTGATATGTCATACCTAATTTTGTTGATACTTCTCTAGGTCTTGCTCCTTTAAATAGCTTCGAATGAGCATCGCATAATTTTGCAAAGATCTCTTTAAGTCAATGAAAGACATTTATGAACATGGGTAGCTGGAAGAGGCAAATGCACTGTAAGCTCTATGTAGTCCTGAGACAGGCTGTGTTTAAGAAAGGAGAGCTATATAATATTACTGTTTGGTTTGTAAAGTAATATGATCTAAAAGAGTTTGAAACAATTTGCAGATTAGGTTTATGAAAATGTCAGTATCATTTTGTCTTCTTTAAGAGTAAAATACTGAAACCCAGAAAGAGCAGTATACAGGAAGAATTTGAGAGATTCAGCTTGGCAGATATTGCAAGGCATCAGATAGAATAGGACTGAGATTTACCTATTACTGTGTGGAGCTTAAGACCTGCAATCTCTGCTAGGAGATCCAAATTTCACAACACTTGGGTGATGGTGTAACAGGAAGAAGGGTGTGGGTAAAACTACAGAGCGACATATGAGTAATTCAAGACCTCACCTGTTTTCCCATCTGGAGAGAAGGGCTAAGTGGGGAAAGCAGATGGGCAGCTCAGAAGTTACAGTTTAAATGCTTACTTTTAAAAGAGAGCTTATCTGTATCGAGGATAATCTTTGGGGATTCACGTTATATGCTTTTTGTATTTTTGGATGGAGGCTGTTTAATCGAGTCAGAAAAAACAATGGCTGGTGTTACTCTTTTTTATACAATATCAGAATGGAGAATCTAAGGTACCAGGATGTAGCCAACAGATGCCAGCAGACTTTGTGATATTTTACTGTTAATTTACTTACCATGTGTTTCTTCAGTTCCTATGTGAATGAGTTAACTGTTAATATCAATGGAGTGGAATTACTGTCTCATTTCAAAGTGAAAAAATCTTGGTGAGCATCAAAGACAGATCATCAGTTTAAATAATGCCCCAAAGTGTTATGTCATGAAAAAGAAGTTATGATCCCAGCAATGATATTTGAAATTCAGTCAATATTATGTCTCTTTAAACATGTATTTACACATTTTCCTGCAATATTTGAAACCAAATTGGGGTCAGGACCCAAAAATGAAACTTAGTATGTAAGTACAGCTGAGATTGGCTTCTGTGGTTCTTACTGCCTGAGAAAAGAGAAAGGCGAAAATGAAGGAAGGTGAGCAGTGAACTGAAGCTTAGTATTTTCCAAAGTTCAACAGTTTTGTGGGAAAAATGATCTGCTACAGTGTGCTTTTAAGATGGAAATCATTTTATCTACAGTACTAAATTTGGAATCAGTATATCCAGCCATCTGCATCTGTATATATGTCAAGCCTAATATCTTGATTTAGGGATTAAATTTATACTGAGCTCTTCTTTTTTTTTTTTTTTTTTTTTCAGACTTCTGCTATATCATGTTTTTGTTTGTTTGTTTGTTTGTTTTTCCTGATGGGAAATAGAATCTCATTAGCGAATTTTGTTGCATTTCTTGTTTACTGATATCTTTGCAAAAAACTTGGTGACATTTTTTGAAAACCCAGCAAAAGAATCCTTTTCTTATACCTTTATATTATCAGTTAGCCAGTAGTTGAAAGCAATTAATGCTCTTCCCTTTTTAATTCAAGCTGTATTCTGATCAACATTATGTAATTCAAAAAATACAACAGAAACCACCAAATTAACATACTGTATTCTTTTGTTTTCTCTGGATGTACAGCATAGCAGATATTTCTATATCTGTAACATAAAATATATATGTTATATATTATATATATGAATATTTTATAGATCAATGACTGGATTTCTGTCAATAAATGCATTATATTTTTGAGTCAATATATTTCATTTTCCATCAAAACTTATCTTGAAGTTCATGCTTCTGCTGAATTACCCGTTGTTAGTTAGGAACAATATTGTCACCTTGGTTTACATAAGGAATTGTGACTTTACGAGGGTGCCTTGGCCTTGATGTTTCCCTGACGGGTTACCTGCTTTGAACCGGTTGTGTAGACAGTAAAATCTGGTCTTCTGCTTGGACAGATAGGACAGATCCCTGTTTGGTTAGGCCATTATCTAATTGGAGGAAATAACTGGAATTGGTAAAGCAAAGAAAGGCATGGTAATAATACAGGAAAAAAAAAAAAATGAAGCAGTGCACTATCATGCAGAACGCTGTCTCTTTGCTGGTAAGATTTATGGCTGTAAATAGAGGTCATGACGTCGCTCTGTGGAGATCACAGCTTTTCTCAACCTTGTACCATTTCCCTATGGCTCACATACGACTGGTTCTAGAACACCATGTTCCAGCTCTGTGCTCCTCACTATTTGTTATTTTTTTCTGACCAGAAGAGATTAAACAGGAGAGAGTTCAGGGAGGAGCTGGAAAAACAGTAAAGGGAGTGAAAGGAAAATGGCATTAGTTAAGACTGAAAGGTGCCTACGTAAGTATATTGGTGACGTGTCTAAAATGTCTGCAAATATTTGTAAAGAGCAACTGTAAAAAGTGAAAGTGCTTTTGATTTTTAGTAACAGGATCTTTTATTGGAAGGAACGCAAGTGAGACTTTGGGCTGGGATGGTGTTTTTTGGAAGTAAGTGATCGATAGGAAACCTTTAGATATAAGCTGTATGAAGTGTCAGCATCTGTATGGTATAGAATGAAACTTCCTCAATAGGACGAGGGATAGGCAGCTACTGCAGTCCTCCTGGCGCAACTATTTTGATAGTTGTGACATGTTTTGGTTTTATGTGTGTTGAACACTAAGCAATGCCTTTGACCTAATTTAAGTGTAGTATAACAACATTGAGAAAATGAACTGTTTACATCACGAGAAGAAAAAAGGAAAATACACTGAAATATTTCCTATGCTATATTTTTCTTAATGAAACATTTGTTATAATACAAAGCAAAACAGCAAAAATCTGATTCTATTTCATTTGCCTAATGTGGGTGTATGTAATCTTGAAAGAGCCACATGACCTTTTAGATGTTATTTCATTTTCCCTTTCAGCTTTAGACCGTGGCAGTTGAAGTACCCTAAAGGGGTCTTTATTCTGGTTGAAGTGCTCAGCCTGCATTCATGTTTTCCTTCTCCTCCTTTTCTTTATGGCAGTGTTTTCAGTTTTGAGGATTGTTGAGGAAGAAGTGTCATCTTTTCTGTTAAGATCATTGTCAAGTAAAGCTACTCAGTGCCTTTTCAGTGATCTCAGCAATCAACCAGCCAAAAAATGAGCAGTACCACTTAGAACTGCAGGTTACATATGCATGTGACCCTAATTCAGAAGTGTAACTGTCTTTAATTTAAGAAACTTGTATGACAGGTTATGTGATCCTTCCTGTGCTTGCCCGTCTCACTAGCTGTCTGGTTCTTTTCTAAAAAACGCTACTTAAGATGTTAAGAAGGTTTTTTAAAACTTATGATGTGAAATCACATCATCTCTAAAACCTGAACTGTGAATAACAATTGTAGATTGGTCAGAGTGTGGTGGACTGCAGTTCAGCAGTGTGCAAGGAGAAAAACACAGGGAAGAAAGGGGAAAGGACAACTGTCTCCATGCCAGAACTATCAGATTTGGTATACATTCCAATCATATATATATATATGGATATTATATATTTAATACTTACATATATCATGTCTACATACTACATATTGCTTGATCCATCACTCCCCAAAATGTGGTGGCCATACCCTGCCTTGAACAGAGGTTTCATCCACAGTTGGCAATAGTAAAAATTCAGTGCTCTTTACAACTTCCCAAATCTGATGTGATTGTTTCTTGCTTGTGTCAGAGCCACCAATCGGACAGATGCTAAGATGTCACAGGATGTCACAGAGATCATCAGCCCACATTTAATTTTTCTTTTAAAATGGCATATGAGATTTGCAGGTGTCTGGGAGATTGCTCAGAAGGCTGGGAGCAAATTGTTGCAGACCTTACAGATTAATGGTGTTTTGAATGGACATCATATAAGCATATATTTTTTCTTCATTTTCCCTTTGTGCCAGAGCAAGTCTTGGAGCCTAACCATGAACTTGAAAACATATAATGAAGGGGGGAATATTTCATCACAATCAGTGATTGGAGATGAATTTCCCAACCATAAATTCTCTAAGTATAAAAGAGGAAATGTGCTAGAAGTCTTCTGATAACATGTAGTAAAAAAGAGAAGTTTGCATGCTACAGTGTTAGATTTACTGTCCTGCTTTCCATCCTGATTATCAATATCTGGAGTTTCAATGGTCTGTATTGTTTGTAAGTACAGTAACCCCTCGAGAATAATGAAATTACCATGGCCTGTTTCCATTGTGTCATCCAAATGAAAAGCCATCTTCCATTTGTTCTTGTATATATGTACAATTGTATTTGTCTGCCTGTCCATAAATGATGCTTTACAGACACATGAAAATAGAGAGAGTCTTTCCAAGATCTTCCAACTTATTTTCATCTAATTGTGGTTATTTTCTGTAGCTTTTATAATTTTAACACTTTATTATGAAAAAATGCATGTAACTGATCCAATTTGCAGTGCTGTCTGTTTACCCATGTTGGAAATTATTCTTTAACTCTGTGTGTTTGCTTTTTTTAAGGATATCATGACTCATTATTTACTCATGGGTAATCATCTTTAGTAAACACTGCATCTTGTGAGAGCTAATACAGAGCTGCATGTGTATCAGTTAGAAAGAGACCCTTCGATTCAAAAGCTCCTGCCAGCTGTCACCCCCACAGCTAATATCACCTCATAATACAGAGCTAGTTACAAAATACCAAAATAATGGCTGTGTTTAGAGAAACATGAAAGCCTGCAAGTAAACCAAAACTCGGTAACATGGAGGAATTCAGGTCTGCAGCAAAACATTCTCAGGCATGTAACAGTACAGATTTATATTTTGTTCCTGATACCTCACTACTGTGTTTGGTTGGTATTTTACATTTTTTTCAACTAAAGAAAGCAAAAGCCCCTACATAAGATAAAAAGAAAATAATGTAATCTTTTCCTGTTATGAGAAAGGAATACTTTGTCTCTATTTCCAGGATCTTTCCTTAAAATTATATTCTAGGTTTAGATTTTGAATCATTCCCTGTGATGACTCCCTCATTTTGTCTCCTATTTATAAAAGGAGTGAAAAGATTTAACTCATGAATTTTTCATGTGGACTACAGACTTGCTGTTCGGGGACAAATTCTGTCCTTGGAAGTCAGTGTTGCTGGTTGGTTGTCTGAGTCAATGGAAGCCTTGCAAATGTATTTCAGCGTAGTACCAAGACTTAAGTGCTTTGTTTCTGTCATGCATATGGGAGTAAGAATTAAGCAGATGATAGATAAACTGATTGTAGAAATAGATAGAAAATAGAGGTTCGTTTTCCAGTCCAACATGCTGCTGCCAGTACTGGAGCAAGAGTAAAACCATTACTCACTGCCCTGCGGGAGCTGCACCCTGCAATGAGTGAGTACCATATTTTTAAATATCTAGTAACATCATGAAAGGCTGAAGTCAAAGCAGAAGTTCAGATCTTAATTAGTGAAACTGTCTTTCCTTCTTCAGTGCCGTGAGCCAGAAAAATCTGATTATATTTTAAACTTTCAGAGACTGACTTTTTCGTTTCACTTCTCAGTGAAACAAAGAGCGAGGCAAGTGCAGGGAGCTGCTTCATGTGCAGTAAGGGGCTGGTCTCAGGTCTGTAACATCTCCACCAAGTTTTACGTTAGGGCAGCCCTTGCCCCTGTATTCTTTTGGCCTCCAAGATTTTCTGTACTCTGAAGTTACTAACCGAGTTAACCTTTGACCAAGAATTTCAAAATCACCTCATGAAAAGCCCTTCCGTGTATGCTGCCTGATAAATGAAAATCTCTCCTGTGCTTATAGGACTCATAAAGCCTCTGCAGAAAAGACTACAGGCTTTATTAAATCTGAATTGCAGTTTTTCTGTATAATCCTTTTTAGGAGGAGGCATCCCAGTTAAGCGTGTGAAGTTCTTCCTTGCTTTTTGACAGGTAAAACTGGGCATAAGTAGTTACAGGGGAAAATGGTGATGGTGCTACCATGATGGAAGCACCTTGCCCACAGCAGGGGTCTGTCTGGGAGATAAGAGATTGCACTCAGCCATGCTGTCTTAAGACCTGCCTGAAATAAAATTGAAAAGCAATCCCAAAGAAAATGAAACAGAAGTACCCTCTCTTCCTCCCCGTGGTTTTTGCACAAAGACAATTTAAGGCTGTTGTTTGACTAATTCAGTATCTATTTTCTGAAAAACAAGACAGAGCATCAGCAGGTGTGGATTGCACACACAGTTCACTCAAACCAGGGGCACAGTGGGACTCAACCTCTGTACAAAATCTTGGTGAACGACAGGGATCCCTTTCTGGTATATGGTATATCTTGTGTCTGAACTCCAGTCACCGATCTGTGCCTGAGCATCCCGAGATTTCTAAATACATTAATGGCTTTGTGGATTTCTGTCCTTCTCATGACATGTTTCTGCGTATTGCCTTGTGATGCTGTAGCCAGAGAGCTGGCAGGTTTGCTCTGTGTAAGAGGATAGCTGGGAGCCCGGCTCCTGTTGGCAAACCACCCTGCTCAGTTAGCCAGTGGAGCTGCTGCAGCTCTCCTGCCTGCACCTAGCACTTTTGGGACGAGGCTTCACCTGGAGGGCACGTGGTGCTGTTGGCTGTACAGTTCAGCAAATGCCAGATTCTCCCTCAGGAGAGGGGGTTTTCAGGCTGATGGGCAGTCTGCAGGGCTACAGGGCTACCCTGCAGTGCTGTCTGAGGGGCGAGGGCATGCCTCTGATGGAGCAAGTTGGAGATGGCTGCTGATGGCCTGGCTTTGGAAGCATCCCAGTAGGGCGCTCTCAGTGCTCGTTTGGGAGGTGAGATGTACCTGGAAGGAACACACTGTCTTGTAACGGCAGTGTTATTTATTATGGGATACACAGTGTAGGAAGGCAGACGTGACACAAGCTATCTGCTGCTAGCAGAATAATGCAGGATGATATTTTTAAGAGAAATCGTAAACATGTTTGGCACATAGACTCCATAAAGTGTCTCCTGCAAGACTCATTCGTCCTGTATTGCCTAATCAATTTGTCTAGAGCTTGTTGTTTTTGAAGGTTTGATTTCTTTTATGCTTCATGCCTCACTCTGGCACTCCGATGTTTGACTGATGAGGTCTTTTGATGCTATGTGCTATATGTGTAGCCCTTATGAACTTGTCTTGCAAAATCACTGATTTTAATCAAGTGCTTCTTTGAGTACTGAATCCTAAATATGCAGACTTGTTGGCACTCAGAGAGCTTTATTTGTCTATCAAAACACATTATAAACAAGTCTATCGGAGCTGGCTATCTTGAAAGGGTTAGGATTAAGATACCAGATTTAGCCTGTAGCATCACTGAGGAGGATAATGGCAGATAGATGGACAGAAAGATTGGGAAGTAATAACTATTAATTTAAATATTTTGGGGTTATAAACTGACTTTCCACCAGAACAGGTCTGTCATTACCTGTTTGCTCTTTCTGAGCAGTTCCTGATCTGTCTGAATCCACTGCTGTATGCCATTTTGAGAGTCTTTTCACAGGTAACCGTGGCTGTGAAGGTTGCACGTGGGTGAATGGGGCATCCTTGGAGTTGTGTGAAGGTGTTGGGTCAGGAGCTCTGCAACAAGGCCCGGTCAGTTCACAGGTGTGAGTTGTCTTTGCATCCATGGTGTTGAAAATCATAACATATAAAAAATTAGGGATGTACCTTGCTGAAACTTCGGGCAAGATAGGTACTTTAGATACTCCCATAGGTATTGTACAGATATTCTTACTTTCTGTATGATACCTGTTAACAAAAACTGTGATGTCTCTAGCTACTGATTTCCTTCTTTCATTTTTTCTTAAATTTAGGAAGAAAAGGTATTATGGGATTACGCTAGCAAAATATATCGACCTTTCTTGATTTTTGAAATCCCATCTCTTTCTGGAATTTCCTGGATTTTTCTTTATCTTTTAAATGAGTTTCTGCGGAGAGTTAAACTGCTCATATAGCTTCTTAGACTTAAAATATGAGCTGTGCTGAATAAACAAATAGCACTGCCTGTCGAAGCCCGTTGAATTGATGTCTGCATAGCAACATAAACACAGCACAGCAGAAGACAGTAGTTGTGGAAAGGACCTGAGGAATCTGCTAAGTCTCTCCTCCTTTGCAGCTAAAATATCTCAAAAATGGAGAGAAAGCTGATAAAGCACCCTACCCACTTTGTTGGAGACAGCCAGCACACTGTATAAAAGTGAAAGTTTAGCTTTTGGCTTACATAATAGAAGGGGGGAAATGTCACTGCAGATTATACAAGTTGTACTAAACACTTGTCTATTAAAAGCAATTTAGTTTTTTCCTGCTGTGCTCGCATATAGAGCTGCTGTCTTCTGTGCCGTAGTGTTAAACCGACACAATTTCAGCTATGTTCATTTTTTATTTTTTTCAGAAAGTTTATGTCTGTCAGTCACTTATGGAAGTGGCTGGGAATTACTAATGCAGAAATTGTGTGACAGGGAAGCAGATGCTTTCCTGCTGGTGTCTGCTTTTTGTTGTCTGTGAGTGCGAGTGCAGGATTTGGTGCTGGGCAGCAGAAGCAACAGCATGCAGACTCAGGGCAAAGCAGGACGAGGGAGTTGTGGAATGTCTGTCCTTCAAGCCTTGCGAGGCAAACTGCTGCTAATGAGAGTATTGCTGGGTACATTTTGAGGAATTTTGATCCTTAGCATTTATATGCAGTGTTAGAAATATGATATTCTAGGATTAATCTTCTGGAGGTGCAGTGCTTGAAATGGTCTGATAGAGCTAGCATATGTATCCCCATGTCAAAAAAGTAGACAAACTTTATTACTACTATTTTGGTTTTTCTTCTAAAATGCGGGCAGAAGGTGTTTAGTTGTGAGAAATATAAAATATTTCCCCACATAAGGAAGAGGCTTATTTTTGTGTGTTATTGCATGTGTGTATTCCCTTTGTTCCTGCCTTGTCAGTTGAAAATCTTTGCTGTGGTGTTTTGTTTTGTTTTAGGGGGAACAAAAACAACAACCAAATGGGCTTTTCATTTTCTCCAAATTATGATGCTACTTTGATAATAGTTACAGGAATTTATTTTTTGCTGGCTTTTGATACTAGATACAGGATCGTGAATTTTCAGAAGTGACTCATGATTTGGCGTAAGTCCATCTTAGCGCGTAACCTAAAACATCTGAAAGATGGTATTCAGTTCTTACTGGAAACAAGGTTCCATTAAAGATGGTCTTGTTTTCCTGAACTCCAGACGATTCTGTCTGGATAACAAGATTCTCTATAATTTTCTCTTTACTGTCCTTACAGCACCCAGTGATGTAGTGGATCTTTATCCTTTTTGCTTGCAGTTAGCAGTCACGCTGCTACAAGCAGGTGATCAGGCAAGAGCAGACATCAGTTCCTCGGTCTGTGATGCAGCAGGGGGAGGACACTGGGAGGAGGACGCTGGATGGGGTGATGTAAAAGAGATGGGTACATATCAGGGGGCAAATGCAGAACCTCGGGAGGGTTCTCAGAACAGCAGCACTGTGTTAGGGAGTGCTGTTGAATGACAAATTATGTATTGATAGGAAAAAGTGGAGCACTGTGTTTATTTCTGCTGAGGAGACATTTCTCAGATCTTGTCACCAGTAAATACCTTGGAGGATAACCTGAATCAGTACTTCGTCACTGAAGCGTGGCTACGCAAGCAGTCCGTAAGCATTCACTTGTTGGCATGTTTTGTTCAGAAACAGTTTCTCCGCAGTGCTAAAACAATGGTAAAAATCATTTCACAATCATAAGTAAAAAGGTCTGATTTCAAATAGGTGAGACTAGCATAGCCATCTTTTGTGTTTACAACATGACTTTCAAGATAGCATAAGATGAATAATTCAAAAATGATTTCAGAATTCACCATGGATACGTTCTATGTGACAGGTTTACAGTTCAGTATTGTTTTGAGTGAAGAAATCATGTAAAATATACAAGAAAATCTAGAATAATTCCATGTATCATGCAGAAGTTCATCAAAATAACCTGATAATAGCTGTCAGCATTCACTGGAAGACATGCTCATAGTTAATCATTTTGATTCTTCATCGGTGAGGAAACCACAGAATATTCTGTCCAAGTTGTTGAAGATGCCATCCAAAATGCAGTCCAAGATTTTGATTAAAACAGAGTATGCCTTTTGCACAATGAGATGTTGTGGCTGGATCTAATTAACAATGAACAATTGGAACCACAGGAGAACAAAATAAAATAATGATTCAGATAAGTTATAGAGCTTTTCCATTACACAGCCCATATGACCGATCCCAAATACCGACGTCATAGATTGAGCCTGAAATAAAAAATAAAAATTAAAAAAAAGCAATGTTGAAATATTATATGGAACAAAAGCTCTTCTGGTTTGTAACATGAAAAAATGCAAATTTCTGTTCCATTGTAACTTAGCTGCAATATTCAGCTGCTTTGTCATACTGTACTTCTGATGCATTTGCAGAAGAGAATTCCTTCCTTATAACCACGAAGCAAAACATGCTATGAGAGCCTTTTTTTAATGAATTATAGAAACAAGAAAATAGGATATTTTGTGCCTCATATTGCCTGTGGACAACGAGTCCTCTGCCTCTCCCCCCTTTTCTCTCTGATTTCCTTCTCTGCCCCCTTCCTATACCAGTGGGCTTTGAGCATCAACTTTCCCCATCAGCTCCATGCTGACTTGGGAGAACATGGAGGTGATGGTACCCATTTCTTCACCCTGCCAGTACCCTGTGTGCTGTGGGTTTGTTGCATACCATCTCATACCATCATACCATCATATTTCTTCTTCTGCATTTCCATCGCCCTACCATCCTGCATCCCTGTCCAGCTCAGGGATCCATGCCAGAAGTCAAAATATTGTAATTAATACATATTTCTACATATTTCTATTTAATTTCTACATGGGAGACATTACTCAGGGTATTGACATCTGTTGGATTGGATCTGAATTCCTGTTTGCCATCTAACTGCTGGTGGTGCCTCTCTCCATCAAAGCAATTAATCAACTGGTGTACTTTTTGTCCCATGTAGCATTAGTAATTGTATTGAGTGTTGAAGTGTAACCTTAAAAATCCAATACATAACTCCACATGCTACTGCCTACCAGTAATTAATTATTTGCAACATTTGAACTATGGTAATTAATCACTGGTCTTAGAGTAGAGGTTTGAGAAAGTAATTTCAGTTAGGTTTAATGGAGTTTCTTGAATAACGAACAGTCAGATTCTCCCATTTTCATTAAGTGTAACAGTAAGCCAGGAGAGTCAAAAGGATCTCAGGATAACTTTATACAAAATATCTTGAGGTTTTTTTTTGTTTGTTTGTTTGTTTTTTTTGTGATCTCTGACTCAGTATTTGATTGTGAGAAGATGTGGAAATTGACTTGACAAGAACAGAAATAGTGTTATCCAGTGCTAACTAACTAAAGAGTGTGCACCATATTGTAGAATAACTTGTAAATTAGATCCTGCTCATGGGAAACTCAAAGTGAAACTTAACGTCCTCTTTAGTGCAGATGGTTGGGTGCTTGAAGGTGTCTTTGCTTTGCTGTTTCTCTAGTCCTGGGACAAGCTGGCTGTCAGTTGGCCCATGGCCTGCTTTGGAGCATCCTCAGACACCGATGCCTCTTACTCAGGTGGTCCAGCACAAGCATGAGAGCGTGGTCTTTGTCTTCAGTGCTGTGCTCTTCTTATTCCTTGTCATGCTTGTGCTGGTGGCACTTGACGTGATCGGTAGCTGCAGTGGGCTCCTTGGTTGGTTGTTGTCCTGCTCATGCAACTGTGCAGCTGCTCGGTGGCCACTGGTGGGGACCCTTTGGTCTCTGTTCCCGTGTTGCTGCCAAGACTTGCAGCACTTGGCATGCTTTTGGCAGCTTGCTAGGGCACGTCATCTGCCTTTGGTGTGGTTTACTGTTTCGGGCTCAGAGTTTGCTCTGCTCATTTATCTCTGTGCACTAACTGTAGAACAGGTATATGCTACCAAATTCAGCCTGCGTAGGAGACTTTGGCAGAGACTGCAGGCATCCTTTAGGGAGGACACGCGGTTAAAATCCCTTTTATAGAAACATTGTAGAAGGGTCTGTAGCATAAATGGTGATAATACTCAGAGGATTTCTTTAAAATATGATTTTGCATATAGTATTCCTTTTAATGCATCTTTATGCATAAACCCTCTCAGTATAATTACGGCTTTTGTAAATCCCCATTATTTGTTCTCCATTAGTAATGAAGGATTTGTCTGTTGAGTTACAACGGCAAATGCCTCATAAACCTGACAGCTGAGTATTATCTGTGATATGCTGGAGGGAAAAAAAAACACATGCAAATACCATTGTCTTTCTAAAAATACAAAAATGTAAATTAAACTTTCCTTTGGAGTGTCCAAAATGTGGAAAATACCACTTTCCCTCTTTTTGGTACTCATACGTTCAGATGTTTTCAATGTGAACGATGATAGTTTTGGATCTGAGTACTTGGACTGAATTTTTCCCAGTCTCCTTGGGTAGAAATAAACATAAAAGGCTATTGCAACAGAATGGTTTTGATACATCACTACCTATTTACTAAACAAATGTTAAAATCAGTTAGTTTGTCTCTTAATCAGAGTTTAGCCCAGTTCCACCCTTCAGAAAAAGCCTGGAGCTTCAGCCTGTTTGACCTTTGCTCCAGAAAATAAAGCAAATACAATTTATTAAGGCTTTTATTCTTTTAGCTTAGCCAGAAAGTCTTGATTCAACAGTATTTTGAGTTTAGTCATAGTTGGTTATCACTAGCAAGTGTTTTTATTGTCAGTAGCAATGTTTACCGCTCCAAAAATGATGAAGAGAGGTTAGGCAGCTGCAAGGACTAATTAAGTGCAGTTGCCTTTCAGTGAAGGTGTATATGTGCTGTATATATTGTGCACAGGGAGACATTTTCCAAAGCACTTTTTAGCAATACCTGTTTCTATTTTGTTATCTATTTCTTATAAAGGCAACCAAAAGTGCCATTTGAGAAACGCTTCCCAGCAGAGTTGCTGGCCTGATGCTTATGTCAAGTTGTGCAATACTCCTTAAAATCATTATTGTACCATAAACAAGAAGAAATGACTCTCCTCTTTAGGCTTGCTTCGCACTGACTTTCAAATGGCAGATTACCATTTTATTTCTTCTTAGGGTATTTGTGGAGCTTTCCACATGTGTGCAGAGCTTAAGGACGTATTACTTGCTCAAGCCACACAGTCTGTGACCACAGCTCTGCACGGCACTGGGACTGTTCACTGGGGCAACCAGGGACTTAAATTAGGGCACGCACAACACACGTAGCAAAAAATGAAGTAAGAAATACATCAACCAAAATCCTCATCAGGATCTTGAAGGAGTTAATGTGCTCTGGACTAGTTCACCACAATTTGCTTTTTGTTTGTTTTTCTCTTTTTCATTAGATGCATATATTAAGCCTCTTCTTTCATAGCATTTTTTTGCTTTAGTTTTGGATGGGAGGTACAGTGAGACCTGCATTCCAGTGTACTGCTGTCATGGATGTCATCTGCCATCCTGAGGAAAACCTGGCACCACTGACTCAGTTTTTAAAAATGTTCTGGGGAACAAATACGCATTCTGGGTGTATCGCGAGTAGGTGGAGACTGCAAGCTTTCAGCTCTGTAACATCTTGGGTTGGGACTTGCATCCGGGAAGAGATAATAAGGTAAAGTCTGTCCTGTTTCATTCCAGGACTCACTAATGACCTGCACTGGCTGGGGATATTGTACAGCAACATTTGTTGTACATTCATTCTGGCCAAGGCACTGGCCATGTTTGTTCTGCCACCTCATAGAAAACAAACCAAGGGTGAAGAAGACAACCATAATTGTTCTCATACAGTGGAGAGGGTATAAGCAGGAAAAATATGTGCTTTTGATCAAAGGTTTGAAGGTCCAAGTCTTAGCTCTCATGTAGTTTGTGCTTAGTCAAGACACACAATGATTAAAATCAGGCGTCTGTTTTGAACCTAAGGATGAAATTCATCTCCCCTTGTTTTGGCTGTCTCAGCTTGCCAGCTCTCTGGGTTCCTCTTCAGTGAGCTGATGAGGAAATTCCAGGCAGCTGTTTCAGAAGTGGCAGCTTCCACCCATAGCTATGGTGTTTGGTTAAAGGTGTGTGGGATGAATACCCCTAACTTTGCGTTTCACAACCTTCCTACGTTGCATTTAAAGCTTGAAGGTGCATACAGATTTGAATATTGTTAGTGTTTTGTAACATTTTAGACACTACTCAGAAAAATGGTGAATGCTAATAGTTCAAAAATATACACAAAGGCTTGTTTTCAGCATCTTGGTGCTTTTCTTAATTGAGCTCTTGAGCTTAGGTCAGATTTTCAAGCCTGTGGTGAATGGAAGGTTTCTCATCGCCTTCAGTGTGAGTCATGGCAATGGCTTTGGTAGCCCTGGGTCAGGCCCTGCAGAGATGGCATCCTCAGGTACCTCTCAGAGGGAAAAAAGATTTTGGTTTAAGGCATGTGATTATGTCATGCACAAAGAGAATAAGCTGCCTTTTTCTGAGACCTGCTTAGCACTCCTGAATTTTATGCAGTCCCTACATTAAAATGTTAGCTTTTCTCTTTAATGGCACAAATAGTGGAATTTGCAAAAAGAGTAGAAAAATAAGTCTGGATTTGAAACAATTACTTTTAAAGTACAGTTTTTATTTTAAAAGTAAATGGATTTCTCTTTCTCCTTTTTTAAGTCAAGGAAAATTGTGACATTAATATTTATAATGTAAATACAATCTGCTGTAATGGAACTTGAAGGCCTACTAGCCAAAATAGCTTTTAATCTTGTTAATTCTTCATTAAAGCAGAGCTTTGTAACTGAAGTGCTGGAAAAACAGGACTTTAGAAATTGCTATCTGTGGATTCAGCAGTTGCTGGAAAGGATAATGTTTTCTGGATAGCTTATTTGTAGCATTTCCATATCTCCACTGGTAAAGCAGCTGTGAATTTTCAGTTGTTTAGGATGGTCGTGGGCGACAGGTAACCATAGCAGTGGTGACTGTTGGTTCCTCATTATTCCACCTCTGAACAGCAAGGTCAACCTACCTGGTTGAAAGTCAAGTCTTCTTTAGACTCCCATAAAAGATTGGCTTGCAAATCATTGAATTATATGATTTCTATGACAGCCAGTTATCAAAAGCAGTAATAAAGGATGGCTGAGGAAAGAGGCTTGTGCTTTGCATTCAGATCTTTCTTGGGGAGACGGGCAGCCTTGCAGTGGTAGCTCTGAAGTGGTGCTGTTCATGCTGGTGAGGTACCAGAACACAGACCGCATGTTCCTCTTGCAGTTGGCAATTATGTGTAGGCATCTGTAGTTAAAGCTGAGGTTATATTCAGGCTTTTTTTGGCAATCATGGTTAATTTTTAATCTGTACGTATGCCTTACATGAAGCTTTTTTATGTGTTGTCTGCCTTCCAGCTATGATCTTGTCTTTGCTGTCCAATCTAAACATGGGCTTTCTTCTAGCCTGTTATCCTGCAGATAGCATATACCAGCATGATAGTTATGATTAGCATTGTACTAGCAGTAAACATTCTCAGGATGCATCTGTATGTTGCAGAGAGCTTGGGCTGTGCAAACAGGCATATCTACAGCCTTCCCATACCCGCAGAGTCTGAGTCACAGTAAGGAAGCACCAAACAATTCAGACCGTCTTGTGTTTCAGAAATGAAAGCGCCTGTCACGGTTCAGACTTTGGCATGCTGCAAGCCATGGCTTTTCACTCTACAGAGTGCATGGCACAACTTGCTAACTGCTGTGAGTGCTGGAACTGTGAAATCAAATGGCCTTGAGTCAAGAGTGGTGGGCAGGAAGGATTAAATTGCTTTTCTGTGCCAGCAGATTTTGCATCATGAGAAGGGAGGTCAGTGAAATTTTCCGTTTTTTTTTTTTTTTTTTTTTTTTTTTTTAATTTTTTACTGTTGTGTATTTTAATTTTTAGTGGGAGCTGCTAAGTAGAACTGAAAGCTGAAATTAATGGGGTGGCTTTGGGAATGAATTTATCTCCTGGTCCGGGATTCTTGGTCCCCCACCCATTTCTTTTTCCTTCCTCGGCTCTTACGGAGTGAGAACTCAGTGGCCTTCCCAGACACAGTTGGCTTTCTGTGATCTTTTGTGGAAAAGGAAATTGTAGCTGCTTTGCTCAGTCAGTCTCCTTGTGGAGCTCTGAGCATCAGAGCATCCTGCAGGGGCTACAGAAGTAAACTGAAACAAAGTCTGGGGCAATGGTGAAGACTAGAAAGCTGAAAAGATTTGGATCTTTTGGTAACTTTAAAGATTTTTTCCCTTAGTTGTGTCTCTTCAGTTGCGGTCTGTGAAGGATTTCAGGTGCATAGAAGCAATTTGAAATAGGATTAATGGTATTTTGTTGGATAATGATGTATGTATAAGAGGAGAGGAATGCCCTCATCCCTACACATGATACCTGCTCAAAGGCAGGCAGAATATGTAAATTTATATCTAAATTTTGTGAAGTGCACCTGGATGCCTTTTGTCCTACTGTGTACTGGATAAGTGCTTAATCATTTGGAAAGAACTTGTTTTAACTATTTGGATGTATTCGTTATAGAGATCAAAACCATGCTTTGGTGAATGGTAAGATGTTGCCATAGCTTCAGCTTTGCAATATCTTCTAAACAGTGTGCGACAGAAAAGATTAAATAAGAATGACTGAAGCAAGAAAGAACACTTTTATGCATACAGCTCCATGCAGTCAAGAATTTTCTAAGTCTGGTAAAGGAGGAAATTTTTATTTATATCAATTCTGCTGTCCAATCAGTTTGGCAGTATTAATTTTCTGTGGTTTGTCTGCAGTTCGTGGTGAGTATTCTCTAAGACTCATGAACAGCATCAGTAGTGAAGTACATTGTTAAAACAGTTTCTGTAGGTTTTTAGTGTTAGTTTTAGTATTTATAAAACCAATTCATAAGAAGCTGTTCTGAGAAGGATGGAGCTTGCAAAGAGATTTACGATTCTTTGTGTCCAAATTGAGAGGATAATGTTAAATACCTTGTTGAAATTACAGAACCTTTTGTCACTGAGCGTGGACAGTAGGCTGCTTAGTTTAGCTCTGGTAGTGGTGTGCTCTTGAGGCAGTCTAGCAGAAACAGAGAGTGCATCCAAAGTTAATGCAGTTGGTGACAGGCAACAAGTACAGTTTTTACTGTAAAGAGATATATGCTTGGAAATATGACACATTTGAATACTGCAATGAAACTGTCTTTTTTTGTTGTTGAGATCTTCTCCACCTAAGCAAGGAGGTAATTAACATGAAAGCAGTGCAGACAGCAGGAAATGCTATCTTCTTTACATAGATGCAGAGAACCCATGTGCAGCTCTTTGCCACGGTGTCAGAGGCAAGTACGGCAGGAGGCCTGACAAGTCTTCTGCAGGGCCTGCTGAGTGCCTGGGGCCTCACTTACCCAGAGTGGTTTTGGGCACAATGGGGTGGAGGTTATCTCCGACTGGCGAGATGCTAGGTCATCTGAAGGTGGAAAGAAGCTTGTTGCTGCCTGATGGAGAACAATAGCATGCACTTCTTAGTCTAGAAATGACCCCCTTCACCAAATTTCTACTGGGACCATCAAGCTGGGCGGGCAGTGGGTCCCGTGAGAACATGCGATGGGAGGTGCTCATGGCCTCATTATAGATCGCTCTGTTATCAGCTACTAGACCAGATAAGGTAAACTTCAGCCAACTGTTTCTTTAAGCATGTTAGGGGATTTATTTATTTATTTTTAAGTCATAAAACCTGCCAAAGTCAGCTTTCATTCTTCTTTTAAAAGTACATAGGATGAGTTAAATATGCTTCAAAGCAGTCCATACTGTGAGTGTTTCTAGCATAGACATACTTCTCCTCAAAAGCTGGGGTTCCAAAATGATTTCTAGTCTTCTTCAGACTTCCCTCTGAACCTGCTTTGTGGTTCTGACAGGCCATCCTGTAAGATATTCCTTTCCATGCCCCCAAAGTAACATGCCGATCTTGTAAGCTTTGTGCTGTGGACCACTGTAGTATTGGGACAGGTGAATAACAAAGAATCAGAGCCATAAGATGTCCTCAGCTGCACTCTGGCTAGCTTCAATTGATATTTTGCGTGAGACAGGTAAGAAGGATTTGGCTCATGCTGTAATAAATCCCATTCAATCCTATTGAAGTCCTGCATAGCATCCAGTGATACAATACTACTGGTCCCGTCCCTTGATTCCTGTAATGTATGCAAAACCTCTCTTAACTTATCTCTAGTGGTGACCCAAAGACAGATTGGTGTGAAGTAATCTGGCGCTGATGCATGTTATACCAGCTGATTATGACAAAGAGTTGCAGAAAATTAAACCTATGAGTTCTGATATATTTTACCAAATAATGAAATGACCTTGTAGTTATTCTTCTTTTGTAGGCACACGTGTGCAGATGCTCAGCAGGGGGAAATCAGACATTGTAAATGTCAACTCTGATGAGCTGATTCCTAAAAATGAGATCTCGTGCCATTTCACAAAATGGATGTTTAATCTAATGAAGTTTTGTATTTCAGGAATGTCTCTTTTCATGTTTGCTCATTCTTTTTCTGACAAAGGCCCATGTTAGGTCATTTATAAAATACTCAGTGAACATGCTTTAAATGAAGGAAAGAGGTGATTCTACTGTTCACTTAAGCTTTTCTTGCCGTAGATCAACAGATTCTTAGAGAACTGTGTTATTAACTCCTCTGTCCCCTGAAGAATAGTATTTTCATTGTAGAGCTGAGAATTCATATCTTCAACCCTGGCACTGATCCCATGCTTTTAGGCTGAGCTTTGAATTCATCCTTAACAAAGACAAACAAGTTATCTTCTTGTTTTCCCTCCCTCTGTAAAACCCTAAATGTATTGATTAATGGCCAGCAAAGTGTACACAGTGCTAGAGGCCAAGACACTTTGCCTGCGACTCACTGTGATTTTCTCTGCTTTTCAACAACTACCAGTAATGGTTGTCATTTTATTAGACTTGCCTTTTTGTTTTCTGCTTTATGCTGTGCATTGTACTAATTTAGAAAATGGAATAAATGAAGTGTGATTCTGTCTTTGTATACAGTAGTGGAAAAAATTCCCATTTACTTAAGAGTTAGCAGAATCCAGTTCCCAGTAATAATGCTTCTATACCTGTAATGTATTTATCAGTTGTGCTGAGTCATGCTGGAACTTTTTCAGAAGAGTGTTACAGCTTACTTATTTTTGAGGTTTCATGATGTGCATTGGTAAGCTGTTAGCAAACGTGTCTTTCAGAATGGATTAGCTGAAGCAGATGTTTAATAAAATGGTGTGATGTTTTCATTCTTCCACAACTGGCGTTGACTTTACCTGTTTTGAAATGGAGCAGAACCTACCTTATTTAAAAATAGCAATACAAATACTGAAGAGCCTACAAAGCATACCTAACCAGCCTGCAGTTCAGGTGGTGAATTAACTAAATTGGTTATTTGTATTGTTATTTCCAGAGTATTTGAAATGTTTGTTCAGAAACAGTGGCTAGCTAAGATAATAAATAAATAAATACCTTCCAAATTGCTGAGAATGATTAACTATCAAAAAAACGGAAATTCATTTCAATTATATAAAAAGACACCCGTAGCTTTGTGTTGATTGAAGTGAAACTGAAATAAAGAAAAGTACTTTTTACCAAAAGGATCTTTAAAACACGTTTCCTTACTCTTTTTCAGTGAAAGAACAGAAAATGAAGCTCTAATAAGGTAAGAATTCGTTATTCCACTTTAGTAAAATATTCAAGTCAATTGCACATAATTTTTAACAAATATGCTAAGCATTTCAGAGTGGATCCTGGATATAGTGTGGGTCATTACGGCAAAACACAAATTAAAAAGGAAAGAAGGTAATGTTGCAGAATGAGTCAAGTGACATTTGACAATTTTTTATGGTAATTGAGCCAGTATTTAATCTTTTAATCACAATAAGATACCTACATAGATTTGTAAACTTCTTTTTGCCTGTGGAAAATTTACAAGTAATTATTTTTCTTCAAACTTTATAAATTTCACTACTTAGGAAATTAAAATGTTTGTAAGGAGAACTTTCTTGCAGTTTGAAAATGAAACATTAGAATATATGTTGATGCGTAACTTGTAACAGATTTTTGGTTTATGAGATGTGGTGGTGAGGGTTTATGAATTACACAGGTAATTAAATGGATCTTTAGAGAAGGAGCAAATTTTTCTAGGAGTATTTCCTCCTGTTCCACATGGCATGATTCAAGCTGCATTCTGGAAGTTGATGCTCTATGTACCTACTGCTAAGCAAGAGACAGAAAGTGTTCTTTTTGTATGTTTCCAGCTGGAAGGGGTGTTTAAAAATGGGGTTTTAATCTTATTTCTTTAATCTTATTTCTTTCATCACTAGTGAGGATGCTGACTTTCATGTGCTGCATTATCTTGAAAGCTGTATGCTTAGACTGTGAAACAGCAATGTCAAATAATTTATAATCAGGTGTGTGACAGCAATCTGTTGAGCCAGGCAGCTGCAGTAGGAACCTGTCCAGAGCGTGACAGAAATACACAGTTACTTTTCAGTCACTGGTTTTCAGGTAATTTCCTCAGTTTTTGTAGCCATTCATGGGATACTGAGGAAGGGAAGTGTTATTAGTAATTGTTATCCTTTTTACCCGTATTTGCCTGAATTGTTTTTTATTGTTTTTTAAAGTAAAAGCTTTTGAGGTTATGTGGACTCTGTGCACCTATTTCAAGTCAAACATCTTCCAAAAAGAAGTGTGATTAAAAGGAAGGGTTTTTAGACCTGCTGACATCTTAAAACGATAAAACTTGATACATTTGCATGAACTGTGTTCCATATTTCTGAGGGACATCCTTGGAATAGGGAAAAGGGAGGCTAAAGAAAAACAGTTAAGCTATGCAAAACGTAAACTGTTTGACGCCACGAGTAGAAATATTAGTGGAAAAAAACAGAAGCGTTGTGAAAAAGCAATGAGGTGTCATATCACATTTTTTGTTGCGGAAGGTTTTAAGGTGATGTTGTAAATAGCAGACAACCTAGCTTTGGATATTCTTGCTGTGTATTAGTACATGGAGTGCATGTGCATGTGCACGTATTTGCAGTTACAAAGGTGTATGCATACATAATGTATCTGAGAGACAGCAAGATGCTGCTGTTTTTCACCAAGTCCGTGGAAAGGACTGAAAGCCCTTCTGTCATACAGTCAGCTAAGGAACTTTATAATGTGTTGAGAATCACATGGGCAGTACAGGGATTTAGTAAATGCCAGAGGAAATTCTCGTTCTGAGCAGTCTTTGTACACTGATCTCATCAGCGTCCACGATGCAGAGAGGACACAAGTCCTCCTGTCTCCTCACCAGGATTCAGCCATACAAGAACTGGCCAAATGTTGTAAAAACGAATTAAGCTCTCTGTGTTGTTAATTGATCACCTAGCACAAGAGAGCCTTATGCGGAGCTTCTGTATGCTACAGTAATATAAACGTCTAAGTAATATGTGTAAGTAATACAGCATGACAGCAGTAGTGGAAATTTACTCATTTTGTTTCCCGGAGTCACAACTGGAAGTAGTTTAGGGTACATATTGTACGCTCCGGGATTCCTGCCTTGGCAGTGCCTGCAGAAGTACTGGCTCATTCTGTTAACAGGATTTATAAGTGATTTTGATGTAGTAGAAAACCACCTGCCATAGGCCATTGATTTCTTTGTGAGTTAACTGCAGTATTTAGGAACTAATGATCTGGTTGGAGCTTGAATTAATCAATTAAGTTAGAAGGGAAACCCTCCAGATTGCAGTGCTATTTCTCCCAAATTTCGAGGTCTTACAAAGGGGTTACTGCTATGAAAGCTGGGAAAACTTATTAAAGATCTTCAGTGCCTTCTTCTCATACTTGAATTGACTTTTCTCTTTTAGTCTATATAGTCAAAAGCTATCTGTAATACCACCAGGAAAAATAACCCCCAGCAGCTGTGTGCGTTGGATTCAGGAATCTCTGTTTTGATGTGCCAGGCAGGCAAACTATTTATCTCAAGTCAGAGAATTTCGGGGTGTGATGTGGTTAATATCTAAAAATATCTATGTAGGGAGATAGGATAGGGCTCCAACAGACAAAAACACAGCAAGATAAGCAAGTTCACATTGGAAATATGATACCGTAGGTGTAATTAACCATTGGAAATGCTTAGAAAGGAATGTGGTAGATCACTTAGAGTAATTAAATCAAGATTAGATCTCTTTCTGAAATATCTTCTAGTAGAGTTACAAGTTCTTATGCTTTGTAAAGAAATTGCTGCGTGAGGTATTATGGCCTGTGCCAGGCAGGAAGTCAGACCAGATTACCATAATAGTTCCTTCAGGCCTTCTAAATCCACATATCCATGAACAAAGGCTCTTATGTGGTACAGGCAGCCACAGAATTTCCAAAATCACCGCTGAAGCAGCTCACTCTTGTTTCAGTGGTGACTTACCGTGATCCATTGAAAGGTTGAAAAGTCTTTGAGCAGATCCATGAAGAAGCTCCGTGGTGGGTACAGTGCTGCTGAGCTGGCAGGTTTTGCATGCTTCACTGATGGGTGATGGCAATGAACCAGTTTCTGCTATGGTTTGAGTAGATCCATAGGCCAAAGGCACTTTTTTTTTTTTTTTTTTTTTTTTTCATAAATATTCTAATATTTCATTGGCTTCCTTAATAGTTTGCATTTGTATTAAGATCACTGAAAAGTAATAATTTATATATGATGTTTATTGAATCCCTTCTGTGATATAAACTAACATCTTGAATAAATTCAGATTCTTCAGTTATACTGTGAGCATAATGCCATCTTTAAGGTAGGGCTTTTTGTAGTGAAGTGCTGTATCTGAAATCTTAATATCCATATGAGTTGCAAGGGTAGGGTGAATTTCTAGTAGATTATGTAGAATCCCTATACAAAATAATTTGCTCTCCCCCAAAACTGAAAAAGAAGTAACTTGTGTGTTTGCTCTGGGACCTGCATGGGATATTGAGATAGTGTGGAGGATGCTTGTCTTTCAGTTCTCATCTGCTACTGGGAAGTGAGTCCTTGTTTTACTGGATAGCACACAGCAGATCCTTTTCAGAGAAAATACTTAAAAACAGTTGATTAAAATGTATTTCTATATTAGAAGAAATACTGTGTTCTTCTGTGAGCAAAAATACTGTGAGCAAGGATAGCCCTGAGTCCTTTTTGATACTTTGGTTAAATCATTAATTTTAACATCCAAAATTAATTGGGAATTACTGTGCAAGATACTGCAAGTGGAAAAATCCATCAAGTTGGGATCAAAATGAAGTCATCCTACTGCACCTATATAGCTCAGCATCTATTACAGATTGTAGATGTAACTCCGCAGTAATAGGACAGAAGTAATAACTGAAAGTTATGTTTGCCATATGTGTGTGTAAAAAATAGTTCAGGAGCACTTTCATGTCACTCTGACTGTTTAAAAACCTGCAAAAAAAAAAAAAAAACAAAACAAAACAAAAAAACAAAACAAAAACAAAAACAAAAACAAAAACAAAAAAAAAACCTGTTCTGTTAAACCTTCAGAAGCTAGAGCTCTCTGGGGTAATTCGATGGAGAGCCTGTGCACAGCAGAAGATTTTGTGTCCCAGCACACGTGATGCCAACAGGTGGTGGGCAGCCTGTACCTGACCTGTTCCTGTCCTCTGACCATCCCTGCTGCTCTCCCTTCCTGTAATAACCCAATAACCCACTCATATGTTTTACACGTGGCTATAAGACAGGCAGAGCAATGGCATCCCCTATTAATTATAATGGCAGACATGACAGTCTGATGCAGTGCTGGCACACAGGTGCCTGCGGTGGTGCACCTGAATTAGGACTGCGCTGGGATGACAAGTACAAAGACCTGAAGCATTATCTTCCTGCGACTTCTGCTGTCCCTGTTTGATAGAGGTTGACTTTGGCACCTGCAGTTTAAACTTAAATTAGAAAAGTAACTAGACTAAAACAAAAGAAGAGCAAAAACAGAGAAGAGAAATGGCATTGTGCTTGATAATCCAAAACGAAGTGGATAAGATGAGAAAGTCTCTGTCTCTGCACATGGAGGCTACACCTCCTTTCACAGACTTTCAAGGAAAAGGAAAAGGTTAGGGAGGATGAGAGGCCAGAAAAGGATGAAAAGGTGAATTACCCTTGCTGGTAGATATGGGATTCGCAGCTGTGGTGAGTTAGAAAGGAGAGAAAGCTTTGGTTAGTCAGGACTCAAACATGTTTGGCTAATTGCTGTGAAGTAACAGTTGTCATTTTTAGTATGATGTTTTCTTATGCACAATCTGTCTTGAAAATATATTAGACACCTATGGTTTTCACAAATTCCTGCTAGCCATAATACTGCCTGCGGAGAGCATTTCAAAACTAACTTCAGGATGCCTTTATTCACATGTTTTTGGTACCACAGAGTCACTGTTACTGGCTACCTCAGTTATGAAAAGGAGGGGAGGAGGTTGTGCCATGGGAAGAAAATTGCTGTCTCTGTTAATAAATGTATTTGACCCATCAAATCGCTGCTGTTTTCTTCTGTGTGAAAGCTCATGGCTAAGTCATTTAATATAAAAGAAAACAGTCTTCCATAACACAGAAGAAATTCCTCTACTGGACAGTGATACATGAGGCTGCAAAATTAATTTGGGGTATCATTGAGAGCTCCCGTGGCATTTCTTTTGGTTCAGGCAATACTGTGAAAGCACTCCAGATGACAAAAAGGAAGAGCTGTGCTGAGGTCTGGGGACTTCCTTTGGCTCGTTTCCAGTGTAATGCTAGCCCAGATTTTTGTATTTATTTTGAAGAATGGTGCTTCCATTAGAAGCTCCGTTTTACTGCATTTAAAAGCTATTGAATCTCGTGTCCTGTACTTTGTTTACTTAACAGCCCCTGTACAAGAAGCTACAATTTTGTCTGGGGAGCTGCCTGTTCCCTTCCAGGAAATAAACGTACCCCTTTTATTTTTAATCCCCATGCTGTGTTAGAGCACGGTTCAGCATAAAGAAGTGCCCTGGTGCTTACACTGTGTTGGCAGTGTCTGCTCAGATCGGAGTTAAGCGTGCTCTGCTCACTGTTGCATAACTCCACGAAAAGTGTTGATTCAGGGAAATTCGGATGCTGTGAGGGAACGAGAGCATCGGGAACGTTCCCTCCTGCTTAATGGAAACGTGGCTTTTGGTGACGAGTGCATTGAAAATAGCAGACTGTGCGTGTGTGCCCATTGACTGAGTCCAACCTGAACACCATGGTGATGTTAAAATCCCAGGGCACCAGGTCCTGCAGCTTGGTACAGCCCTGGGAGGACGGGCCTGGCTCCCATCGTGGCAGGCTGGTGCAGCGTATGTGTGGCTGCTCCCGGAAGGGATTTGCACCTGGACAGGGCTTTCTTTTGAGCAGCCTTTAGAGGACTGACTTTAGAGGTAAGATTCTGAAAATCTTACAGGCTGGACAAACAGATAAACTCCCATCAGCAGGAGAGGCAGCCCACTGTTGGTTTGGATACGTCTGCTTCATTTGTTCATGTGGGTCATCCCACTGTCTGCAGTGGGCTCCTAAAACCTGCCTGTGTCGTGGAGGACAGGGGCAGGTAGGACAGCAGGCACTGTGTCAGAAATTTGGTTTGTCTTTTGGCACTATGGAAATAGCTTTCCCTCCTGGACTTGGTGGAAGGGTGGGCTGCTCATCTAATTCTTCTCCCTTTGTCATTTTACACAGTAGTAGCCCCCTTCTTTCAGCTCAGAGGGATCCTGGTTATTACAGGATATTTCAGGCTATTGTATGCTGCTACTAGCACTAGTCAAAGCCTTGTGATGAAAAATATGTATTACTGTAAAAGGGTGTGAGAATGTGGCCTGTTCTCTGAAATACCAATTCAGCTGTGCTGCCAGTTACAGCCAGATGATTTAGAAGGAAAAGTAAAGGTTGAGAAAATCAATGCTGGGCTGAAAATCATTAGTCCTGTTCTCTCTAAGCAGCATGTACCCACTCTCTGCATTTCTGCCACTTTTAGGGTCTGAGAAGGCCTGCCTAGAAGCTGCTGCAGATCTAAATGGTGTTGGTTGGATCTGCTTTTAGGTCATCCTCATTCTTTGGAGCAAGCTTTGGTTCTGTAGTTTCAATTTTCTTGTGTGCGGCTTTAATCCAGCGCACTTTCTTTAATTACATCATATACACACGTGTCCCTTTGAGTCCTCCAGCCCTCCCCATCTGCAACTTCAGGGTCTCGGTTGTTCACACTGTTGTGTGGGAGACTTAATGTGAATTACTTAATTTTGTCAGTCGAGGTAAACTGACAGTAAAAACATACGCTGCAGCACAAAGTGTTCTCTAATCACTTATTTGACAAGTGCATTTTAATTATTTAGCATATCTTGTAAAAGTAATGAAGCCCTAGTAACGTGAGACTTAACACTCTGCTATTAAATTTTCCCTGAGAGGTGAGAAAAGACTGCTGTATTTTTGGGTGCAAATTGAGAGCCTGGAAACTAATGAGACTCGACTACGAATACGTAAAAGGGGCCAGAACCTCTCAGTGCTTCTTAATAGTTTCGGTAATAGGTAGTAAATCCAAGAGCATCCCACAGTTAGACAAGATTCTGCCTGTGTTGGCAAACCAGAAGATACCGTCTGATGCCTTGCCAAAACAAAACAGAGTTTTCTTGGCCCTGCTGTAGTTTGACTGAAGGTATAACTCAGTAAGAGGAAAAGCCGTAAGTCACAGCCTTGCTGAAGAGGTATCATTCAAAATAATTTTCTGTAGCATGATATATTTCACGTTTCTGCAAAATAAATGTTTAATCAGAGCTAATATTTTTGGTTCCCTCAGGCAGTGAGAGATGTAGAAGTTCTAACTTTTTACCCAAGTAAGTGCAAATGCAGTCTAGCAGGAAGTTCAAAGTAAAATGCATACGTATCCTAGGCTTTCTGAAAGTGAACTGGAGGTGCAGCCAAGATGGATGGCTAATTCTGTTACTGACAAAGAACAATTTATCTTGAAGTTAAAAAGGACTCCCACCTCCAAAAAAAAGGTGGCGGGGGGGGAAGAACCCCAAAAGATAATGAAAACCAAATTGCAAGCAAGCATGCCTGTTTGATCGATCCGGGTAGTGTGATGAACTAGATCAGTAAAAATTGCACTGCAAAAGTCCCAAACATAAATACAGTCTCAAATGCTTTTCTTCCTAGTTACAAAGCAGGCTTCCCATGCCAACCCCACGCCGGAAGTGGAGGTTGCACAGTGGGTCTCTTGTGGTGTCCTGGGCCCTTTATTCAGAGGCCCCACTTGCAGGATGTTGTGCACAGGGAGTGCTTCTGGTCCGAGCTGTTCCCCAAAGAGCTCTGGGAGCTGGTACAGGCATTGGAGGTGGCTTCCTACAAAAGCTTCAGCTCCCTACATCTTCTTCAGACTGGAGAATGGGAGAGGAGGATGTAGATTCCTTGTTCCTCCTGTTTTTTGTTTTTGTATTTTTTTTTTACTGGGAATTATTTTGTTTGCAGAGGGAGCAAGGACTGAACAGAGTCTACTGCATTTTTCCTATAAACATGAGCTGCTGACAGGCTCCTTCTGCAATTTTCCCTTCATCTGCAAAAAGGTAGGCTGCAGTATACTCAAGAAACAGTACAAGCTCTGCCCCTGTAACATGACGGGCAGGCCTGTATTTGTAATGAATCAGGCTTGAGGCAGTTGTCATGTTTGCATTTAAGGAAACTTTCCAGACACATCTGTCCATTAATGCTCTCCCTCCCTTCTGATCTCTTAGAAGCTTGTTCCCATCCTTCTGGCCATCAGCATCTTTCACTGCCCTTTAGAAAATTAATTTAGAAACCAATCATCCCTTCTTTTATTTAATAAGAACAGGAAAAAAAAAAAAAAGCAGAATGAAGGGTAAAATAATAAAATTTCAGGGAGGGAAATTGTACGTTCTGAACTTGCACTCGAAGTGCACGTGCACGTCGTAGAAAGTTAGCACGTGTCCGTGGAGGTCACCCAAGAACCAAGGAGGATGTTTTCTGCCACATCCCACTGTCACCACAGAAAAGAAGTACTGAATTTTTGCTGACTAAGAGGTCAGGTTAAAGCATTTCTTAGTCTTTTAGTTACAGTAGAGAAAATCCTATTGAGTGGTTGTGACAAGTTTGACACTTCTGGTTTCCTTTATGTTAGCACAGTAACCATACACAATGTTAGTCTCACCCCTCACCAGGGCTGATGCAGGGTGCCTAATTTCTGACAGTTCCAGAGTGGGTTTGTAAATTGAAAATGCAGTCAGGGTAATAAAATATTCATTGTAGGGCCACTTTAATATAGTGACACTACTAGCCCATTAAGATTACCTGGTAAGTAGCCACAATGCAGATGGTCTTTACCATGTAATTTCTTGAGATATGGGAGGTCATATTTTTCTGGCAAAACTGTAAAATCAACTGATGGGAAGTTACTGGGATTTATGGGAAGAGCTCCAGCTTAGCTGGCAGAAAAAGGAAAGTGAAAATGGCAGGGAGTGCTAACTTCTCTCAACAACCTCTCCTCAGCTGGAAAATGGCAGGCTGACCCTGGTGGTTCCCATTCTGCAAACTTACACTCTATATTCTGCATTTCTGAAAGTTGTTGAAAGGTAGAGCTTTCACGTATAGGAGGATGTGAAAGTTAAACAAGAGCCTGATGTAAAATGTGTTAACATTCATAGTTCTGTTTGAATGTTATTATTCCCTGCTTCCTTGAAATAAAATTAAAACAGAACTTGTGCTGATTTGCTATTCTTAGGGAATCCTAAAACTTGGTTCTGACTGACATGGCATCTTACTCACTGTGTCAAGGCCTTTGAGAGCCTCTTAACTCTTTCTGTCTTCCTTAGAATGCCAGTAGAGTTTGCTCAGGCTAATTCTTTAATTAAGTGGAAATTACACAAATAGGAATTATTTTACACTCATGCTTATGTAATGAGATACAGCTGCACAGCTGACCAGAAAACAGTCCTTTGCTGCTGTTCTCAATTCCAGCAGGTTTTTCACTTCAAGGGCTTTTTAAACTTCCCCCTAGTTTTTATGCATCATTTTATGTGTTTGAACTGAAATTATGAGAAGAGAGAGGAAAATGAACCATGGACATGAAGAAATGTGCAAGGACAGATTGTGAGAGAGATTTCCTGTAGACGAATGGCATGGAGAAAGCAGTGCTGTAGGAGTGATTTAATCAAAAAGCACCAGTTAGAGCTGCTTGGGATGGTAAACTGTCATATAGGAAAAATTAGATTAACTGAGAAAGAATGCATGTCATGAAAGAGGAGTTTCATTGGGCTGGAAGAGCCTTCCCCAGGGACGGTAAGTGGCATAGTTTTCCAAAGAAAGTGTCCCTATTCTTCTGGAATTGAAAACTCGATTGAATAAACACTAGAAATTGTAACTCTGAAATCTGCAGTGCTAGAGGCGAGCAGGGTCTGAGGAGAAAGCCTGCTTCATTCACCTTTGTCATCTGACTTGGTTGAGACAGCTCCGTGAGTCTAGTTCAGACTTTGAAAATCATAAGGTATGTTTTTTCCCTCCCTCTTTTCCCTAAATGTTATTATACTGCAGCTTGGCTCTGTCCACATAGGTTGGAGCAGACTGTGTTGTAACTTGCTTCAGCCGCCACTGAATTTAACAGCTTTTGGCTTTGTAAGCAGTGCCTTAGGAGAACTCTTGCTCATCTGTTCCCTGAGCCAAAGGAAAACTCCTCCAGTAGCTTTCCCAGTGTTTTCTCTTGCTGGAACACATAGTTACCAATTGCTAGGTGAAGATACACTGCCTTTAATCATCTTTTGTTTTTGTGTTTTCTGTTTGTCCAGCTGACGTATTTTGAAACACACACTTCGACTGGAATGGTGAAAGAGCCCTTTCACAATGGATTTTTTTTTTCTTTTTCCTGTATTCCATACACTTAAATTCTTCTACTGGTGGGAAAAATGCTTTTCCTTGATGTGAATGTGTGGCAGGTAGCTGAATACTCATATAGCCATTCAGATTCCCCTGTATAATTCTGCAAATACTTTTCATAAGAAAAGGATTTATCTTTGGAATCTTGTTCAGTAACTTCTTTATGCAAGTTTATCTGTCGTTCACTGTTGGTTCTTAGGAAATCAGATCCTATTGGCATTTAGTCTGTAGGTAGAAAAATGTCTGCTGGGAACTTCTTAAATAGTACAGCAATAAACATTTGGGTTATATTTTGCAAGTACAAATCACTTGCAGATATTTGCATATTTATTTATTGAATTTCAACTTCCACCTCAGGTTAGATGAGACATAAACAATTAAAAAGCACCTCTGGCACAGCATTAGTCTAGAGAGCCAAAGACATACTGGGAATTCAGAGAAAGGTTTCTGAAGTTTTAGAAGGAAATGTGAAGGGCTTACACTTTGATTCATGTCCACAAATTTTATATCAACTTGGAATTTATGATTTAGGCTCTCACTCAGATATACATTTTTTTAAAATATATTTAGAAATATCTCTGTCCAAAAAATATTCACTGTAGCATTGGGCAGACGCAGGGACTGTACCTTGGTCTGCATCATTAAGGGAAAGGATGACTAATTTAAAGCCAACTAAAAGATTACTTTTATTTTTATTTTTTTTCCAGGATCTATGGATCAGTCTCCACATTGTACTTTGTAGTAGAGGTCACTGATAAATGTGATGTTCTGGAAAGGTGTTAATAGGTTTTCTCCAGCTGTTGAGGCAAGGCCAGAGCAGTCGGGGGAAGTGTAAGACTGGCTGTACCTCCAACCTGACTGCTAATACATTGCTCAAGTCTCAGGATATTTCCCGGCAAGAAATGTCTAGCAGCTTCAGCTTTCCTGGTGGTTTTATGATGATTCAAAGGAAGAAAACAAACAAACAAACAAAAATGCTCTTCAACCTCATTTTCATTGATAGCCTAAATCAGCTTCAGGAAGAGGTCTGCTGAGGTCAGTAGGCCAGAGTATACCGCTGTGCTGTGCTGGCCTTGCAGAGGTGTGTGTGGGGTTGTATTCCTCGCCTGCTTCATTTTAGGAAAGTAGTTGCAAAAACTGTGAGAGAAAATTAATGTAATTAATTATAATTAGTATGGTGTTTATAGTGGATGCATGTTCCAAAATGTGTAACAACAGTGAAGGAGATTTCATAACTTTCAGGAGCTGTAGATTTACAGGAACAATTAGATGATTTAGGCCAGCCTCGAAAATTTTTTGAACATGTCCATTTGTGTCTTTTAAAATCTTCCCAGTTACTGACAATTAAATTTGATGCCTAGATGCTTGTTTACATAAAAGCAATCAGCACACTCTTTCTGTTTGTGTCACAGTGTGTCGTATTTATTTAGCAGCATTGCTGGATTTTAAGTTCTGGAGATGAACCAAAGTGCTATGGACACGAGACTTTCCTGCATTTCATTCTTTGTCTTTTCATGCACATGTGGATATGTACTGAAAGTAAAGCTGGTAAACTCAATTTTCAAACCAGAGTTTTGTCTATTTTTTTTGTCATAAGGTTCTCAAGAGATGATACTCTGCTTTGTAGTTTGTTCTTTCGCATCCACATATCCTTTGAAAATCTTATTAGTTCTATAAAATCTGCATTGTTGGGCCAAGGAAAAAGACCAATACAGGGCAGTTTAGATTATATGATCCACTCTGTAATATGGTTTCACACTTTGACGGGAATGGTAAAGGGCTGTAGTCAATACTTTGATATGCAAAAGATATCCTTGTTAAGTTCTTAAAGTACATTTTGGATTTAGCCACATGCTTTTGCAATCGTTTCCAATTTTGCAGAAGATCCCAGTGAGTATGGTCTGTATCAGAGGTTCATGTTAACTTCTGTTTTTATTGCACAAGCATGAGGAGGTACCTCTTATTACCTGTCCTCTTAGCAGAAAATTAAGATTACTCAAACTTTGTTAACCTCTGACATACTACTACTTCTTTAATTTTCTTCCAATGAGGATGGATCCATTTTTCCTTAAGCTGTAGCAAAGCTTCACATTCAGGAATTCCTTCCCTACATGGTAATTACACTACATTATTTTCCTTTCACTTGTATATACATCGTTTTTCTTGAAATTTTCGGGAACTATTTGCAGTTGTCAGTGGATTAAACTTCTTGTAGCTAAAGGATATAAAGGACATTTTCTGCCTTTGGTCACAAGCAAAACCTTTCACCTAAGTGAGCTTAGCTTAGGCTGGGCAGATGACTGTCTTTCAGATGTGGCCAAAAGTTTAGAAAGTCGGTGGCCAGAGGAAGCAGCCAGTGCTTAATGAAAATTCAGAGTTTGTATGGGTTTTGTCTGGGCTATTTATTTTTCCTTGAAGGCAGAGACAAGGAAGGATGTGCAATGATGCAGCAGTGAATGAAGCATAGCAGAGAAGACACTGAGACTGGATGCAGGAACAGAAGATTTTCTTTCTTCGGTGGCATCTGATAGGATCTATTTTTACATAGAGATGTCACCTGACAGAACTCAGGGGAGAGGATATCCACGTAATCTAGATGCAGCTAGAAACAGGGAGCTGAAAGCATGAGAGAAGAGGGGAAGCAGTCAAGGTAGTCTGAATGCACAGCTGTATTTTAAAATAGCAGTTAGAAGGAAGGGGTCCTTGAAGAAGATGACTGTGGATGCATGTGCCTATAACCACAATGTAAAGATAAACACTAATTGGCAGTGGGGAAATCGTGTGAAAGACAGACTTGTTATGATGGAGAACCTTTTCGGGAGAAAAAGGCTGAAACAGATGACAGCAAAGCAGAAGAGTAGCACTAGAAAAAAAAAGGATGGCAAGATGAAGATAACTAGAGACTTGAGGCTGAGGATATACAAGTATGCTATTAAGGAGCTAGGGGGAAGAAAATAGCTAAAAGATGGTTGGGCTGCACTTGGGGAAAAAAAAAAAAAAAAAGCAAAACAAAGCAAAAAAAAAAAAACAAAAACAGCAGAAAACAAACAAAACAACATGAAGATCTGGAATCCCTAACACTATGAGGAATAGACAGATGTCTGTGTCTGAACACTCCCTTTCTTTAGGTGGAGAGAAAGATCTGTCAGCAGAACATAGCTAGAGAAAAGAACAATGTTTTCTTTTCTAGGACAAAGAAATACCATATTGACATAAAACCAAAAAGGTCCTGAAGAAGAATCTTGAGACAAAGATCTCAACATCCCTGTTGGAAGAGAACAAAGATTAATGTGCCAAGCCAGAGAAAAGCTCTCCTAAAAGCTGTGGCTGTTGTGTTATCAGTACAATTATTTTGATCCCTAAGAAGAAAAGTGAGAGAATGACAAGCAAATGAAACTCTACAAACAACTATGAAGAACTTAGGGTCAATATCTACATTTATCATTAATCATATTAATATCATAAAACAGCCATGGCTGTACTGGTAAATTAAATAGGGCTAGGAAGCATTCCCAGGACCTGAAAATTTATTGTACCTACTGTTAACTGTTCCTGGCATAGTATTGGCTTATATCTGCCGGAACTCACCTGTACTATTCCCAGTAAAGTTTGAAAGGGATTAATTTTGGGATTATTCTGGATAGTCTAGTAGTTTGGAAGCCACTGCCCTGCTCTGAAGGGTGAGAGAATTTAATAGCATGGCACCTTTCTGTGCCAGTTGACCTCAGCAGTCTTGGGCATGTTTATTTATTTATTTATTTATTTATTTTCAGAAATAGAGAAGTAAATGGCTCCCTTCAGTGGATGCAGTTTTTGGAAACGTAGGACACTGGCTGTTGTGGGTGCAAGTTGTGACAGTCAGTAAATGTAAATAGGATTTATTAAAAAGGTTACTGAACTGAGATGTGGAAATGCTCTCTCAGATTTCCTTTTAATTTAGCATGAAGACATTATAGAAGAGCTAGTTAGAGAATATAAGCTTGACTGAAGCATGAATTTGTTTTCATATACAATAATGCAATCATAAGCAAAAGTAGGTCCATAAATAAGGCTCTTTCTTACAGAAGAGCAAGTCATGAAATTAAGGAACCAAGTTAGTGAGAATTGTAGGTAGTAAAGTTGGCTGGACTAAATAGCCTTGACTTTTAAAAGTGAAGAAAATACTTTATATACCTGAAATGTATCAAAACAAGGGGAAGCTCCAATCTGAAGTAGGTAAGTAATGTGGCCCCTAACAAGATAAATAAATATCTAGGATGGAACAGGGGGGAAGGTGAAGACATGGAGGTGTGGAAGTTTAGTGATTGTAGAGTAATGTACAAAATGAAATTTCATGTGCTGCACTTTACATAACTCCGGGTTTAAAGTCAAGAAAACTTCACACTAGAACAGGTGCAGAAGGAAGAGCATTTCTGAGAGCCTGTATTGTAGCAGAATAGGCTAGAGAAGTGAAAACTGAGACATGCTAAGCCAGAATTAATAAATACATAAGGGAAGGAAGTGGGAGAGAGGAAGGCTAGTTAATTAACCTGAACAGTGCTGACACATTTACAAACTTAAGAATAACAATTTTCTGTTCTAGCAGAAAGCAGTCAGTTGATTCTGAAACTAAGTTAGATCATCCATGTTTCTAGAGGAGAAGCATACGCCTCTGTTGGCATTTTCTAAATGGGATCTGTTCTTAACCAGAAACACAGGCAGTGTTTTCTGAGGAACTTGAGGGATACACAAGAAAAGTTGCACTTTCTCTTCAAATATTGGAGCTTCTGAGGAGCCAAATACAACATCTTTGGAACAGACTGTGCAGGGTATTTCAGTGGTTCTCCTCCAGCATATCATCATCCTCTCACCATGTATCCTGCTCTCACAGATCCTTTCTGCTTCAGCTCTGCCATTTAGATTTGCTCTGCAGTGAGTCGGTTTTGTATAGGCTCATCATGGTCTTGCCATCACAGGTGCTGTGCTGGTGTCCTGAATGACATCAGGTGTTCAGCTATTTTGGGAAATCAAGCCCACACAGCAAGTTTATCTGAAAGAGCTTATCTCTGAGCAATGTAAGTTGTGTCTGACTGTATCAAACTGTTGCATTAGATTTTTCATGCTGTGGTGTGTTATTGGAGCAGAATTTCATGGACAGCATTCAAAACATCCATCAGTATGATGTTGTGAAATATTTTGTTTATGTGTGGCTGAACTTGAATGTGAGGTGATAATAATAACCCCAAATTGTGATGGAAATTAATTTGAATGTCTTTTCTGTTTCTGTTGGTCTTTACGTGTTTCTATAAATACTGTATAGTTGAATGAATACCAGACTGATGAATGTGGAAGCCTGCCTGTCAGTGTTTCAAAGGGAAAGCTTTAAAATATAAATAGCCTTTAAAATATAAATAGTGAAATCTCCATGCTGTATTTATCACTGACCACTTTCTCTTTCCTTTCATTGAGTCTCCCATTTTATTTTTAGTGATGCTTACTTAAAATAGCGTTCAGCTTTCCTGTTGGCGATTAGAAAGCCACTCTGGAATCCAAGTAATTTTAAAGCCAGATGGTGAGTGTGGAAAGCGTTCCTTGCTTGAGCAGTGAGAGTTTGAAATCTTGTCTGTCCTTCTTTACTAAAGCATCAGTGTAAAGCGAAACACATTTCATCTCAGCTTTTTCCATTTGGTTGATTTCACATACATATTCTTGAGTTGGTTTCAGAATGTGATTCCAGCATTGTTCAAGACCTCTGTTTCTTCTTATGTTGATGCTATTCCCTCACATATGTTTATAGCTATGGTTTTAGTTGACTTGTTAAAGTCAATAGTCTTCACAAATTTCACTGTGTTGGCAGCTGCCACGTTATTTATTTATTTTTTTTGGTTGGAATTCCATGAATTCTGGAGATCACCTCAGCTGTATGTGAAGTAATCTGAAACTGTTAACGTTTTGTTGGTTTGTGGGCTTTAGCTTGTTACAACTGCAACCTGCTGTCTACTTACCACTTGTGTCTTTTTGCTCTTATTTTTGTCCAATAATATATACATAATTTTAAAGCAGGGTTCAATCTAGCATTAACCACACTTCTGTTTGGTAGGGTTTGCAGACCCAAGCTGATCTTCCATCATTACTTGCCTGAAGGGACAGCTAATGCATCACTAGTTTCTTTTCTCCTAAACTGTCTGTTCAGGTTGAAGAAAGCTAAATCTCATCAAGGACCAGCTGCTTTAAGCATCACAGTTTGCACTGAGGTTGCCTTGTTCCATAATTGTGCATCCCTACTCGTGCTTCAGGACCTTCCCAAGTGGGTGGGAACGAGGTTACCATGGCATCCTTGTGACAAGCAAGAGAAAGGAAGGAGAAAGTAAAGAGAAAATGGGATTTAAGGCTGGAAAGAAAAATTTGAAAACCTACTAGCAGCTCTCTGTTGTATATACAGCCCTTGAAATCACCAGCTGCCCATCCCACCTTCTTAAGAAGTACTGGGATCTGGCATAACCTGCAGGCAACAGGCTGACCGACACATCTGCTGCAGAACCTCCGAGATACAGCTGGCCCACCTGTTTAAGAACTAGCTCTGTCAGGGCAAGATGAAGTAATTGCATGGCAGCTTTACACAGAAGCGATGTTCACCAGACAGCAGTGTGTTCAGCCTGCTAGCTGGGCATGAGGATCCACCCTGGAGTGATCCCAAAGAGGGTCATTTCGGGGGGGCCTGGAGCACAGTGGTGCCAAGGTGTTTGGGTTTCTCATGGCATTTGTGGAGCCCCAAGAGCAGGGATCTGGGAGCTAAAAGAGTCATTAGGATGAGAGATGACATTCCTGTCTTTGCCTGAGTCTGTGCTACTGTAGTCACCCCATGAGACCACTCATGCCTTGGATTCCTTGCATGTGTAGAGAGGCGAGGGAAGGAGCAGGAGTGTGTTCTGCAGCTGTGCTTGAGATGTCCAGGATGCGCTGCCTTTAGTCAATTAGGAAATCCCTGAAACAGCCAGCTGCTGCTCATGGACTAAAGCTCTTTTCCTTTCCTTGTCGCGAGGGGAGTGTTTTTCCTGCCAGTAGGCTGTCATAAAGATGCTCCAACTTTATATCTGAGCAGCTCACTAATGCATCCTAGTAATGACAGGTAAAATGGTCTGTGTTCATGTGGCTCCTAGACTTTGGGGAATCATAGAATCATTTAATCATTGATCTTTATATTTATGCTTCAAGGCATGCCAGCATCTGCAAGCTTTTTGTTAGTTTTAAATGCGATTTGTGTAGTTTTATTTTTATACAGTGCCTTGGGATGCTTACTGTAGAAGGCTCTTAAAATAGGTATAGCTTAATGTGCTGCTCAGACTTCTCATTAATCTGCTTGTCTTCACTCTTACCCAGAGGTAAAATACAAAGCCTACGAAGTGAGGAGTCTGGAATAAAATGATAGAAAATGGGGCTCTGAAATAAAGACATTTAGCACAGAGAACTCAGACTAGTGGTGGAGGAAACAGAACAGGATGTTCAGAAAGTCCAAGCCCTTTGGCATGAATTAAGGAGCTTGGAACGTAAGCAGGGCTACAGTGAATTTGTGAAACAATGTTTGTCTTCCTAAACTGAATGCTGGAAAGCATCCGCTTCACACTTCTCCTTTGCCAGCGCCCTGATATCTATTGTAGCACTCATCTTCTGGCTTCTTTATTTTCAGAGAAACATTTGACTTTGTGTTTAGAAGTTATTTGTGCTTCCTGCTTTCTTCTGGTATTAATACAATCTTATTGTGGCTATGGAACTAAAATTTGGAGTCCCGGTCTTTGTCCTTGCTGCACTGCACTGTTTCTGGTGTTTGTGTTTAACTGCAGCAATGGGCTTGAGAGGCTCCACTTCCACTTTGCTTCACGAGGGCTTTGTCTGCATTGGAAAATCAGCAGAGTCAGGGTTTATATTTGAGTATTATATTATGATTGCCCATTTTGTTCAATTTATAGCATGCCCCGTGACAAGGTTTTGGCCTGTGCCAACAAGGATGTTCCCAGATGACACCCGTGGTGTGAGTGCGGGAGAAGGAGGCTAAGGAAGGCCTTACTAAAAAAGTAACTGTGCTTGGGAGGGCAAAGGTGTTTAGGCGTATGGCATTGAGCTGGCCAGATCCCCTGAACGTCTGGGGATGTCTGTTATGTACTAGACCAGTCTCTCTCAGGCTTAGCGTTTGAGGAGGATGCTGCAATGCAAGCTTCGGCTTCCTAACTGCACTGCTAGCGCTGTTAGCAGCAGTGTTGAGCCGCCGCCGCCTCTTCCTCCCCGTGGGCCATCTGCTGAGGCTTACAGCACCGCTTACGTAGCACCAACATCTTTTCTCTTTGAGTAAGAGTTAGAACAGGGGCACAGCTCAAACTCTGTGTCAAGCTTGGGTGAGTTTTCCAGAGCGTGGTCTTCCATAATGCAGCTAACTTGCGGGCAGAGATACAGCAGTGGCTCGCAAAGCCAGTTGTCACAGGCCCACAGCAGCAACTAAGATAAATAATTACTGCTGTGGTATGTATGTGTTTACTTATCACACAGGGGCACAGTTAATTGCACCTACAGATCATACGTTTGTTTGCACACATGGATCTTTTTGAACCTCACACCCATAGGTTCATACTTCAGGTTTGGATGGGAACGCTGTATGGGAAAATAGGTGGTGTTTACTTGTCTCTGTGGGATTGCCAGTTTGTGGAGACCTCAGTGCTGCAGATGCTCTGGCTGAGCATGTTCTTCCAAAAATTGCTTGTATAGGCTGTACATTTACATGTGATAGTTACAGTCCTGTGTGGCTCTCTTTCTTTGTTTTCTGTTGTCTCAGTTCATAGCTGGAAACGCAGAAGTTATTAAAACGAAGGTCTCCCTCAGTCAGTGTTGAAAATGTGTTTTCATTAGTAGTACATGGCTTGCTACTAGAGTGCACATAACTAGTAGCTGTAGGCTGTTGTCTGGAAAATTATAGGATTGGTTGCAGAGTGAACACGTATTTAGTATCAAGATTTAAGCTCCTGAGCTGTTTTTTGGTGCCTCTGGAGTAGCGTTGTAGGAACCCCTGCTGAGTCACTGGATGAACCAATAGAGCTCTTCTTCATCATGGTACTTTCTGTCCAGTGCTGCTATTGTGAGGATTAGAGATGCTGAGCAAAAGGGATTTTGTTGTGTCAGTGCTAGGTGAAATGATGGTCTGGTGAATGCTTTATTTGAAGCCACAATGGCAACAGTCATGCAGAAATGAAAAGGAAGAGCTTCAGAGAGGTGCAGAGCCAGGTATATATAAACCATGTTTGCACTTGTTGCCAGTTTATGTTCTGCTCTCAGTATTTATTAGCTGAAGAGATGAAAAGTCAATCTGGAAGGGATTGTGCTGACTACAAGTTTCTGTAGCCCTTGGTGGTGCCAGCTGCAAAAATAGGCGAATCTGGCTGCAGTGGCAGGGCGTGATTGGGCAGCTCCAATGCAACTGCTGCCCTGCGGGGCTTCGTGAGGTTTTGGCTGGCAGCCGTGAAATGCGTCTCCTGGGGGAGGACAGTGTTGCAAACAAACCTTGCCCTTCCCTATCAGTGAATTCCTTTGCTGGTAGGCTGGCACTCGAACATCTAAACGTATTCATGACAGAGATGCAGCAAGTTGTTTTTTTTGTTTGTTTTTTTGTTTTTTTCCCTGTCTTTGAGATGGGGACGGGGGTTTTACATTGTTTTCGTTGATCCGTATCTCCCGTATGACTCTTCAGAAGGTCTCATTATAGCAGCCACTCATTAGTGGTGGCAGTGTACCTGGCTGAAGGCCCGGTAAAAACACGTTTCTCAATTTCATTCTCTTACATGGCCTAAACCAAATACTCACAGCTTCCCATTGACTTAAGTGGCTGTTGGTTGGATGAAGCTGCTCAGCCGTAGGAAATGGAGGAATAGCTCCTATTTTTCCTGTTGAGCTTAGTTTTCTTAGCAGAAGAACTGAAAGGTCCTCTGCACCTCAACCCAAAAGGGTAGCTTTGAAACAGGCTGTGTGTTTACATATGTGAAGAGATCAGCATTAGAGGTAATAACCCTTTAAAGTCTTCATGAATGCTTTGGAGCACTCGAGGAATAAGAAATCTCAGTAAGAGCCAGTCTCTCCTGCAGGCAGAAACTGGACCACAGCACATGCAGACAGACCAATGCCAGCTCACACGACCGATAATGACACTTAAACTGTTGCTGAAGTAAGTATCCAGGTCAATGGGTAGGTCTCCCCATGCCATACCAAAGCTTGTGTTGCTGTATGACCGCCTCCTTTAGTACCTGCTCTAACAAGATTAAAGTCAGCACTGCTTTGCCTACCTGGCTTCTTCATGAGTACGGAGGACAAATGGTCGGTGAAACCCTGAGCACACAAAACAACGAAAGATTCATACTCATCTCGTTGCAGTGATTTTGGAGCTTTTCTATGCTTCCCTTCAGGACAAATTACTGTGTTGCCTCAGTTTCATTAGTGCTGTTCAAACAGCAGTTTTTCAGTCCCTACCCTTGCACAAGTGCCAAAAATCACAGATGTGGAAATGGTGGACACAGTGATTTTTCACAGTGTTCATGACAAAAAGGCGGTTGGCTTTGGAGATCAGAGGCATCTTTAAATAAGAAAAAGCTCTTTAAGCGTATGCTTTTTTGTAAAGGCAATTTCTCATTCAGAAGACTGCAGTCAAGTGCAAGTACCCCCAGCTGGAGCCCTCATTCCTCTGCTGCAGTGTGGTCTTGCTCATGTTTGGAGTTGATGGGCTTGCTTGAGCCACTTCAGCTCATTGCCCAGGGTTTTCATCGGCTTCCCAATTTTATTTGTTTTCTGGAGTTTGTTCTCTTAAAAAATATGGTAGACATCAGTAGAAAAACAACTGAAATAAGAAATATTGGGTTTGTTTTCTTTTTTGATTCTGTGTAAAAAATAAAGGACATACATTATTACATTCAGAAAAATACTCTGCAGTGTAAGTACTCTGCAGGAGGGGAAGGGCCATGAGCTGAAAACACAATTTACAGTACAACTCCGTGTATGTTGTCAGGGAATCATTCCCATGCAGCCCAGCAATGGCACAGAGATTTTGGGGATTATGTTCAGATTAAATGTCAGCAAGAGCGGAACCTTGGCAGTGGGCCAGGAAGGTCATATGAGGCAAGTCCCAAACTTTTACACTTAAATAAAACTCTGTTCTACTTAATACCTGTAATATGCTGCAAATCTTAACACAGCTAATGACTTCGGTTAAGAAATCTTATCATAACTTGATATGGTTTTTGTGGGTTTTTTTTTGTTTGTTTGTTTTTTCTTTTATTTTTAATTTAGTTTGGGAACTTTTTCCAGTTTATTGGTATTTAAGACATTGTCAGCAATTTTGTTTGGGTGTTATGCACCTACTGTAGATCTCTTTTTCGATGTAGCATGACATAAAAGAAAAGTTAGTCCAGAACTGCCACAGCTCTTTAAAATTTTCATTTTTAAATTTACACATAAGTGGAATGATAATCTGCTAATACTCCCACAGGGATTATTACTACGCAGAAACATCCCTGTTATTTGTAAAATGGAAGTCAAATTGCTAGAGCTCCATGGTATTAAAGGGAGAGTACTTTATTATTGAGGGGGAATGAAAAAAATAGATACAAATTATATAGTTGGGAATTGTTCTTTCTTTTTATTTGTCTGTGGTTGGTCTGTGCCATTCCAAAATACCTATGGAATTTTGAAGGAATATGCTGACACTCTTGTACTGCATTAAGAGTGGCTTATTTTGGTTTAATTTGATCCTCTTTTGCAACAGATTGATTTTTAACTACAACAGGGCGCTCTTACTCTGGGGGATATCTACCCATGTAGTTGCAGTACCTTAGCTACACCCCTTGAAATGAATACTCTTTTAATCTACTTGCCATCTCTGAAAAAAAAAATGAAACAGTTTTAAAGTTAACATATTGAATCCTTTTAGTACTCTAAATGCGATCCCATTCCCACTACGTACAATTATGAATATAGGATGGTTTTTATGCCTCTTTTCCCTTGCTCTGTGGCACTGAATTCTGCAATATGGCGAGCACTTCATGCACGTCAGGTATTACCGAGAGCCTTTTAAAGAGACTTCCTTGGATGTGCCCAACATACTGAATCAAATCATAGCTGTTGGATTTGTTTTTGCCAGTGAGCTTCAATATATGCTGCATTGCTCCAAAATGGCCTCATGTAAACAGGAGCAAACTTGGAGCCAAAGCAGCAGACTGTGGATTCAAGATTCCAGCTTTCATTTCTAATTATATATACACCCCATATTTGTAAACCTATTTTTAGCTACGCTGTATACACACAAATACATGTTAATATACACATGTATGTATGTATAAATGTGTATGTATTTGTGCACTGAAGTTTATTTTCCCTTTCCTCCTCTGTTTTCTTCCCACCTTCCCTGCTGCAGTGAGACAAAAGAGAAGGAGGAGGAGGGAAAAAAAAAAACGAAAAAACACTTATTTTTGCTGACTAAGTCCAACTTTGGCACAGGAGGATCTACAAAATGATCTGAAGTTTATTAAGGAAGGAAAGGAAACTGGGAGATAACAATTCCAGTTGTTATCGGAAAGGGTCCCAGTGACCTGCGGGGGTCAGAAATCAGACTAAGAAGTGCTGCAAGATGTGGCTGGCTGTGGTAGCAGGGCACCAGGCTGGGTGACCAGGGGGTCCTAAAGCAGAAGTGCTGCTGAGTTTGTCAGTCAAAACAGGTCCTATCATTTTGTTGTTTATGAAGGATACAGTATGCAAGCCTGAAAATTTCAACACTTCTTTTAAGTGCAGATATAAAATTTGTAACTTACAAATGAATCCTTTAACTAGGATAATGAATAAGGTAAATTGATAAGTAAGTTTAATAAACACCTTATGTCCTACTGTTTTTTTACTCCGAATTAGGAAATAAGTAAGTCTTTTCTGTTACTTTTATTAGATCTTAATTTAAAGTACAGTCAATGAAGTTGAACCGTCCTACAGCCTGAGACTTACAGTAATAAATCAAACCTTATTTAGTCATCTGAAGGTAAGGTGACACCAAATAGCCTGTTAGCATGTTATTTTTTTACTATAAAATATGCAAATGTATAAATGGTCATACTTCTGTCTAGGTAATATTTAAAAAACACTACACAGAGTGTTTCTCTTATAAATTAACTTTCATAAAAGCAGTCTCACATCTGCAGAATGTTTTTTTAGAACCCTCTCTCTGTTTAAAGACAAACTGTGCATTCAGCTTGGGAATATGTTCGTAGTGAAACTTCTTTTAACTTCCTAAGAAACATTTCTATATTCTCTTAGGTTTCTTTTTTTTTTTTTTTTTTTTTTTTTTTTTTTTTAAGATGGTTACTTCATGACTTGCTGGGCTTGTGTTTGTTTGAGTTGCTGTGACTGGTTGGTGGCTATGGTGCTGCTGAGTTCTGCAGTTTGCCTCAGCTGTGTTGTTTTTTATGATGGGTGCAGTTTGAGTTCCTTTTTCCCCACCTTTTCTGCCATTTCTATGATCGGCTTCTCTAACTGGATGTTTGTGCCGTGACGCTCATGAGGACCACAGGGTATGAGATATGCTGGGTGCCATCAGTGTGCTACAGTGGGTGCAGGCGACCCATGTGTGCTGGCCACCAAGCTGGGAATGATATATTTAAACATATAAAGACAGAATAATTAAATTCCATTTAACTGCAGTTCTGGCTGTGCTGTCTTCAGGGTTTCTCTTTGTAAAACCACTTAGCATTATTAAGCACCAATTTGCCGGGTAAAATAAGCAGGTGTGCTTTGGGTGTAAGCAAGGGATTGTAGCCCGAAACATTGCTTCAGATGCTTCGTGAGTCAGGCCGTTCATGATTGCAGTGATGAGATTATTCATGGTAAGCTCCTCGATGTGACAATGGCCTTTTGTTTTAAGTCTGCATTGCATATGTATTACACTTCCGATTTGCAGATTGCTCCTCTGCTAGGAAACAGCATTGCAGCAGGGAACAAAAAGTGAAGGTCAGTGCTGCTAAATTCAGGATGTTACTCAGTGCTGGAAATAATTGGGAAGGTTCATAGTCGAATTAAAAGCTTTAATCATGACTTTCATTGAGATGATACTGCTTCCTATTGTTCCTGACGTTGTTTTTTGTTTTGTTTTTAGCATTTTGTTTGTGTGCAGGGTTTTTTTCCTTACTCTCTCTGCTGATTAGAACTGGGTAAATCTGGGTAAATCCTGCTAAGAGCATTTCATTATTCATGACCATCCAGGAGTCATTCTCTCTTGTTAGTGGTGGTCCTTTACTTGCACATAATTTTGCTTAAGGAGAGGAAGAAAAAAACAGCATTTCTTTAGGATTTGGATTCAATTTCAACATTTACTTGTAACTTTTTTTTTTTTTTTTTTTAATAAACTGATGCTTGTTTCCATGAAATAACTGCTCTCAAGTGCCTGTGTTTCAAGGTGGTTACCTCCTGCTGGAATGTGGTTACTCTTCGCAGCACAACCATGGCTGGTGTGTTTCAAGCCCCGGTAATGCTTTATATGTCCATGCAGTTAGGATTTGTCCCCTGTACAAACCGTCAGTCCAGCTGCAAGCACAGCAAGGTGAGCCCCAGACCTTTCCCTTGAGGGGAGCCCCCCCATCTGATCTTTCTGCCTCGTAGGCAGAACCTGATGGGGCATCCATCCATTCTCGGGCAGGAGCTGGCACACAGTTTTGTGGCAGCTCTCCTGGCTGCCTGGTGAGGACGCCAGATTGTCCATCAGGTTGGTGACGATAGCTGGATGCAATGCTCCCCTTTCCCTGGGGAGTAAGCACCACTTGCTGCAGCAGAAAGCTGAAATAACCATGTTTCTTGTGGAGGGCATCAGCAGCTTGTGAGGCTAACACAGAGCAAACTCCGTTCCTGAAAAGCACGTCTGCAGCTGAAACTGTCCTTTTGTTTTTAGTTCTTTGTTGCCAGATTTTACCCTTGGAACTCAGAGGTTTCCATATGGTTTTGTTTGAAGCCATTCTGTTCTGTGTAAGGTGAACAAGGCTCAAAATAAACTCAGTGCAGACATTGCAGGAGCTCTGTACTATTTTTTTTCCCAATTAAATATTACTTAATATATTCCAAAAGAAAAGATTATTTAGGTTATCTGGTTTTCAGCCCAAATACAAATCTGATTTCCAGGTCATTTTGTTCCAAGTTAGCTTAATATTTACGCACTCACTTTCAGTGATAAAAGAAAGAAGCAGCTAATTGTTTGACAGGAAGAATAAAGTGTTTGACTCTTCTGGATTGTGTGAGGCATTATGACGTTTCTTCTGAATGTGCAGCATTCAAATTGTACATCAGTAAAGTAGTACTATGTTATGCTATCTGCACTTATACAAGCAATTTCATAATCTTAGTAAAAATATACAATGATCTGAAGGCTGCTTGCTTGTATATATTGTAGTTCTGTATAACACTTCACAAATTCCCATCCATACTTATTACATTTTTTGCATCCTATAATAAGTGATAGACCACTGTTACTCTTGACATCAAATATAAAAACTGTGGTTTTTAATTATTTTTTTTACTGTGCATACTGTGAGATTTGGTGATCTCCAAAAGCATTCAGATAGCAGCTGGCAAAAATGCTTTCACTGTCATCACAGAGATAATCAAATTGAGTATACTGAAACAGCAATAAACTTGGAGAATCATTCACTTTAAAATGAGATTAAATTGGAATGAGACTTTTTAATATAGTTTGCCCTAAAAAACTATGAGGTTAGTGGTTATGGATTACTATCTTTTCACATCTAGGTCAGGGCTATTTAAATTGCAGACTTCCTTCTAGATTTGGACCATGAGTATTTTTGACCTGGTTATGACTATGTGAAGCTTCTCAGATGTTGTTAGAAACATGGAACTTCATGCAGATTTTCCAGTATCTCGGAGAGCAAATTCACCATGTCGATTTGTCAAGGTTGTGCATGGCTTCTGGATGGCCATGAAGAGGTAGATTCAGCACACTACAAATAGCTAAACAGGATTTAGTAAATGAACTGAGTAATGCAGGTTAATATAGTGCTATTTTGTTACTTAGTACAAAAGATTCATTTATGAATGAAAGGCAAAAATATGTATATATTAAACTACAAGCAGGATTCTGTTCTTAGTGATCTCCTTGATATGGCATTTTTTCTAAAAAAACAAACAAAAAAAATGCAGTTTTTCAGGAGAAATAATTTATATAAAGACATTTCAAACCTTTGCTGTTGTGATGAGAAGTTAGTTACCTAGTTTAATAGGTATGGTCTCTGTGCTATGCTTGAAGAAGCAGTAAGAATTCAGTGTTGTTTATGAGCATTATTGATGCCACAAAATGTCGGGAGTTGGCATCACAGACTTTTGACCCTTTGTGTTCTGTTTGTAAAAGTGCAAAATGAGTAATAATTACATTGTGACTCTGATGATATGTGTAAGCTGTATGTGTAGAGCTAGGAAATGATCTCCTTGGAGTTGCTAAGTATCAAGTTTCAGTTGTCTTATTTCTTGTCTTTTGAGAAGTTCAGATAATTCTATTGTACTTGTAATTGCAATTTTACAGCAAATACCAGATGTTAACTCTTTTCAGCAGGACCACTAACACAATTACTGCATGTTCACAGCAGGAGCAGAAATGTTGAAAATAAAATCCTCCCATTTCCAGTTTCCACAAAACTCTTAAGGGGGATGGTCACAAGAAAATACTCTCTTAAAGTTGCTTGACAGTACCATTCAAAAATGAAATTGTTTGTTATCCTGTTGTTAGCTCAAGCACAACCAGATAATGATAGTCCTTAAACATGTGGTTATTAGTTGCTGATTTTATTAGTAATGCTACTATTTCATTCTCTCACTGTAGCTCTCCAAAGCAGTCTATGTATTTTGTATTTCTCTTTCACTGTCATAAAGTGCTTTTTCTTTTTTAATTTCCATATAAAAAAGTATATGAAACTTAAACACACAGCTTTAATAGGGAAGAATAAGAAGGAAAATAAGATAAACTAACCCTAAAAGTAAAGGACAAAATGAAGTCTAAATTTCAAGCAAACCTCTTGACTGAACTTTGAAATATTTATCTAGACAAGTGTGGTAACTCTTTCCTCCGTGAGCATTGTAAAAAAAAAGAAAATCTCAATTTGCATAAGGCTGAAGCATATCACTGCTAGAGATAAGTCATTGTTATCTGTGGAACATTCAATAACCAATAGGTAACAATCATCATCTTATTCTATATAGTAGTTAGTTTATTTGTATCAAAATTTGTTTCTTAACATCTTAATGAAAGAGAGATTTTTTTTTTCTTAATGTGGAATGTAAATAAATAAATAAAGGCACAAAACCACTACCACTAAAACCCTTTTTGTATACTTCTAAAAGAACTTCCTTGGTTCACAACTATAAGCATGCTTTTAGCAGTGCTTTACCCAAAGATGTATTCTTCCCTTTCTCACTGTTTTTTTTTTTAACGTCCTGCAATAACTACACATCAAGAGCGTCTTCTGTTCCTTCCTGCTTTCCCCTGTATGTGGGGTTATATTTTCTGTACACAGAGACATCAAAATACTCATCTATTGATGTTTGTTCTCAACACCTCTGGAAATCAGTCTTGCTCTGAGATAGAATGCCCATTTTTCCACTTAGCACAAGATAAAATAAATCTTCTTGCTTAGCTGGAATGGAAGTGTATTTCCACACTTGTGAAACTCGTGAACTTCTACAGGGGAGTGCAACTGCTTAGTCCTCAATTTTGTTGACATTTTCTGGCTGCCTAGCATCATTGTTTGCCATTACCATAAGACTTTGCAAGGCTTGTGGTAAAGGCCTTTACACTGCACAATAACGCTACATTTCCCTGTATACACCTATCTGGACTTTGAACAAGTGATGGTACTGTACTTCTGTACCGTACTCATGAAGTATTAAAACAAAGCTATAAACATGAAGAGAGGCTGTTTTAACTAGTTTTGCCAGGAGACAACGTTACTACGTTTTCTGTATGTATAAATACTTCTTAATCGACTGGAAATTTCGTAAGGAGATTTTGTAGTGGTGTGAGAGCTTGGCTGTAGAGCTGGAGTAACTGACCTTGAAAACTGCAGACCTTGAAACCTCTCAGGTGGATTATCTTCTGTGTATTGCAGAGATGGCCTGAATCAAAACTTTACATGTCAGAAAGTTTCAGAACACTGAGTCAAAGCAAATTGAATGCCATTTTTGAAATTTCAGTCTTGATTTGTTTTATTAATCTGTTGTACTTGGACTGATACTGGCCAGTCCATTTACTGCAGTACCAAAGAGTGCATAAGTAAAGACAGGTATCTTGGTAGGCAGAGTTACAAAAACCTTTTGGAAGTGTCCTTTCATCTAGTGGTGCAATGTGTGTGGATTACCCCAGAGGTTACTGTCTTTAAATATTCCCATTAGACTCCTAACAGAGAAGGCTTACCAGCAACAAATCTCAGTCATGAGGTGTGCTTTTGATTGGTTGCAGTCTTATGGTTTGGCGTGTAACTGATGTCTTGGGTCAGCTGCCCATACACCGACGTGCAGTGACACTTGAGATGTCACTGAATGTGTCCCATTTGGGCTCCGGACATGGCTGTAGAAGGGTGTCTCCTGTGGGAGATAATCCCTAAAGAGATTACTGGGAAGGTGTAAGGAAGCAGGGAGTAGAGTGAAGTAATTCTGTCATTTAAGCTCATGTTAGTATCTTGGTGGTTTTTTGTTGTTGTTAGTGGTGTTTTTTTTTTTCAACCTTGTGTGTTTGACTTTTTCCAACACTGTAAGACTTAAATATTTCTTCAGAAGTGTACCAGATAGGCAGCAGATGTATCAGTCAATAAGAAATTGTCTTGGCTTTGTCTTCCAAATTATGAAAACTTAATATTTTTCCTTAGCCTTTTTAATGTGAGGATTAGCAGATGTTAAAATGTCCTTTACTTTGGTTGATGGTCTCCTCATTATAAAGCTGGAGACTTCTTAGGGAGGTTGAGAACAGTTTGCAATGCATTTCCTCTTGGATGAAAGCCAAAGGATTCCAGCATGGTCGGTCTGGCACAGTAGGTCTGTTTTATAAAAACAGGTGTCTACATGTGTGTAATAAATCTAGTTATAATGATAAATCTGAACAGATAATTTAAAAGTATGTGTTAAAGTGAGCAAGACTGGTAATTTACCATGTCAATAAAACAAAATATAAGAATCATTTATGCAATCCGTGTAATGTACAGTAATTCTGTAAAGTAATGGATCCTCTGTGTGAGACACTTCAACATTTCTGTTAAACATGTTTTTGATTAGTTATTTGTGTATTTTCTTTTATCCTTCTCAGTCAGATTTTAACTGCAAACCTTATTCTCTTCTTGCTCACAGTGGTATCAAACAGCCAGGTTAGCCAGCTATAGTTCTAGACAACAGGTGTAAAATTAATGAGGAAACGGCGAACTGAATCATGCGCATTAAGAATATATGTAGTAAACTAAAATTGTCAGCAGGGTTACATTATCAAAGAGTCACTTTCGCAAATGATGTTCCAGTCTGCTCTTAGAAATCAGTAAGTCTTTTTAATCCTTCTTATATCACTTAAATCAGACTGTTGCTAGTTAAATTACTAAAATTCATCAGTGTCTTGGGTATTCTAGAAACCTCTGAGAAATGGACTGGCCATTTTACTGCAATGTGTTTCATCATTAGCATTGCGACTTTTTTAATACATTTTCTTAGAAATTTTTGAGGTCTCAATCCTTATATCAGCTTAATGCTCCATGGGATTGGAGTAATTAATGGCCTCCCTTCCTCCTGATCAGGATACCCAGCCAGAGCTAAGGGTAACCTAGGTAAATTAATTGTTTTTGCACTTACTTTCAGACTGCTTTGATGACCCCAAGTTTAGGAGCATGAATTCCACGCAATCTGTCAGATGCCAGATGGGAGTGAGGGGTTGTTCAGTGCATTGTCTGAAATGTATGAATTCTCTTCAAACTGGGAAAACCATTTAAAGTAAAGCACCTTTTTTATGTGTCCTGGTGCAATGGTAGTCGTAGAATCTAGTTCTCTTAGCTGTGTATTGTGGGGAGCCTGCAGGCATAAATTTAAACTTCTAAAGAGCATTAGGATCTATAGGTAAAAGACTTGATGCACATGTAAAATACTGAGAATAATGTGTGCATTATGCTTAGATTCAGCTGTAATTACATTTTGTGACCAAGAGGAGGAATGAAATAAGATTTACAGAGTTGTAATTGGTGTTGCTTTTTCATGCATTTTGGCTTTGGAGCTCTTTTATTTTATACTGCAGATCTCTCCCAGGTGAAAGTAATAAAGATGGCAGGAAGAAAACCTTGATGCTGATGACCATGCTTATAGAGTTGTGTGATAATCCATTCTAAATCAAATGATGATGTTCAATAAACAAACACCTACTGCAAAGAAAAAAAGCTCTGGGACGTCTACACTACCCACTCAGTAATACTGCATTTCCCTCAATTGCCATATGTGTAATTTGAAAATAATTGCACCTAAATCAGCTAAACTGTATTACAGCTCTAGAAAAGACAGGAATTAACTCATGCTAGTTGGTTACTGGAGACCTGCAAAAAATGCTGCTACACACTGTGAAGGCACAGCATATTGTAGTCTCACCATATCTGGCATAAATAGTTAAGAAACTGAAATGAACGGAAAACATATATAGCAGTGAGTTACAGAGCTGATCAGGAGGAGCAGTGTGAATCAGGTTCTTGCATTGTGAGCTGTGGGGTTGCCAGTTTTTACATGTCTGTGGGGGAGAGTTCTAAGAACAGGCTCCAGTTTGAAATAAAGACTAGCATAGGGGTCGTCTTTGATGGGTCCATCATTCACAACCAATAACAAAAGTATATTTAGACAAGCAGGTACTTGTTATAGCTTTTATATGTGCTTTCTTGCATGGGGTGATTAAAACTTTTATATAAAATGTGAAAAACAATGTACAAGTTTTTTTGCACGTTCTTGTTTCTTGTGAAATATAAAACTTAGAATTACCAAGATATAAACCTCTTGTAACATTTTTTCTTGCAGGATTAATGTTAAGTCCTATAGTCACTACCAAGTCAACGTGTAGAATAATAAATAAAAAAATCCCCCAAACCTTCTGTTTACCATTTCTATGCTCAGAAAATTCTGAGCTTTAACTGTCTCTTTCAGCCAAAGTATTGTGTGCACAGCATTGCTGCTGCTGAAGAAGATTGATTTGTTGTGCGAAAGTTGATGATACTAATTAATTTACCTGAGCTGCTTTCCTGAGTTTCTGCACAGTTAGCATGACGGGGCTGTTGACTGGGATGGGTGACCCAGCTTCTGGGGGCAGACCCCTGAATTTGTTGTGGTAAATTTCAACAGTGTGCACAGGGCCCTTCTGAACTGTGTGCAGTATGCCATGGATACTTGTTGTATCTTTGACCTTATTTGAATAAAAACGTGGAGGGTTTACGCTTACAGATGGAAAATGAGTGGAATGAATGAACAATTGGACCGGAGTTTAATTAATTGTTCCAACACCAGCTTTCAAATGAAGTTGGATTGAAATCACCGTGCTTTTGATTTAGAATTGGAGGACGTTTTTAGACACGAAAACTAAACAGAAACAGAAGATCGAAAGTTACCATCTGGTTCATGGAGAAAATCCTATGCTTTGGGCAACATACAGTGCATGCATTCTCTGTAGTACTCTGATCAATGTTAAAATGTAGTTTGTAACCATATATTAATGTGTTACACTTGCATGCATACAACCCCTAGGCTGCAGGTGCAGGCCATCCTTGAAACACTGGCACAGAAAACAAATATGACAGGCTGGATTCAGGCAGGAACAAAGCAAGTTTTTCTGAAGATAGTTCCAATTTTCTGAAAGAATTGCACCAGGTTTTGTAAACTAGATGCACTATTAGCAAGACCCTTCACAGCAGCCTTACCTTGTGATTTTGTTGTTGTTGTTTTTTATTAATAATGATGCAAGCTTTTCTTGTACCAAGAGGAAAAGAAGCTAATTAAGTCCTCTACAAATGCATGTGGAATATGCCATAAATAAAATCTTGTATGAGTGCTGCTTAAGGTTATAGTATTCATCTCTCAGCCTCAGAAGAAAATTCCAATTATAATCCCAGCATGATGAGTGGTTTGTTATGTGTGTAGCATGGATAGCATGATAGTTTACCTTCTGTTGATATATTGGTAATTTACTGAATAGTGGCATGAAATACTGATTTGTTTTATGGCTGTCTGAGGACATACTATAGTTGTAATGCTGCATGTTCTTCAGGCTGAAGTGGTTTGGATGGCTTCTGTGTTTTATCAGGATCTAGTGCTATGTTTAAATGTGTTTTACCTTACAGATTTATCAGTTTTTCATAACCCTTTCTGAGTTGTCTGAAATACTCTGCCATCACAAATCATTCAGTCTGTTACAGTCCTGCAGACACCACGTCCTGACAGCTGCCTGTCCTGCGTGATCATCTGCGCTTTCATTCTCTTACGGAAAGTGTAATTAGAGAACAATGATTTAGCTTTTGGGTTGACATAATCTTCAAACTTACTGCCATATTATTCTCTTTTTATCTGCTGCTGTCATCTTATCCAAGTATTATACATACCTCTTATTTCTCTCCAGTTCACCTGCCAGCTCTCCGAGGTGGAATATTGTGACCATTAGCAATATAAAAACTTCTTGTCTAGGAGGGGAAAGGAAGAGTTATTTCTTGTAGTCAAGCTAGTGTGGGAATTCAGAGAGGCAGAATGTAATTAATTATCGAGCTTGAATTTTGGCCAAGGCAGTATTAGACTAGGAGTTATGGTTTATGAATTTCTTTCATCCCTGTGATGATAGGAGGAGCAGGAGGGAGACATGAGAGTGGGATTTTGTGTTAGCACTAAGAGTTTGGACTCTTACTGTGGCAGCATATTTTGGTTGTTGCCACCCTAAGCTGTACTGCTTTATGTGTCTATGGCAGGAGAGTGGGGGTAAAAATAGTAGCACAGATTCAAACCAAATTATTTTCAGGATAAAAGTGGTTAATTATACATAAATCAACCTCACAAAAACAATCAGAGCATGAAAGAGCTACAGTGCATGCCCTCTGCCTTTCACAGGCCGTTTCCAATTCACTTGGTGCTTTGTGTTGTTTTTCTGAGGCAATTCTTTTCACTTTATGTGCATCAACACACATTTTGTCATAATTTGTTGATGGCAACTCTTGGGCCAGATCTAGCAAGTCTCTAGTAGACTGTTCAGCAACTAGATCAAATGTGAATCAAGTAGTTGCAGTACAAATGATTTTATATTTCTGATTCCCCTGCTGTCTCTAGAGCTAATTTTTGTAGGGAAGAAACAGATGCCAGTGACAAGTATTAAGACTGAATGCAGCCAGAATTGAGGGGGAGGAGAAGCTGTGTATCCACCGGGGCCACTCTTGTGCCACATTTCTGGGAGCTTAGGCAGGCAGTGCCAGTGGGAGTAGCTTTATGCACTGGCGAAAGGATACTGAAGCAGAAGATGTATCTTAGACAAATACATCTCTTCAGGTGTTGCAGAAATAAAGTTATTGTCGTGTTCCTTTTCACCACTGAAATACTCCAAATGTCGTCTGTTACGTTACATTAAAATCATGTAGGAAAGTGATGTAGGAAGATTACTCAGGGTCCTAACTTTTCCGAATCTCTCATTTTTATGCATTTGTCTTCTGAGATGCATGGTATGTGATGTCTCAATATGTTTCTGTTCTTAAACACTAAGGAAAATAATTCAGAGAAAATTAGATCTGTTTTTCTTCTGTCTCTAAGGAAATGCTTGTATTCTGAAAAGGTAGTAGCAGCACCGCACTGTGTAATGGTTCTGCTGTCCTTGTGAAACGAGATGTACTTCGTCCTTTTAAAATTAGAACTACTTAAGAGATGCTGCAATTATTGTGAAATTGCAAATCATCTTTCTCCGGAGAGGTGATTTTCTTCGCTGAAGGAAAGTTGGAATTAATAAGTGCATAATCAATGAAAATAGTCATAATGTCATAATGGGCATTGAAGTTTATATCTGTGGGAATAAATAATTATGGACAGGGCAGGAACAAAAGGGGGGTCAAACTTCGCAGCCAGCATTCTCTTTCTTCTGTCTTGAGGCTGAATTGTTGTATAACCAGGTAGTTGTGTAAGGTGTGTTTCACTGCTTAAAAGAGAAAAATTGAATGACATAGAAAGTGAACTGAAGATTGGAGAGGAAAAAGATAAACAAAGAAAAGGTTATAATCAGTAGTTAATGTTTTAAATTAATACATTTCTATGTCTATTTCTAAGTATAATTTCTGGGTGGTACCTCGAGTCTACAATCATAGGAAATCTTCTGCCCTTCTGCTCATGTCACTGGTGTAGTTACATGAACCGTGCCTGCTCCATATTGAGCAACCAACGCGAGAAAGGTAAAGGATCAGCCGACCCTTGCTATTTCATTCTGGCTGTTGCTCAAAAATCACTACAGGAATCAGCAGAAACTTTCAGGCTCCTCCTGTGTCGGGGCTGAGCACTCGTCTGCCAGGGAGGACAGTGGCTGAGGACCTCTGCTGGGTGGCTGGAGGTGTCCTGGCACCGACTGCGGTGGGCTCCAGCGAGGTTCAAGTAGCATGGGTGTGCAGTGGTTAAAGAGGGCACAGGGATTTTGCCCATGCTGACCAAGCTGGCTCTTGTTCCTGCTGCTTGCATGCCCTGCAGCTTTCCCACCACTGGGAGCACAGCCATCTTGTGTCCCCTTCGTGTGTGCAAGTATGGTCAGAGGTACCCTCAACTCATCACCTCTCACCAAAGTTGTGTAGGTTTGAGGTAACGTCATGTTTTTAGCTGGCTTTAACCAGCCTGCCAAAGGTGCTTCATTTTTCCTGTTTAAAATAAGGATATTGGGATTCTTGAAGGAGAGGCTACCAGATATTATTTTCTCATTGTAAAACAATGTCTTTTTTTCCTGGCTTTTATCTTGGAAATCAGCAAACGGTTTTGGCTGATGTCAGAAATGAAATAGCCTGAGGCAGACATCCAACATGGAAAGTTTCAGCCCAAACAATTAGTCTGGTAAAATTATAAGCAAGTGAAAATTGGATATTATGGGAAGCATTGGATAATCCTTGGTAACAGTCTGTTACAGTTGCCCCCTATGTGTATTGAATTTGCAGGAAAAACCTTCTTTTGAATATACATGCAAATAGCACATACCCTTATCATAGAATCATTAGGGTTGGAAAAGCCCTTCAAGGCTTTTTTTCATCTGGTCGAACCATTCCCCTACCACCAGTGTCACCCACTAAACCACGTCCCTAAGCACCACGTCCAACCTTCCCTTGAACACCCCGAGGGACGGTGACTCCACCACCTCGCTGGGCAGCCCGTCCCAATGCTTGACTGCTCTTTCTGAGAAGAAATGTCTCCTCATTTCCAACCTGAACCTCCCCTGGCACAACTTGAGGCCATTCCCTCTAGTCCTATCACCTGTGAGAAGAGGCCAACCCCCAGCTCCCCACACTTTCCTTTCAGGTAGCTGTAGAGAGCAATAAGGTCTCCCCTGAGCTTCCTCCAGACTAAACAACCCCAGCTCCTTCAGCTGCTCCTCATAGGACTTGTGCTCCAGGCCCTTCACCAGCCTTGTAGCCCTGCTCTGGCTTCCAACTCTTCAGCAGATACTTCAGACTCAGTCTGTTCAGCATGGCATTCTGCTGAATTGCATATCACTTAATTAAATAATCCTCTTTAGTGCACAAGAATCACTCTGTCTTAATATGGCTGCAGCTAACTGCATGTTGTTAAACCTGTTAATTGGTTATCAACTATTTGCCTAGTTTTAGTTTTAGAGCAGCAAACTGAGGACCAAATGCTTAGTGTAATTTATGACCATTACTACTAGACATATTAGAATAATTGTAATGTATAAATACTCAAAAAGAGTATAAAATCTAAAATCCTCAAAAATGTACAGTGAATTTATCTTATAAAAGGTCAGTAATTGAAATGTTGTTGTGACATAGAAAGCTGCATTGCATTTAATTCAGAAAAACAATAACGTAGCAGAAGGCCTTCTTTTTTCATTCTTCTAATACATAATTTTGGCTATTTTCGTATTGCGTTGTTCTCAGCAAGAGGCAGAGGAAGGCTTTGGCTGAATATTCCCTACCCCTAGCTAAAAGATTCTGTTGTTTTCATTACGTTTCCCTCACATAATCATTCACTGTTAATTTCAAAAAGCATTTAATACTTTTTCTTTTTGCGTGCGTGTCCTAAACAGTAAGCTGATCCAAAACAAAATGTGATTTATTGCCTTATGACCTTACACCCAACTTTTCATTCTGGAAAGCAGCATATGAACCTGGGTGTTAACTGCAACTTGAGCACAGATAACTCTCCTCCTGAGTATGCTGCTCTGGCTGCAGCCTGGGACGTATACCCGTTTATAGGCACAGTCTTTTCACAATGATACCAGTAGAGCTGTATACTTTTGGGTGGCCTGATTGAACCCAGAAAATCAATGCCTAGCATTAAACAACTGGATTTGGGACTTGATTCCAGGAACTTCTGCTACTTAGTTCTCTGGTAGATACTTGCTGTTTAGCACATACAAGAGGGAAAGAATTAAAAGAAAAAAAATAAAGCAGATCATGTGGAAATTCATTGTCTGTGCATGGCACATATGATCAAAGCCTGCTGGAAACCCTTTGTAAGAGAAATGGTGTACAGTTAAAATGCTAATTTGCTGTCTGCATAACTTCTGCAGGGAGAGGAAAGGTGGGATGCTGGATCTTCAGATGGTTGCAGTGAGAGTGGTGGTGACTGTTCTGGTTTTACTCACTGTCCTGGCACAGGATCATGGCTTAGGCCAGCTGTTCTTCCTCCACCAGCCTTTCAAAGCAGGCAGAGCCCAGGATCGTTTTGCTCAAGCCCAATGGCACCATGCCTTGCAGTCAGTGCTAGCATGTTGGGAAGTGATGGGAGACAGAATGAGAAGGAGGCAGCGGTGGGGTGAGGAGAGAAGGAGTACAGCCATACTGCAGTGTTTTGTGGAACAAAGGATCACACAGCAAGGGAGAAGCTGACTCTCGTGCACTGAGATCTGCACCACATGTGCTGATCATGGTCAGTGACCTCCCCACATGCAGGCCTGGATATTGCAAGTGGTTAAAGCTTGCCAGCAAAGGACTGACACTGGAAGAAAGTGAAGGCTGTCTGTTTTTGGCAGAGAATCTCTGCTCCTTGTAGAGACATTTGGAGACTTGCAAAGACCATGAATCTTGCAGTCTTTTCCTTTGCGGGGCTTTAAAGGTGGATGGCAGATGGAGTAAGTTCCCTTGAATATTCAGTTCCACAGCTAAACCTGCTTTCCATTTGTGTCTATGTGAGCTCATTCATTTGCATTCCAGTACTGCACTCTTACTTTCTTCTTTTCCCCTTGATTAAACTTACTGTGGACCCCCCCCCCCCCCAGTCCAATACCATATCTGTAAGTCCATGCAGACACAGGGTGGTGCTACCCATTCCCCGTACAAGCTGGTGGAAGTGTCGGCAGTCCCACGGAAGGGGCCGTGAGGGCCTGAATCCAAGATGTCACTCAAGATGTGACATCTGTGTCACACCGGCAGGTGCCCTCAGCCCAATGTGGGGCCGTCTAGACACGTTAACCTAATGAGGACTTCATACCTAGCTCAGCCCTTCTGTGCAGGGCAAGGCATGCTGGCAAGGGACCAGGGCTTCCCAGCAGCATCATCCAGCCCTGCCCAGGATGTGTTAGGGCCTCATAAACGTCTTATGCCTCTTCTTAACATAGTTTCTGGGTGGCAGTGGTTGGTATTTTCATTTAGAATGGCTGATTCTTAGGTTCCTTCAATAGTTTTGTTTCTAGCATTCCTTGCTACAGTTTATTACATATATTACATATTTAAAACTTCCCTGTGGTCCCCACTGTTCTGCAGCAAACTGTACACCCTGATAGATGGGGTCTGCACTTTCCCATAAATTCTATGCCCCATCTGTTGGTGATGGAGGAAGAGGGAGGGTGCAGGGAAAGAATAGCATAATAAAACTCTTCTGTTGCATCACTTATAATTCTCAAAGAATGTTCATAAAAATTGATGTTGCTTCTCTTCAAGCTGCTGGGGGGCACAAATCTTTAGTCAATTAAACCCTTATTTGGGGATTATTATTTTTTTTCAGCAAGACTTTTTAAATGTCTTTATGCTGTTACATGTGTCTGGTGTCATTTTACTAGCTAAAATAATCAGACAGCTTTTGCATGTTTGTAGGTATGTACTAGGTAAGCAAGCAGTAATAGGAAACATGAGAATACTGTTCAAATTCAGAATTAAAAGTTGATGTAATCTGAATGTGAACCACCTGAGCTGGAATTGTCTGACTAGCTTAGGTCATGCAATGGGAAAAATAATGAAAAGGAAATGTAAGTGTATTTGAAATAGTTTCCAAATCCAATATTCAGCAATTCTGGGTAAAGCAGAATATTATCTAAAATTCACTATTGCTTTTTTTTTTTTTTTTATCATCCCTTCCATTATTACAGGGTCAATCAAGATAAAGTAAGATCTCTGAGCCTCCATTTTCCCTGCTAGCTGTAAAATGCTATCCTGGTAATTTGTTCTTGAGCAGGTGAATGTGGCTGTTCTTACTGTAGCCCTAATTTTCATTTTGAATAGAGATACTGATCTGGCAAACTGTACTTGATTTGTATTTAAAAAAAAAAAAAAATAACAAAGATGAAACAGACTGATACAATATCTATAGGCCATATAGGAATAAATGTATCTAAAGATATTAGATCCTTTTCATAACAGGTCATCCCTTTTTCTCAGCGTAATTTGTGCTACTGCTTGTTTCCCTCCTTTTCAGTTCCATTGAGGGCTGGTATCCTGAGAAGACCTCCGTTCCTTGCACTTTGTGTCTGACCTCCCAACGGCAGTACTTGTTTACCTAGAGAGGTAATTGTTTTCTGGAGAGCATCCAGCTGATAACTTACTTTTTCATTAGACCCCTTTTTCGTATTAGTTATCTCCTGTTAGTCAATCTGTGTCATTTGATAAAACTAATTAGGTAATAAAAGACTGTTTCTGAACTCCTCCCTTTAATTTTGGCATGGTGAAATGTACTTCTTGGCACCTTACTCTTTCCTCATAAAGACAGCCTTCAGTTGACAAACAATTTTAATCCAAAAGAAAACAAGCCAGTTCACTCATCCTCTCTTGATATATCCCTTTGCCAGAACAAAATAGTTCCTAACAAATTATTTGTACCGAAGATAGTGACATAACCCTGGCTCTGTTTTAGAGTTTTGCAAATGTTTGCAGAGCATCTCAGGAGGCCAGGCTAAAAATACTCAATGAAACCATTCAGCATTCTACTAAGAGCGTTTTGTTTCCTAGGACTTTACTCCCTTCAGAAAGTGCCCTCCCACAGCTGCGTAGCTTTTATTAGAAGGTGATACAGCTGTAATGTAGAGAAGCATCACATTCTATAGTTTATATAAAAATTTAGCCTAATGTTTATGTGTCCTTTTTGGAAAAAAAGGAAACGTGTTTTGTTAAAAAGCAATTTGAGTGAAAGGAAGGTTTGTTTATAGCTTCAAGTTGAAATACACCCATCCAAAGAGAAAGAACCTCATCAGGTTACACATTCTTTTCAATTTGAAGGTTTGAAGTGTCATGGTAGGCAGCATTTCAAGGACAGATAGCAAGGAATTGCCATTTCTACATGGTCAATGATCTTTGTTAGATCCTAGTTCAGTAGAAATTGTCCAAGGATCCTGGTGGAATTTTTTGTGGTTGTTGCATGTGTGCAGCCCAGGAAGAGGGGTCTCAAAGCTTGTGGAGTATGGAAGTATCCTTTTTCACTTCAGATTCTTAGATGAAGTGAATTGTCTAACCCCATGTGCTCTGCTAAGAAATTGAGATCTGCAGGAATCACTGTAGTGATCCAGAAGTTGGAGATATGTCTTGGATCTATAAGGGTCCTAAAACCCAGCCCACCTGAAACTGGAGGGAAAACATCATCTGGGTTCAAAATGTTTTAGAATGAGCAAATCAGTTTGTGTAGGGATTCCCAAAAGTTGGTATCTAGCCTGGCTGATGCTACACATGACCTCACACAAGGACCAGAGCAGCTGACAGAGGCCAGGGAGGATACCAGAGGTCATGTATGGACAACTGAGTTGAACTCTTACCTAGTCTAGGTCTCTATCTCATCATAATCTCAGTTTGAAAAATAAATGTTTCCAAGCCAGTGAGATTAGACTAATGGATGGATCTCTTCAGAATCCAGCCTGTGTTTTACACTCAGAAATGTCCTGTCTCTTAGAAGAGTAACTTCTGCCTGTTTATAATTCAGTGTTAAATGCAACCAGCATTTTGGTCAAGTCTGAAGAAATGTTTTGATATTAGTTCCATTTTTACTGAGCACTAGATTTACTTCCATGTCAGAAATGTGAACCGTGGGGATGCTCAGAATCCTTTTTGCTAGCAGAGATTTGGAATACTACATCTTCAGGGAAGCAAGAGCCCCAGAATAGAAGCATATGAAATTTTAAAATCAGTGGTATGATAAACTCAGATAGTATCAGGGCATGTGTGTAAGTGAATCATACGATAAATAAATTATGGGAGCGATAGTGAGATGCAGTTACAGAAATAAGAAGTGACTGATTTCAAATGAAAGAAAAAATGAGGTTTGTACTTTTGTTTGTCCTAATTGGATTAGGAAAAAGTTTTGACTTGCTTTCTGCTCCTGAACATTTTTTGTATCCTCCCTGAATGCATTTATATCCAACTCTGACTCAGGGGCATTTAGCTAAGATGCCTGAAATTGCTCTTATGCTCTGGCACTGCTGCTTTTCCTATCAGGAACACTCTTGAGCTGTTGAAATTTATGTACACCATAGTAATGTAAGCTAAAGCTTTTGGCTGTTTTGTTGAGTTCACCTTGTGTGCTTAAGCGGAATTGATTGTGCATTTCTAGTATTAAACACAGAAACTTCCAAAGCAAGTGCCAATTACCACTGCTAGGGAATTACAGTCATGGACTGTCCTGCTGTTGTGTCAAATCTGGTAACTACCTTTTACTCAAGACCAAGCCTGTTTACCTTGTGTGCTTTCATTTAGTGTACTGTCCATTTTCACTTCAGGTTTCCCAGCCCTCCTGGCTAAAATTCAGTGCCGCGGGAAGACCCTAGAAAAACCCTGCATGACGTGCTCCAGCGCCAAGTGGAGCATCAGTGACTTACACTGGTGTCTTACTGTGGGCACATCCTCCAGGACTGTAGATTTGCTAAGAGGTAGTGCTGAGGGTCTCCGTCCCCAGGCAGCTCTGCAGTGCTCAGCAATGTGACCACCTGTCCCTGGGCGGGCTGATCAGTGTCTGCCTGCCCTGTGGTGGGTCAGGGTGCCAGAGGTGCTCCTGGAGCACCTGTTGTTTTCTCTACCTCGGCTGAAAGTTGAGCCCTGGCCTAAAAAAGTCTGCATCTGTTGAAATCATGGCAAGGGACAGAGACTGCGCGGCGTTTGCAGCTTCTGTCCTGCCCTGGGCAGCACGGCAGTAAGTGAGGAGGTGCCGTGGAGCAGGACCGCTGCTGTGGGCATCCTGGCAGGAGCTGGTGTAGCACTTCTGCTGCTTTTTGTCTGGACAGGATGAGAGCACTCACCTGCCTGCTGCTGGTCTGTGCTGCCAGAGGGTACCAGGGACGGGACGAGCAAACCTCTTCATCCCCAGCCAGCTCACAAATGGAGGCAACGCACATCCCTTGCAATGCGTATTAAAACTGAGCTATTAACATACTGTGGATTAAACCACTAATGTCCCTGTTTACACTCCAGTCTTTTATATCACAGACACAATACGGGATGAAGAGTGCAGAGCTGGAGGTGTTACTGGTGAACAAGGAGAGCTGTGTCCTGGCTAGCTAGTAACCTCACAGCTTCTCATGGATTCATGAGAGGTCCTTACGTGGTGTGCATGTAGTTGCAGTGATTTCTGCAGGATTTCTTCTACTGTAAGGATTTCTGTTTTGCCATTAGATTCATTTAAGGTTCAACTAACTGTGCCTAGGTAAGGCAATTATTGTGATTTTTTTTCTGAATGGTCAAATCACAGAAATACCTAAACCTATTAGAAGATTTTGAGGGGAGGAAATAACTCACTTTCACTGTTGTGCTAATGTGAGCTTTGTTGAATAACATTTTGCAGTGCTTTTGTCTGATATTTAAAAAAATCTTTTCAAACATATGCTAAAGTTACATGGAATACAAATAAAAGCTAAAATTCAGCATATCTCTTGCAAAGAAAGATGAAAAATGGAAGGAAAATATACTAAATCAAGGTGCAAGTGAGATATGGCAGTGGCTTTCTTTGCGAAATTTAAGGCAGACAGGGAAACACGATAAAAGCTAAATAATAGCTAGTACTAGTAAAGAGTATTTGTCTTCAAAGGGCCTTAAAGACTTTTATGAATTCCAAAAGATCCATCAGAGGTAGGGACGACGGATTAGTTTTCAGATACTGCAGCTGAAGCAAAGAAATAACTGTCCTTAGCTGAGCCCAAGTGAGATATGACTGAGGTATTCCTGATCTCCAGCCTTGTTCTCCAGCTGTTTGACTGTCACACCAGACTGACGCCAAAATGTCAGGAAGGTCTACAAGTTCTTTCCGGTTTTTAACTTGTTTAGTAACATTGGTTGTCTATAACAGACATTGTTTGTACTGCAGATGCATAAAAGTGGATTTAGCATGTCTGCTTCCAAATACATTATATTTTTAGGAACTGTAGAATTTTCCCCTATTCTTAACCATCTCCTGTGGTTTTATTCTTGACTGTGATGCATGAAGAAGGCTATTTGTGTGATTTAGGTATGAGGATTGAAATTGTACATCCTGAGTCTACAGATACAGGTCAGGATGATGATCAGTCCTTTAAGCGTGATAAGAACAGGTGAATTTCCCCATCTGCAAAAAAATATTTGCCTTATTAGAAGCACGTAGGAGGTGTGAGGCTGCGCTGAGATTTGAAAAGCACTGTAGGATCCATGTAGTAAAAGTGATGTTAAATCAGTGAGAACGGAGTGATGGCATCCACCTGTGGTAAGCAGTGAGCGAATTAAGCTAAATGGAAACAAGACAGGCTGGAATGACTGTTAAGACATGGAGGTAATTGAGAACAATTAAGTCTGTGTAGACAAGATCTACATAGGCTATTTGGACTGAATGGTATTATATGAGTAAAGGGTGCAGGATTAGACCCATTGTTTATAGGTTTACCTTGTGCTTTAAACTGTGTGGATGAATGGTGTTACACAAATGTTAGTCATAATTATTATTTAATTATGACCACATGTTTACTTTGAACTTAGTCCTATACTTAATATGTAAGGAAGCCAGGATAATACAGCAGCTTTGGCGTGTGAGCTTCTGTTTGCCAAGGAGCGTTTCGCTCATGGCTTTTCCTTTTGAACGATGAAAAAGACTTCCCAGACTGTGAAGCTGCACTGGTTGTGGTATGTAATGGGCTTTAATAAAAATACCATCAACTAGAACATTTTGAAACAGATGTATCTGAGATAGCATTAATTTTAATTACTTAGCATTTTATTAAATGTGCTGGTTGTATATCACTTCAAGATATCTCAGATGCCAGTATTTCATTCTGGTTACACTGAGAGCGCGGAAAGCAAATCTCATGGTATGATTCATAAGATGAGCAGTGCTACAGAATTTCTATAATTCATGTGTTGCTACTTGCATTTGCATTTAAATCTTTAAAATGTTATAAAATTTCAGATTCTTTAAGCATTAATCTTTTTTTTTTCATTTCTAACAAGAATGAAGTTATTCCTTCTTTAACCCCGTTTTGAGGTTTTCCTTTTCTCAGATCTTCCATTTCAAATGCTGTGGAAAGCTCGAGATAAGTTTGTGGGTGGCTAAAGATATAAGTAGGAAAAAGAGCTTACTTTTTTTTTTTTTTTTTTTTTTTTTTGAGGAACCTTGTAAGAAGTATAATTTGGAGGGGTATATAATATGTCCTTGGTTGCAAGAGATAGGATGCTGTTCTATCCTTGTTACTAAGTGAATGCTTCTTGTAATGGAGAATTTTAGCTTTTACCTTAGGCTACTTCTAGTGCTTTGATCTGAGATATCTCACTCTGTGCTTGGCGTTTTACAATGATCATGGGTGCTACTGAGAGGGGAAAAAGACCTCTTCGAGCAGAGGCACGGTAAATGGACTCACAGAAGGGACAGCCTGGTTGATTCAAGAAATACTGTTCCTCCCTTTAATCTGGTAAAAGGAATTTTTCCGTTCCTGACTCCCTGTTCCCGAATCCTGTACAGTGAATAAATAAAATAATAAACTGAAGGAGTGAGGTAGTTTCTCAAAACCAAACTTGCCCCTCAGTTCACCAGCACACAGAAGATGACTGGGGAGTCTTCTGGCCATGTCCAGCTTGAGGCGACTTAACACTTACTATGTTCACCAAAAACATGTACGTCTTCTGTGTTTCAGGCTTTCTGTGCTTTGGTAGCCAGCATGGATCTTGAGATGTCCCGAATGCCTGTTCACTTTGTGTGAAGATGGCATTTCCAATGACTTTAAAAAATAAAATAATCATTTAGAGTAAGCGTGCCTTTTCTATTGGAAAAGGGGAAGACGTAATGGCTCCAGTAGGAAAGAAGGAACTACAAACAGACTTTGAACACCTAATACTTTTTTCTTTACCCTCCCTCCCCTTCTTTTTTTTAAAACTTTAATATGGAAAGACATTCTGTTCTAGGTGACCATTCCTACTTGAAAACAAAGGATTTTGTTAGAGGTAATCTGTGTTTTATTTGAAAAGATTTCTGCAAGGAACTTTGGTTTTGAGAAGCTATCTCACTCCTTCGGTTTATTATTTTGGTGCAGTAATGAAGGTAAAAATAATCTGTGAATGCAGTTTCCTTGCAAGGGCTTGAGTTTCTGCCCAACGCTGAAGTGTTCCTTTGCCTTCCTCTGTGTTTTTCCAGCTCTGCCATAGGATTGACTGTCTGAATATTGTAGTGTCAACAGCTCCCTGTGTTTTCACTTGATACAGTTGAGCAAAAGTTTTGACATTCAGCTGAAATGTTTGAGGAGCCATTACCAGCATAATTCTGCTTCTTAAGTAAATCTCATCTTGGTGCTTGAAATCTAAATGGATTAATATTTTTAATGTCTTGTTTACAATGCTGCCTATGAAAGCCTGTATTTGTCTACTTGCCAACCTTCCTTCTTGGCCAGGAACCGCTCTGGCTTGAATCTCCACGCTGGGCTCCCATCCATTTTCCTTGAGTCTCTCTGGTTCCCTCCCTTTTCCTCAGGGGTTCTCTGGAAGATTGTCAGAAGGGCTTTCATTTCTTGAGCAAGTCAGCTTTTCTGAATATTTCTGTCCCAGCCCTGAATTTCAGAGTTTGCCAACCAACCACAGACGATTCACCCTGGTGTCATTACAAAAAACACCTCTTTTCTCAGGTTTTGATGGAAACAAGCCTAAAAACAAACCAGCGTTAGCGTAGACAGTGGACAGAAAAATTGGTTAAGAGAAAAGAGGCCTGCACTACATGCGCGAGTTGACAAGATGCTTAGCAGGAGTAAAGGTGAGCTGGTAGATAAATCATACCGTTGATTATATACATTATAGCATGCTACAGTATTTTGCAAGCAGAGCCATGCTAGCTGGCAATACAAAAAACAAAAACAAAACAAAAAAAAACTGTAAATTGTGACCACTGGGTGCTGTTCCTGTATCAGCAGATTTTCAGGGGTAGATAGAGCAGTGCCATAAGAAGAGCAGCTCTGGTGGCCTGGGAGGAAAGGTGGCTTGGAAGGAATTGCTGAGGGTCTTCAAGGGTAGGCAGCTCTTAGAGGAGCATCAGGAGGCTGGCTGAGCACAACACAAGGCAAAGTGCTGGAGCAGCAAGCAAGCAAGTTATTAGAGAGTATAAAACAAGGGGGGTATGATCTCAGACTACATTACAGTGAAATTATGCAGCTGTAGGTATGGTGAACCCTCACTTCTGAGCAGGCCAGCAAACCCTCACTAGTGGTTATTTTGATATGCGATACCCTGATGCTAATCTAAGTAGTCGAATGCAAAACCAAAGAAACCCCAGCAACAATAACAACCCTCAGCCGAGTGTGGAACACTTGGCAGCCTCGGCTGCCTTCTCAGACACAGAGAGTGAGCGTGAGCAGTGATGGGATGCAAGGTCCGTGCGCTGGGTCGGCTGGAGCTTCGTGTGGTCCCCACAACTGGATGTCTGTGAGAGGAAGAGGAGGCATCTCCCCATCGCAGCGCTGAGACCTGTAATCAAACACCCCCTCCCCAGAGAGACAGAAACTTCGGACGAGGACAGCCTGACCCCGGGAGCAAGTGAGTGAGCGTGCGGTTGTGCCTGCAGGATGCTGGTTTCTAAAGGGACTCCCATTTCTGATCCTTAACCTGCCACTGCATTTTCAGTGTGTGATATTACTCAAAATGAGATGGATTAACAAAGCAAAGTGATCTTGAAAAACTTTCATTCCAGACAGAGCATCTTGCAGATACAGATATCCTTCATGTTTTGTAGACTAGTGTGCCTGGCACTTAAAAATTGTAATAGCACTAAAGAGGCAGAAATAGCAGGGATAAGGGAAAAGGAAAATTGGATGTAATAGTTGAAACAGCCAGCTGTTTGACTTCCCTCTATACGTTATTGATCATTCTCTCTGCTTTTCAGAAATTATTTCAAGCAAGAGATTCTCAGTATTTAAAGGAAAAAAAAAAAAAAAAAAGCCGCCTCGCCTTTTTCAGACATCAGGATTGCAAGATGAATGTGCAAACACAAGCGTGTGAGTCAGGAAACATGCCAGTGGAAGTGGCTGCGTGAGCGTGTCTGTAGGTAAACAGAAATAAAGTTAATTGGCAGTTTTCTTGTATAGCACGGATAGCCGGAGCCCTGCGCCGTGGAAGAAATTTTCTTTTCCCATTATCCTTCAACGTTCTCTTGGCGGGATTGTCTCAAGGGAAGTGAGTGAGTCAGAAAATATGCCAAGTTCATGTCACGGCTGTTTCGGCATTTCTTTCTCTCACTGGCCTCCAGGAGCTCTATTGGCAAGTGTTTTTAAAGGAAATGTTGGCACAGGAAGGCCTTATTGTTTATGTCATGAAAGTCTCTTGGCGTCTTCTGCCTTGTTATTTTCTGCCTTAAATGGGGAAATTAGGAGTGGGGGGGACTGAGAAAGGAAAAGACCAGAGAAAAAGAGTATCAGCTTCCAGGCTGTTGAGGGTTGCTACCAAACCCGTGCTCCCTACGTGCGGATGTATCGTGGTGAGTCCTCTCTCTGTTTTTTCTCTCTTGCTGCTCTGCAGGCTGCGCTGCAGCCAATGGATCCGTTCCTAAATGTGCGCTTCCTCTTTGTGCCTTTCAAGATGTGACATTCAGGAAGCTCTTTGAAAGGCAGAAGGCAACAGAGCTCTGGTGGGCATGAGAGCAAGAGCCGGTCAGGCAGAGCAGGGCGGACACGGTGCCCAGCCCGGGTCACGTCGCTGCCACCTTCTCGATGGGCTGTCGGGGACAGTCTGTCAGAGGCTTTCATTTCCGTCAGGGGCTTGCATGTAAAACACGGTGTGATTTATGGGGCTGGCGGGGGTATGTAACTTCTGTGGAACAGATGCGGTGGGTACGGACAGGAACAATAGCGAGATGCTGACATGGTCAGAAATGCTGCTCGGCAGCTCAGGCTCAGGCAGAAGGCAGGATCGTTCATTTAAATGTAGACACAGTCTTAACAAAAACAAAAACAAAAAAAAAAAAAAAAAAAAACAACACCTAATTCATATGCACTTAGGCAATTTTGGCACAACATAAAAGCATACCAAAAAAAAAAAAGTGTCCAGGGCAGTAATAAAAGTTACTATAACCTATTGCCCTCAAATTAGGTGAGAGTTGTAAAGGATGCTAAAAGAGAATTAAATATTAACATTTCAAAAAACGTAACGAAACTGGATATTTTGTGACTTGAAAAGTGAAAAGTTAACTCCCTGCCTCTGATATGTCCTGGCAGAAAGACTAAACTAGGTTCATTTTTATCCATGATATTTGCCTCTCTGATATTTGCGTGTGGAGCTGAGACTTAGAATGAGAAGCTTTTTCAGGTTAACACAGCAAAGATATGCTGTGTTAAAAGAAAAACCCTATTTCTTCTGGTTTGCTTACCAGCAGCAAAAAATAAATAAAAATAAAGCAAATGCCTATTTCTGTAAGCTGAATATAGATAAACTGACATCTAAGCCACTTTTCTTTGTACCCAGTTAAACTAAAGGTTGTCTGCTGTGGTATTTAATACCTATTTCAAGACTGATGCAGTTTTTGTGATGCCTCTTCAAACACTAAGTATTTGTTGGTACATAATACATCTTTTTATTGTGGCATCTCACTGACATTTTGGTGATGCTTTTTTGGAATGCTCTTTTTCAAAGAAAAGAGGGATGATTAATCTGGGCTCTTAAAACCTACATTGTTTCATTTTTCAACTCTTTCATGTGTTTTTGTTTTCTGTCTTACCTATTTATGGGTTTATGCAAAATTCTGTAGCGTATAGTAGTTTAATCTGTGAAAGCACCCCCTCCCCTCTCCCCCTTCCAATTTTGTGCTTGGATTTGTTTTGACCTTGCTTTCACTTTCTGTTAAAATACATATAAAATTAAAGAAGGCTATTTTAGAGTAAAAGTGTTTTTTGTAGCATGCATTTCTAGACCTGAATATTCTTAGAGCTTAATATTATTTTATTTTTTTTTTTTTCAGATTTGGGATCTTGGTTAGACAGTTAGAGGAAAAATAACAGACTGCCAGCATTAGAATACAGGGAACTGGAACCTGGATTTTGCTTGGAAAAACATCTCTAGAAAGAGTAGCTATGGCTCTTACTGTCTTGCTTTCAAGTATTTTTAGCAAGATTGATCTATAGGAATTATTTTGTAAAATTCTAACTGTGGAAAACAGTAGGAAAAAAATAACCCTCGTAGTAAGTACTAGCTGATATGTATATAATTTCTTTGGATGAACATGAATTTGTAACAATATAGTCACTTTTAAAAGGAAATTCAAGTTGTTTATAGCATGCTACAACTGAACTATTTTCAGTATCTTGCAATTATTGTCTAGACTGACAAGCTTTTTCTGTTTTTCTCTGTGTATGCATATATCATATCTTATGAATATATTTCAACAGTCATAACCATCTCAAAAAATAAAGTCAGTAATATTTGTTGGAATATCACTGTGGATTTTCCTCCTGTAAGGAATCATGCATTTCTCTGTTCTAGCTGATAGAAACCTTTGTGCTGTGCTTCTTGCATCTCATGTCATAACATGAGAAAAACCAAACCATAAAACAGGGTGTGAGTAACTGTACTTTGGCCTTTGTCTGCTATCCTCTTTACCAGGCAGCCAAAATTCTTTAGACATTACAGTAAAAACGCAATATTAAATCATCAGCCTATACCTACAGCTCCAGTGTCGAATGCAGCATGGCAATATTGTTTTATTCCTTTATTTTTATTATCTCTGGTAACAGAACTAGGTAGGAGCACTAGGATGAAATTCCAAATGGAAAAATCACAATTGTGAATGAAAAATTCAACTCAAAACCTCTTGGGTGAGATAAGCCAGTGTTAGTTCCAGGGAGGCAGTTCCCTGATGGCCTGTAAGTTCTGGGCAAATTGCTCCATAGTGGTTGGTGAAGCCAGCAGTTGGGCTGTGCTCCCCAAGAGCCAAGAGCCCTGAACCTCTCAGCTGTGCCTGGATAGCCTATGGTCTACAGCTGTTAGGTTTTCAGACTTTGGTGTCCGTGTCGATCTGGGTTAAAGCTGTCCAGCAGGCAGCAGGGGACAGGTCAGGGGGAGGGAAGGTGATAGTGGGGTGGCTCACAGCCACGCTGGTAAGCCTCCTTTCCTTAAGATATTGCATTTTCCCTCTCTGCCCTACGAAGGTTTTAAGTCATCCATGAGTGTGGAAGCCTTCATTTTGGGATACTCTTACTCTGTTAGGCTTGTTGACTTCCTTTGCAATGAACTCCAAGAAATCTACTTCACCACATTAAGGGCTTTCTTCTCTCTCCCCTTCCCCCATTGTTTTTTATTGCATTGGAGAAAGAAAAAAATGGATATTGGAAGTAATAATCTTTTTAAAATAAATACAAAAATCATAATTCATAACCATTTATTCTCTGTCAGCCAGAAAACTGTCACATGTGCATAAAGAGCTGACCTGGATGATGAGTGTTACTGAACCACAGCTACACGTTGGTGCTGTGAAGTGGAATGAATGAGAACAGTGAGTCAATTACAAGCTGGCATTGTGTTTTCCATCATGCAGGTGAAACAGCATGGCTAAACAGGGAGAAGTCAAAATTTTCAAGTCTACTCTGGCCCTGAAGGGAAGAAATGATTTTGGGACAAAAAAAAATGTTATCCAGTTATCTGCTGGGATTCCCAGAAGTTTTCAGTAGGCTTCTTTAAGGCTCATAAAGAAGTAAAGCTGCCGTGCGATGAAAGGGAAGCTCCTGCCCTGAATTAATAACAGGTTAAAAGTTAGGAAGCAAAGGGGAGTAAATGGTCAAGTTTTACAATGGAAGGAAGTCACCAATGGCGTCCTGCAGGCATCTGTCCAAGAGTCTGGGTGGTTTGATATATGGAAAAGGGGGGCTAAATTGAAGTAATAACGCCTGCTGACAGTGCTAGAGTCCAATGAGAAGAGTTGCAGAGGGATCTCACAGTGTGACTGAGCAATAAAACAGCAGAGGTAATTCAGTGGGAGTAAACGTTAACAATTTTACATGGAAAAGTTATGGTCGTGGTGGACTAGCTAGCAGTCAGGCAGAAGGTGCTAGTTTTTAATAGATGGCAAGAGCTGAGTGCCCATCAAAAGTCAAAAACAAGCATTGGAAATTCTGGGGAAGGGAATAGAGAAAAATGCCACGCTCTCCGTGTTTCACTCTATACGTGACTGCATTCAAGGCATGGGATCTTTGTCTTCTGACCTATGGGATTTTTGTGTCTGTTATGTTAGAGCTCGTAATAGCTCTAAGTAAAATGCCCTTTGGGAAAGGGGCTTTGCAGAACATGGAATTTTCCATCAATAAATTAATCATGCTCTGGCATGATCTAGAACCCCTGCAATACTGAAGGGTGGATGAACATAGATGCTGAATTTTATTCTTTTCTATTTTTCCAATATTAATGCTTATCAGTAAGTTATGTCTTGATGGGAGGATCTAGCAGTTAATGTTGTTGGTAATCAACAAGGGAAAAATACGAAAAAAATGTATCTGAAAAATAAAATAAAACCAATGAAGCCCTATCTGTATAAAATCTCATGCTGGAAAGAATTACAAATGTGAATAGCTTTATGCAGAACAGAAGCCCTGCTTAGTAAATATGGATAGTTTGGCTGGGGAAAGCTATATGTACTTTGCTGTAGCGTGCGTGTCTTCCATTATGTTTTATGCCAGGATGTGGTAGTCTCAAAGGACTTCTTGAATGGGTGGATTCATACGTATGTGCATACAAGCGTTATACCGATCAAATTGTGTATTTATTCCTTTAACTGAGCAGCATAACCCAGCAGAACTTGTGACTGTAGGTATTAAGCACGGACACGTAAAACTAACTACTATGCCAAAGATACTTGCAGGTACAACAGCTGTTACATATTCTGTGTATGTCTCAGTTGTTCTAGTTTCAGACTTGCATGGCAAGTGCGGTATGCATACTGCACTTAATGATTTCTCCTTTTCCCTTCACATCCAGCTGAAGATTTTAAGTGTTTAATGGAAGAAAAATACTTTAATAATGAATTTATGAAGTCATCGGGGCTTTGGATCATTTCATTTGCGAATTTATGTTTTATATGATGTTTAAAGTGCCCTATTTCTAACAACAAAATTGAAAAAATCTTTGTGTTACCCACAAAAGGCTACACATTATACTGACCAAACTGCTCTTCAGAAGCCCGTAGTTGCATTTAAATAGCTTAAAAGATTATTGTATGCCTGATACAAAAGAGGATAGGTTATGATAATGTTGTTTTAATGGTCATTTAATATATATATATAGAAGCAGTAATTTTACAAAGTGCATGTGCTCAAATTGAAATAGAAGACTGTAGTTGAAGAAAAGCAGAATGAACTGTGATAATCAAAGTAATGTTTTTCATGGCAAAAGTGGTGCAAAGATTGCAACTGTATAAATAGATTGTGCGTAATGAAAGAAAATGTTATTTCTGCATTACTTAATTTCTCATTTTTTCTCTGACATTTTGAATCAAGCCTTAGTCTGTAGAACAAATTTGAAATATCAGAGGTAAAACAAAAAGATAAACTTTGTCTTCGGTATCTAGTTTCATTAACTTGATTGGGCATTACTCGGAGCAGATCCATTTTTAGCATATTGCATTTGCACACTGACCTTTACAATGCTGTGAATGAAAACTGGTGCTGTGATGTGTTGATTATTCCCATAAAGTAAAATTAGGACTTCACTTAGACATATTCTTACATGAAAAATAATGACATCTAATCCATTGTGATATTAAAAATAGGACATTTGTCTTCCAGGTAGTTGAAAAAATGGCCCAAAGCTAGGTCTTATTTTTCTGAAATACTGGCTGACATTCTCTGTCACTAAATGCTAAACTGTTTGAAAATTTAACTATCGTATGCAGTAGAGGTCTAGACATCAGGTCTAAAGTGGGAGAATGAGTAAGTTCAAGGAGTACAACCAGAAATTAATTTGGAAAAATATCAGATAAAAATTTGAGGCAGAGTATCTACTCCAGATGTACTATGTAACTGGGCACTTCTATTCTTCTTTCGGGGTGATCTCACCATAGTTTAATTTTGAACTGAAGGAAGCAGGCTTACTCCAAAGGAAAGCATCCAGAATAGTTAATGTGTAGATTGCATTAGGTAATGACTGAAAGACTTACACATCATGATGTTGTCCCGCTGAGGTCCCAGCTGGAGTACCTGGTGAGCAACAGAAGAGTCTCGATGGGCGTAACAAGAAGTATTAAAGACTTAGGAAGCTTGAGTTCTGAGCAGCAAGTTAGTGGAGCACAGCTGCTTAGTTTTGCAAGAGAATGACTGGGAAGGCCATGATAGTAGTTCTATAGAAATTCCTAAAGGTTAACTGTGAAGGAGAGGGAAAGCCAGCACTGTTTGTGAATGTGGCAGGACACCTACCTGAATTTGCAATAGGAGAGCTCTACACTGGGGAAAGAGGCTTGAACGGAAGAAAGAGATGAGCAGTAGAAAAGGTTGTTTTACAGTAGGTGTGGTGTTTGAAGCTAGCATAAATGGCACTGTATTTACGAGACATGCACCAAGTAGCAAATCTCTTTTAGTCCCACGTGGTGAGGTGTACCCCTTGTCTCATGCAACACATTTACAGTAGTCCCAATAGGTAACCTGTAGTATATTAGAATTTATATAAAACCTTATAAGATGAAAACCTTTTTAAACTTTTCCGCCCTTCGCTACTTCACCCTGCCTCAAAACCACTTCTTACAAGTCCTGTTCATGAATCTCAAATTGTGGTGGTACCCATCCTGCTGACGTGTCAGGTGGGCAGACAGTGTCAGTCTGCTGCTGGGTTGGAGCTGATGTCTGCACTGAGAAGGTGAACTTCAGAATTGTTGAAACGGCGAGAGTCCACTGAAAGCCATGATTAAGTTCTTAAAGCAAGGCCTTAGAGTTTTTCATTGCTGTACACTAATGGGGGAAAATACATGCAAATTGTACAATCTCAGACAGACTATTCAGTGTTTAACTTTCTGCTGTGTTTCTTGGAAAGAGAACGCAAGCTTTCTGTCCTTCACACTTGAGTGTTCATTCTGAATGGCATTTGCTGTACAGCCTACTGTGGCACCTTACTTAATTAGCACTTGCTGCTTTACTTCCCTAAAGAGAATTGTGATAGTGGCAGACTTTCTGTCTTGGCTACCAGAGGGATGGGAAGGCTCCTGTAACTCTTACAGCTGATCAGCTGAGACAGTCTGGTTGCCCATGGTTCCTAATGAGCAGCACATGACACAGTGCAGAGAATTGGCAAGACTAACGAACCTGGTTTTCCTTAACAGCAGGCTGACTTGTTATGGCAATATAGAGAAGGACTGAGAGTGTTAGCACATTCTCAGTAGTGTGGCATTATAGGCATTATACTGAAATTAAAATCCTTTGCAGGCAGCTATAGAAATATGTAAAAATCTAAGGCTTACATTTGCAAATCAGAATTCATGCAAGTGATGATGGATGCACCATTGCTAGAAGACTGAAATCCTAGAGGGGAATCTGCAATGTACCTTCTTTTGGGGAAGCATCCCCATTTGGGAAAGCAGACCAGAATATGCTTCCCTCTAGAAGTGTTCCCAGTTTTCTTGGCAACATCCAAGGATACTTTCTTTTTTCTTAGCTAGGGTCCCTGACAGTATTTCTGTAACATCTTAAGTCATCCTGTTATTTCTCTTAACTGAAAAATATTATTGTGTAAAAACCCTGAATTAGTACTAGTTCTGATGCTTTCTGATCAGTGGGTTCCTCTTAAATGTTTCTCCTTACTGGTGTCATTTGTTTTCTATGTGCCATTCTTTGGAAAGCTGATGACATTTGCTATGGTTTCTGATTAAGAATGTGCTAATGCCAGATCTTCATTTGAAGTTTGGGATTTGGCAATACAAACAGCTGTAAGGGAGTATAATCTTTAAATGCTGAGGACAGAGAGAGTCTCATTTGAGCTGAATCACATATTAAAACTATTCAAGTCATACTTTGGCAACTAAAGTGCTTTAAAACACCCACTGATTTCTTTATATTTCCTGACTCTTACGGAAGACCAGAAAGATAAAATTTTAGGAGCTTGTATGAAGGAGGAATGAAAGAAGACTAACAAACTGAAATAGGCTTTATTTCTTTCATGGAGAAACCAGTGACTCCGGAGCTCAAAATGCTGAGTACAGTGCAGGAGTCCTTTGTAGGCAAATGCTTGAAGGCTTTCCTTTGTGATGCCTGTTTCTCAGAGTCTGAAGGTTAGTTTATGGCACTTACACGTGGACGCAGTCCGACTGCCCATAGTGAGAAATACACTGAAAAGAAGTGGAGCCAAGTTGAACCCTACAGCTAGGGAATTTGGGCTGGACATTGCACTGTCCGCATGTCAGGATTCACATCCACAACCTTGATTCTGGGGCCAGCCAAATCAAATTGGTCCCCATCTCCCAAACCCAGAAGTATATTCCCTGTGCACATTGGGTTGGGGGGAAAGCATTGAGACTTCCCTATTCCAGTCCCTCATCTTCTTTCTGAGGGGAACTCTGGCTTTGCGCCTCCTTCGTAGGCAGTTAGCGTTGTCTGTGGCAGGGTCTCTCTGGATCCCAGCTGAAACTGTTCTTTTTATACAAAATATTTAAATATTCCCTAAACCTTCAGCTAGAAAAATGTCAGTTTCTTCTGGGAGAAGTCTGTGCAGCATGGTACAGATACCAACCTAGAGTTGTTTTACATGGATTTAAAAAACAGAACAAAACAAATTATCCATAACCTGTGAAAGAACAAAGAGAAACAAATAATCCCCAGCACCAAGTGAGGGGTCATTTGGTGAATATGTAAAAGCATTGATTTCTTCAGGGGGTGAAGTATATGGTATTAAATTTTTTTTAAGTGTATTGCAGAAATCAGCTATCCAATTCCAGAACAGCTGAGACTTCTCATTGATATGTGCTCGTATCCTTGTAAAATTCCAGATGAAGGCCTCGGAGTGCATTTGAGTTGCGAGACGGTGTGCTAGTAAGGGTTATGGAATTGCAAATCAGCGCTGCACTCCATCTTCTCCTGGGTGTAGGCAGCTTTCTGCTCCAGGCTGCTGCCTACCTTTCCTGCTGTCTTCAGCTCTCGCTGCTTTTCCGTGAAAGAATATAAACAGTGGGTAGAAGTTCTCTCCAGTTAAATGGGAACAGGATCAGGCTGTGATTCAGGATCAGACTGCTTGTCAGTTCTTACTTTTTGCAGAGTTGGAGTGTTTCAGTTGCAAATCTCATCTTTTGATGGGCAGTCACCCATATATTCAATGCGTTGGTTTTTTTAAAATGAAATCAGTGCAACTTTTTTTTTTCCAACTGATTTCTTTGATTTAAAAATCTCTTGGGAATTCAATACTTTCTAATGAGAAACAAAAGTTGTTAGACCTGCATGTCGAAAGTTTTCTCCCCAGTGCAACAATTAAAAAATTATAATAATAATAATAATAATAATAATAATAAAACATGCAGTTTGTTTTGCTTTATTTAGCTTGTAAATGTGATTTTTGACACTGCATGTAGGTTGTTCTTCCAACAACCAACTTCCAAACTATTGTCTATTTCAATAATGCACAAATACCAGCAAATGGAGCTTTTTCTTTTGCAGTTTAGAATCCTACTTCTATTGAAAAGTGGACTATGTATAAAATATCCCTCATCATGAGTGTGTGTTTAAAAAAGAATCTATTGTATTGTTAAATATTCTAGTAGGCTGCTAACCAAAAAAAAAAAAAAAAAATGCTGGCATCTGTGAATATCCAGTATCCAAGATTCTTCTTTGGAGTGGCTGGATTCTCCAGTAGCATCCAGTACTGCTTTGCTCTGTTGTAAATGCAAATATGATATAAATGTGATATAAATGCAGGAGGTGCTATTCAGTCACGGTGTCTGAGGAAAGGGAATTGTTTTTCATAAACACTCTGCAGTGAGTAAGAGATGATATGTTTAGTGAAGTTTCTGGGTTTACATCCACTGTGGATGAATTGGTGTGGAGCCAGCAGATTTATTTCGGCAAGTTGGGTCTCTGGATTTTATTAAGACTTCTCCTTACTGAAAAAGCCCATTTTTCTTCTGGTAGGAAGCCCCTTTTATTTTGGAGGATACTGACACTTGTAGACAAATTCTTTTTCCTCTCTGGTATCTCCCTTCATCTTTGAAGCAAAAATTCAGAAGTCTAGCTGGCAATGAAGCAGCACTGTCTGCTGTAAATCTAAGCCTTGGTTATTTCACTGATCAGCATCAGTGATCTACGTTCTGAGCTGGGGAGATTTGGTTTTGTGTATCTCTGAGGATAATATGTTATGTACTACTTTAATTTGTGCAGTATGTAAAGACAGTAATACTTGCAAGGAAAATTGTATCTGCATGAAACTAACTGGAAAGTGATCTAAAGGTTATTTTTAAAAAGTGCTAGTGGAAAAACAGAATCTGAAAGAAAAAGGCTTTTTTTCACCAACTCCCTGTTGCCACAAAAATATAATGCTACAATATAAGAATGCAATAATTTCACTTAGATTTTTTTTTTTTTTTTTTTTTTGTTAAGAAGTATGTGCAACTCAATTTCATTACTCATTCTGCTGCTTATTTAATTTGAAGGCGCTAACTCCTTTGTGACTAGGCGAGCAGTGAAGTGACTTCTGATGATTTTGCCAGCATACATATGTTGTGTAGAGGCACAGAAAAATAATCATCCCCTTCTATCTGGTAAAATTATCCTGGCAACGTCCCTAATATGTATGAAGCTATGCCAACGTAAAAGTGCCACCGGCTCCATCAGTTTAGCTGCAGCCATTTGGGGAGATGACACAGAGGTGGTGGGAGAGGGTTTCCTTTGGCTGGTGAGGTCAGGAAGAGGCTGATGCTGTCAGCATTGGCACAGGCACCACCACGGCAGCATACCCAGTTTGTGTTTCAGACACCATTACCTAGGTAATCATGGCCTTATATGATGTGATGGGTCCTGCTGGCCTTGCAAGGTTGTGCTACCCAACGGGTCCCCTTCCCTTATCTGTGACACTTGGCCACTTGTTGCATAGCTCCCCTTTACCTGTTGGTGAAATCCAGTTCTCCGTACCTTCTGTTTGCTTCCCATACTGGTGGCTGTCGTGTCTGTCAATGCCTGGTGTCACATCTGTAGTTTCTTCAGCCTGCCCAGCTGGCTGGTGTCTTTGCAAGGGGCAGGGGCAGCATTACTCTGCCCACCCGGCATCTTCCCTGGGGTGGATGTTGGAGGTAGGTGTGGGTTGGGATCCACATCTGTTTCCAGTATCAGAAAGAAAAGAAACTTTATGTACAGCAATGGGACTGGGAGAGCGGTGGCTGGAGCATCGCTGGCTGCCACGTGATCCGTGGCTGAGGGCAGCAGCTTGCTTGAAAACCAGAGGCGTGAGCCAATTTGGCAAGGCGTCAAAGAGGAGCTGGGCCATGGCGCTCGGCAGGCAGACAGCTTTGTCCCTAGAGGTAATGTCCCTAAATGAGGTAGTCCTGTGGACAAATATTTTGGGCCTGACTTTGAAAAAGCCACATCGCTGCTAGTTTTGTTGCTTCTAAAGGGTACGTTGTCCAACAAAGGACCAACCTCTTTGAACCTGGTGAAAGAAGTACAGCAAGTAAGAGCAAGGCAAAGGAATAAACTCAGACTGGCAGAGGAAAAGGCTTTCCTTTGTAAAATATGAAGGCCTGGCTACTCGCCCAGATAGACTGCATAAAGTAAGGTAAAAGTTGTATAAAGGTTGCAGGAATGGCAGTCCCAGTAGACTTTATTGAGTCTGCTCAATAAAACTGAGTGCACATGAAGAAGTAAGTATGGAATTTGGCACAAGGAGCTACTCTTTGTGTCCTAATCCGTGCTAGAGGAACGTGGTACAAAATAGCTGACGTCAATAGAAAGACTCCCTCTGCTTCTGTGGGCTGTAGAACAGACCCTTATCTTTTCTCTTATTATCTTAATGCTGGCAGGGTGACTAATACTGACAGATATCCTGGTGCTGACAGTGACAGCTTAAATCTGTCCTGGAGAATTGAACAGAGTATTTCTTTCTACAGCTCTGTAGAAAGGTTTTCATGAGTTGTAGCCCATAACTACAACAAGAGCAAGGACGAATAAAACTGAAATGAAGAAATAGACTTAAAATGTAGTCAACAGATACATGAGTGAAAAAAGAGGACTGGAAGAGAGGCATGTATTTTGGCTATAGCTGTTGACCACAATAGCTGAGAAACAAGGCCCTGTGTGGTTGTGAATTCCTGCAAATTGATGGATTATAGTGATGTCAGTATGTTCAGGGGAAGATGTATTTCTGTATTACTAAAATATTTTCAATGATCCAGTGCTGTCAACTTCAAGCACTCAAGAACTGTATGTTGGGTCATTACTGGGAACTCTGCTTTTTCATTCTGAATTTTTAAGACTTGTCTCTTTTTATTGTCTGTATGTGAGCAAGGACAGCACTGCAATATATTCCATGAACAATAAAGCTGTAGTTCTTGTGCCTGTTCAAAAAATCCTAATGGTATAAAAATCTCACTTAGTACAGATGCACAAAGATGTTTTCAAGGAGAGGGGACAGAAAGAAAGAAAAAAAAAGAACTTATAAGAGATACTAAGAAGGTTGGTGAAATGGAGTAGGTCATAAACAAAGAAAATCCTAATTCTAAGTCATTATAAAGAACTTCATGAAGTTACTGAAGAATCTTAATAAAGATACAAAAAAAAAAAAAATCTTAGAAACTAATACATTCTTCTTTACCTTTAAAATTGAACTGCTTTATCATTCAGTAGTACAAAGTCTGAATGACAGCTAGTTGATGGCAGAACAGGAAAATAAATCTATGAATCCTGTTCTTATTTTTTTTTTTTTCCATAAAAAGCACGGTTGGTTGCAGATACTTTCCACAGATTAAAGGCACAATAAGTTTTCTCTCATTCTGTTAACACCTTTGGGGGCTTTCTAATTAATCTATGTATCTGCTTCTCATTTTAAAGATACCTCACTTTGATTCCCACAAAAGAATGACTCAGAAATTACATGCACCTTTTTTTTTCTTTTTTCTTATTCTCCACAGAAATTTCACTATGAGCTTTTGCAATTGCCACATATTGTATCTTGGCACAGAATAGTACCTCTGCTTATGGTTTGCATCATTAAATATCAGATTGGCTGCTCATTGTGTTTATAGGATACAACAAGAAATAGCCTGCTAAATCTGGCTGCTTAGTAAAACTGGTGTTCATTCAAACACTGTGCTACCGTGTTTCCACATCATAAAGAGAACAAAATCTCATAAAACTAATAAGCTGTAAAATAGAATTAAAGTCAGTGGCAAAAAATATGCCCAAATGTAGTAAATAGATTATAGACTTCAGAAAAGTTATTCTTAAAAACAATCCCCAAAACAAAGTAGATCAGAAATCTGTGAAACTGCTTTGAAGTTAAAAAAAAAAAAAAAAAAAAAAAGGGGGGGGGGGGAATAGCATGCCAAGTATACACAATATTAATAATAGCAATCCTGATGGCTTATCTGTAGATCTTAGTGGCATACTCTTGGAACTTAGGTGAGTATTATCATCTCCACCTTTGGATGAGGAAGCTGGGTTACTGTAAGAATAAATTTTCAACACGGAATACAAAGCAGTGCTGACTCCAATTCCCATTCCAATTCCCAGCTTTAATTATTTTTCTCTGAGCTTCATTTGTTTCTCTTCATTATACAGAACTTGTTCTTTCAGCACAAGGTAATTTGGATAGCACTGAATTTAGATTAGATCCATATATTAATACTTATGAAACTGATTAATTCTGAAGTTGCTCTGATAGATTAGCTCCTTCCCATCACTGGACGGGAGGCCGCCTACATCCTTAATTTAGGTTGGTGTGTCATTTTTTATTATTGCTCAAGACACTGCAGAAAGCAAAAGGAAAAGGATGTCCCTGATGCTTTTTTAGCACGGCTCCAGATATTCCACGTAATTCTCATCAGGCGTACCACTTGTGGAATCAAGAATTTCCACTGTCCTTTTCAATATCCACGTGATGCTGCTGAGATAAATCAGGGGAAGCCTGCTATCAGCAGTGCAGAGATGACATCCCGTTCTGCATCTCCGAGACAAGAGGCATAAAAGCTGTCCGAGTGCCTGGCTAAAATCAAACTGCGTGTTAGTTAAATAGAGATGACACTAAATGCAGGAATGAAATCCAGTGAAAAAGTACCAATTTCCATCGTGTCTTGTGCAATACATTTACATAGAGCTTTAGAAGAGAAAACTCTAAAATATTTTAATGTGTCCAATATGCTGTGCTGCTGGGTGCACACCCCGTTTTATTGCTCCTTGCTCTGGGGCCTTAATTCCGGGTCAGATTCAGTGTCTTCCTGCTAACCTTTGAAAGTCATTTCGGTTTGGCATTTTAAAAGAGGGCTCTCTCTGAACAGTGATCACCCTTTGTAGCAGCTATGTTCATCGAGGATTTATTCTTCCAGTGACAGGTACGCACGAGCAGTAGACAAACATTGAGTAATTGGGGCTGTGGCTTTGGCGTTTGGTATTGGGACAGGGCAGAAAGGTCTGATTTCCTTCAGAGATGCACAGTACAGCTTTCCTGCTACACATCCGTACAAACACAGCGAGGAACTAGAGCAGAAGGAGAGAAGAGATGAGAGCAACATGGAAGGGAGGAGAAAAAGGCATGAAGGGAGGGGAGAGAAGGGAACTGTGGTTTAGGAAAAAAAAAAAAAAAAAAAAAAAAAAGGCATAGTCCACCCTGCTAACTCAGGAAAGCAAAAGAAACTCAGACTGACACCCTGGTGAGACCTCTGTCACAAAGCCATCACGAAGTACTAGGGCAGCATAGCACTGAGAGTTTAATAAGCTTAATGAAGGGGGTGGATAAGATTCACCTCATGAAATTTTTGGTGTGTTCTCTGGGAAGTGTGTCTGCTCATACATCACTGCTTTGATAAATACATGCTTGAGGTCCCAATACGTTACCTCTGATAGGGGATGAATGCAGGCAGTGGTGAAGCTTGAAAGATTTGAGGGTACCAAGCCAATGACCGGCAAACCAGAAGAGCTGCAAATGTCCACCTCAAACCTCAAGCATAGTAAGGGGTGAAGAGTAAGGCTTTACAACTGCATTTCTCCCGAGTCGTTCTTTCCCTGCTAATTTCCTGGAGGTTTGAACCTGTTTTGGGGTTGTGTCCAGTATGAGACTGTCTCAGTGCACTGACGCACAGGCTGCCCTCAGAGCTGTCCACTTCCAAAGTCATTATCTTCTGGTAATTTGGTTTTCTCTATCAGTCCAAGTTTCTAGCATGCCTGCTCAGATCCCGATCATTTCTAGATGGGTCATATAATGCTAAGCATATTCAGAATACAGCTATCAGGAACATCTGAGTCATAATTTAATTCCATGGCTGCATCTTTGCCCCTATTCCTCTCTCCTAATCAAATGTAAGCTTTCTGATGTCATCATTCAGCTCTGTACAACAAGTTTAACTATTTATTGAGCTTTTGATGGCTTCTTGCTGACAGGCTGTGATGTCCTTGAAGGCTAGCCAAAGGCTCCTCATTACAAATTTTAAAGTCACCACGTTGCCTTCCTGTTTCATGACAAGATGAAACCCCCAGGCATGCAGCCCGTGGAGGTAACCCATAGTTACATTCAGGTAACTTAGCAGAGGTGTGGACTTGTCCTTGATGGGAACACATTCTCACTTCCGATGCATCAGTACTAGATTCTTAATTTTATGTAGTATTAAAGGGAAGTCTGACCTTGCCAATTCATATCACCATTCTCTAGAACATACACCATGCACTCTTTAGTGCCTCTCCTCTTATGTGAGGATTTAAATACTGAAAAAGTTATAATGAGTTGTGTAGTTGTGTTTCCTTAGTTTTCCTTTTTATCCCTCAAGAAACAAAATAGTGCCCAATGTGATGTATGTATACATGGAGTAAAAAAAATGCCCTCTGATATTTGCAGTAAACTTTTCTCCATTGGAAATGTGCCATTAGATGTTAAATCACCTAAGGAAAGCAGCTTAACTCGTCTTTATCTTGAGCAACTTCAGCAGTTTTGTGGAGAGCCACCTGTAACTGTGTTTTAGCAGCTCCACATTCATGACCCCATGCAACCATACCAGGAGCTAAATACATCCTACTTACTAGCAATTAAAATGATTTAATTTAAAATACAATGACAGATACATAATGGGTTAATTACAAAATAAGTAATTAGCAAATAGGATGGAAAAGGTTAAAAGGTTGTGGACTTTTGTTCTTTGCTTGGGAGAGATAGCGAAATCATCAGCGATTAAACTTTTTCTTTTAATTTCTGGGTCTGATTCTGCTATTGTTAGCTGTAAATGAGGCAGCAAACAAGAAGACAGGCTTAAAAATCACTGTTTTATCAGACATACTGAAAGGCCATTGTTAACTCTGAGGCTGTGTGGTTTGTTTTCCAGTCTGCACCCAAAAGTAGGCTTGTATCCATAACACATCTACTTTGTGCTAGGATATATGCCTCTTCAGAGATTTAGTCGTAGTAGTCCTCTTTGCTATGTGCACTGGGCCCCAGTAAGGTCAGTAAAAACAGTTTGAAGAGTGGTTGAGATTAGAGCACACCTCTTAGGAAAACTCTGCCTGAATTAAATGAGTGAATTATTTAGTTGGAAATATGCCATAATGTGTTTGTTCTCAAAAAGTGAGGCTAAAAAGGGATAGGACTTTGAACGGGGTAACTTCTGACCTGTGAAAATCCTCAGCTGAAATGCAGTTAAGTTCATGCAATGCTGCACCCTGCTAGAGAGGGCGAAAGCAATTTTCTGTTAAAATCAGCAAAATAAGAGCTTTTAGTTCATTTTCGCAAGTATCATTCTTTCTCTCCATGACTCCCATCTGCCCAAAACCATAAGCAAATGGGCATTTAGATGGTTTTAATACATTCATATTTTATGACCACCATCTTATTGCCAGGTAACTTGAAACTCTTTATTTATCTATAATAATTATAAAATATATTTATGTATGTATAAAACATGTGTTTTGTATTTTGAAATTTCAGAGGGAATGTTTGCAGAAAGGTTTCTTCAACTTGAGCCTAATTGTTACTGAAGTCATTGAATTTTTCTTTTGAAAAATAAGCTTTTGGGTAAACCTCAGAAATAGCAATATGGGCTTCTCCATTTCAAAATATCAATTAAAACCAGGCAGGAATACTTTTTAAATATAGCTGCCCTCTAACCTAATTACATGTCCACCAGTAACCATTAGCATAATTTAACTGAATTTCCCATAAGTCGCATTCTTCCGTCATCCCATTTTGTCTTTTGAACGTGGTCATCATGTGCTCGCTTTCCTGTCACTTGGCCAAGCCATAGATAACTCTGAACTGATACATGTCAGTCCAGTCCCGTAATCATTTAACTGTGCTTGTCTGTCCTTCCTCTTCTGTAATTGATGCTTTTTCATGTCTCTTGTTTGCCCTTGTGCTGCCTTCAGGGATACTACCTGCCCTTCTGCTTGACATAACGCCTGAACGTACACATCCAGAAAGATGCTGTCCTCCTCTGGTGCATAGCATTGTCCCAACTTCTGTTTAATGTCCTTTTCTTTTGAGCTGTTTCTTCAGTGACAGATGAACACTCTGGGACCACCCATTCGACTTGAGAAACCGAGAAACAATCTGAGCAGATTTTTAGCTCATTTTTATCTTCCTACAATTGGTTAGGGATATGTATTTCAGAAAACATCTAACTTCTTGTTCTCATCTGTTACCCTAATTTTGTTGAAAATAAGCTTCTTTATATTTTTTCCCCCATTATAATTGAATTTAAGATATGCATTTCAGGTCTGAAATCTGCGCTGAACATTTCAAAATTCAATGGTTTTGCAATTTGGCTATCAGTTTTTAGGACGAATAGATTCAGATTTGGAAACTCATCAAGTCACGCAACATGCAAAACTCATGAGCCTAAATCCATAGCTGTAACCGCATCTCTTGTTTTCTTTTCCAAGGGTTTCTGCAAACTTCTGTGTATTTGCAGACTGTAACTCAAGGACTGCAATATAGGCAATGATTTTTCATTATTCAGAATTTCTTTTTGAAACCAAGTGGGGAACCTCTAAAGCTCTGGTTAAGAAAAGCAGAAAGCCTAAAGCCACATTAATTCTGTTGTTCATATCTGAACCCCTGAAAATACTCAGACAAATGCCAGTACCAATCTTTAGGGTAACGCTTATCTCCATCCAGGAGAGTGACATTTCTAGTTTGGAATATATTTGTTTCTGCTTCACTGATTTATTTTTATTTTTATTTTTTGTTTGTTTTAGGCACTGCACATGTATGATGCATTGACAAATTTCATTTTTGCTAACAAGATTCATACAGGTATCTCCCCTTCTGACATTTAGAAAACATCTTTCTTAATTCATATCACGTTGAGAGTGGAAAATCACCAGTTTCAATAGAAGTCTTTGAAATTTAGTATCTTTGGGCTTATCTTCAGTTAATCAGTTGTAGAGATTTATTGGGTAACTCAAGACAACCATCTAATACACGCTTCACAATGAGTAATAGGAGAAATTAGCATCAAAGATAAACTGTCCCTTGTTGAAATTTCAGTGAGAGCTAATGTTTCCTGAGTTGACAGAACAAAACAGAAAAACAATAAAAGTTTTACGTCAAAGCTGTTGTCTGAATGAAACTCCCATACACACGACAATGAACATGTAAGCCATGAAGTGTCTCTAAAGTTCTTCAAAAAACACGGGAATAATCACTTAAATATGAGGCTTTTTATGCAATCCCTTTTGCTTTTCTGTCATCATTAGCCCTGCAGGATCTTTGCTCAATTCGATATTTAAGCAAGTATGTAGAGGTCTTTCCGAATAAAGGCTAAATCTCCAACGATAAACATCTCCCAGTGTACAGTTACAGATCAGCTACTCTTCTGTAAATCTATTATAGCTTTCACTGTAACGCTTCAAGTTAAAGAAGTCCAACAGAGGGAATATTTGGCATTAATGCTCCAAATACCCTTTCTTAAAAAAAAAAAAAAAAAAAAAAAAAAAAAACTTTAATATGATAGGCACTGAGGTATGAAGTTTTCATCACACCCACTGCAAACAACAGCAAAAGTGAGTGGAGAGGGTTTGTGCTGTCTGTAAATCCTCTACACTGTAGGAGGACGTTCATGCAGCTTGCAAGACTCCTTGATCAGTAGTAACCTCACGGGAGACTCAGCTCCTGTGAAAGGAGCTACATTTTAAGAGAGGTGGTTTGCGAAAGCAAAACATTGGTGATCAAAGCAGTGGCTAAGCAGAGCTGCCTCCAGTTCTGTGCTCCTCTTATGCCCTCCTGTGTACACATTCAGTAGGCCAAAGTGAAGTGCTAGGTACAGGAGCTTGCTGACATTTCTGCAAGGGCTTGAAGTAAAGCAAAGAGGAAGCTATGCTGCGCTGCTCTGACACAGTATTAAGCTGAACATAAGCAGATTTCTTAGGGTGCATGCACTGTAGGTACAGTCAACAGCTCCATGCTGTGATGATCAATTATAAATGCTTGGGGATACTCTGTGAGAGAGATAACATTTTGTTTCTAGAAATGGTGGGTGAAAGAAAGATCGCTAACTCAGTTTTCTGCTTGATGGTGGTTTAAAGGTAAGGTTGCAGTCTTCCCCTGCATATTTTTCATCATTCTTATGTGCCTGTGTTTCTGGAGTGGTCAGACTACTGGAGAACTGACTGAAATGCTAAATACTAACGCTGCTGTGCAGCCTTTTCTTTTATGGCCAAAATAAAACCAATTATTATATTTTCCATTAGTTTATAAAAGGGTACATTTCCTGGGATATAATAAAACATTCGGGTCTGATGGAAGCATAAAAATGACTTTTATCTTGCTGCAGTGCAGTGTAGCATTTTATGCTGCTGTTGGGACACCTCCATTTTCTGCAGGTAATGTTCAGCCCAATGGCTTTGTTATTCAGCCTGTCCTCCAGAACTGAAGTCTCACACGTGTTGGACTACAAGAGGAATTATTTCATCTATCTGCATTAGCACTGTTCATCCTGCAGTTCTGCTTGTTGAAACCCAAATGCTTTCAAAAACCTGTAAAGCAGTAAGGTTACAAATATAACTTATCAGATTCATTGTCTGCATATAATAATTTTCTGGCTTTTGTGCTGTAAAATAGCTGCCGAAGCCTGCACACTGTTGAGCAATATCATATTGTGGTCAGATTCTGATTGATGTAGAGTTTTTATAATCTTGCCTTGTTAGTGCTCAGCAATTTTTAGAGTGCTTAAGAAGGAAGTTAAAATAGGAAATTCCTAGCCTGAAAGGTAAATCAGTCACAGCTCTGTGTTAAGAAAGAAAAGATAGGATTACATGGAACTACTGAATGTCATATCAGAAAACTCAGTAACATTTTGATAAAGCCTTTCAGGATAGACTGCAAATGTTTATATGGATAATGCACTTCATTTTTGATTTTGTACTTTATTGCACTTTTTTTAATATCCTTGTGGGTTGAACTAGGCTAGCAGTAAAAAAAAACATGAATAAAAGTCTGCTTCTGAACTTGTATCTACAAGCCAATTCTGATGAGGGTTTTCATTAAATTAATCTCAAAGACTATATAGATTTTTATTCTTTTGTATGATGCACAGTTGTTTGGTGTATTTTACAAGTGAAAAGATACTGCTTGCTCATTATACAGGTATCATGTACCATAAGCCATGGCCTAGTACATTCTCTATTGAATATGTATCAGTACAAACTTCCATGTATTACTCTGCTCCAAAAACATGAATTTTGCTTTTCTGTTACATGCTGAAAACAAATGTAAAAGTTCAGTTTGGCACCAATACAGCCTATGGACTACCTTGTCATTTTTCCTGAGGTTGTTCCATTTTGTTTCCTGCATTCAGATTTTTCACTAAAAATTAAGTTAAAGCAAGAGCAGCTTTCATGGAGGGAGTTTGCCGAACAAAAAGTACAGATGACACATCCAGTAATTCAGTACCGCAAAGCCGAGATAGTCCCCAAGAAAAACAAGAGAGCCATAACTCATGCCAGTGCAGAGTAGGAGGGGATGGCATCTCGGCGCACTCAGTCCAACGGTGCTGGAGCTTTCTTCCAAGCTTCCTGAGCTCGTTAAAAAACTGCTTCTTGGAAAGGACATGTGAGAGCAAACTTCGAAAAGGCAAAGGCAGCGTAGAGGTGACTGGACTCAGGGCAGGGCTTGCTCAAGTGGAATTTCTGCTCAGAGGTACAAGAGCACATCCCCATGAAGGCTATGATGTCCTCTCTCACATCCTCATAAAGGTCAGGATCCTAAATCCCAAAATGTTGACTGATTACTGGCTTTGACTATTACTCGTGTTATTACTTACATATTTGAGATTTAGCAATAATTTTGTTCTCTCCTTGCTGGCTGACTTTTGGATTATTTTTCCCTTAAGGCATGTATCTGTGTGATCAGTCCAATGCCCTCAGATGCCATAGTAGTGTCACCTCATGCATTCATGAACTGACTTCAAAAAAATAAGGAGATGAACATAACAGAACTAAAGACCTACATTTGTTTTTCTTTCAATTTTTTGAACATTTTGTGGAGATCCACCTGCCTGTAATTTGATTTCAGCTAAGGCCTCCAAGCCACTTTCAGATTCAAGAGTCAATCAAAGATGTCTTCAGGAAAACATGAATCTCCAACCAGAAGGGATTCAAATTTGCTTATTCAGCATTTTTCTCCCTCTCTCTTGTTGTCACTATTTATTATTCTGTTTGCCATTTTCTTAGTCTCTGCTTCCCTCACCATCTCCCATTTCCTTGTAGTCTTCTAGCCATCATATGTAAATGCACCCCAGTTCTCCTGTGTAACATCTGGAAAAGACAACATGGAAAGGAAGTCTGAGGCTTGCCAAGAAGTGATGTGGACATGATGAAGTTCATGATGTGGACAGGAATAAGGTTTCAAACCAGAAAATTGCCATGCCACTGGCCTAGCAGGGAGTGGCAGCCTCTATTGACATCTGAAGCAAGGGGGCAGGGATGAAAACATCCTCAACGCCAGAGCAGCACAACCCTTTTGTGTACTCGCAGGTTAATGCAATGCATTTGTATGAAGGAGGAGGCACCTGGTGAGAGTGGGAGAACACTTAACCACAGTGATTAAAGTTAATTGGTTAATCACCTTTCATTAAGGGAGAAGAAAGTAAGCACAATAATTAGCAATATGGCTTGACATCTTTGCTGGATTGAAGGCTGAAGCCTGAGTGAATTTCAAATACAACCTTTTCAGGTTAGAGGAGATTAAGATCTCAAAGACGGGTCTTTTGGTTTTGATTTGGGGCAAAATAGGAACATGCTTAGTACAGGGCTGTAGGTCTGAAGCACAGCTCAGTTTAAGAACAGAATGATTGTTTTGCTCCTACTGTTTGAGGTATCCAGTGTGAGTGTGAGGACCGCCTTGTTAAAGTAGAAAACTGGGGCTGAACTCCAGTGATGAAGAAGGAGCACACTGCCCAGCTGTTGCCTTGGCTGTCCGGCAGGGAGATCACACGGGATGCTGAGACAACCTCAGGACTTAGTCCTGCATGCTCAGGGCTTGTGACTCAGAGCCATGAGACCTTGGCTAGCTCTTTGTGGGCAAACAAGTGCTCAACACATAAAAGATAATCTAATGAACGCTGCTCACTGTAGTGTTTATCAAAGTTTAAACATAAAAATTCTGTCACTTCTGGCAAGAGAGAAGCTTAATCTGCAAAGTCTGTGAAGACTCCCAGAAATGATTGGCCTGATGTGATAGAGGCCTCGCCAGTGACTCATCTGACTCCTTCCCAGTCCTGTCTGGTCACAGGATTTTGATTTGTAGACTCTGAAAAAGAATCCGATTTCTACCAACACCGTCCACATCTATGCCTTCAAGGGGAAACTGCTATAATTACTGTAGATAATGCCTCCTTGCTTGTATAAAGTAGTGTGCTGGGCACTCAGAAGACAGTCCAAGTTTTGGATACCAAAATGGATAAATAGTTTATAGAATAATATAAATAATAGTCAAAATTTCCAGTGATCTGCCACCTTCCTTCAAAGGAAAAATAGGAAATTACTTCTGGCATATGAAGTACAGGTTAAAAGCATACTTTTGAAAGCATTTCCAATACATTTGCAGATTATTAAAATCACTGTCAGGTACGAAGCAGGTATTACAAGTGGGCTCTTTCACTATGTTTACTTTGGCAGTTGGTGAATTGACATAGTGGAGATTTGCTTGCTCTGGGTGCTGCTAGATATACACAGTACCACTGCAACCTGTTCCACTAAATTCATTTTCTAGACAAAAATAGGAGGAGAAGAAGAGGATCTATGCTCTCTGTTTCGAGCTGTGGGACACAGGAAGACTGTGCCAAAGCCAGATACGTCAGTATAATGCTTTAAACAAAAGACTATCTTTTCCTACAGTTGTTTCGTAATTAGTTTTTTTACACAAGTGACAACTGCCTTCATGCCAAACTGGTCTCATCGGGAAAAATGGCAAAACTCCCAGGATGGCTAGAATTTTTCTCTTTATACAGAATTCATTGAGGAACTTTATATTTCTCCTTTTTTCCCCCTCATTTTTAATAGATTGGCACAAAAACAGTAATTTTAGCATTAGTAACTAATTATTTACAGGAGGGGCAGAATTTTTATTTAAAACAGTCAATTGTTTACTTCAAGAGCGCTTGTGTGTCACTGAGTCACCAAACCACAATTAAATTCTGGGAAATGGCTTATTGTTGAGGTTCTTGGGGTCCCATGACATGGTGTGGTGGGTCAGATTCTGATTCTCATTGGGGGCCTGATCTAAATTTGTACCCTCTTTACTCTTTTGATTGACAGACTGTAAAGGATTATGAAGTTCCACAAGATGTCAGTAGCAAAAGAAAAATCTTGTTGCCTCTGGTTGTGTTGTTTGTACATGGCAAATAGCAAGCAGAGTATTTGCTTTTCCCTTAAGAGTTTAAGGAGATGCTGTCTTTTCTGAGAAGAGCCCAGACAGAGTCTCGAGTAGTTTGCTTGGGAGACAAGACAAGGCGATAAAAATACATTATAAAAAAAATGCTGGAGGATATTTTAGCAGTTTCTGCTGTAAAACTTTCAGTAGGTTTTGCTTTTCACTTGCTTTACAAATAAACAATAAGATTTGTGTGTTGTGGTTTTTTTTATTCTTTTTTTTTTTTTTTTTTTTTTTTAGTCATGAAGCAATGCTGAATATTGGAGTAGCAATTAATTTAGCTTAAAGATTTACCATATCTGCCTGGCTAATGTCAAGAGACATAAAGTGATGGAAGAGATAGGGAATAAATTACAGGGAAGACAACAGAGCTGTTAATTCAGAAGGTCGAGATTTGCATGGGAAGGGAAAAAAATAAAAAGTAAAGAAACAAGCTGGGGGAGGAGGGGCTGGTGCTCGGAGAGGGTTTTGGAGCAGGAGGCTAAGCCGCAGACCCCGCCGGCCCGGAGGGGTCCCCTGCTCCCGCGGGGCCGCCAGAGGGAGCCGCCGCTCCGCGCCGCGGGGCCGGACCGGGCCGGCTCCGGAGGGGCCGGGGGTGGCAGCGGGGGCCGGCTGTGGGAGGGAGGCGGGCAGGGCACGGCTCTCCCCGGCGTCTCGACCCGCAGGGCCGGGCACCCGGCTGCCGGCTGTCCCCCGGGTCGAGGAGCGCCCGGGGTGTGAGGGGCAGGGGCTGCGCCTCGAGCCCCTGAAGGCGTCGAGGGCGCCCCGCCGCCATTTCGTGGGGCTGCTCCCTGCGGTGCCTCAGGTGCCCGGGGCGCGGCCGAGCCCCCCCCGGCGGGGTTTGCTGTTGAGCTCCTGCCGGGCTGCGAGGGGTTGATGAGCTGAGGTGAAACTGGCAGGCTGCGTCCCAGATACATTAATTATATGGTACATGCGGTCGCTGGCGTTCACCTGCTTTCTAATTCTGGTTTCGTAGTTTGTGCCTAAATAGAGCAGATGCGCCTGGTGTCCTTTCAGCCAGCTGTTGGGGGAAGATATTTATTTCAAGGACGAGGAAGGGAAACGCTCCTGGTGTGAAGAGACAGTGGCTGAGAGGAAATATGGACTGGGCTGTGGTGCTGAACATACAGGGAGAAATAAACAAAGAACTGAAAGAAGACAGTTTGTTAAAATGTTCAGGAAATCAAAGAGATTCTACCTACCCTTTAAAATGTCAGTTCCATGTAAAGATACATGTTTCCTGGTGATCATAATAAGTTGACTGGTTTTACATTGCCATCGATGGTTTCAGTTGTAGGCCCAGTGTTTCTTAGTTAAAAACTCTAATTAGGTTTTGTCTCTGTACTGGAGTAATACCTGGAGGGTTGTCTCTGCTGGGATTGGATTTGTCTGTCCTAAAACCACAGAGAGAGCTGGGATCATCAAACTGGACTGTTGTTGTTGGACTTTGAGTTGAAAAAGCTAAGCACATAGAAGTTATCTTTCTACCAAATGAGTAAAATGACTACTGTGTGTCTCAAAACTTTGTAAAAGTTAATAGGCTTTCAAATGATTGTAGAAGAATCAGTATAACTGTAGGCAGAGTATTTCTAATTCCTTTGAATCTTCTGTTGTTACTGAAGCTGAAAATAATCTGCATGTATCATTAGAAACTGTAAGAGAAAAGAATTAGTTCCTGAAGTTCCATATAAAGGAACTTCTGGAAAAAAAAAAAAAAAAAATAGGGAAAAGTGTTCCACAGAGTGGGCAGAAGCACTTTTTTTCTGCAGCTGTCAGCTTTTTGACCTTGCTTCCAAAGCCCTGTTACCCTCAGCTCCTCCAGTCCATCAGGTTTTGGACCCTGGACTTGGATTCATTGCTTCATGCCGTTTAGCAAGGTGCATTGAATCTAATATGTCTGTGTTAAGCCAGTAAATATGGACCCCATGGTATTCAAGATCCAAAATGTTCCATCCTGTTTAAATGTTAATGGTGTTCTACATATTTGCATTTATGGATGTATTACATGTGGGATTTTTTCCTTTTCTTGGCAGGTGACATTGGTGAAAGAAGAACAAGAATGATTACATATCTATAACTCCCAGCAGTATGTCAGGTAATCATATTCCATAAGAGCATCTATGCAATGATTTTTGCTTTTCTGGAGTGGTTATTCTTCAATATTGACTGCAAAATAGTCCATTCACAAGTTCACACTGCTGGAAATTTAAGTCTTTCCTCTACCCAGAGCATAGAGACTGGGACACAGCAATCTTCTCCAACAACTTTTCCCTGAAACTCTTACCCTATTTGGTTTTCTTTCAGAAAGCAGGTTTAATTTTGTTGTATGCACACATTTGAACTTCAGCTTTTCTGCTGAAGCTGCTAGTACAGTGGCAGTTTCTGCTGAGTAGGTTGGCTTATGTTATTTTGTAACATGGCTGTATCTTCTGAGGTTCAAAGTGAGACAGTCAATTTCATTTTACATGGATTACAAAGTACTCTTTAGATAATAATTGACCAGGTCTGCAAGTGGGCTGAAGATCCAGAGTGAAATGACCATTAACCATTTTAGGTCTCCTTCACCACCTTATCCCTGTCAGTTGTAAAGTATTTGAAGGCTATACAAGAATTAGCTTTGTCAAAAAATACATATATTCTATATATATATTTCTACAAAAATGCAGTTATGACACAAAAATCGTATAGAGAGGTTCAGACTTCCAGAACATGTTTTAGTGTTCACATAAGAAAAGAAAATGTGCTGCCGATACTGTTTGTCAATGGTGTTTGTCTCTTGAAATATGCATACGTAGGACCTTTTATAAGCCTGCTTGTAAAATGCAGCATGTTCTACGTAGAGAAAATCGTAACAAACAAGACTGAATTCCTGGTGTTTTGCTCAAGGAACAGTTTATTTTTACTGGCTGAGCAGATGAAATATCCTTTCCGTTCCCATTCTTTTTTATTGGCCAGCAAATGATAACAGCTGTATTAACCAACAGGGTTGGTCTATTAAGTTTTGGGTCCTTAGATGTGAGATGGAGAGTAAAATTTATGGGGAAAAGCAGAATATTAGTAAATACATAGTAAAATGAATTATTTGAAAAATAAAAATGCAAAGAGGTGATATTTGACTTTTGTTTTTGTGGCTTCTTTGCTATTGTCTGAAGCAGAAGTTAGGTGCAAATGAATGTAAGATGGAGGCAGTTGGCACCGAGTCTTTTGGTGGAATAAAGCTACGTGAACGTTGATAGGTGTGCCAGGCTCTAGATTATTATCACACCATGTGAGGGTTGGGAGTGAATTGGTATCCTCATTGGCAGGGCCCACTGGAGGGTTTTTAACATTGCTATGCAGTCAGTCTAGGCATGATAATGTCATTTAGCAAATACTTATTTCTGGAAGAATTTACAGCATTGACATGCAACAGTCTCTCCAGTTCTCTCATGTGCTTTTTTCTCATGTTCTGTCTTTTTTGACCTTTTAGTGCAGGGCATACTTTTGCTATGGCTTTGGAGGGAGTGATTAGTAGCTTGTGCTGTGTGATGGCAGGAGATGGGGATAGAAATGCAGCGTACCTGCTCTATCCTCAATTACCTGTTTGGGATGTTGCTTCCTATGGAGTGGGGTTTTATGGAGAATTCCCACTAGCATGTTAACCAAACCTGTCCCCTGGACTTTACCTGAGCAGGGCAGCTCTGTTAAGCCCACTGAAACACAGAGACTAATTGGAAGAGCCTGCATTTTTGGAATTGCATGAAAAAGAAGCGAGCAAATCAAATATGTGCAAAGAAAATAATCGCAGTGTGAAAAAATAAAGGTTCATTGTAGAAGATGGCTGTTGGTACAGCTGTAGATGTCCAGCACTTTTCATTATGAGCAGTTCATATTTTCTGTTTCTCATTATACGAATGAAATTTCCTACATGAGTGTGAATCTGAAAAGAAGCATAATTGAAATAAAAATCTTTAAAACTATAAAAACTGCATAAGTACTACAATCCAGAGCCAGACAGGACTCCTTCCCTAATGAATGAGAATGAAAGCTTAGATTCCGTTACTGAGTTACTGGAATAAGAGAGCAGAATTGCATCCAAAACCAAAACAGTTGCCTAAAATAATAGGCTGTAGTATTCTGATTTTTGATACATAATTGCTCTGCCCATGTTCCATTTTTTATTGCAGTAAGAATTTTTCTCCTGGTAGGCACTGCCCAAAAGCCTCCATTTTCTTGTGCAATCTGCAGAACGTTTTCTGACAGAAGGTTGTGTAATTTGGCCCTTGGTAGTAAGGCTAAGCTCTCCTACATTTTGCAGTTGCCATAGGAAAAATATTTTGTGTGTTTTGACGTCTCAACTTTAAAATCATGTATTAGTGGCACATCTCTATTTGTACGTACTTAGAGCTTTAAATAAAGAGAGAGTTCAAGTTTTCCAAAATTGTTTGGGGAACTTCAAAGTTATGGAAAGCATGGAAGGATTTCAGAAGTGTAGAAGCCCCTACTTTACAAGAGCATGAAATGAAAAATAAAAAGCAAAAGGAATGCACGAGGTATATTTTTTTATGCAGAGAGATAACCTTAAAAATAAATACTGAATTAATGAAGTCCAAATTACAAATGCTTTTTCTTAGAATGCAACCAAAATAGAGTTGACACAGAAAAGCAGATGGAGTTAATGAGCACCTAATAGTGTGTACCCAATGACATTAGAAGCTGACAAGTGAAAAGTGCAAGCTACAGGTTTTGTAAACATAGTGCTTGTCAGTATAAATTTGCCTAAAGAGTTTCATACATGTAACACCTAACTCAGATGATGGCCAAACGTTGAGATAAAACTGTCATTCTGTAGGCAAAGAGCTGGACGTAATACGTCTTGCAGTTTGAGCACCAAGTCCAAGATGGACACAGTCAGTTCTCATTATTATAGAATATCCCGAGTTGGAAGGGACCCATAAGGACCATCGAGTCCAACTCCTGGCACCACACGGGTCTATGCAAAAATTCAAACCATGTGACTAAGTGCACAGTCCAATCTCTTCTTGAATTCAGACAGGCTTGGTGCAGTGACTACTCACTGGAGAGCCTGTCCAAATGCGCGAACACCCTCTCGGTGAAGAACCTCTTCCTGATGTCTAGCCTGAAGCTCCCCTGCCTCAGCTTGACTCCATTCCTTTGGGTCCTATTGCTGGTCACTAAGGAGAATGGGTCGGCGCCTTCCCTCCACTCCCCCTCGTGAGGAAGCTGCAGACCGCGATGAGGTCTCCCCTCAGCCTCCTCTTCTCCAGGCTGAACAGGCCCAATGACCTCAGCCACTCCTGGTATGTTTTCCCCTCCAGGCCCTTCACCATCTTCGTCGCCCTCCTCTGGACACTCTCCAACAGTTGAATGTCCTTTTTCTACTGTGTTGCCCAGAACTGCACACAGTACTCGAGGTGAGGCTGCACCAGCGCAGAGTAGAGCGGGACAATCACTTCCCTCGCCCGACTAGCCATGCCGTGCTTGATGCAGCCCAGGATACGGTTGGCCCTCCTGGCTGCCAGGGCACACTGCTGGCTCATATTCAACTTGCTGTTGACCACGACCCCCAGATCCCTCTCTGCGGGGCTGCTCTCCACCATCTCGTCGCCCAGTCTGTATGTACAGCCAGGGTTGCCCCGTCCGAAGTGCAGGACCCAGCACTTGCTTTTGTTAAACTTCATGTGGTTGGTGATCGCCCAGCTCTCCGACCTGTCCAGATCTCTCTGCAAGGCCTTTCCACCCTCATCTGAGTCTACAACTCCTCCAAGTTTGGTGTCATCGGCAAATTTGCTCAAAACACCTTCTAGTCCTACATCCAAATTGTTTATAAAGACATTGAAGAGGACTGGCCCTAAAATAGAGCTTTGGGGGAGGACCCCACTGGTGACCATCCGCCAGCCTGATGTGGCCCCATTTACCACAACCCTGAGCCCTGCCCGTCAGCCAATTGCTCACCCATCGTATGATGTTTTTGTTTAGCTGTGTGCTGGACATTTTGTCTAGTAGGATCCTATGGGAAATTGTGTGAAAAGCTTTGCTGAAATCCAAAAAGACCACATCAGCTGGTTTCCCTTGATCAACTAGACGGGTGATCTTATCATAAAAGGAAATCAAATTTGTTAAGCTGGAGCTTGGGGTATCCCTGAAATAAAACATTTTTCAAATGAGTTGTCACACGTATAAATGTAGCAAAGCAAATCTGAAAGTTCAGCTTTCTTGTTTTGAAACCTAATTTCTTTAAATGTTCATAGTCTTTTAAGAGAAATGCTGTAGCAAATCTGATGCTTCTAAAGAACATCAGTAATGCATTTGGGGAATGAAGTTGCTTTGTTTTGTTTTTTAACGGAAGTAACTGGAAAATGCCTGCCTGAGTAGTAGCACTCCTATAGTTCATCAGCAGCTTTAGAGTTGACACCAGCAATTACTGTCCACTGAGTAACACATGGAAAAGAGTTGTGCTTAGAAATCAGTCCTGCTTCAGCAATAACTACAATTCTTTCTGCCATGTATTTATACAATAAAATAGAAAATTTTACAAGTTAGTAATATTTTCTCTTTCAGAAGATACAGTAGTTTCAAATAACTATGCGGTATAGTTCGTAACAAAGTTCTTGCTGTCTAAACACTCCAGTTAAGCTTCTGGCTGTGGTATCATTGTTTACTTATAGTAATCGAACTCTGGAGGCAGCTTTCTGAGAGTTTTCTCCCAAGATGCAGGGCAAGCCCCGAGACAGATCTCCCTCTTACTTCGTCTACTGGAGTGAGAACTGAAGAGGGAATTCAAGAACATGGACTAAAAATCAGAAAATAGTATTTGTATGATACAGTAACTCTGTTTCATTTCAGCTTCGTGGTAGATACGGATGGAATGTAGGGAGCACAGCAGTGGTCTCCGCGAAGTCTGCAGCAGCTCTTCCATTTACTTCAGTAACGCCAGGATTTACCTCTGATTTTACTTGGAGTGCGTTTGGTTTCATAACAGACCCAGACACTGTGCTGCTGCTCTCAAATATTCACAGTGTTCTATTTGGTAATGACTGTGAAGTTAGATCAAGATAGGAATCATGATAAAATGAAGTGCTTACATTAGGGATATCATTTAAATGTCATAAATGCATGTTTTCAGTAAGCGGAATGTAATATGCAGCATTTCTTGTAACAGGTCCCTCATTTGGAGAAGAAAATTAACCAGCTTTTATGCAAACAAATCCATCTGAAAGCCAGTATCTGGTGTTGTGTGTAGTTTCCAAGAACTGGGAGAATAGGGTAGGAAAGATACCCCCTTTTCTTCACGAGTCTTTTCACTGAATGCTAATTAGCCTGTAAACCTGTCGTTAATTCAGAGGGATGGTAGTTTATTGTGTATCATTAGTTAAGAAATGATTTCTTCTGAACTTCTATAATCATTTTCCTAGGATAGTTTAATTCCACGTAAATGACTGTCTGACACCTCTTTTTCCACCAGACCATGATAAAATCCGACCAACTCAAATGTATTATTTCTTTTAGTAATGGACTTTTTAGAAGGACAGTAAATACTTTAATATAAGGTTTTGTTATGCCAGGATTCAGCAGCTTTGTAATGAGCTTTTGGGGATTTTCAAAAGGTTAACAAGATTTATATTGTGGGATGTTTTTGCATGAAGCTATGAATCATTCCATGATGGCTCTTATTACTTAGGAGCGTATTTTTGAATATGCAGTTAAAAATATCACACTTAGTAAGTTCTAGGTTACAGACATTCTGGCTTAATTTTAACTTTTTTTTTTTCATTTTAAACATTAAGGTTTTAAGTGCTTGTATAAAGTACTATATAAATACAAAAGTTTTGAAAGGCAAGTAGTCTATAACATTTTGCACTGCTCCGTGCAATTCTCTAATGTGTCAGGGGTTTCTTTCCTATTATGGGGAAAAAAGGCTCTCGAAAGAGGGTTTTTTGTTGTTTTGTGTGTGTGCGTATGTGTGTGTATGTGGTTTGGGTTGGTTGGTTTTGTTGTTGTTGTTTTGGGAAAAGGAGAAGAGCTCACCTCTGTCGGTTTCTAAAGGTTTTTTAAGTTTCATACTTACAGCTCATGGATACCTGCTCTATTTTTCAGATCAGATGCACTTATTTATCAAAAAATACAGGTCTGGTTAAATTTCACAATGAGCAGAGAAAACAAACATGCATTTACTTTAGCTTTGCAACATCTGCTAGCCATTTTCTTAAGTATGTTTTTTTGTGTGTGTGTGGTAGTGATGATACTTTCTGCCTTTCTATGTTTTCAGTAATTCACCGGTATACTTAGTCCATTGCAATAGTAATTTTATTTAAACCAGAGGTGCTTCTTTTTTTTGTTAACTCATCTTTCTGAATTTCTTTCTGATGGGATCAGCATATTAAGTGTTTGAAATTTAGACTGCATAACACCGTCTATGTTACACTGCTGCCCTCAGTTAGAGGGAGTGCCCGGTGTCAATATACAACATGCTTGTTAACTTTGCAGGAGAAAAAAACCTGCCGAAATAGTTAATCATAAAAAGAAAAAATCCTTGTGTTTTGTTTCATTTTTCTAAGTCTTCTCTACTAGCCTGTAAACCAGAACACTTTCCTTTGCTGTGCTTGCTACCGGAGCAGCAGACTGCCATTTGATGTTCTTCATAAGCCTGACTCCAGACTGCTGCTCACTTCTTCTGCTTATATGTCAGACCAGTGAGCTCACGCTACTTGTCCTCCATATGTAGCTCTGCATGCAGAGAGGACTTTTGTTGTTGTTGCTGTTGTGCCAAGTGTAAAGCTGCTGGTGAACTATGGGGGAGCTACTACCCAGTCAGACGTTCACTGGTTATTTCCACGTAGACAAAATACCTTTTGCATTCTCTAAATGCATTTCTGATGTTGCTCTTTAAAAACATCAGATTCGCTACGGTGTTTATCGTAACGGAAGACAAACATTTAAGGAAATGTTTAAAGAAATCATGTTTCAAAACAGGAAGGCCAAACTTGCAGATTTGCTCTGTGTATGCGATCACTTATCTGAAAACTATTTATTTTAGGTCTGTCGCAAGCTTCAGTATATTTCACATTTTAAAAAATTCTCACATTCCAGTGTGCCTTTCTTGCAGAAGATACCTTTGATTGCATTATTTGGACAAACTTTGGGGGTTTGTTGTTTTTGTTTTCATTCATTTTTGTTGCTGTTGTTTTGTTTCTTCATTTGTTTTTGGTTTTACTATGTATTTATCAAGACTGCTGGCTGTAGTACCTCTGTTGCTATCTGACAACTGCTCAAACCTTGGTCCTGGAACAGGAGGTCTTATTTCAAGATGTAGATTCTCTTTCAGCAATTCTAAAAGTAAAAATGGCATGCATTAGTTCTTCGTCCTGAAAAAAAAAAAAAAAAAAAAAAAAAAAAAAAAAAAAAAAGAGCATCCATTTTATGCACATGTCCTCAGGATTTGCTGTTAACAGCATCCGTTCATCAGTAGGCAGGGGTGGAAGGTCCAGTGTGGGACTGAGAAAGGACCATACGAATTGATTTGAGGGCTTGTGGCCAAAGCAGTACTAAGAATCAAGATTTTCCAAAACCATGGTGGTGCTTTGAAGGGCAGCTTAGTTTCCCAAATGGTTTCACTGTGATTTACACATTTTAAAAGCTGTCTTTTATGGTATTTTATCCTTAATCTCCAAACAGTGTTTTGCCTTCTCACTTTTGTTTAGGTAAACTCTGAGGCAATAAAAGAACTACCAAACAAAACGTGAAGAGAGTAATAATCCATTAATTTTCCCATATGGATACAAGCAGTGGTCTGCAGGATGAATCCTGGAGAGGGATCACTGTCTCTTTTGACATCAGATTAATCTTGGTTGAAAACAAACAGAGGCAGTTCTGCATACAAAAAACTGGCAGGTACTGGAACTCCTTGCCATAGACACGAGTGCAAGAAGCCTGCACCAGAGGAGACTGGACTGGACTTCAGGGAGATCCCTTGTGTGTTACTACGGTGCAGAGAGGCTACAGGGACTGGGGAAATCCCTTAAGCTGACAGTCCCTGGAATTTGGGAAACTGTTGGTGGGAGCTGTCATGTACACCTGCTTTCTTCTTACTCTTCCCCGTGTATCCACTTGTGGCTGCTGTTGGAGAACAGAAACCCGGTGAGCCCCGTGGTGTGAGCAGTGCTGGCATGCTCAGGTGCTCCTTGTTCTCAGGAAAATACCTCCCCCGTCTTGTGCAGAGCTACCAGGGGCCAATACATTTAACATCTACATGACTGTATCGCTTAATGCCACTTTTCCAATGCCATTTTTTTCCAGTTCCAATAAGCAGGTATCTTACTGCTTTTTCCTGTATACCTTTGGCCGCTTGTTTCTTTCAGAATCTTTATTGCATCTGTAGCTGTCACAAGATCTCATATTCAAGTACAGATCTCCTGTTCATTTTTCCAGAGGGAGGGTTTCAAATAGCTTTTCATACCAAAACCCTGAACCATTTGCTTCTCTCTGCTCAGAACCTCCCTGTGGTTAGTTTACAGATGAGCTATCACATTCCTCTGGATATTTTTTTCCCTCAGATTAATTTTTTTGTTCTGTTTAGAAATTTGAGCATAACATCAACCCCAGGTTCTCGATAAGTATGTGTCCAGTATTACTTTAATAGTTAATAGAAATTCATTGTGTTTTTAAGAAGCAATTACGCTGCTTCACACTGAAGGGCTCATTGTGATACCTGTCAGCAAGAACTAGGATAAAGCTATTGCACTTTACGTTGCAAGTTTCTTAATGTTTCTTTTTTTACACACTAAGAACACTTTATAACATTTACTGTAATATCTGCACACTGTTCTTTCATAACAGTTTCATCAGAATATTGAAATATACTTCATGTTCAAAACCATGTTGTAAAGTGTTTTAGTATTTAGTATTTTGTATTAGTATGTAGTATTTAAACATTTTATATTATTGCCACTGCTAAAGGGAGTAAAGAGTGTAACAGTCCTGGATTAAATAATCCTGGCCCTGTTTATTTCCTCCAGCGCAGACATATGCACAAACATTTCTGAAATCCTGGAAACCACCAGTGGTTTCAGTAGACATCACTAGTTCCACCTTCTAATTAGAGCCCTTTATCTCTCCTGGTACACCTTTTTCTTATAATAAGTGTTATTCTTACATTCTAAAATGAAGGATAAAAATCACGTTCTCAAATATTTTATTTAGCATATTGTATGGAAGCATGTTTTGCGTATTTATAAATCAGAATCTGGTCGGTCTGGATTAGTTGTGCTCCAGCCTTCCCTTTATTCAAGGACCCCTTGAACCTACTTTAAAAGTTGGGAAACTCCATTGTGAATTGTTTCCATTTGATAAGGAAGAATAAGAAGAAAATGTTAGTGTTATTTGGGAGAAAGGGAAAGGAAGGGGAATGGGAAAGAAGAGAGGAGCAAAACAAAGGAATGAAAAGAAAATGCTGGGAACTGACAGAAAAGTAATGAGAAGAAATGAAACCTTAGCCTCGTCTGGCACAGATAGTTTTATCATTCCCAGCACAAACACACAAGCAAACTTTGTACGCCTTCAGTTTTAGTTACTTTGTATGCTTTAAAATGCTTGCACAAAACACAAATCTGGTTTTAATTTTGCTTGGAGGAGGGCTGTCCTTTAATTGTAGGGTTGGTTTTTTTTTTTTTCTTTTTTATTAAGTCATTAGGTGAAAATCATTCAGAGCTATTGGACTGAGTCCATGCAAAGCTAGGCAGCTTGGTCAACCTATTATGCACCCCTCAGTCCTAATCCTGATTACATTTGCCTTAGCTGATCTCTCTGAAGCCAGCCCACTTAGATGTCCTTAAATGCTTGTGTACTTCAATGTTAAAAAAATAAAAATAAATAAATAAATAAATAAATGAAATTAAACATGCTGTCGCACTTGCTGCTCAGTTCTCATTGAACTTCAATTATGAGAAGAGAGAAATGTTTATATAAGACACACTTCAGTTATATTTTGTTTTCCAATCAGGTAAGGCAGTGACAATTCAGAGACTTCTTCACCTACTGCTATTATTTTGATGAGCCACAAGTTGAAATTTTTACAGGGTGTGAGCAGTTTTGGAATGTAAAATACCTTTTTATTGTGAGAGGAAATGCCTTTGTAACTGTAAAAGAAAATAAAATAGCAAGCCTGTAACATCCCAGAACTGTTAATTTGTCTTTTGCCTTGAAAGCAAGTGATGTCCTGTTGCTGAGGGTGAAAAAGAAATGTTTGTGCTCTCCCAAAGAGTGTGAGCAGCATGGGCTGTGAGGAGCTGGGACTGCGTGGACACACAACAGCTTTCACCGCCAGCGGATGTAGCTGTCAGCTGGAGATACCACAGCATAAAGCCGTAACAATAACAGTGGTAATGCAAATGCCAGCCTTGGGAATAACAGGGATGATCCTGAGCTAAAAAAATGGGTGTAACTCTTAGGGTACATCAGGGAGGGTTTAATGCAGCACCCCTAGGGTTGGTTTGGTGAGTACATGGAACAAGCACTCTTCTGTCCTGTGCTGTATGCCCCAGGTTGTTGTCCGGGTGGAAGTTCAGGGTAGGTACACAGCTCATTCCAACAAAAAATGCTATAGTCCTGGCTGCCTGGCTACCAGCTCCTGTCCTTCTGGAAGAAATAAGCTATGATTGCCTTCTCTTGAGATGTATCTCTTCTGTACCACTCTTTGCAGAGTTGGTAGAAAAAATGCATCTAATTCTTTGAGATGAAAACAAATTAATTGTTCCACTGTTTTTATATCCTTTACATATTGGTATTCAGATAATAACTCCCTAGCTGAGAACAGGCCAACCTTTACATTCACTAATTAGGTGTTTTTATCGTGACCCATAATAAATAATTTCTGAGAATTTCTCCTTGTCTGTACTTTTAGTTTAGTTCAATGGGCCCTTCACTTGCTAAAAATCTGCTTCTTCTATAAAACAAACTTATCACTAGAGATACTCTGGTGGAAACCTGAGAAATGGTTTTGGACTGTTGACTGCTCAGGTGCCAGTTGTTGGTATGATATGCTGCTTTTCCATCTCTGAAGTTACTTGCTAATTCCTTCACTCAGGTTGACAAGAAGAGTGCTCGTCCCTTCCTATTAGTCCCTCTTCGCTCTGAAATAAGGCCTGTGGTTTTAGTCGTGATTCATGCCAGTAGGCCGTACTGCTTTCTGCTGTGATTATTGCCATTTTAACAGTAGCTGGAGGGAGAGAGAGAGAGATGCTTCTCGTACAATTAGGGATCTCATACACAATTACATTATCATCCTTTATAAAGGGTTTGGGTTTGACAAAATCAGGAGCAGATGTAGGAGATTTAAACTGCATTCTGATGGGAAGAAAAAAAAATAAACTTTAGACAAAATCAAGCAAGATATGTGGAAAGCAAAGTAGTAGAATAAATAAGGTAGCCCTGTAGCAAAACTGTAATTTAACATTTTAATAAGCTGAGTGGTAATTCTTAAGATATGCATATCTGTTGCACCACAGAAGTGGTGGAAAAGAAGACAAAATATGAGATCCATCAGTGCTAGTTACTTACTGCTTATCCTTCATCTAGTTAAATTTGAATGTAAAACATTCATTGTGACTAAAGAGAATTTGGGAAATAAAACAGAGTCTTGTAAAATTAAATAGACTCTAGCTAGCATAGGAGTCAAAACAGAAAAATTCCAGAGGGAACTAAAAGGAAAAGAATGGACAAAGCTGCTTGATACTGAGTTAGCTTTTGGGAAACTCTGACTGGGCAAATTCCAGATGATGGAAGTTGTAATAGGATCCGTTTATTCTCATAGCTGAAACATGTCTATTTGAAGAATCACAGAGATACTTTGCAAACACAGTAATTGGCAAATATCTTTTAATTTTGTTTTTAAGTTAAGGAGGGCTTTAGGGTTCTTTGGTATAGCTAAAAATCTGTAAGCCTTGTGACATCCTCTTTGAATCCTTAGGGAGAGAAAGCTTTACCATCACGATGAATGTATGTCTTTTAATTAAAATCAAAAGTAGAGCAAAGCCTCATAATACAAGCTAAAAGACAGCAAAGATGACCTTTCATAACAAAAGTAAAGTGCCGAAAAGGGATGTGGGAATTTTTCCCTAACAAGATTGCACAGCCTTGATTATGAATCGCTGATCTTGTTTCCAGTACTAATGCAAGAAATGAGTAATGGATATAACTGTGGTTTTTTTTGTTGTTGTTGTTGTTTTGTTTGTTTGTTTGTTTGTGTTTCTGTTTTGTTTTTGTTTGTTTGTTTGTTTTTTAACAAGGCAGAGGATTATATAGGATCAGTGGTCTTTTCAAGAAACTGACAAAGCATATAAATATCTATTTACAAGTGAACTATAGTACTGTCTATAATATACATATTGCACAGTCTTGTTTCACAGACTTAAAAATAAAAAAAAAAAAAAAAAAAAGGTATTATTCATCCAGGGAGATAACTAGAATGTGATGGAGAACAAGAAGGTGGAGAGTAGCCTTGTGCTGAAGGATACATCATCTGAAGTTACACAGCGCCTGGTGGCAGGGTCAGTAACGGGGCATGGTTCTCTCCCTGCCAAGAAGAGTGAGATGACCAAGTTACGTTCAGATCTTAAGGGAAGTTCTGTGCAGCTCCCAGAGGGTCTTACTGGAACAATCTAATATTTCCCTCCAAGTCTGAGCTTTTTATGAAGTCTAGAAGACATAAGAATGATACAATCATGAAAAAAATATTGTTTGTTGTTTTTTTTTTTTAGATGCCTAATACTTTCCTGTTACTTTCACTATTCTATTTTAAATCTGGTTATCCTCCTACAAGTGATACTCTCTTACCATATTTCCTGCATTTAGAGTAAGTCCTTAATTTCACTAAGAAAAAGAAGTTTGAACTAAGATCAGATCTGCAGAGCCAGGGGTAAGTAGGTAAGGTCAAATTCTGTAGTCATCCGAACTGGTCCTGTGCACTGAAGCCTGTGATGCCTAATAGTATCTCAGACAAACTCATGCTAAGGTTGTCCAACCGAGATACAAGGGGTGGAAGGAATGGACCGTAAACTTAAAATATCAGGTGAGCTTACACTCTCAGCAGGAGGAGAAAAAAAGAGAGAAAAAAGTATGAATTTACATTTAAATTAGCCAAGATATTGGGGAAGGCTCATATATATATAGGAATTAACATAGGATAGCAGTATTTAATAATAACCGTAATTATATCTTGTGAATTATGTCCTATATTAGCAATGTTCCCCTTAACAGAGCTCTTAAGATAAAACTTTCAGAAATACCAATACTGTTAGACCTGGTAATTGATATCCAAAGTTATTTTTAAACATTTTTCTCGGGAAATAACTGACTTAGCATGCATTTACTTGCTAATATACATCTGAATAACTTTACAAAGTGAAAAGTATGTGAAATTAACTCTTTGGCCCATTAAAATAACAGAATCTTACTATGATTAAAACCACAGTAGACAGCAGTCATGAAATGACTGGAATTTGCTATTTTCTATGTGTAAGTTAGAAAACTAATTTATAGTTGAGTTTTGGTGCATATAATATAAAATAAACTAATTTCCTTAATGTAAAGTACAGCCTCTGAGGTGTCATTTCCATTGCATTTAGTTTTACTGCCCAAAAATAGAAAATGGGCTATATTTAGCTTTATAGATAAATCCACTATCTCCGTTTCTGTTACACGAAGGAATAAATCAATTTACGAAAGTATTTTGACTAACCAGATCAAATCATGCTGCTTTAGTGCTGTTTCTTACCAACCCTGGACCCACTTGTCAGAACTCCTGTGGTAAAGTCGGCGCCTGATGCTCAGCTGTGACCACAGCCAGGGAAAGGCAGTAGGTAGCAAAAGCGGAACTGCTAAGCATGCCCACATAAGAGTGTCACACTTAGGTAACAGAGTGTCCCTCAGGTCAGCCTACGATAAGAGCAAAGTCAAACAAGGCTGAATCCTTGATGTTTTGTGTTTTAAGTATCTGAAAATTGTTCACGACCAGCCTCGACCTACAAGACCTCAAATGATCATATGAGCAAGGCAATAAATTGGTGGTAATTTGCCCGGGGGCCCGTGTCCTAGTTGAGAAGTTGTGAAAGTTACATCTAGTGTTAGCCTGGCCATGTAGAGCTGCCTACTTGTTTAGGCTTCACAGATGGGAACATTTTATATTTAATTGTGCTGAAGGGGAGCTATGGTGGCTGAATGGGCATGGCTGAAAGGCTCGGCATCGTACCAGTGCAGGCAAGTGGAGCTGCAGGGGAGTACCACGGCATCAGGAGAGATGGGGAGACACTTGATTTCCAAAACTCCACACCTGAGCAGGATTCTGGCAATGCCAACAGTTTGTAGCCCTTCAGTATTTGCCAAGCATCCAGAAAGCGGCCTCCTGTCATGGGACAGACTGATTCACCTTCCTGACAGAAACCAGGAATGGAATGTTGTGGGCATAGCGGAAAACCATTTCTGTAGGAAAAGACACTCCAAAAATGATGACATCCAGAGGAATGGACAGCAGCTTTTACAATGTCAATATGCTTCAGCTTGGACTAGCACAATTTTACAGCCAGGCCACACAAAAGCAAATTTTCAAGTCCTGTCAAGTTCCCAGGAGTATCAAAAAGAAGAAAAAAGGTGTAAAGGTAATTGGTATTACTATGCAGAGCACAGCAAATTGTATTAAAAGAAAAAAAAAATAGGTCGTTACATCTTTGTTTATGGTCAGGGATTTTGCCATTGGTAAACGCATTATTATGTGGGGGGTGTTTTCGTGTTACTTTTTTTTTACTTAATTCAATTTAATTTTATTTTGCAGCACAGATAATTGTGATTTTTAGTATTTCTCTTTATGTGATGTATAAGCTGTATGAAGAGCCCTGATGACAATGTGATGAGTGCTTACTGTTTTTTTTTGTATGTGTGATATCTAACATAAAATCATTTCCATTCCTATAGCCCTTTAAATATTTATTTATTTATTTCTCTTTGCTTATGGTCTTGATAAGCTGATCAAAAATCTCTTTTTGAACCTGAACTTTTTAAATAGTGCGTTTACTTGATACATCAAAAATACAAAACAAAGTAAAGCACTCATTTGCTGCTCTCGGGGTTTTCATCTCTTCCCTGTGACTATTTTCTTTGCCTTTTCTTCTTTTTTATTATTAATTGTCCCCCAAAGCTTCAGTAAGTTCACATTAAGAACTCAAATAAATGAATTTTTTTGTCATAAATGTTATTTGCCTCACTAGTCAGAATTGACCATTTTCTTTCAGATAGCTTTTTTTGTTCATATCGGAGCAGCGCTGAAGGAGTTCATTTTAAGAATCACAGTCGTTTAGCTATTAGCACAAATTTAGTGCTTAAATTATTTTAATGCCTTTTTAAAATGGGATAAATAGTTTTTTTGTTGTTCGCCTAAAAAATAATTCCTGTGTATTGGGAGGGAAGGAGGGAGAGAAGGAGGACGGAGAGACTACAGGTTGTTTTCTTTTATTTAAGTCTTGCGTCACTCCAGGAAGAAAGATTACAGTGTCAGGAAGGATATCACCTCATGAAAAAGTTAAACTGGTCTAAGTACCTGATTTCTTTAGATTTAGTTGCTCTTTACCTCAGAATGCCTCCTTGCTAACAGATGTCAGGTGTTGATCGCTTTAACGTCTTACTCGGGGCTGTCAGGAGGCTGCCAAACCCAGACAGTCCCACCCCAGAGTCTGCTAATTCTGTTCTACTGAGCTACATTAGCTATCTTTCTGCTCTATTTTTGAACAAATGCAATTTTTTACCTCAAAGTGTTCATGTGGATTTGGGAGAGGGAATGACTCTGAAAAGGTACACGTTGTAAGTGTTGGCAGTTACTTTCTCAAGAGATAAGCTGCCTAATTAAGTGATGTCTGCTAACTGGGCCTTCCAATTACAAGATATGGGAAGACTTAACAAATTGGGTTGTCTGGGTCATAGGAACTGTAATTGTGCTTAGCAATATTTATTCAGAGACTGTCTTAAAAGTTGTCAAACACTATTCAAGAACTTTGTTAGCCAGTTTGTTGGCAAACCTCTCAAGGAGCAGATTCTTTCTGTGAATAGACAGTCTGCTGCCTTCATTGGTTATGAAAACTGCAAGGAAATCCCATTCAGTTCCATTCATAGCACAAGAAAAAGCAAGAACAAACCCTGGATGATTCTTGGTCACGAACAATCAAGCTCCATGAACAACCCAGCTCTGTTAACCAAATATATTCAAGATGTCAAATATTTTAAGGGAGAACTGGATTTGTAGTGAATCTGAATGTTTAAATATAAACTATGACATTCTTTGTTATCCAAACAGACTAATGAGTTGAGAATTTCAGTGTTGAGAATTTCAATAAAAGGCACATCACACTGGCATTTTATGAGTCACATATAAATTCAGTGGCATGTCATAACCAAGGTACTGCAGGTTTTATGAGCGAGGCAGTTTTAGAGAAGGAACTAACTGACAAATGCTGAGAAAAGAGATGTATGATTGTGTAAATAAGCTCTTCTTTGGGTTCAAACAAGAGGCAGCTAGTCTGAAATCTGTGGCAAACCCAAATAAATTATTTTATGCAGGAAAACTGTAGCTCTTTTCCCCTCAACTGTACAATGTGATATTACAAATATACTGTAGACAAAATGACAATTTAGTGTCTTTGATTCCATTGAGACATATTCTATGAACTGTCAAATGCTTTTGTAACTTTACAGCAATAAAATTCTACATACTTTATTATTTAGTCAGAAGTAGAGCTTTCAAAATAAAATATTATAGACATATTTATATTCTGTTCTTCTGAGTGTTTGGTATTGGATTCTGATGTTTGAGGTTTTTTTTCTTAGTTTGTAACACTATCCACAAGGGTCGGAACTGAAGTGATGAGCAGATATTTAGATTCCTCAAGGAATAAGTTTGTGCTGTTGTGTTTTTGAAACATCATTTGGGGTCTCCTCTGGTCATAGAGCATAAAGTGAATGAATAAGGTAGTGCAAATATATACATCACAGAGAGGTTGTAATTCCCTTGAGCATGGAGATAGCTGTAGTTGCCAATTGATGTTGTGTTGCAGAAGACATTACTACTGCTTAGAAGTTGTTTTCACTATATTGTCTTCACGGATGTGTTCCATGTTACGTGGTACGAGTCCTGAAAGTGCAGGTTTGCATTCTTCTTGAGGAGCAATCCAATAATTTTTATTTTCCCATAACCTTCATTAGAAGTAGCTGAGAGAATGCCAGCAAAGAGAAAAGCTGTAAATAGGAAAGAAAAGTTATTTTGGAACATGTAAAAATGTGTCTTTAAAAACTACGTGCTGATAATATGACCATAGATAGCAGAACTTAGAAAGGTATAGCTGATCCTCGCCACCACATATTCAAATGTGCAAAGTTGGTTTTAGACTAAATTGTTTTTTGTTTTTTTTTCTGTCTGTACGCATAAAGGTTAAACACAGTGAACGTAAGATCCTTCCATTTGATCCTTCAGGAGCTGCTCTCTGCCCTGAATAATTTGAAGGCTCTCCAATACTTCCCACATCCGACGAATCTTTTGGAAGTGGAGGGTAGCAGCCTTACCTGCAGCCTCAGGGTAGCCAGTACTGTAGACCAGGGGTGCACAATTTAGAAGCAGACAGGAAAATGTGACTCTTGTGAGTAACATGCCACCTGCACGATCGTGAAGGTAGCAGAGAGACACAGCCAGGGTGGGTTACATTGAGTGATGCTGGGTTTTGGTGTTTTCGGGATCTTGGCTGTTTTGGAGTATTCTGCTGGATCATGCACAGGAATACTGTCTTTACTTAAAATTTCTGTGGGTTCATTTTTTTATTTTAGTAACCGAGTTAAGTCACAAGAGAAGTGCAGCTTAGTGGGACATTTGATTCTTCATAATTAAAAGGTTTAGTCAGAGAATTTAAAACATGAGTCTGTGAAGATCCGTATGGTCTACTGGAAGGCAGTCTTCCTGCAGAAACCTCATTACAGGCATTCTCGGGCTGCAGTAACGTCGCTGACTGCTCTGCTCTTGTTTCTGATGTACTGCAGGGTGAGTATTTCAATATGTTGGGGGCATTCAGGACTCATATTTAGCAAGAAAATTCTACTTTTTTTTGTCATAATGAGCTCACACCTCAGACTGTGAAGGGTTAAAACGTTGAATCTTCTTCTGCCACAATGTCAGAATTTCTGTTATCATTGGCCTGTCTGCCCGCAGCTGAGGTTTTATTCCACTGGTGATTAATTTCCATGTGTTAGCATAAGCAGACACTTGTGAACCAAGAAAATTCCAAATGTGATACTACATTGCTGAAGGAAGTGAAAGCTCAGTGTGACATGATTTGAAGACAAATCAGAATTCAAATTTGAATCAGAATACAAGATGAAAAAGAGTTGTAAATATTGTTTTCTCTTCCACTTTCAGACTTTTGATAAAGATCCATCTGTCTTTTATCACATGATTTAATTCAAAGTGGTACATGAGAGGGGCCTGCAGGATTGAACCATAAGAAATTCAAATTAAAATATTTTAGGAATATTTCAGTTTTAATAGCGATGTTAAATCTTTGCGGTCTTTTTGAACTGATTTGTTTCCAAGGGAACAGCAATCTGCAGCGCTATAAACCTCTTTATTGTTAGCACATTATAGGTAAGGGAACCTCATTCCGTGGCAGTGTTTATCATTCTTTTTTTTTTTTTTTTTTTTTTTTTTTCCTTTTTTTTTTTTTTTTTTTTTTTGGTCAGAAAAGGCTTTTTCTTTTCACCCCCTTTGCTTTTTCTCCTTGTTCTTTGCAGTTTCTTGTGATTTAATTGCCTCGCAATATTACAGTAATTCTGTGAAAAGTAGCACATACGACACATTTCAAAGTATTATTGACATAGCAATAGAAAACAAATAATGTCTGAGGAATTGATCTTGGAATAGAAAGAAATTCACAGCCTGTGCCACATCGTGATACCATATCCTCAGGTTTCATCCTGGCTGCGATGGCTCTCTCTACATATGGTCTCAATTCTGTTTAGTTTTTCAATAACAAACCTAAATCGAAGAGGGAGAAAAACAAGAGAAGAGAAAATTTTGCCTCATCAGGCAGAGAAAATCCACAAGGGGAAGGAATTCCCACTGAGAATTTAGAGTTCAGTTCTCAAAAGCTTTTTTGGGTGGTGCAAAAATATCTGGGTACTCTGCTAACCTGTAAAATGCAGCCTCACATACTTGACAGCTGCGACATAAAGTGCTGCTAGTTTTAAAGGAGATTGTTTCGTGGTAAATGAACAGCCCCCGTATTGCACTTGTGGAATGTTTTCTTTCTGGGGAGCGTGGAGCAGTGAGCTTGGCAGGTTGTACGTATTGCATTTGTGTGTACTACGGAATTACCGACCAACCATATAAATGGGTATGGGGTTGGGGTTTCTGTGTAAACAACTGTTGCAAAGTTTCTTAGGAAACACAGGCATGTTTTTTAGGATGTGCTGCACATCCATTCTAGAAAAATCCGGTCTTGCCTAATACATGCCTTTTATCGCAGACAATATCCCTGTTTATAAAATCTACATCATGGACTTGATCTAAAAAAAAAATTAACTGTTAATGTGTGCTTTTTCACACTGTATTACACAAGTGTAATATGTGAGCCAAAACAAGCAAAAAGCTCTGCCTACTCTACTCCGGCTGTTGTCACATAAATGCATTTCTGAAAGTGTTTCATTACTGAAACGTAAAAGATTACCAAAGAAAATAGCAAAACAATTAGCTTATTGATAATACTTAAGTAGCGCTCCTTTTGCTGATTAACTTATATTATTTCTGAAGTTTCCCACCTGTTGAACTCAATAGAAATTACCTCCCCAAATCACTGAAGTTTAAAAAAGCTGCTTTCCCATAACTGCATTACCAGGCAATAGGGAGGATTGGACGTGTGTGGAAGGCTGGGGAGATTCATGCATGTAATTCTGTAAACCAAAATCAATAAAGCTGATGACAGATTAAGTTGCTAAATTTCGTAAAACTAGACTACTGTTTGGGTCATCAACACAGCGCTATTGGATTTTCTGTGGTTTAATGCTGAAAAACAGGATTATTGATTTTAGGATTTTCAGCGTATGCCCTCTGGGAGTTCTTAAGCAGTCTTTATAATGCTTCACACTTAAGTTGACAACTACAGTGACATAACTGTGTCCTTGCCTTAGTAATCATTTTCTAATCATATTGGGAAGGGCTGGAAACGGTTTATAAAATGATTATTGTGGACAAACAGTGGAACAGGAGGCTTGTCGAGACGTCGCTTCTTTGTCTGGTACTCATTGCTACCTGTCTGCCATCTTCCCTTGGAATTAACTTACAGTCACAGATTAAGACCTTTGACTGTCATAAATCTGCTTCCCAATATGTTTGACTGGCAGGGGAGTTCACAAGCCATCCCAGTATAAATAGGATTTTAGCACATCAGGTGCTGCTCCCAAGTAAAACGGGCTGTTTTGCAGTCGACTTTGTTGGTGTTGTATATTCAGTGCTCCTTTCCCATTCCATGTGTATGCATGCCTGTGTGTGTGTGTGTGTGTGTGTGAAAAGTAGACGCTGAGATAGGGTAACAAAATGAACTACTGTATGCAAGAAATATATGAAGTGCACCCAGCTGCTGGTAGCAATTGCTACATGCAGTCCACTGATTATTGCACATATATCGAAGATAATCAGGGTTACAGCAGTTGTGATGCTCAGGTCCTGCACAGTAACAACATATATATGGAACAGGCCTGGGCGGTGAATCAGCCTTATACCTGTAGTTACCCTGGAAACGTGTTTAAAAGCGAGTACTCTGACATGGACATGGCCCTGAATCAGTACAACCAACCTGAATATTTCACCGAAGAAAAACCTACTTTTTCTCAAGTGCAGTCGCCATCGTACTCTCAGAAGAAAGGTAGGGGCAATTTATTTAAATAACAAAAAAAAAAATCTGTTTTTGTTTTTGTTTTGCTTTAAACTTACAGTTGCATCAGTTGGCTCAGATACATCTTTGAATGTGAAGGCTGCCTGTTCAAAATTGAAAGCAGCAGTTACATAGGTTGCTAGGTGATCGTAAGGTTTTCTGTGAGCATTGAGGATTTCCAAGCACTTTTTCTTAATCTATAAAAGACATTTTCATATCTGTTGCTTGCTTTCTGCTTTTTGTGGCTATTCAGTTCATTTACTATTCATCGGTGAGCTAGATAAGAAAGTTTCTCTTCTGAAATGCCGTTGTTACATATTCTTCATCTTAAAGCTGTGTTTTCTAGTTTCCTGCAAACAATTTGTGTGAGTCCTCCTTGCCAGTATATGTGAACTCTGTTTACTCAGCAACTCAGGCAAAATATTTTGAAAATACATCTGTAAATACATATGGGAAAAATGATTACATTTAATAGAATAACTCTCTTTTAAATGAAAACCATGCAGTTACTGATTATCCAAAGCAGAAAAGACTGAAAATTCAAGCTTCTTTCTGTGCAACAGACTGTTCTGAATCCAAAAAGTTGCTATAATCAATATGTTTGTGGGAGAGAATCAGAGTGCAATATCAGCTCCCTTTGGACTGAATCCTTGCTTGTTTTTAGAATTTCTTCTTTCTTCTCTCAAGTAAACAAAGCAGATATTACTTCTCAGAAAGAGCCCCAAATGCCAACAAATGCTTGAAAATCTTTTCAGTGTTATTTGTTCTGAAGTCAGATGAGCAAACTGATGCATACAGAGTATACATTCTCATGTTTCTTTAAAATCGCATAATTAAAGAATAAACATACATAGTCTGTTGTATCAACATAGTATCCTTTTTCTATTAAGACCAGATTTTCTCTACGCAGTTATCCAAAACGCCAGTGAAGCTGATGGAACTAGCTAGATAAACACCATTTACTATTTTTGAAGTATCATTGTAGTCAAAAGTAGACTGTTTAATATTACAAACATGGAAATATGAAATACATACCTTTGTACAGGCATTATTCGTTAGCACTTGGTGCAATAAATGTATACGTTAGATAGAAAAATGTCTTAATTTTATTCTTTGAATAGCACTGTATTTCATAATGAAGGAGATAGTAAAAAAAAAAACTGTGCTAGGAAGCTGTAAGAACATGGTCAAACTGTAGACTAAATGCAGTTGAAAATAACGCATGTTTTTGTACTGTGCAACATTTTGAAGGCTTTTTAATGCCATTTACTCTTGGGTTTTAGCTGAAGAATTTATATCTCTTTCTAGAATTTTTTCGTGTCTCGTTTTTGGTTAAAAAAATATTAAACGGTATCAACTTAATAGAGACTTGCTATTGCAAAGTCAGTGAAGGAATATGTTTTTCAGAATGTTAAAGGATCTTAGTAACTGATACACCTATATCAGAGTTTTAAATGAGTTTTTTCAGTACAGTTTGTATGCTGATACAATTTATGTTCTGTTTAAAGTTTTTTACTTGTTTGGTTAAAAGAACTGATTTAACCACTTGTCTGCCCGTGTTTGCTACTACCTCGGTTTCACGAACAATGCCAGTGAATTTGGATGGAAGCTGTCTCAGGCAGGCTTTTAATTGATCATTCATGGAGATAGAGCAACGTTCTTTGGACTCCTCAGAGCTGTGCTGCTGTGCTAATCAATACAAAGTTGCATCCCTTCTGTCGAACCTTTGCAAATGCTGAGTTTGTTAAGCAGACCAGATCTAACCGTGTGGGACATGTGCATCTTCTCCATCTCTTTTTTTGTTTTTTTTTTAATTTCCATCTTTTAACCAAGCTATCGTAAAACTAACGAATCTTTTAATCCTGTCCTAAGAACAGAAGGCTCCATACAGGGCATGTGTGCCTGTATTGATCCAGAATTGATTTTGAGGGGAGAAGAGGGAGTTTGTTAGAGAAGCCTTGGTAATAGCCCATTAAAGCAAAATTAAGTCCCTAAGCAGGTGTCCATGAGGAGCCTTCATTGTTGCAGTTGGTACTAACTTCTGTTAGTCCCCTGAAATTCCTAGTAAGCTTAAAAATATTCCGTCTGTTCAAATCAGGTTGTACTTTAAAGCAGCAGCACATGGAGGCTTTTCTTAGCAAAACTTTTTCTAGGTTTTAAGTAGTTAAAGTCTCTTCCATCTGGGAAGAAAGAAACATCAGCATTTTATGCTGAAAAGGGTACGTGGATATAGGGGAGTTTAATTACTTCTCTGTCTTAATGTCACTTTAAAAGAATCGAGGAAGTAACTTCAAAAAACAAGAACGAAAGACTCCAACAAAGTGTCACTAAAGGGAAGAAGTAAATACTTTGACAATATAGCTAATTATTCTAAAATAAACAAGAACATTTAAGCTGCTCTACTTATTAAAGTACATTTGAAACTATAATTTCCTGATTATCTGTCATAAATTCGGATGAAATTCTTGAATTTTAAGGAAAAAAAATGTATTCTGGAAATTTAGGAGATGGAGGTGTGGTTTTAGCTTTGCATCTGCTTGTTGCCCCAGGTCTTCTGTGCTGTACTGTACTGTGCTAAAAGATAGCACAGTATTTGTATAGGAGCTTGCCATTCTGTTCAGGAACTGCTTTTGAACCTTTCCTACCCCAGAAAACAGACGACAAGATATACTTTGTTTTCAAAGAAAAAAAACAGGGCTGATGTTTGTGAGAACAAGGTACTATTCCGGGTTCTGTCCCGGTGAGTTTACACTGGAATATTTTATCCCTCTCCCAGTGCCACTTGCAGCCCTGCATGATGGATGGATGGTGCTTGTTTTGGCGAGCCCATGCCATGTAACCTTTGAACAGAGGCTGAGTAGCTAGCAAAAACGTCCCTGCATCAGCTCACACCACCTATACAGTAAGGAGGAGTACCCCGTGACAGGATAGAGATAGTGCAGTCAGGAAAGTACCAAAGAAGTATCTCCAGAAACCTCCGTATCCCCACATTTGGGATGTGTGCAGTATTTTGGCCATTTGGACAACACAGAAAATAGGTCTGCAAAGTTAAAGCTGGACTGAGAGCTGGATTTCACAGACAAAATTAACAAAAGATGCTCACTGCTGTCTATGAAATTAAGTTTAATTCCAGGTGCTGTGGAGGCGGACCAGAAGTTACTAGATCTGACTCCAAAACATACAGATTTGCAGGCTAAAATTCTTGAGTCTTGCTGTAGCAATACAAGCTACTCATCCCTATTTGTTCCCTTTTTTCACAGATGTAAGGTTGAAGTCGATGCCATCTTTTTAAGGGCCTTTGTATGCTGAGTGAATGGGGCTATGGAAATTATTACTGTAATTGTAATTATCATCAGTATATCCCTTTATATTTTCTCAAGCAGTTTGCATGCAGCTAAGAATACAAACTGTATAGCTGCTAGAGTATGCTACTAAATTAGCCCAAACTGAGTTATTAGCAGTGTGAACATGTAAGGGTACTTTTTTAGCAGTATGAAGGGTACTTTTTGAATAGCCAAGAAAACACTACATGGGGGTTGTGTCAAAATATCTTCCTATCAGTGCAGGGAGTATGTATGCATATAATGAAGTTACAGAAAGGCTGAGTATTTTTCATCTTTGGCTCCTGCAGGAGAGCAGCTCGAAGTACGTTAACAATTAGTTAGAGGTTAGAAATGGTTAGTTTTGCTCTTGACCACACATCTGAAGTGGTAGCTGTGATCAGAAAATTGGCATCTCTATTATCAAATCATTATGCATTTGGAATTATATCCTTTTTTTTTTTTTTTTTTTTTAATAAAAATGTCAGTGGAAAAGTGTTTTTAGCTCCTTTAGTGTAACCCTTGCACAACCAAATGAAGGATGGAAGAGTAAACTAAGTCATACTTTGTTTTTATTCCAGTAATAAAACCAATATTCATTGAGATTTCTAAATAAATAAGTTACTTGGGATACTAAAGTATGGTCTCTAAAAATATTTAAAAATCTTGGAAAAAAAAAAAAAAAAAAAAAAGGTCTGACTCTTGAGCATTATCTACAGTATGCATTTTGTACCTGTAGCTGGTAATGGATGCATGTGTGGTACTGAGCACAGCAGTTTATGTGATAACACAGTTTGGGCTAGAATATTTTCAAGCACATCTGGACAAAATACACTACTGTTGGTAAGGTTTATGACTCAACCCAAAGATTAGAAAAGAGAAAAGAGACTATAAAAAATGTTCCAATTTCTAGCTTTACAGAATTTCTTTCCAAATTTTAGTAATTCCATAAATGAAAGAATGTCAACAAAAATCAAAATTGTGGACAAGCAAGCCAGGTAGCTACCAAGAAGTGTGAATCACGAATCTGTTTAAAAACATTCTGTGTGCTTCCAAGCTTGAAGGAGAAGTAAGCAATTTTTCTCAGTGGGAGTGAATTAAAGAAAGTGGGAAACAGGGATCAGTGTATCAGCACAGCCTTTCCGATCAATATCGATAGTTGTACAGACAGACAAGAATGGAGTATGCTTTTTTCAGCTTTGTGTTTTGTCCAATAAACATGCTTTAAACTTCTTCTACACAAGTGTATCAAGGATGATATCTGGATGGTTCTTGTAATTTTCTTATGCTTTGCAAGGAGTTACAGCACGACTATGAAATCGGTAGAACAGCAGTATGAATTTTCTTTTCAGTTCTAACACAGTTTGGGATTCTCAAGGTAGTAATTAATTTCTTCTTTTTCATTTGGGTACTGCGGTGTCTAGTACATGAATACTACCTTGTGAATAAGTCTAAGCTCCTCGTTTTAGTGAGTGGTCTCTAGTCATGCAAGCCATACCAGATGGGGAAAAATTTCAGAGAGTAAATTCAATACAGGACTGTGCCATTGTGCAATGAAAATCAAAATACTGAATAATGGTCTTAAACCACAAGTGTTCTTGTGCATTAGAAAAAATGTCTTTCCTTACTTGCAAGGAATAAGCCTATGGTGGATCAGGAACAATCAGATAAGGAACATCTGGTATATAGACATGATTTGTTTGTCGGTCTCACATACCCAGTTGGACAGTCGAGCACAATCTGGGCCCTAGAATTTCTGAAGGGGTGGTTTACTCCCAGAGCCAATGTTGCATTGTGCGTGCAGACAGGCACCTTCAGCTGTAAAGTCCATGCAACAATGCTTTAACAAAACTAAAACTTGTGTTTTACTTTTCTCAAAATGTGCTTTTTATAATGTGTGCCAGGGCACAAAGAAAAAAAAAAGTATCATTTTTCAGGGGTTGTTTTCATTTAAATAGCTTTTCTTTGCCTTGTTACAAGGGGGCAGAAATAGCCACAGACTGTCTCTTTGTGTCCTGCCAATCTGCTCTACTTTGCAGAGTGTGCATTGATGTGTCGTTCCCACAAATGGTGATTCGAGAATGTGGGCATGCAGCATTAACGACACCGGCTGCGTGACTGCATAGCTTAGCAGATCTCAGTCTGTCCTTTCAGCTGCGGGGGCATTTTCCTACAGAAGGGACTTGTTTCTTGCCATACCACTACAAGGAGTGTTGCAATTTAAAAGATACCGTAGATCACTGCCAAGATTGGTTATAGTGGTTTATACAATACACTCTTCTGGGATAGGGGCGATGGTCCTGCTGAGTACTTAGCCTTGTCAAGCCAGTAAGATTAGGTGGGCTGGCAGGTGGGAGTCTGGAGCAAAGGAGTTACCGGAGGCTGCAGGGAAACACCAGATGTGGCAGGTTGAGGTCATTTGTTGGTGTTCTCCATTCAGAACAAAGATCCAAAGTGGGTGTTGGAATGACGACGACAAGTCATACTTGATACATAAACAGTCAACTTTGAGGGTCATGCTGGATGTACATGATAGTCCATGAGGATGCTAGACACAGGCTTGAAAGACGAGGGAGCAACACTGGCTATTTCTGCACAGTTCAGTGAGGTGGGTGTTGCTTTGAATGACTCCATTTAGCTATGTACTTCATAGTCTCTGACCAGGAAATACAAAATGAAATATAAACACCAGAAATAGGAACCTACCTACTGCTCCCATAAGATTTGTCATCAGACACTCTTCTGTAGTTAGAGAGCACCTGAGTTACTCTACCCATATAGAATTTTCTTCTTCCACATAGGAGTTTCTATTTTTGGTCCAGGCTTACTGAACACATGTGAAGCCAAAGTGCTTGCTGACATGAGAGACAAGTCTTTATCAGTCTACCCCTCCTCTCTTTTCCCTTAGTGCTGCAAGGAGCAAGAGAAGTCTGTTGCTCTGCTTCTTCAAACCATTCAACACCAACACACAGCTCTGCTGCTGTCCATGACCTCGCAAAGTATCTGCCTTGCACTGTTTGTAGCTTCTGTGCTGGCACCCAGTTTAGAAAAATACTGTTGAATTTTGTTCCTACTGATACTGTTTCTAACTATGAGTAGCAACAAAAATGTACTGGAGTTGATTGTCTGCACTGCCAGACAAATGAAACTGCATTGAATTTACTCAGATGTCAGACTGGATATTTGCAACTACTAGAAATTATTTACAAAGTGAATGTTACAATTTGCAAGAACTGAACATAGATCCCCTTCTTCCCCGGCACGGTCTGTTTGTCTGAATCATGTATCTTTTTAAAACACTGCTAAAGGTCCAATTTTCCTGCTTTCCTGCAGCTTCTGACCCAATGAATTGTTGTAAAGAACATTAAAAAAAAAAAAAAAAAAAGTGTGGATATCACCCTCAGATTTTTAATAGAATTTTTTTTAAAAAGATGTTTATTGTGCATTTTTATTGCCAGTGATTTCTTGGAATGAAATTTTTCTATCCATGTTTCCTGTTGAATCAGTCAAAGAGATCAAACTGTGTGTTTATCTTGTGCCATGGGCGCAGTCCTGAAAAAAAAAAAAAAAAAAAAAAAAGAATGTGCTTACATATAGGGATTCTGTTTAATTTCTGACTAGGACTGCCTGTAGATTGCTTTTCTGCCAGATTGAGAACTGCTTGCCGAGTAGGATAAAGCCATGAAACTCCAAGGAGATGTCCACCAGCGATCACATGTGCAGACTACTGTATGTATTTAAAGAAGCAGTTTAAACACGTTGTCTCCTGCTGCTCCAGTAGAACAAAGCTGCCATTACATGAGCAGTGCTAACCAGATTATATACTTAATGAAATATCAAGGCATTTAATTCAGAAGTATTTCTTAAGGAAGCAAGCCAGCAATACTGAATTTTAGAGGGCATAGCCTATGCTTCAACTAAGTCTGCCTTTCATGAATAGCAATATCAAGAAGCCATTAATTGTTACAAGAAATTTAGCAGAAAATGCTGTTTCCCTTCACTGATGCTCCTTCTTCCCGTGTCAGCTCCAAGTAGTGTATGTGTTGCGTGAACAAAAGGGGGGCAGGCGGGGGATAATAGCCTCTGCTAATCCTCCACAGGCATAATGTTTGTTATGGAGCCAGGGATGTAAATTAGAATCAAAACCCTGCTGTCTCTTCTTCCCTCAAGGTCACAGAACCAGATCCATGCCCACCAGCCTTTACCCAAGTTCGTAATGGGGAAACGTAAATCTGATGCTTTGCCATACTGAAGACTGATACGATACATCCTGTGAGATCTTACTGATGTATCGTATCAGTCTTGATGATGTAGACTGCTCACACCAGCAGTCCTCTTTCAGACTCCAGTAGGAGTGTTAATAAACCTAAGATGCAGAAGGGTGGGCATGGCTTCAGAGTGGTCCTGCGTTCCAGCATTACCTGAAGAGGTTTATTTGTCTCTCTGTAATGTGCAGGTCTGATAATAACTCAGAATTACACTTTCATTCAAGCTGTTACTGAGCTGACCCTCTGGCACGTTGGTCACAGGAGGATGAGAGACATCCGCCTCAAAAAATCCCCCAACAGCCTTCTGGTGCTGTGAGTCGTGGTGCTGGTTGCTCTCCGTGTGCCTGTGGCCTACCAAGCCCTACCAAGGCAGCAAGCTGAGAGTCAGGTTTAACGTGTTGTGCTGCCAGTGGGTTCAGCAAGCCAGTGGAAGGGATGATGTTACAGTCAGCCACATCCGAAGGACTCTCTCACTGCACTCATAAATTGCCCTCAGCAGGTTTGCGGATGATGCAAACCTGGGAGGATGGCAGATGCACAAGGTGGGTGTGCTGCCCTTCAAAGGGACCTGGACAGGCTGGAAAACTGGACAGACATGGACATGCTGGAGCAAGTCCAGTGAAAGGCTGCAGAGACACTGAAGGTACTGAAACATCTGACATAGGAGAGGCTGAGAGAGAGGCCAAGTGTTCAGCCTGGGGCAGAGAAGGTTCTCAGGGAACTTCTCCATGTGTAAAAAGACCAGATGGGGGTGAGTGGTGAAGACAAAGCCAAACTCTGCTCAGTGATCCCTCGTGACAGGACAAGAGGCAAAGGACACAAATAGAAATACAGAGAATTCCATCTAAGTGTAAGAAAATAACCTTTTCTTCTACTGTGAGGGTGGTCAGACACTGGCACAAGTTAACCAGAGAGGTTGTGGAGTCTCCATTCTTGGGGACAGTCAAAACCCAATTGGACACAGCCCTGAGCCGTGGTGTCCCTGCTAGAGCAGGGAGGTTGGACAAAGTGATCTCCAGAGATGCCTTCCAGCCCCAGCCACTCAGACATTCTGTGAAGTACTCACTGCTCCTCAGTAATTTTACAGGGTTACATGAAAGCTCCACTTCCCTCACTCTCCTCAAAGTGAATCTGAGGTCTTTGTGTTACATTTGTACAGAGAGGTTTTTCAGAAAGAAAAGTTATGTACTGTAACTCCATTAATTATGAACTATGGCAACACTTACTTTGAAAGGTTTGTATTTTACTCCATTTCAAAGTTCTCTTTGGTTCAGAATTACTTTGGTTACCATCAAAACTGGTTTTTTTGTTGTTGTTTTGCTTAAATTGAGAATATGTCTGTATTGTCAAAACAAATGGTGTGGGAAAAGAACTAAGCATTGCCAATGTTTTTCATAGTAGTAATATTTGATTTCACTCATCGGCTGTCTGGTGAACCACTTCAGAAGAGAAAATATTCTCACACATGCACATACACACACACATATTTGAATGCCCACGTATTTTGCCCTAAATTCAAGCTATACTAAATGCATCTGTGAAACACACCCAGGTAAGTTATGATCGACACAGCTTTTGTGATCTGTTGCTGGTACTTCTGGAGCCACACCTGCAGAGCTGTTTTGAAACAAAGGCACTGGCAGTAAATATTCTTACTAGCAGGCCCCTGAGTCACTCTGCAACCTGGAACCTCATCTTCAGTACACAAGCATATCAGGTTTTGGTGAAACAGAAGAGAGTAATATAATCTATATCTTACTGTTATTTATTTTTTTCACATCAAAGCCTTTGAGGTAAAAATAGATATATTTATTTTTCCGAGGTAATACTTCATTCAGGAGAGAGCAATCATGTTCTGACTTGTCCCTCTTGACCAGTAGATGCTGAAACAATATGAAAGGTGGAAGATAACTTCATACTGTGTTTAAATACTTCTGTGATATTGTTAGCATGAATTTTTTATTCAGGAAATCCAATGAGTTGAGAAGTATGGGGCTAGTAGACAAGATCTGCAGTGAAAGTTACTATGATATTTTTATATCGAATGTATCATATCATTTTATATAGAGTTTACATACCACGTCCTCTTTTTCTTTACAGGGTATATACCCAGTTACTTAGACAAGGATGAGCTATGTGTAGTATGTGGGGACAAAGCCACCGGATATCATTATCGCTGCATCACTTGTGAAGGTTGCAAGGTAAATGGCACAGTGGGAAGGTGGGAATCAGAAATAGCTCTCCAGCTTCTCCATTTATACAGACTTCCTGAACTGTGCTGTCAAAAAAAAAAAAAAAAAAAAAAAAAAAAGCCAAAGTTTAGAAGCGAATAAGAACATCCAGTACTGATGATAAGCCATATCTGGCTCTGCTGCTGATCTTCATATGCATAAGGAATATAGTTGATTTTTGCAGTGTTTGCTTCTGCAAAGAAGACAATGAATTTAGACTTTTTGTTGTTGTTTAACTTAGCTTTTTCATTTCCATTTTTTTTTAATGCTTCTTTGGCCATGTTCTCAGCCAGTGTACATCAGCATCCTCCCAGGAACTTCAGTGGAGCTATTTATGCAATAGCTGAGATTCTGCCTATGGCCATGATGAGTCTGTAGTGATTAACAGTGTTCCAGTACCTCTCATCATCACTGCAAAAAAATAAAAACAAAAGTGCCTTCCACATGCTCATACAGCAGTAACATCCATCACTTCAGGAAGCACTGAAACCCAGTCAAAACAGATGTCACTTTTTTTTTTTTTTTTTGCTTCTTTAATTTAACAATATTGAAATGTGCTTTCAGTCCTAAATTGCATCTCTAAAGCTACATGAAAAATGAAAAAAAAGCATTGCTTTGGGTAAGTAAATTAAGAAAAAAGAAAAGAAGTAACACAGTCAGGCACATTTTACATGATTTCACTGCCATAAATTTGCCTGAGTAGCTTGAGATCCTGTAAGAAAACTATTCTTTCCTGTGGAAAAAAAAAAAAAGTTCTTCTAAACAAATGTGACCACACATGTCATGCACTAGTGTCATGGGACTAAGCCACAAAAGTCATATTCTGTTCATTCCTGAAGTCTGGAATATTTAGATTTGAAATTTGGGGTTTGGATTGGCTTTAGAGCCCCATATCACAGTAACACTACTGAAATAGTTCCTTCTGTTGTATAGCATTGCCCTAAAATACATTTATGAGATGCTGTAGCAGGTTTGTGGTAATATTTATAATGGTTTTATACACATACATACACGTATGTATGAAAAAATATTTATATATGAGAAAAATTGTGGAACCAAACAAGTGATTTTTACCCATTTGCATCCCATATAACAGATGATAACAATTCATAAAATATATGAATACAACTTAATTCAGATACAATGACAAGTAAGCAGTAGTAGGGCATTATGAAATAGATTTTGCCCCCAACTGAACAGCTGTATTTCTCACCAAATTTTCTACTTATGTTGTTGGTACTCTAACTGAAGTGTTTCTTTGTATGCCTACCAGCTATTGTAAACATATAGCATACCAAATCTACTTAGGTTTTCATAAATAATTCTTCTATCTGATGTGCAATTTAAAATAATGCTTATGTGTACAAAGAACCAAGGTAACCATTTGCAACAAGTAATTAATTTCTTTCTCCTCCTTATAGTTAGCTTCCAGACTGTTTTGTTTTGTTGTTCTTCTTGCAAATGTAATCACTGTACAAGATGGCTTGACAGCTATTTTGTGTGGACAATTTCAACTCATGCTTTGGAGGGTCTGCGTATACGTTTCAAGTTGTATGATTTATCAGCAAAGGTATATGTGATTAATTCTCAATAAATTTGTCATTTAGTAGTTGCTTCTACTCAAAATTACTTTCATTTTGTAACAAATTTAAGTAGGGCTAACAGACAAAAATTTACTTTGTTGAGTGTTTTTGTGAGCAAAGGATCCTCACACATGATTTCAGGAGAGTAAATTGTAAGGGTTTCAAATATAAATAAAACAAATTCAGATGTCCATGAATTATTTCTCCAAGCTGTACTCACTGCACCTATTTCTGTATAGGTGCATAGTAAAGGCATTTAGGAAAAGAGAGGTTTCCTTAAAATCAAATGTGCTTTCTTTTATTGTTGATACTCAGATTCTTTACTTTTTTTGAAATTTACTAGTTTTCAAGATTTGAAATCTAGATTTTTCTAGATTTGAAATCTACTTGTTCTCTTTATAGCTTAGAAATTCCCTTTTCTGTACTTAACTGTGTGTATGTGTGAAATTTCCAATGACGTAAGGGAGTCTGAATCATCTGTCAGAGGAATCAAATGTGGCTTTGTGCTTGATCATAACAGCATACGCCTATTTATGCATGTGCATACATGAACAGATTACAGGAAATGAAAGTAGCATACGTCTGTGTAAACACCACCAAGATTAAGCCTGAAAATGAGTCTGAACACCAAGGCAGAGAAATGGGTGATCTGTGAGGAAATGTTTAGATAAATATTGAGAGCAGCTTCCTTATCACATATTTTCTAGAGATGATCAAAGAGTTTTCTTTTACAAAAAAAAAAAAAAATCTGAGGAGTACAAAGAAATGGGAGGATGAAATGTGCTGGTCCTCACACAGCTGGTGAAAAGCATTACAGTTATAAAGCTAGAGCTACATGAAGTCCCATGCAAGGTTTGGAAGACAGAAGTTCAGTGCCACTTCCTGAGATTCATCAGAGATTTTTCTATTTCTTGCTGTAACTAGAGGTTACTCAGTGTGCCTAGATGTCCAGAGACATCTTCAGGGAAGAGAGGTGCAGGTTCTGTCTCTAGGAATTTGTCACAGGGTTGAGTAAAATCCAAATCCAGTTGGGTAGATGAGAATTTGAGACCTCATCCAAACTCCACATGAGAACATCTTGCCTTTGACTTCCTGGATTTTGGCTCAACCCAGCAGGTCCCAGTCCTGTAAAGATGTACACACATGCTTTATGAAATCAGTTTAATTAAGTTTTGGGGGTTTCTGTTACGCAGGAGAAAAAAGTTGCACCCTTAGCTCAAGCCGGATGTTTTACGATAAAATTCTAGTGAGGACAGAGTTCTTCACTGTCTTTGCAGGAGACAGGAGCTCAAGCTGCAATAGACATATCCATGTGTCTTAATTCAACATCTTTAATAAGGGATAGATATTAAACACTGCTCTAAGATATTACCTGATGTTACCTAACATGATTAAAAACAGACTTGTTGCCTAGTGAAGTGAAGAGACTATTCATTAGATAAAATCCCTCCTCACTTGGGTGTTGCCATTATTTTCAATGAAACCAAAGCCATTTACAGTGGCCCCAGTCAAATAGGACCATGGTCCCAGTGTGGTCTGTATGTCAGGGTGGTCCCGATATGCATTGCTGAATGTAGGCAGTCTCAAACAATGGCAGCAATTGAAACTAAAGTGGAGTTTAAATTTCTGCCTTTGCAACACGTATTGTCCATTTACCACAGTCTTGCAAACTTTAGCTCTTGCTGAAGTCATTGAGAAAATTCATGTTGAAATTAATATCAGGATTAGGTCTATAATGTTCAGGGAGAAGTCGTATCTGATCTCTCTACCGAAGGCCAGAATCTGTGGTATGTACGAATCAGTGACTCCAGTGGAGGTACATGAGTTTGTGTGAGCTGAGGATCTGGCCTCATGTCTGTACTGCAATTGGCTATATATACATTATTATAGGTAGGTAGATACAATATGTATGGAGAGGGGTAGAGCTCTTTATTAGTTATGCTTGTTTTGAATACAAAGGTTTTTGGTAAATATGAATTAATTCATTTTCTCAGAAATGCAGATCATTTGAGAATTATGGATTCATTATTTAGAACCAAACTCAATGACTGGGAGAACTGGGCTTGACTGCAAAATTCTTGTTCTTGCCTGGATTTGGTTGGTTGATTGGTTATTTGGCTTTGATGGAAAGATGGAAGCAAAACTGTTCATTCTTAACCCTTTAGTAGCATTACTTACACACCTTTACTATTTGCAGAAGCTGTCCTGTAATTAAAAGTATGTATATGTCTCCTAATATCCTTTGAATTGATTGTGTAATTTAGAAGGGGGCTCAAAATATACTCCCTTGTTCAAAAAAAAAAAAAAAAAGCACACAGAAACACAGGACTAGAAGAAGACATGTAATGGTTATTTTTCCTCAGGACAGTTGTCCTTATGCCTTTATTTATCTCAGATGCCTATATGTTTTAATTTTTAGGCCAGAAATGCGGCATGAAACTCAGAAAAGGAATTCCATAAACTATAAATCTGTTCTGTTCTTTTCCTGTTTGAGAGTTTAATGGAGTGTTTTATCTTGCATCCTTAGGTGCATTTCTGCCAAACCAAAGTGACTCTCAATTTGAAAAAATAACACAGTACTAATGCCTTCCAATGTATTTATTTATTGCACTTAGGGATTTTTTAGAAGAACCATTCAGAAAAACCTCCATCCAACCTATTCCTGTAAATATGAAGGAAAATGTGTGATAGACAAAGTAACAAGAAATCAGTGCCAGGAATGTCGCTTCAAAAAATGTATCTTTGTTGGCATGGCAACAGATTGTAAGTATATTTTTCTCTTTTTCTTCGTTTTCTCTTTTTTTTTTTAATGTATTTATTTGCTTAAAGTATATTGATTGCTGAAGATTGTTAAAGTAAAGCAGAACTGGCAGCATTTTTTGTTTTTGATAATTTGTTCTGGGGAAATACGCTCATTGCATCCAACCACTTTTAAAGGCTATAGTTTTTTGTTTATGCTTTACCAGACTGCACCTTCTCCTGGCCTTACCAGGCTGAGTAGCAGTAGGAATGTTAACTATGAGGAGGAGAGGAGGGAGAAATGCATCTGGATGAACACTTTGCTTGAAAAAAACATCTTGTTTAGAAAATTCTGGAGGATGTGAAATTGAATGTCATTGTATGAGTCATCCTGCAGTTGTTTGTTTTATTTTTAGCTCTGAAGAAGTTATCTGCAAAGAATTTGACTCTCATTCTAAAGAACTAGAACATATGGCTGTAAGATTAACCCTTAGGGGTCTTCTTTTCCTGCCGTTGCACAGGGATTTACACCAATAACTTCAATTAGTGCAAATGGGGGGAACTCACGTAAATCCCCCTGTGCATTAATGTTAACGGTTGTTGCCAGCATAATCCTATGGGGAAAAAAAAAAAAAAAAAAGGAAAGAAGGAAAACAGACCCAGTAAACGTAAGAATATTCCAACATAGTATTTTTCATTGGTAATGTATAACAATGTTTTCTGTATAGAAGGAAACAGAATAAATGACACAATTTTAACCAGGTGAAGCTTCAGGAGAGGGAGCTGAATAACTGAGTAACTCTGGATCATCAGTTCAAATCCAGCCCAGTTTGACACATCAGACAATGATGAGCATCAACCATTTAGCAGCTGTACAGAAAAAGAAGTTTGTCTGAGTTTGTTTCTGACTAGAAAGTGTCAATACCATAAAGCTGTCTCTGTGGAGAACACATACAGATGTGTCAAAAGAGCTGTCATTGAGAGTGGCAGACAAGCTGCCTATCTCGAACTCAAGAAAGGTTTCTCCCACCTTAGAATTAAAATGTGAGAACAGAACTGTGTAAACAGGGCTTGTGTTACTCCTACTTGCATGCCACCAATTGTAGGTTGGAATGGTCCTCCGTCTCTTAAACAGGCCAGTCTTTTCCATGGCCTGTTCATGTTTGTAAGGGAATTGGGAAGAAACATTCTGTGATGGTCAGAAATGTACAGCCCTGGGGTTTGTGCGCGTGGCATCACTGGAACTATAGGGGATCTAGTGAGCCACAGAATGACTCATTTGTAGGGCCTGGGAAAAGAACCACAGGCAGGTTGTTTCTGATCATATAATGCAACAGGTAGTTGATCCTCCTGTGAGTAAGACCACTCATCTATGTACTCTCTTAAATCCATTAAATTATACTGGCTTACAATAACACATTATGAACAGTAGAGTATTGATTTTGCTAATACTACTTTAAAAAAAAAAAAAAAAAAATGTATCTTTCCCGACGTGGATTACACCAAGTCAGTTACAGGACTGTTTTGTCTCAGTCCTCTCAAAGCTTTTACATATCAGTTTTATTGGTGGAATAAGCCACCAAAGACAATTATAGTAGACATAATGTTACTAGAAGATTAGAAGGCTAAGTCATTCTTTGCAATCCAGGCTTCTGCAAAAATGAAGTTTGGAGAGATAAATAAGAGAACTATGTTTTGTATGGGTCATACTGAAGTACTTCTTTACCAATTAAGCACTCAGTTTGTTATCGTCTGCAGATGACGCCAAGCTGAGAGGTGCAGTGGATAGGATGGATGGAAAGGAAGCCATCTGGAGGACCTAGACAGGTTTGAGAAGTGGGCCCACGTGAACCTCATGGGGTTCAACAAGGCCAAGTGCCAGGTCCTGCACCTGAGTCAGGGCAATCCCAGACATGAGAACAGACTGGGGGATGAATGAATTGAGAGCAGCTCTGCAGAGAAGGACTTGGGGGTAATGCTGGATGGAAAGTTGGACGTGAGCTGGTGGTGCACGCTTGCAGTCCAGAAGGCCAGTCATATCCTGGGCTGCATCAAAAGAAGCGTGATGAACAGGTCAAGGGGGGTGATTGTCTGCCTCCATCCCACCCTTGAGAGGCCCCACCTGGAGCACTGCGTTCAGCTCCAGGGCCCCAGCACAAGAAGGACACGGAGCTATTAGAGCAGGTCCAGAGGAGGGACACAGAAATGATCAGAGGGCTGGAGCACCTCTCCTCAAAAGAAAGGCCAAGAGAGCTGGCATTGTTTTGCTTGAAGAGAAGGCTCCAGGGAAACCTTATAGCAGCCTTTCAATACTTAAAGGGAGCTTATAAGAAAGACAGAAAGAGACTTTTTACAGAGGTATGTAGTGTTAGGACAAGGGGTAATGGCTTTAAACCAAAGGAAAATGAGGTTAGATATTTGGAAGAACTTATTTGCTACGAGGGTGGTGAGGCACTGGCACAGGCGGCCCAGAGAAGCTGTGGATGCCCCATCCCTGGAGGTGCTCAAGGCCAGGCTGGATGAGGCCATGTCCAGCCTGGTCTGGTGGGAAGTGTCCCTGCTCATGGCAGGGGGTTTGAATTAGATAGTCTTTAAGATCCCTTCCAACACAAGCCATTCTGTGGTTCTGTGATCAGCTAAGGAGTTTGTAACCAGTAAGTGCATCAGGTACAGGAAAGACCGAAGTTCAGACAACCATAAGAGCTTCCTGCCATTCTTGTATGTTTTTATCCCTGCTAGTGGTGTTGGATGACAGCAAGCGGTTGGCAAAGAGGAAGCTGATAGAAGAAAATCGAGAGAAGAGACGTCGGGAAGAGCTGCAGAAAACAATTGGGCACAAACCAGAGCCAACAGATGAGGAATGGGAGCTGATCAAAATTGTCACTGAAGCACATGTGGCCACCAATGCACAAGGAAGCCACTGGAAGCAAAAAAGGAAATTCCTGGTAGGAACTTCAGCCTATTACATTGCTCTTGGAGTCAGGTTCCTTTATTTCTTCTAAAGTCCCTTCCCAGTGTTGCAGCCACTGGTGTATCTGTATTGGCTTAAATGAAAAATTGTTTATTTTTGTAGTTACTGCTTACTTATTCTTGGCTGAGGTTCAATATTTGATCAGACCATGTACTTCAAAAGATAAATAGCTTATTACTCAGTTCAGGCTTACCCAGCTGGATATTTTTAATGTGCTATGATAAGAAAAAGTAGAAAAATTGTTTCACTCCTGATTAACAGCAGTATCAGTCTATAATGTACACCATATCATTTTTTATGTATTTTATCTAGGAACAGTTGTCTTTATTAGGGACTAGCGTACAACATATTTAAAGTGTTAGAAAAAATGGCATGTTTTAAATGAAAACTGGTATTTTTAATTAATAACTTGTACTTCTTGTTTCCTCGTTCCAAAGTGAACACATTAAAGTAAATTTGATGAAGAAAAATAAATTACAATGAAAGCAGGATGATGTCTACACTATCATACTGGGTTTGCAAACTACAAGAGGACTGAAGTTTTCAGCCTATACACAAGGATCAGAAAATAAATAGCGATGCTCAGCCTTAGAAAATAATTTGTTTTATTTTTTAAAATCAATTTTTAAAGAAAACCCACACAGAATACAGAATGCTTAGCACAAAAAGGATTATAGACTGCCTGTCAGGAATACATAGGTGTCTTTAACAGCCTGTGTATACCAAATCAGGTATGTTCATTTTTTGCAAGCCTAAGCCCCTGCTGCCTAATCCACAATGGGAATCTTTACCCATTGTTAAATTGTTAAGAGAAACTTGATATTCAAAGCAGCTGATCCCTTTTATAATGTTTTGTTAACTCCAGTGGCAGTGCCCAGATTTCTATATGAAAGGCCACATGTTCATAGTAGTGTGCTGTCAGGAAAACACAGCCAGTGGTCACTGGCAAGAAGCAACAGAAAAATTTCCAGTTTTCCTGCAAAGCAAGGTTTGCTACATGGATTTTAACAGGCCGAGAAGCTGAAACTATAACATCAGCTGCAGTAGTACGTGGTTACTTGGACAGGAGTACTGCTCTGTTGGTATCACCTGCTTTAGGATAAAACTGGGGAGTTTGAGGTTGGGGTACAGGCATGAGGCAGGGCGTAAGGTGATGTAAGGACAGGGCTGTTGGGAGAGGGGTGAGGTGGGACAGAGGCAGGGGTGGCAGCTGAAATAAACAGTTCAGAAGTCAGCAGTGACCTCCACAGCTGGCTCTAGGCCAGACCAAACTGCTCTTGGTGCAGCCCTCACTCCAGACCCTCCATGTCTTTTTCATTCAAGCTGAAGCCCTAGAGTTTCAAGGTGAGTGTAGGGAGCAGCTCACTGACACCTCGCAGTGAGCACAGAAGGGGAAGTCCAGGATGGCCTGACAACTCCAGGCAGAGGGCTTTGAAAGCTCCCTGCCAGAAGCTGTTGGAGAGCAGGAGGAGCTGACTGCACACTTGAGGAGCTGTGGGTCAGCCCTTTGGCAGATGAGGCTGTTCCTTCAACAGCAGGAGCTCCCTGGAGGTCTGGACCTCTTTTCCTGTTGAGGTGAGTTAGGTGGCAAGGGCTCTCCAGCAGCATGCCCTTCTGGAGTGTGTTTGTTTTAGCTAGCCACTTGAATTCTTCTGGCTTTCCCAAGGCAATGCTGTATTCTCTTTTCTTCTCACTAACAATGTTATGCGTGGCTTCAGCTTTGGGTCTTCTTGCTTGGAAGTGATTAATATTGTTTATCATGAGCACGCAGACAATGTGGTTTAGTTTCTCAAGACACAGGGAAGGGGAGAGCCTAAAACTGGGATCATTTGAGCTTTTTAGCAGGAGAAGCCCCTAGTTAATTGAACCCAGTCCTTTTCATTGTTCTTTTACAATTGGTTCTTGTTTTATTAGTGCACTGCTGAGTTTTTTCTTGAAAGAAGTTAGATTTGGATTCAGACTGATGACAGAGATGGGGAAGGATCTTTTATGATGTGTTGCTTTAAAAAAAAAAAAAAAACAAAAAATATCAAGCACAAGTTTTTGTTACAGACAGCAGTTTCAGCACCTCCCCTGCCTAAGTGCCCTTATATGAACATCATGAACTTCACCAGTCTTAAAGGCGTTGTTCTCTGGGCCTTATCCCATTTTGAAATCTTTAACATGAACAAAATGGAACCTCTGCATAGTGTTTGGCAGGTCTTTTACAACTGCAAAGCTGCGCTTAGCAAACAGAGGAACAGCTTTGTCTGTTTTAAAAATACACAGTAACATTGACAAACTGTCGTAGAATCAGAACATGTTGAAATGCAGTCAGAATGAAAAACATTCATCACGGATTCTAGTCAAACCTATTTTATTATGTGTTCCTATTGAAATCTTCATAATAGGATTTTTTTTTCTTGTTTTGAGAAGTCTTGGTCTGAAGTCATGCAGAAGGTGATTTTCAACCAGAATTTTACCCAGATGAGTTCAAATTTTAGTTCATCCAGACTAGCTTTGCATTAGCCTGTTCTTAGTCATCAGTTGTTTTAGCCTAGTTTTGGAAACAGGCCTTGACAATTGCCTGGAGCTCTGTGATGTTGGGCAATCTGTTCTTGGAATGATTTCAGAACTTACAATAGGTGAAATAGCCCAGTACTGCAATGCTCTGAGCATCTTCGAGGGTGTAACAAGTCACCTCTGTCCCCTTTGCTTTTAGAGCAACTTGTGAGAAACTCATCACTTAAGAATCAAGATCATGCCTAAATTTTAAAGCAAAAAATACATAAACTGCAGCCACAAAATATTCAGATAGAGGCACAAGGAAGAAAATGCATGTGCACAGAATTGCAGCTGCCCACAGAGCATGGGGAGTGGCTTGCCAGTCCCCCATTTCCATGTGCAGTCTTCTCTTTCACAAATGCTTTACAAACAAATTCAGTTTGTGGCATAATGGGCATAACTTTAAAAGTGGATTAAAATATATATATATATATATATCTTTATTTTAACATATCTTTGTTGCCAAGCAGGACTTTTTAGAGTATCAAATGCTTGCTCGAAGATAGATTGTTCCTTTAAATATCTTTCTTGATATCCTTAGCCAGAAGACATTGGTCAAGCACCAATAGTTAATGCCCCAGAAGGTGGGAAAGTGGATTTAGAAGCCTTCAGCCAGTTTACAAAAATTATCACACCAGCGATTACAAGAGTGGTGGATTTTGCCAAAAAGTTGCCTATGTTTTGTGAGGTAAGAAAAATCCTTACATCCCTCATTTACATTGCTGTGGTTATACTGTATTTGGAATACTGGCACTGAACTGTAACAGGTAGGACCTTACTTAAAAAAATGGCTACATTTAAAATCAGAAAAACTAAGAAACAAAATAGATGGGATTAGAATCATCTGGATTTTCATGAGTTTCCTTTTTCCTGTGATTACTGAAATCCTGATTTTGTTCATCTGTAAGTCATCATGGTTCATTAGGGACCTGAATGTCTTTGGAGGTAGCCTTGTACAAAGCAAATGAGCCAAAGGAAGCTGTCTAGAGGTATATTTGATACGTTTAATCAAATATTTTAGCACACACTTCCCTCTGTGCTTTCCAGTTCCTTGGCAGGTTTAGTATTGTGGAGTTGGATCTAAGCAGTAACAAATTCTTCAAATGAAGGAACGTATCCTTATCCAGGAATGACACTTGCCTCACTGTATTCCCTAGGCGTGTTTTTCCTGAACATGGAGGGTGTGCATAAGAGAATCTGTTCAAGTAATGGGGTGTCATTCCAGGTAGATAGCCACATGTAAAATATACTCTAAATAGACTCAAATAGACTTGGCTGCACATTAGGAATACAGAGGCCCTAGGCTGATCTCATTTACACTGAGTATCATTTTTAATGAAGGACCAGATGTAATGGCTGATGATATTTTTTCCTAGATTAAAAAATGTTATTGTAATTGCAGCCTGAATGTAACTGAAACAATATTTCAGTCTTAACAGTTTTAATAATTTTAAGTCTTGCTAATCCCTTAGGATCCACAAGCGTGAGAGTTTTAACATGGAAATATCCCCAGTGCAGCCACGGAAGAATGCCTGCCTGCTCTCCCACACTGCAGAACAACACTTGACTCTGCTGGAGAATGACCATGCTGAAAGAGTTCATTGGGCTCCCTAACACGGGAACAGCTTTTCCCTCTAATAAGTAAACAGTCAGGAAAGAAACATCAGTCAGTTAAGGCAGCCATAGCATTTTACTCTTCTGTGGCTTGCAGCTTTTCTTTAAGGTCAGTCAAGGAGAGCTATTTATGTCAGCTAATGGTCTTTACCTCCTCTGGCACCTACAGAGTAAGAAGAGCTAAATATCAATGGTTGGCATAGTGTAAATAGCTCTCCCTGGCTAATCTTAGCATTAGCTCCATCAGCCAACAGAGCATGAAATAGTGGCCCAGCATTAAGATTTTGAAAAACAAGGAACGTATCCATAGATCAGGAGGCCCCTGCAGCATTCAGTGTCTGAGGGGAACTGTCTCCTCTGATTTAGTGTTTGTGGGTTGGAAGTTACACTGACGTAACAAGGTAGTCTTTTTAATTTAGAAAGCTTTGCCAGTCAGACACGGACTGCAGTGCCCATCTGACATCTCCTACCCCTCCTGGCTACCGTGGGCCCACTTGTGTCAGAGCTGAGCAGGAAGCATGGCTGAAGAAGTCAAGGAGTAGTTGGGCATGAACTCTGTAGGTTACACAGTTAAGCTAGGACAGGCTTTGCTTACAGCTGAGCCACTCTGTGAACCTGACACCCATACACCCATATACAGCGAGGTTTGACAGCAGAGTGAGGGGCAACTCATGGTGAACACAAAGGGATAGGACAGCTGTCCTGAGCTGTCAAATAGTTGCTGCTATAGCATAAAGAAAATGACAAATGCTTGCTCCTTTTTGAAGGGGCCCTGTCTTGTTGACTTTATTTCATACATTCATGTTTTTTAATCCCTATCTTTTTCTTAGGAGGAGTGCAGTGTGTGCTATGGACTGGTTTGTGAGAAAAAAGTCCTCCTTTCTCTCATAGGGCATACACAGCATTCAAACATTATCTCTGTTCATAATTTCCACACAGGCTTAGGCTGAGAGTGCTGTATATCTCTGTGAAGGAGACTGACTAAGCAGAACTTAATCAGTTTGATGTGAGTTCAGGTGTCATGGGCATCAGTGATTCCACGCTGGACAAGTCTCTGTACATAACCCTTCTAGGTAGCTCAGCTCAGCTCAGCTCCACGCACTGCATTACGTGTGAGTGATGGCTGCCAGGGCATCCTGCTGGGGTGAACACCTCCTGCCTTTTGCATTTTCTCCCTACAGTGAGAAAATGAAAGGACAGCGTGTGGCAGGTATCAGTCACATTTGTTTACCCCGCTCCTGGAGGGTGCTCTGGTTGCTCAGTGATGGGTGTAGTGTTGAAACTTGCATAGTTGGGAGCACAACTGAAGTTCAGGCCTCGTGTCTTTGGTAAATGCTGATATTGGCAAATAAGACCTGAGGCACAGTGTCAGCAAAACAAGTGTATCCTTCAGAATTAGGAAAGAAGTGATGGGTGGGCAAAGTCAGATCACCTCTACAACAAAGAATTTTTAAGAACATTCATGTAGGAAGAGAAGTTCTCTTTGGTTTAAAGGCTCACCACTAAAACAGCTGAAGTGTCAAGTAATATCTTCCCCACTACTATCTGTCTGCTTTTCTTCCCCCATTCTTCATTCTTTTTTTTTTTTCTTAATTTCTTTTTGGTTCTTCTCCCTTCCTTTCTCTCATGTCTGTTTTTTCTCTGCAGTTACCTTTTTTTTATATCTCTCATGGTTGCTCACTTTCTCACTTTTTTTTTCTCTTTTTTTTTTTTTTTCTTTTTTTATTTCTTACTCTGTTCATTTCCCTACTGTGGTCTCAGCAGCCAAGCAGTGGTGGTGGCGCTGGGTAACAAGACTGGCCCTGTGTCTGTGCAGCCTTCCACACACTACTGCTGAGCTGAGTGTGATCCTCAGACAAAGTGATTGCCCTGAACAGGATGAGTCATTTTTCTTATATATCAAGCACTTTACACCTGAAGTTGGCATTGCTGGAAAAATAGCTGCATGATTCAACTACTTTTCTGACTGTGGCTGGCTTTGTGCTTTAAACTCTTCTCTAACAAGCAGCTGCTTTCCTCTTGTGTTAGGTAACTGTCTAGCATCCACTCTCCATGGTTTTACACCAAATAAATGCAGTTGCTTTGAGTGCACAGTTCCCACATAAACTTGCAGTGTTTTGTGGTTTGTTTTGTTGTGTTGATGTGTTTTTTTTTTTTTCATCTTGAATTGAAATTCAGGTAAATATAATAACTTCGTATGAATCAGAAATGAAAGAATTTTTGCCTTCTTTCAATCCAAGTAGATACAAGTCACTTTTTCACGTGTGACTCTTTGCTGTTCATTTAGTGACAATCTCCAAATAGCCTTGTTTTTTGGTTTTTGGTTTTTGGTTTTTGGTTTTTGGTTTTGTTTTGTTGTTGTTGTTGTTTTTTTACTATTTCTGCTGTTATTGGACTACCTACGTAAACATAAAGACATGCTTCACAGAACACATTCTCCTCATGTGTCAACATCCTGGTAATACTTTACAAAAACAGAACCTACCTCTGCCAATTTGGACTCATTACCATTTTTTAAGTTATGGAAGAGACAAGTCTTGCCACGTGCTCTGAAGATCACAGCTTATGCACCAGCATAAAAGCTGGACCTATGCCATAATTTTTTTTGTCTGTCCATCAATAATGTAGGGAGTTAGGGAGGTCAGCCTTACTAGGATAAATATAGCTTGATAACTTGTGTTGTGTAAAATGGGCAGAGAATTCACATGCCCCACTGATTGAGATACCTCTTTTAGATTAATATATATATATATATATATATATCATTCTGTTTATTTACAAAGCAGTCTTCTGGACCCTCCCAGACGTCTTCCACTCTGGTCAGGTGAGAAATCAGCATGGCTGGCAGTGAGTTTGACTGAACCTTTACCAGCCCCAATTATAGTTTATTCTGTTATGCCAAGTTATGAGCTGGGGAAGCTCAGGAGTGGCAGAGAGGAACCTCTCAGAATAAACCTTCTTAAGGTTTATTGGACTTAATTTTATGATGTTCCCACAAACTAAGAGGTCTCATGGAACAGAGCACTTCTGAAAGTTGGGTCACTTCACCTGAGCATCTGCACTGATCTGGTTTGCTGTGAATATCTTGCCGAGGTCCATTTCCCTACTACTGTGTTATCACTAGACTTCCTAAGTGTACGTGAGGGTGTTAACCTGCCAGGAGTTTCTGAAAGCAGGAATGTGAGTCTTGGAGTTTTGTGAGGTGCACTCAAACTAGCTGGTCAGCAGCACGTGTGTAGGGAGACTGCTGAACGCAAGGTAGTGCCCTGGGCTGTTAAATGTGGATTCATGGTCAAGAATTTTCTGTGGTTGTAACTCAGTTTGGTTTGAAAAACACATATTTTTCTTTACCATTTATGATTTCTGCAGCTGCCATGTGAAGACCAGATCATCCTTCTGAAAGGCTGCTGTATGGAGATAATGTCCCTCCGAGCAGCAGTTCGCTATGACCCTGAGAGTGAGACTTTAACGCTAAATGGGGAGATGGCGGTGACGAGGGGCCAGCTGAAAAATGGGGGTCTTGGCGTAGTGTCTGATGCCATTTTTGACCTGGGCATGTCTCTTTCTTCGTTTAACCTGGATGACACCGAGGTTGCCCTTCTCCAGGCTGTTCTGCTCATGTCATCAGGTGAGAACAGAAATATATTGGGGCCCCAATCATTCTGAAACTCTTGAGTCACAAGTCTCTCTTTAAAGAAATGGGGTATATTAGATCATGTAGCCCTGACTGGAGTAATGTGTGTGAAATTCTCTCTCAAAATCTTGATGCATCTTAAAATCAGTTTCATGAGCACTAAGGAAAAAGGGTATTTAGAGAGACAGGCATAGAAGCGGCTTTGAGGACCCATCTAGCTCGGTTTAGTGACATAATGGGGAGGTAGCAGTGATCATCAGAAAGATCTGGTTCTGAGCCAGTTTGTCTTGACAAGAAAAATGATAATTTTTCATTTTTTCATTTTGTAACACTCGTCCTTACAGTAAGTTCCCTGTCCCCCTAAGTACTGTCATGCACTAGGTGAGAAGTACAGTTAATATGCATTGCCAACAGTCTCACACGCTTAGTTTGACCTTTGTTTTTTCCTACTTAACAGCACCCCCGCTTGCTAATTGCCATTTGAGCTGTGTTGATTCCCTGCACTGGGACTGTTTTAGCTGGTCTCTTGGTGACATGATACAGAAGCAGCATAGACCGTTTCATATGATTTCCAAAGAGTTTCTTTCCTTCTCAGATCGAATATGTTTTCAGATATGCTTCCCCTGACTGTGCCAGCCCAAAGAGGAAATTCCATTCTTGGGCAGTGGCAGATTTGGCAAGGTTTTGTTTTAAGACCACTTTGAAGACTGGACACTGAGTAATAGTACACAGACAGCGATTAACAAGAATTAACTTTGTCTTCAAAACAGAAAGGTTTCCACATTCATCACAACACAGCACTTGACATTCCCAATCAAAACATTTTGATTTCTTTTTAGTTCCCTACACTGTGATACACAAATGGAGTTTCAGAAGGCAGTTCAGAAGACCTGCTTTCCTAGAACTGTCTCCTCGAGAGTGACCTGTGAAAGGAACTTTTCCAGCACTCACATGGGAGCCAACTCAAACATTCTGCCAAACGTTTGGCATTTATTGTTCTTTGGTGCTCCATAACAGTTTCCTTTGCATCTCACTTGTGGATCAAAGATTAATCAAAGCCTTGCAGGCAGTAGTGAAACAGATAGGAAAGAACTGTAATTTAGATATCTGACGAGGAATTTATTTGGTTATTAGTTGTTTTGCAGTAAAATCTGTAAAAAAGAGGACTTGTTAGCATTAGGTCAGAGGTTGGACTCGATGATCTTGGAGGTCTCTTCCAACCTAGACTATTCTGTGATTCTGTGATTCTGTGAAAATCAAGGATATGCTGCTCCAGTCACTCCCAAACAGCTATTTTCAAGAAGATGGGCAAAACAGACAAAGGATGAAGAAAAGAAGAATTATCTCCTTGTTCTATCAAGGATAATACTGAGGCACATGTAAATGAGATGCCCAGGGTCAAAGAAGTTGTTTGCGTCAGAGCAGATTCCCTTGGCCTCCATCTTTTTTTTTTCTTGTGACAGAATCATCCTATTTTGCCTAATTTATTATCAAGAATTCCTTAAAGTAAATGAGTTGTAATGATAATTCTGTTTCTTTGTATCTGCAGATCGCCCAGGCCTTGTTTGCGTCGAGAGGATAGAGAAGTGTCAAGAGGGATTCCTCCTGGCATTTGAACACTACATTAATTACAGAAAACACCATGTTGCACACTTTTGGCCAAAACTGCTGATGAAAGTGACAGATCTGAGAATGATTGGAGCCTGCCATGCCAGCCGCTTCCTGCACATGAAGGTGGAGTGCCCCACAGAACTCTTCCCTCCATTGTTCCTGGAGGTGTTTGAGGATTAAGAGAGACTGGAGCAGTCCTCCTCACCCCTGTCGCACTACTGGCTGTCATTTCATTCCATTGCCGAGCTCTTCTCACCCTTGTTTGTTCTTCTTTTGTTCTCTTCTGATTCTTGAGGCGGGGTTGGGTTTTTGTTTGTTTTTTTTGTTTGTTTGGGGTTGCTGGGGGCAGTTGCATACACATGGATGAAAACGTCCCTTTAATGCAGGTACTTGTGACTATTGCAATTTGTTCTTCGGTCCTTTGATGTGAATGCTTTGACAGCTTAACAGTGAAAATACAAACAGACCAGTCTCATTCACCAGCACTTGCGTGGTCACCAGCTCACATGCATCATTGCTTGGAAGTTATGGGAGATTAATTGAAGTGGCAGAAAATAAATTGGCCTCCAAATTAAAACAGCTATTGTTAATTTGATCCTGGCAATTCTGTCTACTATTACCTCACTTTGCAGGGCACAAGCGATGATTTATTGCAATGAAATTTCTAATCTTCATGGTTGTTTCTATTGTGACAATTACCATTATGATCTAGGATCTTCATCACCATCACGATCCCATCATTATCTGAGGATTGTTCCAGTGGATTCAGCAAAACCATGCCCCATAAATCAAGTATCTAGAAAATGCAGAGTGGTAAAAGGGACTGATTCATTTTTTTTCCACGTGTATAAGAAAGTAAGATCCTTCAGTTCTTACTGTGTTTGAACTCCAGATAACTTCACTGGGAGGTCTGTTGGAGTAAGGAGGTGAATTTGGTCCTCTGAGATGCTTTTTCCTGAGAGTGAGGTGATCTGCTTGTTCTGAGGTGTGTGGAAAATCCAGCACTCAGAAGGAGTAGGCTGTCAGAATAGCAGGATTTCCTTGGAATTATTCAGGGATGTGAGTGATCGCAGAATGATGACAAGGAGAATGAAACATATGGGATGACCATCAGATGGAACAAAAAACAGTTGTGTTATTAATGACACTCGAGACTGTACAGCTTTATCCCAGTAATACAAATAGCATTGCTTGGCAGTAATCTTTTCTTTTATATATATATATATAAAGTTTATATGCACGTATATATATATAATTTTATATATATATAATTACAAATCTTCAGCAGATGTCTTAAACATTTTTCCATATTTTTGTGTTCTTTCTCTCTCTCTTTCCTTCTTTCACCCTCTCTTGTGTGTGTGTGTATGTTTATGTGTGTTGATCAGCTAGGTTCTCCCTCCTTGGTGTGCGTATGTGTTTTGTTCAGCTTGTTTCTCACTTGATTACTTCAAATAATTTATTTCCACTAACTGCACTAGCAGGAACTGAACTGAGCAAAGACAGGATGTCCTGCTGCTGAAATCTGCAAGCCAGTATTCACAATACTGGAATGTTTGGAGGCCTGTAATGAGGGCATTATAGGTAGAGGTTCCTTTCTGTCATCCATCTCCTTTCAGGGGCTTTGTCCCTGGATTTTATAAACTTGATATTAAAGCATTCTCTGAATTTGTATGATACATCAAAAGCATTCTTCTGTTCTTCCTGGGAACTCAGAGACTTAGTTCACCTATTTCGCACTTCCTCATATCCCACATTCTTTTGTGTTGTGCATTCATTTGTACCAGTTTCTGTCTCTGCTATTTATTGATATATTTGCCTGGCGAGTCAGTGGGCATTGTTAGGTTGGTTGTGTTGACTTTCAAAGCTCATGGCCCATATCTAAACCAATACGTTACACATTTATCCCCTCATGAGACCATGATACTCAGGAAAATTTAATCTTATAGGTGGAACACAGAATATATGTGCCAGAGGTTAAATTATTTTCACCTCTGTTTCCCTTTATCACTGATAAAGTGTTTGGAGTGCTGTTGGCTCTTCTTTCAGGGCTGTGGAACCTTGTTCTCCCTGTTCTTTGATATCATATGCACCTGTAGTGAGTTGTGAGCATTGATGTTATTCCTTACAGGTTGTGCACGTCATTTCATGAGAATATAAAACACAATGGCGTGTTCAGGGCTTTTTGCAGGTAGCAAGTAGGCAGGCCATTGGAAATTAGTCTTTAAACGCTTGCTGGAGTTGAAGAACCTCTGTCGTGGGCTGTGTTTACTCCATCTCAAAATGTGTGCTAACACCATTCTCTACCCAAATTCCTGGTAGAGTGCTATGTCTTGGGGACAAGGAGCTGGAAACTCTCCTGCTTTCTGGAACAAGAGACCAGACAACTTGATGAACTTGCTTGTATTTGGTTCTGCAGAATCTCAGATCGGCAGCATCTGCAGTCAGTGAAGAATATTAGATATCTGATTTGGGGTTGGCTTGATAGGGCACTGATATTATATAGGAAGAACAAAAAAACAGCCAGTCCATTACTGGCATCTGTACCCCAAATGGCTCTCAAAAATAAAAGAAGTGTGCATGTCTTTTGGAGTTTTGTACTGCCAGAAGCATGGAGTTCCTTCTGAAGCCTGTCTGAGTATCTCACCTAATAGCTAAATGTGAGCTTGGGTTAGTGTACAAGCTTTTGACTGTACTGCAGATGAGACCGCAGAGAAAAAATGTCATTTTCTCCTGGTCATTCACAGTGACCTCACTACAAGCCTTTTTTTTTTTCTTGGGCTTCAGTTCCTAGAGTCACATTGCTACTTGAGAGATTCAGTCTCTCATTAAGATCAACAATTCTCATCCTCTGGGTTATAAAGAAAATCAGTAGCTTAAACTGGGAGTCACTACCCAACAGTGACTTCTTGTAGCTCGTAACTACTGAGGCCAACACTACTGGCCTTTGAACACTTGGGAGTGTCAGGATTGCATTAATCAAAAAATAAAAAAAGGTCACAGGTTAGAAAAAATGTGAGAGTTACTGGATTGACTTGGGGAAGCAGCGAGAGATGAAGGAACTTGCAACACCCTGGACAGAGCTGCAGATTGAGGCAGGGCTGAGAATTAACACTTCACACACTGGCTGCTGTAAAAATCATTTCTCATACAGGAACTTGTCTCCAGAGCTGACCAAAGCAAGTTACAAAGTTTTAAAACACAGCCTGTATAAATGGATGTCTGAATTCAGGCATGTAAGCTGCATTTAGGCATCCAAGCTCATGGCCTGACTTCCCAAGATGCTGATGCAGTTTGGGGTTGTGGTTAATCAGGGTTCAGAAAACCAGACCTCCTTTCTTAGGTGATTGCAGATGGGCTGAAGTGCCTAAAATTAGGTGACCAACTTTGAGTAGTTCAGCAGTGCTTTAAGCAGTAAGGACATATGTCAGCATACTTGTCTAGCTTTTTAGATTACATCGGAATCTGGCTCTGATTAACAGGGGGATTAGTAATATTCCTCAATTGAAAACTAAAACCTAGCTCTTAGTCTGACAGATTTGATGTTCTGACATATAATGGCCTCTGATCTCCTACCAGTCTTATTTGTGTGTCTTCAGTGACTTCCTTAGTCTGACTCCTGATCTACATGATCATGAAAACAAAAATAAAACCCACAAGGATGCTCTTGCAGACTCTTACAAAAATAAAACCCACAAGGATGCTCTTGCAGACTCCTACTAGTGGATGTGACCTCAGTCTTGCAATGACTTACCTGCTTTTATATACCAGTGGTCTCAGGCCACTGTAGAACTGAGCCACTGGATTTACCACCTGCGTGGCAGACATCAGTACTGCAGCTACAGTCAGCAGTGTTTGTAGGACCTGGCCTTTTGAGGGAAACAGCAAACAGGCACTTTTCAGAGCAGTCCAGCGTCTTCTTCTGACGGTGCACACAACCCTCGTTTTTGCTTTGTGGTCTGTGTTGGGGGTGTTGCATAGAAGATTCTTCCTCTCAAACCTGATTGTCATCCGTCATGGTTTTGCCCTGGGTAACACATGCATTTAGATGACCATTTCATGTGTAATCTCAGTTAAGTTATAATATTTCTAATGACATGTATAGTGCGTGATAATGATTTTTGTTTACATTCTGCCAAAATGTAGGTGTTAGAGTTAGAACTCTGAGGCCCAAAACCATCCTTGAGCAAAGTGCTTGCTTTCTCAGAGGCAGGTATCAGAAAGAGAAAAAAAAATATCCAGAAAGACCATTTGTATCCGAAATCTGCCAAGACAGGGCTGTTGATCACAAGCAGAGCATGTCATTGCTAGTGATGTATTTTTATGCTATGGAACTCTAACCTGTATATGTCATATTGACTTTTTGCTGCATGAATCATAAATTATAAAAATCAGTCTTACAGTTTTGAGATGTAGCCAGCATTCCTAAGGCTAAACCTTTTTCATTGACAGAATCAAAATCCACAACCAAGGAATATATTCCTCTCACTGTGAGAGCAATTAAAAGTGTTCAACATTTACCTTTTCACAAAGGAAGAGGCAACAGGACCTCTTAATGTGTCTTGTTATTGTGATCATCTGGAAATGATTGCCAGACGTTTCCTTTTGATATAGCAATGAAGTGATCCGTATTTAAATTTTATAGAGAGAAAATTTATTCTAGTGTGATAGAGATTTATTTTCCACTTAAAGATTCAAAACAGTGTGAGCACATTTTTTTACTATGGTATATTTTTGCTTTAAAATTAAAAACGACAAAAAAAAAAAGGTTTGGCCTTATCACGAAGTTTTAGTGTGTCGTATAGATGTTAGCAAATGCAAAGAGTATGCATTATTTGTGTGTATCCACATTGACTGATGTCGCCTTCGAAAAGCAATATTGTGCAGGTAATAAGTTGTTTGTGACTGTCCATTGCACAGTTTACCTTCTTTAAAAGCTAACCTTGTTTATGCACAAGACAATCAAATGTAAATCTACATCAGCACCCAGGTGTAGATTAAATTTATGTAAATTACTGAGCACAATGTAAAACATTAAAAGACACTTTATTTAATTACACATTTAATGTTGGTAAAGATAGTATCAGGGCATGAACTAGCTGACATACTGTAATTTCTTTTTCTCTTTTCCTACTTCCTTAGCAGTCTTCAGTTTTCGTTTGCTCATAAATACATCAAATTAGTCATTCATCATTTTATTTTTTTTTTAAGAGAAGGGTGGTTTGGGTTGTTTATTTGTTTTTATAAAGTTAGTTGGGAGGATTTCTTACTTTGTCTATGAGGTTTGTGGGTTTTGCTTATTTGGTTTATTTTTTTATATCAGTTTCGTGCCCTGAGGGTAAGGCAAACATTACACAGTACAGTAAAAGACAAAATACCTTGGATGATGTATTTTTTTGCAAACAGTGTTAAGAGTTATGCTAGATTGGTAATATTTTTTCAGCCTAAAATATATTAAAAAAAAAAAAATCTGTGATCACAAATGTTTTAAACTATCTAAAGAGAAAATTTGTATATTTGGGGGAAGAAAATAATTTTTACATAGCTTTTGTATGCAGATATTAAAATGTAATTATGAATATAGTGGGCATAGATAACTGTGTAAGCTTGAATTCTAAAAAAGAAAAAGCTTATAACCGAACAGTGGTCCTGGTCTCTCTTTCTCTTTGTCCCAGGCTGTTAGTTCTGTCACACACTTCCAAGCTGCTGGCATGGGAGGAGTAGGGCACAGAGCAGTGTTGTGTTGTCACTAACCTGTTCGCGTTTCTCTCCTGAATCCCTTTCATCACCTATCTTCTATCTTATCTCCTCTCCTCCCTCGGGCGCCCAGCCAATGACTTTCACTTCCCTGCTCTTTACATCAGCCAAACGTAACTCACTTCAGTGAACTGACTCTTGATTTATGTCTCACCAATTACAGATGCTAAGGGAACACCCTTTTGTTCTGTCTTTGTTCCCAGTCTAGACAGGGCTGCTGTGACACGAGTGGTAGGCTCCCTGACTCCTCACATCTTCCATACCTCAGTCAGCTGCTACCTGTGGAGAAGACCTCCTCGTTCAGATGTCCTATCTTCCCTCATATTCCTTTGCAGTGTTGATTTCTCCTACCCTTCTTGCCCCCCTTGGCAAGAGGAATGACATCTAGGCCCAGACCCAGGCAGTTTCTTGGCCTGTCCCAAATGCTGTTGCTTCGCCGTGACTTCATGGGCCAGCTGCCTGTTCATGCTCACGGTGTCCTTCCAAGCATGGTGCCGAGCTCCTTGCCCTTCCCCTTTGCCAGGCTTTGTGTCCCTGCGGGCTTCCCACTGCTGCTCGTGGGAGTGGGACCTGCCTTCAAAGGCAGAGACTGTCTGAACAGCATGGGGGAAGGCAACGAATCCATGCTGCTCTCCCTTAAATTAAATTCCTCAAAGCACTTCACTTCAGGCAGCTGAGCGTGGAAGTGGTGCCAAAGCCCCAGGTTGGGTTGTGCTGGAATTGGCAGTCGTGGGCTGCTCGGGCCCAGCTCTGGCGCGAGGGACTGGTTTGCTGCCTGACAGCTTGTTTGCTTGAGGTGAGGAGATAATTCTGCAGACCTCAGTGTGCTGGCTGTGATCTTCTCAGGCTTTGCTCTTTGTACTGCTGGGGAAAGCTGTGCTTTTCCAAAAGTGGTGTGAGGTCTGTGGAGAGGAGCAGAAGCCCATCAGCTGCGTGTATTTGCTTTGGTGTACATACATCACTGCAGGGAAGGCAACAAAAGATGGTCGGTTCTCACCCCCAAGCACTGGGCACTGCCAGAATGAGTGTGGCCGGAGCAGGCTGGTGTGAGCCGCCCTGTGCATCCTGAGCCCCTTGCTCGACGCACAGCTGCACCTTGTTCTTCCTCGTGGCAGCAGTGGGTGAGGGTGTTCTCCCCCTGAAAACTGAGCCACGTCTCAAGGATTTTTCCAGTGTGGCCATACAAGTCTAACATTAAACACCTGTGTATTACACTCGTGGTTATGTATGCACCGTGGAATTCCCAATAACATCAATGATTTTGAAATAAGAATGTTCATAGTAAGATATGGCACCTTTGAAATAAGTAAAGGATAAGTACGAAAGTCCCTCCACTGTATTCATCCTATTGCACCACTTCTTTACAGTTTACCAGGTCAAGACTCCTTGCCAGACTGGATCACAGAGCATTTTTGTCTCCTCTCTCATGCCTGTTCCTGGGTGAAGCAGTAGCCCTGCAGGTACTGAGTCAGGCTGCCTCAGTAGGCACAAAGAACAAAGAAAGATATGCCAGAAAACAGATTACCAATTTCCTATGTCAAGGAGCAGATCTCAGGAATTATTAAAAAAAAAAAAAAAAAAAGAAAAAAAAGCCTCTTTGAATCATCTATGAGATTTCTGAGGTCAAGCAATGCTGAAAGACTCATGGGATGCCTGAGTCAGAGGTCCCAAAGGGAGACAAAAGGCTCATGGATAACCCTCATCTTGGGGTTCTTTGGAAAATCACAGACCCATAAAGGTGATACAAGTTCAGCACCTGCTGTACAGAACCAGGATGGCCTTTTACAGGGAAACTGAGACAGCATATAGTGTGTTTTGTTTGGAATATGCAATTTAAAAAAAAAAAAAAAAAAAAAAAAAAAAAAAAAAAAAAAAAACAGAAAAGGACTTAAGCAAAAGCCACAAATGAGTCATTTCCCAAATGCCAGTGGAATTTGGATTTGCAAGAGGCAGTGTGAGTGGATGTGGCAGAACGCATAGCTTAGAGCAGTGTCATTCTGTGCAGAAATTTCTATTTGCAAGAACTAAAGATCAGTTTTGCAAAATCCACAGAAAAGCAGTGTATAAAGGGAAAAAAAGATATGTACGATCCATGTAGCTGCAAGTTCTTTGATATCTCCCTGCTCAGAGGTAGCAGCAAAAAGGGGAAGAAGTTGTCTTTGCTGGAATAACTATACAGGCAGCAAGCTTCACTGACTGATGCAGAGTTAACATGGAAATGGGAGATTGTGCATACCTAAATGTGTGTCTAAAGTTGCAGAAGGAGTTGTCTAAGGCTGAAAATACATTCAAATTGAAATCTGAGAGACAGCATCTCCACTCTAAGGAGTGGGAGAACAGGAAAATAAAAAGTAAAAAAAGGAATCCAAGACCTGGATAAACTACACCAATACAGCAATATCTGAGGCTGTGACAAGTCCTGGCAAGAAGATAAAGATCTGAAAAAATGGAGACTGATGAAAAAAAAGGAAGAGGAAACAGCACTAATAGGAGAACACAAAGATCAGACAAAATGCGTGCCCAGGGGTGAGCAATTCAACACGCACAGGGAACTCACATGGTCCAAGCAACCCATTTGCTCAGGATGGAGACACATGCTGGCTGTAGGCTATCACTCTGTCTGCAGAATTTGGGAAACGCAAAGGGCAAGGTAAGCTAGCCTTGCCCCTTGGGTCAGTAAGGTGCAAGAGACGAGCTGTGACAAGCGCAGGTGACGGGCTTTGCAGCTCTCTCAGTGAGCGTGGTTGTGAGCACACATTGTGTCAGGGCTGCATTGCCAGGGGCCTGTGGTGAGCAGCGGTGCCAAAACTGTGGGAAAGGGAGGGAGAGAAGTTGAAGGGGCAAACCTCCCCTCCTGGTTTCATGCCACTTCATGCCACAGGTGAGCATCCTCTGGGCCACCCTCACTTGCGGAGGGTGAAAAGTACTGAGTTCCCAGGTAGGCTCCTTAAAGCAAAAGGTGGGGAAAGATTGCTGGGTGTCAGCGGGCAGATCTCGTGCACCCTGAAGTCAGAGCTGTAGCTGAAGGCACGAGGTGAGACCTAGGCTGTGGTCGTGGTGAATGTGGTCATTGTTCCTTGTTCCTGTGGTGTGCAGGAGAGATCACAGATCCTGCCACTTGCTTGCACTAACTGCAGAAGACAGCCTTCCGTGGCTGTGATGCTGAAATATATTCCATTGCTGGAAAGCAGCACACTTTGGCCAAGCCCAGAGGTCAGTCAGATCAGTGGAAGTGAGCAGTGGAGAACCTACCAGCTGCAAAACCATGGGGCCCAGAGGACTGGGAGGGGCTGGGAACCTGTCTCAGTATGCTTGTGTTGCCAGGGGTTCCCTTTACTTCTGGCCTGGCTGGTGATGGGAATAACCATCCTTTCAGAGACCTCGAGGAGGCTGACAGACACCCAGTGTCTCCCCCTTCCTTCCTTGCCCTTTGCCTACAGCAGGGAAAGGCTTTGGCTTGGAGCTCTCCTCTTCCACCCCCTTGGTCCCCTCTGGCTTAGGACGAGGGACTCATGGGGCAGCCACTAATGCTGGAGGGTTTGCTACGTCTCCCTGTCTCTCAGTGGAGCTCTCCTGTCCTCTGACCACCTGTTCCTGCCGACCACAAACCACAGCCTACTGCTTTCTCCACACTTTTCTTCTGAGACCCATTTGCAGGTGGATGCAGGTGGAGGTCCTGGCTGTCCTAGGTCTGGCCCGGGCCAGCTGGCCTGCCCCTCGGGTGAGCCCTGCTCTGTGCACAGCCATGAGGACAGCTCTCAGACCAAGTCTCCTGGCTGGGAGCAGGGGATTTGCACCTCATGGGTGCTAACTCCAGGCTGAGCAGGGCTGTGCAGGACCTGAACCCCAACACCCCCTTCTGACAAGAAGGACTGTACCAGAAATGGCAGCCTGCAGAGCAGAGGGGGATTTGTCTCATCCGCCACTCCCTGGTGGGCACCAAAAGGGCACTTGGGATGGAGGGCAAGAAGCGAAGTGACATGATTTCAGCTGGAACTTGTGTTGTGCATATCAGGTTTGTAAAACGGGGTTAAACAGCCCTTTCCTGGTCACACACAGCAGGAGGGACCTCTGCTAACCACGGGGGAATGAGCTGCCCTGGCTGAGCTCCAGGAGCCTGATTTCAGGCACCACAGCGGCTGATGGTGTGCTGCAGGCTCCTGCTACAACTGCCAAGTGTCATTTTCTTGTCTCCATTGTTCCCAAGCTGTGTCCTAAATGTAAAAGCTGGCAGTGGAAGTGCCAATCACTGCTCTGTAGTGGCACTTGAGGCAAGTGGGAAGAGGCCCGTGCTTCCCAGAAAGTGTTTGTGAGCAATCTCACCATGCTCAGATCCAGAGGTATGGGGGTGCTGGTGCCATCACTTCACTGCAGAGTGATAAATCCTTCACCACATTCAGAATGACTTTGGTAGCCCCATCTGAAGCCTGGTGTGTGTTTTTTTCCACGTCTGGGCATTTCCTCCATGCGAACCACATCTCCCTCACCAAACACACTTTGGCCAGGAGGCTATGCATCGCTATCACACTGCTGAGATCTCCAAGGCACCAAATACGCCTTTGCTCTTCTGCTCATGCCCACACAGTTGCAGCTTGTACCAGGGCATGGCTGGTACCTGGCTCAGCAACTGGGGCCCTGGTGAATGCCATGGTTACTCCCAAAGTCAGCACAGGGACTGCCTGTAGCAAGGGAGGACCAGAACATAAGTGGCCAGGCTGGGCCTGCCTTGAGCACTGCTTGGCTGTGCTGTGCTGATGGGTAAGGAAGGGGCCATTTGCTCCACATATTCCTTGAGGAGCTGGGGATGTGAGGCACACAGCAGAGGCCGAGCCCCTTGGAAGGGATTGCTGGATGCCAGTGAAGCTGCCGCAATGCCCAGAAGCTATTACCTTCTGGCAGATGGAGGGTGGCTCTGAACTAGCACGGCCCCAGCAGTGCAGTGCTGACTCAGGCTAACCAAGGCTCTGGCTCATTCGTGGCTTTGCAGTGGGTCTAAGAAAAGCCAGGGCATGCCCTGCTGTGGGAAGGAAATGCCAACCACAAGCTGCTTGGCCAAACAGAGAGCAGAGGGACACAGCGGGCAGCTAATGAGTGTTGTGCTGTGCCTTGCAAAGAAGCTGCACTGGCTCCTCGCTCCCAGCCAGGCGTGAGGACTGAAATCCCAGGCTATTGAAGGAGAAGCTCAACAGAGGTGGCCCAGTTGTCCCTGCTGGAGGACCCTCTTGCTAGAGATCTGAGGCAGAGACAACCATAAACATCTGCGTGCAGGAAATGGGTGGTGACAACAGAGACACATCTGCTGCCTCGGAATCCTGTGCCTAAAGTTGAGGTGCAAAGTACTCTTTATCAGCAGTCTGGAGTATTAAAATGGGTGTCTGGTTGTTACAAAAAACATGCATGCACTTGTCTGTGCTCCTCAGAAGTATTGTGTCACCAGAGTTTGCAAGGTGGCAGTATTGTTTCCAAGACCCCTGGAGGGAGCATCGGAGTCTAAATGAAGAAGCCATTCGGGCAGAGGTTGAGGGGTCTGAGCTCCCTGCAGACTCTGTGTTTGCACAACAGCTTTGCATTGAGCACAGGGCTAAAAACCCAAATGGGGCTGATCCATCACCCCAAAAGCCTTCGCTCCAGGTTAGGTGAGGATTCTTCTGACTGACTTTTGAATATAAGTTCTTCTGGGGCTGGGTGTTCTTTTCGGGTGCCAAGGACCTCTCCAAGTCCTGGGTTGCCCTGCAACAAGAGCAAGTAAATCCCAGGCTGAGAATGTCCATGTGAAGTCACCACATGAAGTCAACATGTCCCTGGGGCTTCAGCTGGAGAGATGGGGACCTTTAGAGGTGCCCTGCAGCAGGGCACAGGTTTGGCTGCTGAGCAGGGCTTGAAGCAGAAAAGGCACACAGAGACCACTGGGGCTACTGGTGTGAAATTCCTCTCAATCGCATTTGTATTTAAAGATTTAAAAAGGAAATTAAGTCATCATCCAACATTAATTATACCTTGTCACATTTCTAGCTTTGCTGATCTGATTTGCCTCTAGCCTTGGCTTCAGACAGTTGAACGCACCTACACACTCCATTTTTCCCACACATGTTTTTTCCTGAACTGGGGCTGATGACAGTCAGTGTTTCAATTCCAAAACAAAGCTAACAATCTCTCTCTCTCTCTCTCTCTCTTTTTTTTTTTTTTTCCTTAATGGTGGGAAAGAAGGCAGTCATGAGGATCTCAGGAAGCACCAAGACAGGACTGGTTTCTAGGACAGGGCAGGAAGCTGGACAAATTAGCTATGTTTCAGAGTCACTTTCACAAGCTGCAAGGCTGCACTTTTACCCCTCCCTAGTAATATTTTCATTTTTATCAATTAAGATTTTTTTTTTTGCTTTCTCTGGACTTCAGAAGAGACTCAGAAGATGTTTGACTTCCACTGGTGAGCCCCTCTCATCTGCTGGTGTGTTGTGGTATGCCTACTACAGATGAAGCCCTCTCCTCCTGCTTGGTGTATATTTTAAGCACAGAGGTTGCTCAGTTAAAGAGAACGCTTGTCTGCACCACCCACTTGGCCATCACCTCTACATCTTTTACATATGCACACCCTGGCTCCTGGGCATTTTCTTTTTTAGCAGGCAGCAGTAACTCCTGCCTGTGGATCATCAAAGTCAGGTGCCAAGAAGAGCAAGGGCTCTTCTGGGTGTGTGTTAGAGCTCTCAACAGGATGTCTTCACTCTAAAAGTACTACGCTGCAAATATATATGTATATATATGTTCTTGGTGAGAGGGAGTATGGTGAAATTTTTCCTATTGCAAAAGTTAACAACCAGTTAGGAAAACCTTGCTCTTCTCCGCTGTTGCAGGCTGTGGGATGGATCAGGACTGCATTATTCTTGGACCAGCTTTGAAGTAGTCTAGCACTGAACTGAGCATATCCTGCACTTCAGTTTGTGTGGCCCTAATTTTAGAAGTTGATGTCATGTTATTGTATTGAGCAATCTGCTTGTCGTTTTCCCTCTGAGCTTCCTTCATGTCCCTGAAATGGGTACTGAGTGGTTTGTACTGAATTTTCCCATTTTTTCCCCTGTCATTTGAGGCCCACTGGAGGTAGGGTGCCAGGAGTAATTTTTGTATAATACAGAATAACTGATGACTAGTTAACAAGAGCCAAGACTTGAAACTGTTTTCATAATTCCCTTTCTTGAAAGGAGAAGTTGAAAAAAATATCTCAATTTCCCTCCTCTGTGTATGTATACATGCAAAATGCCTCATATAATATGGGAATATATCCTTCTGCTTCTGCGTTGGAGAATCTGCATTTTTAAGATTTCTAAGTACAATTATGATAACTATCTGATGAAAACTACAGCCTGCAACAAGTAAGCACAGAGGTAAGTGATGGCTGAAGGTTCTTCCAGTTTGAAGACATGACCTAGACGTGACAAGACATGACCTAGACATGACAAGAGATGATCTACCTGCTGCTGATGGGGTTGGCTCAGTCCTAAAAGCTGTTCAGAAATCAGGTGGCTGTGGAAAAATATCTTACTTGCCTGTAAGAGTCAGCCATCCCCACAATTTATTTCAGTAGGGATCTTTCTGAGTGAAAAATCATCTCTGGTTTTCCTGAAGTGGGCTTAAAAGTATCTAGAAGTGGTGTCTATCAGTTGATGCACACAGTTTGGCCTTTTTCACTGGTTGTGCAAGGACATGCAAAGGTTCAATTGCCTGGCTCCACACAGCCTCTGCCCAGGAGCTGGGATCACCCACCCACAGCAGCAGGGATTTGCAAAGCTGGGCCAGCTGAATGGGGTGTGTGTGCCTGTGTGAGGCCAGGTCTGCGCCACGCAGGCAGCACGTACAGGCTTGTGTTTCACCTTGCTGCTCTGCTCCGGCCTCTGGGCCACTCTCCCTGCCTCAGCAAGTGTTCCACTGCTGACACCAAGGCAGGAGGATGCTCGCAGTGCCTGCAAGTACAGGAGTCTGGCCCTGCAGGGTATGCCAAAGGTGGTACTTCCTACGTGGGGTAAAAGGTGATGAGGAGAAATATGCAGTCTGATATACAAAGGTGATCAAATAGCATAAATAGGCAAGCTTTTACAGTAGTCCCTCTTAACAAAGAGTTACAGACGGCTGAAAATAACCCCTTCTGGAAAAGTAAAGGGAACCGCAGCACTGGGAGGCTGCCTGTGGTCCCTGCTGGTGCTTCCCGAATGAGGAGCCTTGCCCTGACTCCGTGTGCCCCTGGCTGCTGTACTGAGCTCCAGATCTGCATGCCACCCGTCCTGCACAGAGCCTGTCTAAGGGGGAGCAGAGCCCAAAGGAAGTAGAATTGTGGATGCTGAGTGCTGATGCTGTGACAGTAACCCTTGACAGCAGGTATGGTCAGACCATGCTGGATGTAAAGCAGGACAGAAGGTTTGTAGCTCAGATGTTTGAAACATCAGGACTCTTCCCATGTGGAAAGTGCTCTGTGCTGTGGTTGTTGGTTTTGCACCTAGGTAGTATAAGTGGTAGCTTTTTCGACATAGAGATAAATAGATACAGTGAAACATTTATTACCTATTACTTCTCTATTGAGAAATGACCCAACCTGGCTTTGGGCCCTGATGCTCCAGCATTCCTGTCAGAGCTTCCACAAGGTCCATGGTGATTTTAGTCTGATCCTGCCCAGGAATTTTTTGACCATTCCAAATTTCCTGCATCACACAGCTGAGGTGGGCACAGGTGAGGGAATCAGGAATTTTTGCTGCTCAGAAATCACATTCTATTCACAACACATATGTGAGATATACAGTTGGCAAGTGGGCCAAGCTTGTCTCTTTGAGCAGTGTAGGCACTAAGCTCAGGTCATTTTTTTCCCTTTGGATCTTCATTTGTGACTGCACAATGGGCTGCTTGGGATGCAATGTTTAAAACTGGGTTATGTAGAAAGCTGACCTTCCAACCAAATTGGATGTTTTGTAAAAAGATGTGGGAATAATAATAATAATAATAATAATAATAATAATAATAAAAGGATTTAAAAAGAAGTGCCTTCCCAACAAAAATAGATGTTTTGTAAAATATGGTTATTCCTTCCAGTAACTTTATCAGTTCTACTCAGGCATTCTGCATGGCAGGGGGTTGGACCTTCAGAGGTCTCTTCCAACCTCAATCATTCTGTGACTCTGATTCTTCTTCAGATAAAACATTGCAGTTAGTCCTGGGAAAGCGGCATGGGCCCTGGAAAACAAACGCTTTCAACTGGAACAACCGAAAAACTGTATTTGGAAAATCAACCATAGGATCTTATGAAGTCCATTGATGATTATCCCCTGGCCAGACTCTCATCCCTTACCATCTGTCCTCTTTGTACAATGCCAGAGACTGCAAAAAGAACTCAAGGCTGATGGGCCCACACGATGCAGGAGGATGGGGACACAGCACCCACCCCACTTGCTGCCAGAAAGCCTCTCTGACATTTCTGGTAGAGAACCGTAGGAGGAAGGGGAATTTAAAGCTTTTCCTTCAGGTACCTTCTTCACCAAGTACTTTGTCAAAGCTACAAAAGTCACAGAAAGAGGAAAAATCCAGCTAATCTACACTACCACAACCTTAGGAAAAGGAGCTTGCCAGAGTATATGATGAACAAGGTTTAGAAATTATCTACTCAGACTTACCCTTCTGCCTCCTGCCCACAGTCATTTGATTTCACAAGTTTTGCAAGGAACGCTGTCATTTACATAGAGGAGCTTTGCCCAAACCAGTAGCAAAAAGTGCTGGAGAGCTGAAAACCCCTTAAAGTGAAAAACAGGAAACTTACACCACAGGAATCCTGAATGCTCAGTTTAAAGAAGATTCACCCATTGGAAAATGCTAAATATTGACTTGAGGGTTATAAAAATAATAAATGTTCATAAAATAGATTAATTTTCATTTTTATTTTTATTTTTTGAAAGGAAGAGTAAGGCAGTCCAGCTAAGAAGCATGATTTGCCCTTCATTAGGGGAAACCTGAAATCCTGTGACTATACAAACAGCCTGGCACATGTAAGAGTTTAAAACTGCATAGATGGAGGAACTCCATTAAATCCTAGGTTTCATAAAACCTCTACAGTTTGAAGAGGGATTGCAAAGCTGTGTCATAAAGGCCAGAAAATGTCCATTTACTTTCTTCAAGCACCAAACAGGCCCAGCGAGACAGAGACGGTCTTGAGCTCCTGTACCACCATGTCTGCAGTTCCTACACCACATCCTGCTGAGGCCAGTGTATGAGATCATACAGAAACATGGCTCATCACCTCTTCTTTTACCAAACTTAAATCTGAAAAGGACACCGAGATACAACCACCTTCCCCAAACTAGCCCAGCACGAGAAAGAGACATTTCAGCCTTAACTGCAGCTCCATGGCCCTCCCTGGTCTCCACAGCCAACTGTGGGGATGCTCTTCCCATCCCAGGCCCAGATCCCAGCCCTGTCCTCAGCCCAAGCCACACATCAGAGGGATCAAAACACAAACTTTCAAGCTGAGAATACTAATTCACACCTGGCCTTTGTCATCATAGAAGCTCTTTCCAGCTCATGAGTGTTTGCAGCACCAATGCTCCATTTTCATCCAGCCCCTGCTCCATATTACAGAATTAACAGAGCTCATGCTGCCCCTATGGTCATGGAAAAGTCACTTCTTTACGTCCTTTAGCTCCATTTATTCTGTTTTATCTTTGTTGATTTTTATCATTCACTTCATTCTGCTTTTCCATAAAATGTGATGTGTGCCTTACATGCTGGTTTAACTTTCAGTTCTTCTATTTACTTTCCTCGACAGGCGTAATGCTGTAGCTTTTAATTCTGCATTAAAGTCCTGTTGCTGCCTGTAGTAACACATTAAATTGTTCATCATGTATAGTTTGCTTTTATGATGATGTTTTCATTCACCTAGAAAGAGCGGGATTTATGTAGAAATAATTGAGTAAATTAACTATCTAGGAAATCTTAGGTAGAACTTAATAATGTCCTTAATACGCTTTTGTGCTTAAAAACTGCAAAGCTGTAACACAAGAATTTCCCGTTCTTTCTCACCTCTTTGTATAATGGGACAGGACCTGTTAAAACTAGCCTGAGTGCCAGGCTAACCAGTATTGGAGAACAGGAAGATCTCAACTGCCATCACATCATGGAAGTGCCATGGAAGGAGAAGCACCTCCAGGTGGGCACGAGAGCTGTGAGCTTATCCAAACAAGGAGTGGGACAAGGATGCTGTTATGTTGCTGGGCATTTTGTTGCTGGCATCAGAAAAAGCCAAGTGGGCTTTTCTGGTTTATGGGGTCACTGACCAAAAAAAGAACTCTCTTCTCCTCACTTTCAATATATGAAGAAAATAATTAGTCCTAATATGAAGAGAAATACTAGGCTGGAGCCATCTAGCAGTCTGTTCCTAATGTGTGAGATCTGGTGGGTCTAAAAATGGATATGGGAAGAAGTGGTAAGACTTTGTCTATGTGCTAGTCCGTACATGTCCTCAGATGTAGACCTGCCTTCTAGCATTACCTCTCTGGTTTGGAGCAATTCAATGCAAAGAAAAAACGTGTAATGAGAAGATACAGAAATGCCAGAGATCGTATATACTCTCAGTAATAACTCCTTTTCATTGAACATCAAGGGATGCAAGTTGCCAGAGCACTGTTACAGCAGTTACAGTAAATATAAAACAGAATCAGAAGCCAGAAGAGCTTTTACTATTAACACCCCTTTAATTAAAATATCCTGTACACACAGAAAGGAAAGGAAAGAAACGCACCATGAGGAAAGAGTTTCTAATCTCAGCAGAGTATAGAGAAGTTGTTTATAGTTTGGCACCCTCTCATTTTTTCCTCTTAGGATGCTCTGTGTAAATAAATTAGGTTCTTTCTCTCTCATTAAGAGAATTTAAAAGAGAGAGAGAAACAAATGGTAGAGGTTTTTTAAAAACATATAATCAGTAAAAAGCTTGCACAGTTTAACATCAGCTATCTGAACTGCTTTAAACAGTAGAAAACCAGAAATTGACAGCTTTTGGTTGCTTCTCACATGTTTGCACATAAATTACCAAATGCATCTGTACTGCATTTCTATTCCATTCCAATAAAAGGTAACAGTCATTCCCTCAGCTTACAAAAACCTAACTGCTCTGATGCCAGCATAATTATAAGCAAAATTGTAAAATATTTTTATTTCCCAAAATATTTAAGCCCACAGATTCCCGACTTTCTTTCTCCAATTGATTATTTATAAATCCTGACTTTGAGACCATTTTTTGCAAGCCATTTGTAAGCGCATTCCAGTTGCAGAGTAATCTGGCTCCATCAAGTGACAATTGCTGTTACTGCTAGTCTACACCTGAAGCTAAATTGATACGAGTCTGGCACTATACACAGCAACAAGCCAGTAACATTGGTATTTCACTGGAGAGCTGTTAGCTCCAATAATTCATGCCCCTTAGATTGTTTTGCTGTGGTTTTGGTGATAAATGAAGATGCTAGGATGCTGAAAAGTACTTATTTTCCCCATGCCTGTTGGATAATACTGAAAACTGTTTTACAGAAGTGATAAATTTGATGTTACTGCAACAGTAATACCCGTGGAACAAATCACAGTGGGACTGAAGAAAAACAAACTGTTTCCCACAAATTAATTTCAGAGCCTTCCAGATGATGGGCAAGATACATACCTCTAGGAAAGTGATGGGAACATGAGAGGAGTGTAGAATTGACTATCCTATGCAGTCTTCATCACACAAAGGTCTGAAAAACCATGCATTGGAAGGCTCAAACCAAGCAGAGAAGCTAACTGACATGCAGCCATGAGGCAGGATATTCTCTTATCTATTCTGCGTAACCACGTTTGAAAGAAAAGGTATGCTGAAGGACAGGCATGAGGCGGCTGAAGGGCAGGGATAAATTATGCACAAGACAGTGAAACAGATTGCTTTGGAAGCCAACTTTATGAACCCACTCAGATCCCACACATTGTCTTTTACAAGTATAAAAGTGTGGGGAAAAGTAGATATGCCGAGATCTGGAACTGTTGGGATAGATGTTGGCATTTGATGCTATTTGGGCATCACTTGTTTCCTGGTCAATTAAATTTTACCACAGATAGTAGGATTTCCTTTACCATTGTTATTATTTGCATTTTTGTCATTTTGGGTGAGAAAAGGTACAGAAGGGGGGAAGCAAGTCCCTACTCTTTAGGTCAGAGCTGTCCTTCAGTGAATTACTGTCAGAGAGACAAATGAAACAGATTGGCAGCACTAAACAAATTTATGTGGGCTAACTGGGAAATTAACTTGTAAACTCAGACATACAGATATGCACAGGTGCACAAGTGAACTCACATATAATATGCTGGAGAGATGCATAGGCATTTAAATAGGCACATAAATGTATAGACATTTAATGTCTTGGGTATTACAGTCCTCTCTGTCCTGGTCCATACCTACAGTGGAGAACATGGGCACATATGGGTGGTAACAGGTAATTCAGCTTTCTGTGCCCTCAGTTACACAGTCCTTTGAAAAGACTGCATGAGGTGAAAGAGAAGGCAAAACGACTCAGCAAGCCAAAAGGGAAAGAAAGTCAGAGGGAACCACAAGAAAAATCAGACAAGTCCTTAAGCCATTTACCTAAAACCATCTAGAAACTGAGAAAAGTCTTATTTCAGTCATGCAGAAGCAAGAGGAGTATGTATGTATGTGGGTGTGAAGGTGCTTGTGGTATGCTTTGAGCTGAAGGTATTGGGAAATTTGCTTGTGCTGGCTTCTGACTGCATGCTTATTGCTGTTGTGTGATGGAGAAGGCTCGGAGTCTAGCCAACTGGTGGGTGATTTAATGACAAATCCTCAATGAAATAATTCAGAAAAAGTGCTAATATACATTTTATTGACTTCTCTTTCCCCCTTTGTTCGTTATATATAGTAACATACGTGTTACCATTCTATTACTAACAATACCAGTGTTAGCAATTGGTATATGTATTTTTGTAACTGTGCCATTGGATTAAGATATCCTCTTGGGATTCTAGGTTTTATCTGAATCTAAAATGACAGTTTCTGTGGCAACTTAGATGAGTGTGTGTTAAAGTATTAGTAATAAATTATGTCTAGTAGAAGAGACAACTCTATCTGATAACCCCTGTATATGTTTTCTTCTCTGGAATTTCTTCCACAAATAGATCAAAATGTTTATTCATAACTCATCTACTTATTTACTCTAAACTGGTGAATAACTAAAAATGTTTCAGAACAAATCTGTACATCAGGAAGACATTGATATAATTAATGCAGCTATGATAATTCAGAGCATATGCATTTTATCTTAAAGAGACATATGTTGGCCCATCTTCAGTTAGCTCATGCTTGTTTGCTTTTATTTTGTATGTGTAGATTCAATTATAAATATTCAGAAGCTTTAGATAGAAAAAAAAAAAAATGTTTAAAGAAATTAGAAAAATAACAGTAGGAACTAAAATAATATTCCATAATTACAAAGGCATCTGAAAGCACAGGAACCTTTGTGTGCCATTCACTAACCAGCCTCTCCTTCTCTCCAAGGGTAGAAGACATGAAAATGCCCCTTCAACAAACACTTGCTATGGAGCACCAGAGCATGGCTGCCCTTCTGCTCTGGTCATTGCCTAGATGATCAATGGACATCACTGAACAAACACAGTGGGTCTAACCATTTGACTTAACAAAGTGATTTAAATTGCTCCCTTGTTTGAAGTCAGTGAGAATTTTAAAATTATTTTCTACCAAGGGCTGGATTATAAATTTCTTTTACACACATTAATAAAAATGTTATGAATCCACTAATTTTGAGACTTTGATCATGGAAGCTACCAAAGCAACCAATTAATATTGCATAGGATATTTCAGATCCAACTGCTTGCTTAGATGGGAAAACCATTTTTTTTCTGACTTAAAAGCCCTTTAGTTAGCCCTCTAGCACTATGTGTTGGACAACAGTATGTAGCACCACACTAAGACTGGAATTCCAGTGAGGAATGCCTTGAATGCTCCCAGCACCACAGCTCTGATTCTTCTAATGTAACGTAAATATATGATGTAATTCTGCCCATGTGCCTCAGTGAGGTGAAATCAAACCCCAGCTGAGGTTGCGTCTTTTAATCCTCCCATTACTGTAACAATTGTTTTGCCACATGAATACACCTACTTGTGATAAATGAATCGAGATATAATGTAGCACCAGTCTTCATAGAGAAATACTTTATTTTGCTTACAGTAAAGAGTCACTTGAGCTAGAAAGAGGCAAGAGACATTATAAATAGTATCAGATAATAAAGCTGAGGTAGCTTGCAGATAAGCTAATAGAGTAACAAAGAAATGCAAATGTTTTAAGATATGAGTAATGTAGAAATAAGCACAATTTGGTAACAGTTAAAACAAAGAGGAGATTATCAAAATATAGAACCTAGAAATTTAGAAACAAACTTCAAAGTGTTTCTGAGAGCTGTAACCACATTTGTCAGTACCACTAAAAACAGTAGTAAGAAAAAAGTGATGAGAATTTATTTTATCTTTTTAAGTATACCTGGGAAACAAAGGAGCAAGTTACTAGGACTGGCTTTTGGACGGCAAAGAGGAAAGCTATCAAACACAGTCCATTTAAACATGGTCAGTGTATTCGTGTGAAGCACATGGATGAGTAATGGCTAAACGACCTTATCAGCATTGCTAGAAACCACTAATTGCTAGTTGACCAAATGCAAAATGTGTTAGCCATAACTAAGGCAAAGTTTATTGGGAAGAAATATTATTTTGCTTAGGCCAGCTGCTGCTTGGCTAGGAAAACTAGAAAGCTTAGTCTAACATAATTATGAATCAACTAGGTAATTTCAGAGACCTGTATTTACGTTTGAAAATTCTATACAGCACACTTATTTTTCTGACTGGAAAAGTAAAGTAATTCAATGCAGTAGCAATTGATTGCTCTCCTAAAAAATACTGCTGTTGATTAAATTCTACTCTTTTTTCCTTGAAGGACTTCCACAATGTGCTGCTGGAGATGGTGAAGTACTTGGAAGTGAAATGGAGGTTGGTAATAATAGAAATGAGCCTTCGCATTGTATTTCAGAGATCTGCCAGCAGTCTGACAATGCCATTTCCTTAATGAAAATGACTCCAGACAAAGGTAAACAAATCTAAGTAGAAGCTAGGCATTGTTTTTAAAACATAATTACTCCTTTTGAAGTAATTGTGAAGTAATTTTCACTTATTATCATCAAAAGTATACATTAATGTCAGTACAGGGTAAACCTTTTGAATGGAGATGCCTAGCAGAATAGAAGTTGAAGATGCATTTTCTTATCTCTGCAGTCTATTTTCATTATCTACCAAACAGTTCAATAGAGACAATTATTGTTCAGTGGTGCAATTAGTGTTTATGTAGTCAACAGCTTTACAAAGTAAAAGATTTAGAAGACCTATTCAAGAAAACAGATGTGGCCTGCAGCTAAAATTCCCAAACTGCTGTTGTTTAGAGGAATTCTCAATCAAAAGTCCATTTAAAAGTTTCTTTCTGAAGGACTTGTTAAGCAAAGTCTGTTTCGGTTGCTTTGATTTTTATTTATTTATTTATTTTCAATTATAGAGGCATGCATCAGATTTTCCACTTGGACAATGCAGTGTCAGAGCTGGAAGATGTTATTTTCAAGTGAAGAGTAGAGGGCAATTGATAAGATCTTACCAAAAAGCACATCCACTGGACTCTGCTATTCAGAGATAAGAACTCAGGATGTAGTTTATAGATGTAATTTGGACCATCCAGAGACACCCAATTCAACAAGAGAATTTTCTTAGTGGAAAGAAATTGAACTGGAAAGTCTAGAGAAGTGTACTGCAGGAAATATAATTCCAGAATTTTTCCAAGGTATATCCAGGGTGAAACAATTGAAAGTAGAGCCTGAGTATCAGTGTAAGTATTTATTTAATATTACTTCAATGTTGTCTCTAACACATATAGCTAGGAGTTCATGTCTGGCACTTTCATATATACTGTCTTTTAAGGCCCACATTTGCCTGGATCATACAAAGTAAATAATGATAAAGTATGTCTTGCAGTTTTGAAGAGGAACACCTTCTGAGCCATTTTCTGGTGCTGTCAAAACTGCTTCATCACCACAGCACTGTGAATGCACTCAATGGTCCCAGAATGCGAAGAGCTATCAGCTCCAAAATGCAGGTGAGTTGTGACCTTACTACCTCTAAAGAGGCAAGTATTGAAAGGTAGCTATCTTAATTAAATTAAGCTAGAAATCAAATACCCCAAACTATCTTTAAATGCAACTTGGAGGGGAAAATATTTAAATATGAAAAAAAATACATTTTCAGTCATACATTTACAGAAGGATGGAGTAATAGCACTACAGAGAAGCTCAAGTCCAAACAAACTTCTTGTATTGCTAAACATTGTATTTCATCGTCAGCTACCTATTGGAGATGATCTCATGTAGATGGGGAAAGGCAATGAATCCATGCTGCTGTCCCTTAAATTAAATCCCTTTTTAAACTTGTTTGCTTGAGGTGAGGAGATAATTCTGCTCCCACAAACCTCAGTGTGCAGGCTGTGATGTTCTCAGGCTCCATCGTTTGTACTGCTATGGAAGGCTGTGCTTTGGGCACTGCCAGAATGAGCACGTTCTCCGTCTGTTGTGAGCAGCCTTTTGTAGCTCCAGGGACTAGCTGGTTTCTTTTAGTTCAGCAGATGGCACCAGAGAGGAGAGAACAAAAGCTGGTTTAAAGTGACCAAGACAATACAGTTTGGGAGGTGACCTGTGCCTCCACTCACCTCTGTTGGTAAACCTGACTGTCCAAAGGCTCAGAAGAATCCCAGTGGTCACCACCCCTCTCCACTCCCCCACCTTGCACTGGGCTGTGTCTCAGGGCAACAAGTCACTGCCAGAATCATACCAGACTAGCTCTGCAGTCTACCATGTATATTAAAACCTGTTTTTATTTTATTTTATTTTATTTTATTTTATTTTATTTTTATTTTAGTTTAGTTTTAATTTAATTTTATTTATTTATTTATTTTCAATTAAAAAAGGCTCTAGATCAACCTGACTCTGTGGTGTCCTCGTGACCTTGGGAAAATCACAAACTTGGAAAAGTGATACAGGTTCACTACCTGCTCTGCAGGATGAAGGTGGCCTTTAACATGGGAAAACCTACAGCAAACGGTGTTTGGAAAACACAGTTTAAAAAACATAGTAAAAGACCTAGGCAAATCAAAAGCAAAACCACAAATGAGTCATTTCCCAAATGCCAGAAGAATGTGAATTTGCAAAAGGCAGTGTGAGTGAAAAAACTCATAGCTTAAAGCACTTCAATTCAGAGGGATGCTGCATAGTTTCCAAGAGGAGAGATTACTCTTTTGTATCTCTCTGAACACCTTACAGAGGTAGGAATATTCACTGCCTGATCTAATATTTAATGTGGAAACGAGAGCTGGTGCATACCTGGATGTGTATCTAAAAATGCTGTACAAGTCTGAAGACAAAAAACTATGTTGAGCATAGAGAAAAAAAACTTACTGGAGCTTTGAGTGTCCTGGATGTATGTATTAAAAATAAAAAAAATAAAAAAATAAAAAAAAATTAAAAAGGAATGAACATTGTCTAAAGCTGAAAACATGTCTGAAGTGAAATCACAGAGACAAACTCTCCACTCTAAGGAGCAGGAGAACAGGAAAATAAAAAGTAAAGAATAAAAAATAAAAATAAAAAAATAAAAAATAAAAAATAATAAAAAAAAATAATAAAGGAGCCCAAGACCTGGATAAACTACACCAATACAGCAATATCCGAGGCTGTGACAAGTCCCGGCAAGAAGATAATGATCTGAAAAAAATGGAGACTGATGAAAGAAAGGAAGAGGAAACAGCACTAATAGGAGAACACAAAGATCAGACAAAATGTGTGCCCAGGGGTGAGCAATTCAACACGCACAGGGAACTCACATGGTCCAAGCAACCCATTTGCTCAGGATGGAGACGCATGCTGGCTGTAGGCTATCACTCTGTCTGCAGAATTTGGGAAACGCAAAGGGCAAGGTAAGCTAGCCTTGCCCCTTGGGTCAGTAAGGTGCAAGAGACCAGCTGTGACAAGCGCAGGTGACGGGCTTTGCAGCTCTCTCAGTGAGCGTGGTTGTGAGCACACATTGTGTCAGGGCTGCATTACCAGGGGCGTGTGGTGAGCAGCGGTGCCAAAACTGTGGGAAAGGGAGGGAGAGAAGTTGAAAGGGCAAACCTCCCCTCCTGGTTTCATGCCACTTCATGCCACAGGTGAGCATCCTCTGGGCCACCCTCACTTGTGGAGGGTGAAAAGTACTGAGTTTCCAGGTAGGCTCCTTAACGCAAAAGGTGGGGAAAGATTGCTGGGTGTCAGCAGGCAGATCTTGTGTACCCTGAAGTCAGAGCTGTAGCTGAAGGCATGAGGTGAGACCTAGGCTTGGCCAAATGGAGGGCAGTGGGCAACTCATGACTGTTGTACTGTGCAAATGTCAGGTACTTCTGGGGCTGAGTGCTCTTTTCAGGTGCCAAGGACCTCTCCGAGTCCTGGGCTGCCCTGCAGTGAGAGCAAGTGAATGCCAGGCTGGGAATGTACACGTGAAGTCAGCATGTGAGGTCACCACGTGAAGTTACCACGTGAGATCACCACATGAAGTCAACACGTGCCCTGGGCAGCAGCTGGAGAGCTGGGGGCCTTTAGAGGTGCCGGGCTCAGCAGGGCAGAGGGGTTTGGCTGCTGAGCTGGGCTCAGAGCAGAAAGGGCAAACGGAGACCACTGGGGCCACTGGTGTGGTATTCCTCTCAATCGTATTTGTATTTAAAGATTTATTAAAAGAATCAATAGTGAAATTAAGTAGTCATCCAATGTTAATTACACCTTGTCACATTTCTCACCATGCTGATCTGACAATCTGATCTGATTTGCCTCTAGTCTTGGCTTCAGACAGTTGAATGCACCTACACATGCTATTATTCCCACGCATATGTTTTTTCCTGAACTGGGAATGATGACAGTGTTTTCAGCTTCAGAACTAAACCAGCAACATAACCATTCTTCTCCTTCTCTCCTCTCCTCTCCTCTCCTCTCCTCTCCTCTCCTCTC
>CM021766.1:39899448-39932875 GCA_011076525.1 Nettapus auritus | reverse complement strand
CTCTTCTCTTCTCTTCTCTTCTCTGCTCTGCTCTGCTCTGCTCTGCTTTGCTCTGCTCTGCTCTCTTCATTGGGGCAAATAAGTCAGGTTTCAGAATCATTTTGATGAGCCAGCAGCTGCAGTGCTGCACATCTGCTCAACGGTTGCAGCAAGCCAATCTCAGGAATATGTTCAGGACTACTTTTGCAATTCCCCTAATATTACTAAGGAAGTAAAGATTTTTTTTCCTTTCTCTGAGATTCAGAACAAGCTTAGAAGATACTTAACTTCCACTGGTGAGCCCCTCTAGGTTCTTGAGGTGTGTAACAGCCAGCTTTGAGAAGGGAGAAATCCCTTTTAGTGGTATCTGTTGTAGATGAAGCACTTTCCTCTTGCTCTGTGTGAATGTTATGTGGAGATTTATCTGTAAGGAAGATGCTTTTCTGCACTGATCGTTTAGCCTTCTTTCCTGTATCTTGTACACCTGCACTCCTGAGCAATTTTCTTCTTAGAGAAGGGATGCTCCTGATCAGAGGTCAAGTGCCAAGGTTTTGTAAGAAAGCGGGCCAGTCCTCTCTGTAGAATGAAAGCCATCTGCACTCTAAAAGTACTGCACTCGCAAAAAAATCAGGTTGTTTGTCAGAAAGCAGAACGTGTCTTTTGCTTTTGCAAAAAGCCAAAGGAAGTACACATATGGACGTTACTGAATCCTGCCTTTGCCCTTGACATAGACTTCTGATTTGTGACTAGGAAGCTGGGTGCTTGGTCAAACCATGGTAGCTGTGGGGCAAAGGTGGCACTGCAGCTGTTCAAAACGTTCTTCTCACACGGAAATTTTGGTTTGTTGTGGTGTGAATGTTGGTTGTACACCTATGTAGCATAAAACAGCTTTTATGACAGACGTACCAACAAACAGGTGTGGGGAACTGTTTATTATCTAAAATCTTTCTGCTGAGAAATACAGCCTGGCGGTGGATCCTGATGCATCTGGGCTCATGTCAGAGATCCAGGGGCATTTTAGGTTGATTCTGCCCAGATTGTTGTGGACCACTCCATAGCTCCTGCAGTGCACAGCTGAGGTGGACCTCATGGGCTGCCTGCAGATCCTGCAGTATTTTTAAGGGCATAGGCAGATGACTATATCCTGAACTGCCTTTGGGCTAACTGAACAGAACATAAGAAACCATGGGGCATGACTTGAGCAATTGCCGGACACGACAGCTACCAATGTGACGTACCAACAAAAGAGATGTATAATGCTATAAGGAATGGTTGAATTTTACAGGTGGTTAAAAGTGAATTATATGAGGAATAACCAAACTTCAAAGCCAAATGTAAGGGAGTGTTAGGGACCTTCTGGGGAGTGGGATCATGCAAGGCCCGTAGTGCCTATGTAACCGTATCAGTGATGTCACATTAAGTCAAGAGTTCCTACATTTCATTACCAGAAATACAGAATTTGGGTATGGATGTAATCAAATTTGGATTGAGGGGGAAAAAGCAATTAGGAACAACTTATTTATTTGAGGTGGAGAAAAGGAGGATCAAGACATGGGAAAAGAGGTAATAGATGTAAATGATGTAATCCCAGCTGTCTGTGGTACCTGCTTTTTATCCCTACAGCCTGGAGCAGGCCAATAAGGCAAACCTGTTGTTCTGATCATCACACATGTCTGACTTGTTTCCACAGCCAGGAGGCCTGGGGTGCATTCCCGTGCCAGCAGAAGAACACCCGGGATGGACAAATCGAGCATCGCAGCATCACCATGTCGGTATCTGTTTGAGGCCTGATGACATCAACATCTCCCTATCAGTCCAGCATCAGCCTACCAGCATTCACGATACAAGTGTTAGTTAACTCGCTTCATAACAGGTTGATTGCCCAGCTTTGAAACGCTGTGCGTATTTTACTGACTCACCTTGGAAGGTTTTTTGGTTTTTAGCCAAGAAATAATGAGGAGAGTGATCACAGCCTCCAGAGAGGGCCTGTAAGCTGCAGGATGCAGGTATCCCTGTGAGCAGTGTTGACACAGCAAAACGCTGAGAAGCTTGGGTAGTTGTTATGGATCAACATGGGTCACTCTTTGGATCAAAATCTGTGATTCCAGCTAATCTACATTACCACAAACCCCAGGACAATGAGCTTGCCAGACTATACCATGAATTGGATTTAAAAATTGCCTGCACAGTGTTACCCTTCTGTTACTTCTCAGAAGTCCTTTGATATCACAAGTTATGCTATTTTAAAGAGAGAAGTTTTGCCCAAACCAGTAGGAAAAAAGTACTAGAGAGCTAAACAGAAATTTCAAGTCCTACACCACAAAGATGTGTGCCCTCAGCTGAGTACTCCAGTTGTACAATGTTTCCTGTGCTTCGTACATGTCCATTGCTGCACCCTGGATCATGCTTTCTCCTCACAATGCCCTGTGTCTCGAGAGCTGATTATTACCAACTTGCCACAAAGTGAGCCTTAGAGGGGAGGGCGGGACCATCCTGCCTCAGATACTTTGTTTGTAAATGGGAACCCAGCAGTGTGGGTCAGTGAAGGATTCCTTCCTGGGGGTTTCTTCATGTATTTTTCCTTCCTCCCCTGGGCCTTGACCATCCCAAGCATATCTGCTCCCAGGGCACCCATGGAAAGCGTCTCTGCCTGCAGATCTGAGGCCCACCAGGAGGTGAAGTCTGCACCACAGCTTCCCCAGTTGTCCCATGTTGCCCTCTGACTTCTGGCCTGGCTTACGTGACACACTACGGTTACAATTTGGGTGCAGAGCTTGTTAAGCATTATTTGAGGCTGAGATAGGAACGGGATAATGATGATGATAGGACTGGAATTCAGGAGGTCCAAAGTAAATTCCTGCCTTATCCAGGGTTTCTTTGTGGGATCTTGGGCACGTGTCTTACACTAACCTGCCTACCAGATGGAAGCAACATACCCCTGCCTTCCTGGAGCACCGATGATATAGCAATAGCACAACAACAAGAGTCATATTCACACCTGTAAGAGCAGTGCAGGACAGACTGGTCTCTTCTATACGTGTTACATTGAATATCACCCCTTGGCTATAACACTGTCAGCAAAACTCCCTGCAGTACTCTGAATCAGGTTTGCTTCTTTGAATGAATTCCTCTGGATGGTGGATTTAAAACAGCTCCTTTTATAAGGCTTTTCCAGGCTTTCTGACAGGGCAATTAATAGCAGCACAGGCAGCATTACTAGGTTTTGCATGGCTCCTATTAAGAAACAATTGTCAAGATGAGACATTGTCATCTGTAGACTCAAGGTCTGAGTCTACAGGGTGTTAATAAAATTAATTGAACAGAGTTCAATTAAGAATTAAGAGTCTTTGAGAGGACAAGACCTTTCCTTCTGGCAAGCACAGGCATTTTGCACGTGAGGCGTGCAGTTCTGACACAGAAACAGAAGCAGCGAAGTTAAAAAGGCTGCTGCTGCCCCGGCAGAGAGTGGTATGGTCCACGTGTCCCAGCCACCTTTCCATGTCTGCAACAGACAAAAGCGCCTCCCATCTCCGGATGGTCCTGTGTTAATGGTAGGTCTTCTTGCCAGGAATGAGCCATGTGGGGCAGAAGGTTTGCTCCTGCCTCTGCTACATTTGGTGCTTTGCTTTCACAGGTCAGGTAACTGAAATTCCACTAATATCTCCCCTGTGATTTCTTGGGCTGTGGCATTACCAGGCATGCATAAATGCTGAGGAAGAAGTGCTCATAGCACAAGTTTGAGGTTCCGGATGTGCTTCCCATTACAGTAATTGATGGCTGACAGTGCCGGCAAGATAAGGTCTTGAGATCAATCTCAGAGTGAGTTCATTACTCTGCCATTCAGGAACTTGGGTAAATTGCTGTCACCGGTTTCAGCTCAGGAAAGGACCAGCTGCCTCAGGAGACTGGTTTCTCTGTGCTGGATGTGAGGCATAATGCGTGGAGATGGAGGATGCCAGAACAATGTGGTTGGGTGGGCATCAAAGGTGTGGTCTGCAGTTCTCTGTAAGTGTTCTGCAGTGGGCAGCAAATTGAATTCTGCCCCGCAAGTAGCAGGAAGATGGGGGAAGCATAAGCACTGTGAAGAAATGAAGAAGGGAAATAAAATACACAAGAAAAAAAATATATATATACAGGTATTTTTTATTCCAGCTTCTAAAGGTGCCTGTAATCATGCCCTGTGTGTGTGTCTCTCTCTGCTTTTGCATACCTCTTGATTTTAGCCTCCCATCACCTTTTGATTCATGGTGTTTTCTAGAGGAACAGAGGTCTCAAGAGTGCCTGTCAAGAGGCCTCAGGACAAAGGAGAGGCAGTGTTCTCCTCATGATGGTGTAAGAGGTACTCAGTGCTTATTCAACAGAAAGGCTTCCTTGTGGGAGGGGAGAAAAAGTGAGAGAGCAAACAAACGCTAAGGTTGCAGAAATGTTCTGGCTAAAGATTACATGAAGCCACAGCTGACTGTTATCACCACACTCAACACTTTTTGCAGCCCATGGTATATTACCAAAAATGAAGCATACTGCTTAGCAGGAATTAATAAGGTCAGATTAAACGAACATAATTTAGTTCTGAGGCTGCTGGATGAGAAGTTGGAGGTATAAATTTCTGGAGGGGAAAGAGAACGAGAAGCGGAAAAGGAGGAGGCTAACAAGTTATTTTAGGACTTTAGGCCTGGCGCTGCGTTTGTTGTTTATGCTCTCTCTCGATAAGGATGATGTGAGCTGTTTGCACTATTTCGGGGTGCCACACCCTGGTGTTACAAGGGCTGCCAGGGAGGTTTGGAAGAAGAGGGCTTTGGGATGAACTCCACCTCCCAAGGTTCAAACTGCTGGCTGGAGGGGATGCTCAGGGGCATGTCCTCGCTGGGCCCAGGCGGCTTTGTAGTGGTTTTCACTGATGTGTGGCATTCAAGTGGTAGACTTTGGAGCCTGAAAAGGGATTTGGATGCTTTTGAACTCTATCTAAATGTTATTTATGTACAGTTCTGTGGTTTCAGAAGGTTCAGGGAAAATAGTTTACCTTTGAAGAGCTTTAAAACCGACCTGTCAGGTGTATGCCTTTTCTTCATTTGCCCTTGCTCTCAAAGGGTTCTAGACTTTCTGCAGATAGGTGAGGAGGCCAGGGGCCTTCAGCACTCTTTATTCACATTAGCAGCCTCAGACCTAAAGGTTTCTCTTCTCTGGGGGATTTATGATCTCTGAAGGGAAGGGACAGATAAAGAAAGGAATATGATAAAGTGATGGTGTGGGAAAGTTTAGCTGTGTCTACCCATCCAGCATCTTCTGGCTTCATCTCACTTTGCTGTTAATTTTCATGTTTATATTTGGCATCTTTCTGAAGTGCTTCTCATCACAAAGGAAGCAAAAATCATGTTAATTAATGAGAGCAGCAGCCAAAAAATGGAGCTAGCACTTCTTTGCTATCGTCAAGGGCTCTTGAAAAACTTGTCCTTGGCGTTGTTTCGGCTGAACAAAAATTAGAGGCATAATCATTATTTGATTTGATCGAGTTGATATTTCTTTCTATTACACTGATGAAAACTGTATGACAGAAATCCTTAGCCTTGTACAACCATATTGCCACATCCACGTATTGCTAAATAGCTGAGCATCATCTCATTGACTTGGCCATATAGCTCTGAGGGCGTTGAAATGTCTGAGGTAGTCCACAATGGCCCTGGGATGATGGAGGAAAAACCCCTTCCTGTTGATGTAAAATCTCCGTCAGGCATGGAATGAGGATACAAAGCTGTGAATCACCACAGCACAGCCGGAGAGCCCGTACGTGCTAAACCTTTGGTGGCTTCTCATACTCATCCGCAGTCATCCGATTACTATGAATTTAAATGGCCCTCTTTCTAACCTCGGATAGCAGGTCCTGCTGTTCGTTATGGGATGCAGCTCCCCGAGCTGCACACCAGCAGTGAGCCATGCTCCAAGAGACAACGAGATAATTCAGTGGTGAGCAGGCACCAGCACAGCCTAGAGAAGCCCACCTCAGCAGAGATGGGTGTGATGGGCAGAGCTCTCCATAGAGTCTCCTTTCTGTATCATTAAATCCTCGAGCCCAACAACACACTGTTGACAGGCCCTTTAAATCTTTCCCAGCCTCATTATTTATATATGAGTACTTTCCCAGCCTCATTATTTTTTCCTGCAGATGCAATCTTGCTCACCCTTGCACATAGTATAATGACACTGAAGCCATTTTTGAACTTCAGATCAGACCCAAGGGACAATACTGGAGTCACAAGGTATCTGAAGAACAGGTCTGCTGCTGTAATTCATCTCACCCTAATACACTTTCTGCTAGTTCAGAAAGGGGATGGAGAGGGAAAAGTTATCCACCTCCTCTCCTGCCTCTTCTCTGTCTTTGCTTTGTTTTCACTCTCATGCCCTGTCTCCGAGCAGAGATATGAAGGTTGTGTGATGCTCCTGGGACTGTTTTGTCATCAAAGTTCTTTCCTTGGGAAAGCCTAGGAGAAGCTAATGCTGCAGGTTTATCCATGGACACCAGTGGATGATGGTCTCCATCATGTCCCTGGTGCTGGTGCAGGTACCTGGTACTATTACTAGCTGTCCCATATTGGGAAGGAGCCCAGAGGCTTGCTCTTAGGGCTCACACCCTCGTCTTTCTCTGGCTGGAAGAAGCTGAACGCGAGGGCCCCATGGGGCAGGCAGCAGGGCTCAGCACACCGTGGCACCCCCAGCCACCACCCCATGAGGGCTTTGGCTGCTGAGGCTGTGTCCTCACCCCAGCTGTGCTCCGCACCACTTGGGCCCCTTTCTGCCCCTGACCCCTGTCCTCCTCCAGGGCCCGGCCGTTGCCTCCCACCTGGCAGGGTGAGGAATGGCCGTGCAGGGCCGAGCAGCTGGGAGCGGTTATTAACCGGGCCTGGCACCAGAGCTGAACTATGGGAACATCTGGGCGGCTCGAATCGTTCTTAATTATGTTTGTGTTTTATTGTTTTCATTTCGCACTGTCGCTGCCGTCGGTGCATCCCCACGCCGTGTGTCTTCCTCCCTTCCAGCCCGGGGTAATTGCTCCTCGTCGTGCTGGGTTTGCCATTTTAATTTTTTATCATCTGTTACTTTCTTTCCCTGATTATTCGGTTATGTCATTCCCATTTGCCCTGACATTTCAATAAATTCCCTGCCCCATTATCTTCGTCCCTGGAGCTGCAGCTCAGCCTCCTCCTGCGCCTCCTGCCTCAAAGCCCAGCCTGGGGACAGAGTGCCCCCTGCCGCCGCGCTGCGCCGTGCGCCACCAGGTCGGGTTTTATATATATATATATCTATATTTAAATTTATTTTATTTTATTTTAAATTTCATTTTATTGTTTATTTTCTTTTAAGAAATTATTTTTCTTTTATTTTTGTTTTATTATTTTATTATATTTGATTTTGTATTTCATTATTATTTTCTGTTTATTCTTTTTTATTATTTTTTAGCTTTTATTTTATATGCATATGTATTTTTTATTTTCTATTTTATTTTTTATTTTTCACCCTTGTAATAGCTTATCCCATGCTGAGCTTCTGGCTGGGATGCTGGGCTGTGCCTGGCACCAAGCCTTGCTGCAGGCTTACATCTTCAGCCACCGCTCAACAGCAGCTGGCAGCTTGGGCTAAAGGGGCTGAGGAGATGAGGTCTGGCCATATCCCCAACCTTTATGGCAGCCCTGGTACATGGCCCACTGCTGGTGGAGACGTGAGGTGAATGACAGGAGTACAATGCTCTCATGGATGACACTCTTGTAACCTGCAGGCTTGTAGCTTTGTCAGTGCTCGCCCAGTCAGCATGCTCCAGAAGCAAGGGCCTCATGAATGGTTTGGTTTCCGTACCACTGGAATGACAAAGAGCTCGAGGTGTGGGTTGTGTGAATTGACCTCAGCAGACACGTGTATGCAGTGCTTTATAAAGTTTGGTTTGATGACTTCTGCCCCTTGAAAGGCAGACCAGGGGCAGCAGGCCTGCCCTTCATGCTGGCATTGCTCTCACTGCAGAGGGGGCTGTGGTTGTACCTGTGCTGGGGGAAGCATGAAGGAAGCTGGCTGCCCATTCAAGGGAGGTATGGCCCCATATGGTTCATTTGTAAGCATAACACCAGGCTTAAATTGAAGTTAGCGATATTATGCAACCCATTGTTGTTGTGATTAGCCTTTATTCATACGTGAGAAGCACCGTTTTCCTTCAAGGCACTCCTGTTAGGCCATACTGAAGTCCCAGTGTGTTGAGGAGCTGAGCCCTGGGAGCCTTGCCCTCTCTCAGACCTGGTGGTGGTCTCCAGAGGACAGAAACCCCACGTGCAGGTCCCAATGCTGGAGGCACCCGGCTGCCCTGTGGCAGCCACAGAAAACACACAGGCTCCGCACAAGGCCCTCCCAGCAGCCAACAGTTGTTGTGCAGCAAGGGAAGATTTTTCAGTTCAAGGCTTTCCAGGGCTGGACGTGTGCTGGGTGCAGTGCAGGAACCGAACAGAGCCCGCACCGCTCCCTGCCACCCACTCGCTTACACTAAGGACTTTTCTGGCTGCAGGTGCCAGGTAGGCCCTCCCCAGGGCGATGCACACCACTGCTGTCGTGCTGCCTGCCCGTGGCCACACGAGGGTCCCCTGAAAGAAGGGGAACAAATGACAAAGAGCGACCGCTGAGTGACAGCACCGGGCTTCCTGGAGAGCCCTGGTTTGGGTTTAGCCCAGCTCCTTCGCTGAGCAGATAGCAGGTGGCTGAAAGTGATGATGACTAAACTCCCCTGGCCAAACACAAGATCGGTGTCTGTTTTTGGCTGTGTTAACCTGGACATTTTGCATGTGCTCCTCCCAGGGGACTAAGGGGTCCCTGCTCCAAGCCAGCCAAAGAGGTCCCAGGTCAGACCTTGTGGAGACGCAGTGTTATTTAATAACTTGTGTTATGTCTCTCGGGGCCCTGTTGCACGTGTTACACTGCCATTCAGCCATGTGTTTTTTTCTTTCCCAGAGCACTGTGCAGAAGAGCAGTTGGCCACCACGACGCTACATCCATGCATGGACCTGGGTTGCTTCCTGGGGCTTCTGCACCAGCATTTGGGCCACAGGAGGAGGGAGGAGGGGATGCTGAAGGGTAACCAAGCTCCTCCTCCAGGTCCTTCCTGTTCTGGACTGTGCAGGGACCGAGTCAGTCTCCAGCCTAAGTCAGAGGCAACCTTCAGCTGCGTGTCAGCAGGTGAAACCACACAGAGGCATAATGGGGGACATTAGTGCCAGCCTCATTTTATAAACCATCACCACTTCCCACGCCTCACAGCCTTCAATTCTTCAATATCTCCATTCAGGTAAATGAAAAACAAGACAGCAGTCACTTTGGCAGCAACCACCCAAAGTTCCTCCTCCAGGCAGAAGTAGAGGCTCTCCGGGAGAGCAGTGCAGTTTGTACCATAACCACAGAGCCTGCTCTGGGATTCAGGGCAGGCAGGCGCAGTTTATTTCCATAGCTATAGGCAAACGAAATGCGGAGCAGCAGAGGTTCAGCCCTCTGCTGTTGCAAGCTCTGCCTTAAAATCAGAAGTGCTCGGGCTTGTATACACTTGCAGCAGGTATCAACTGCTGGCAGCAGTTGATATGGCAGCACAGCATTTGCACAGACTTTGTTAGAGAGGACAGATCCATTTGTTCCTGATAACTGAGTGTCCACAGCCTTGTGGGCTCCACCGACGTCTGCTCAGCTCCTCTCTCTCTTGCTGGTGACACCACCATGTCCTTCACCAGCTCTCCTGCCTGGCAAAGGCAGCCCCCAGCAGGGTTTTCTCAAGCTGTCCACTGCCAGGGGTGGGCATCTCCGGGCTCTTGAGCTGTCTGCATGCTCCTCTCCCCCTTCCTCCCCACTTCAACCATACAACCAAAAAAAAAAAAAAAAAAAAAAAAGGTATTCAGTGATTAGGGATCATGCAGCTGCCTGCTGCACTCATCAAAGAAAAGGAAGTGCCAATTATTTCCTGGTACAAACTGTTTCTGTAACCGAACTGAAGAGAGCTTTGATTAACGTTTATTCCCTCCCACCCCATGTACAAGCAGTCGCTCACAAACTCCAGGATGAGGCAACTGCCCACGCCCTCCTCTCTTCATACTTTCACAGCACCACATTAATACCTTTGTTTCCTTGCAAAATTCACCATTTCCTTGTAGAGCACACGCAGAACCCGGGGAGCGGGGCAGGAGCAAGTTCACAGCAGCACTGCCACCTCCAAGCTCCAGACGAACAAATAGTGGATACCCAGGTCCCAGAGCATCCTGACAAACTGGGAACTTCAGCTGATGGAAGATGCGGGGTGGAACTGGATTTTTAATGGGAAGCTTCTTCCAACCCCCAGCACATGCTGCGTTAAGAGAAAATTACTTTTGGGTTGTCAGCAATGTTGCACCTGAAGCTGCGGAGCCCTGCCCTAGGGCCTCCCAGGCCCTGGGACCTCACACGGCTCACGGCCCTGCTCGGGGGGGACAGGATGTGGCAGCTCCAAGGACAGCCACACAAAAAAGCCTCCACAGAGAGCATGCAAGGCAGAAACCACAAAAGTGTTTTACCTAAAACTAAACCTTGCGTCTTTTTTCCAGTTACCATGTTAAATTATTGAAATGCAGTGACAGTGTTTAAATTGCTATTTTAATGACACAGCTCCCCAAAAAAACATTAACTGTAGTAAATGCAGTGCAGTAAACCCCTCAGCCCCCTGCCCAGACAGACCCATACCAGAGGAGACCAAGACATGGTCCCCCAGCCACCGTGCCCCAGCGCAGCCCCGGGACCTTAGAGCAGCTGCTCTGTTCATCTCTGCGCCTTGTCCTGCCCTCCCGGTTTTGTATAGAGAGATGCAAAGAACACAGAGACACGGTTTAGCTTGCTGACATAATGCCCATATTTAATTTTTTAAAACAAGAACAAAATCAAGAATAAAATCAAGAATAAAAATCTCATTTAAGTCATACAGTACATTAATCTTTCAGCAATGACCCAATCTACAGTACTCGAATGCCTGGCATGAAGTCTATTATCTCAGCGTTTAACAAGTGTATAACCAGTGACACAGTAAAAGAAGAGCTCACAATACATGGCTAATACGATGAGTTTAGATTTTCTTCTACGAGTCCAGCAAGGGTTTGCAATACGCGGGTCACTTTGAAACCATACTTTAATCCACTTTTTTGGTTCAGTCAATCTGTTTGGGGCTTTTCTCTGTTACATGAGTTTTTCCATTATGTACAGGAAGATTCATTTCAAATGAAATTGCAGAAGTTAGAATATCTATCTATAGGCATACATGGTTGATCTAACTAAAAATTTAATAAGCGGTAATTACTCAGTCCTGGTTATACATTCCTAAAGGCTTAATAATACAGTTTTAAAAGAAAAGAAAACAAAACAGAACACAGTTGTAGAATGGCAACCTCTGTAAGAAGCCTCCTTCCCTCCAAAAACAACTGAGTGTTTTTACTTTCTGCATTTGAAATGGGGTCTACAAAGAAGTCATTTCAGCTCCTAGATAATGTGAAACATGTGACTGTGTCCTTTCTAAAGTCTGAATGGTTCAATGCGTAATTCAGTGAAGCTCTCGTACAAATACTGGTAAGATGCAGACTGTTAACAGAAATTAGGACAATATGCCCTGACGGCATATTTAGATAGCAAAACCATGGGTGTTCAGGGGCTAGGATCCAGTGGTTAAAGCAGCTTGAAGCAGGACAACCCTCCCTGCAGTGCTGAGGAGGGGAAAGGGCACGTTCCTCTGCTTCAGCCAAGGCTGAAGCTGAGCTGTCCCCAGCTCCCTTCTGGTGGGGCACCTGCCCCTGCCTGCTCCCCACCCACGGGCAGGACGGCTTACCAGCTTCCGAGGGAATTCCTGCAGAACTGGGGTGACCCGAGACCCTTGGCTCCTGGCATTGGCAGGCAGGGGAAGGGCTGCGTCTGCTCCAGCTGCACCGCAAAGCTGAGGGCTCCCTCGACTCGCTGCTGCTGGGGAGCTCTGCAGCCAGAAGGCTGCCTGGCTGTGGCCGCAGCTGCTGTGCACGTCTAACCGCAGGAACGAACAAATGGGAGATGCCTCTCCATGGAGTAGTGTTACCAAACGTGAAAGACCCAGAGGGCTTAACCTCCCGGGTAAGCTAACTAAACACAAGGGTAACAGAACATCACCTTCTCACGTTAGCAAAACAAACGTCATCAGCTAACACAACTGCTTTGACTTTTTTAATCTCTGTTGTGGCGTTGGGTCCTGCTACAAATGGAGAAAACCCACAGACAACCGCCTTCCTGGGTGGGAAAGCAGCAGAATCTTAAACCTTAAGGATCTGCTTTGTAATTTGCTACTGGCATAAACAAAAGAAGTCCCATTTGTTTGTATTTTTTTTGTTTTGTTTTTTTTAAGAAAAAAATCCAGACCAATCCAGTGCACCTTCTCTGCACATACACGCACACACACACACACACCGATGGAGAGCTCCAGAGGAACAGGCATGCGAACCACAAAGCTCAAACTGTGAAGAGACATGGGCAATCTCCCATTTCTATATTAAATTCTCATTTAGCAATGAAGCAGCAAAATGACACATGGTAAGAAATAAATGGTCACAAAACACACATACACCCAAATGCAACAATGGGTAGGTTTTTAACATTTTTTTTTTCCTCAAATGCTGTTATTCATCTGATAGTTTCTTTCTGGCTGTGCTGAAGTTTTTGAAGAGCATCTGGTGCTTCATTAACCATTATCAGAGTGTACGAACCTCAGTGGCCATGGACAATCAACCTCATTAGCGCCACAACCAACCCCCTCCACTTGAGATTCTCTACAAAGCCTTTCTAGAAGTTGAATCTGACTCTGTCCCTTTGGTGCCACTCTTTTTTTTTTTTTAATTAACAAACACAGCGTATTAATGCAAATTTGATATTTTTTTCTAAAAATTAGAAATGCTCAGATTATTAGTTCAGCAATATGCAAAGTGCATCTATTTGGTTCTTTCCATAGATCGCCTTCTTTCGTAAGTTTAAATTCCTTCACAGTTTAAAATATTGTGAAGAAATTATATGTATACTTTATGTATAGAACTATTTATATACATACACGTATATACACACAACTCTGTACTTTATATAGTCATCAACACCCATTACTTAGCTATTTATAGTATATACACATGGCATGAACACGCTCTGTGAAGAGTTGGTGCAGGCTGAAATCATTCCATCAGGTTTAATGGAACAACTACAGTGAAACCATGAGTGAGTTATCAAGAGACACAGACATACATATATTAGATAAGGGAAAAACCAATTAAATCAGCTCTTCCATTTTCCTATTAACACAGGATTGTTCCCCCCCATTCCCACCTTCCATATGCTCACACACAGCTATTCTGCGTTCAGTTTACATGAGAGGGCAGTGGTGGTTCTTCTTCCAAGAGAAAGAACAGTCCGTATTTACTCAGGCTCGTTGCAACCTCTTCTGCAAAAGTGCAGCACAGCTGGGTCTGGCCATCCTGGAGGACTCCAAATGCTGCGCTGTTGTTAGCTGAAAGCACCTGCTGAAGCGTTATTGCATGGTTATGGAACAGCTATCAATTGCTCACAGTCTGTGAACTCCCTCTCCGACAAGTGGTACAACTGTATAAATACATATTTTAGCACAAAACAGTTTAACACGAGGCAAGTCCAGGTACAAATGAAACCTAAAGGCCTATGGGTGAACTTTAAAGGCCAAGAGTTCTTCAGAGTGCATGTTGTTTAAGGAACGCAAGTCGGGTAACTTCAGAAGAAGTTTTGTGAAAATAGAGGCTTCATTGGGATGATTTTTCATGATTAAGGTCCTTAATGCACGGATTAGTGTTTCCTGAAGTGCCTCCACAGAATTGACATTTTCTATTCCAGAGCGATCTAAAGAAAAGAAAAGAGGGGGGGAGAAGAGAGAAGGAGGGGAAAAAAAAAAAAAAAAGACTGAACAAATGTAGTTTGCAACATAAAGCCACTGTAAGAATTAATCCATTAGCAAATGAACAATTAAAACACAGATACCAGAAGCCTTTTCAAACACTATTTAGCATCAGCTTTGTAAAGTATTAAGTTCACCATGCTGAACTGGTGGCATTCAGTCACCCTTCCTGGAATCACTTACCCACATTTCCACAAAAGGACAGACTGAAACACGCACTTAAATGTTTTGCTGAATCATAACTTTCAACACAAAGAAGAGACAGGGCACTTTGAAGTAGACTTTTCAATTAATTCTCAAGCCAGGACACAGAATCCTAAACTTGAGAGTCACCTTTGGTTACAGAAATCCCACTCAGGACAAGTCATGCTTGTTTTGCACAATGGGATCCCAATGGCAAAGGGAATACAAGCCTTGACATGAGTGGACACTATCTCTGAGTGTGTTCTGCAAGCAATGACTAAATGGAACATGATGCACCCAAAAATCCCCAGCAAAAGGAAAAAAAATCAGCATCATGAAAAATAATACATCTTCACAAACTGCACTCACCTTGCTTCTGAAGCATCTCTTTCAAGAAAGCTGTATTTAAGTACACGCCTGTTTTCCATAGGTGGAAATAGTAGCTTAAAATGACAAATTTAATGTAAGATACCTCACCTACTAATCATGCACAGTAGCTGTTTTTTCCAGGCTGTAGCCAGCTGCTCTTAAACTCCAAGGAAATTCAGCAGGGCACATACATGAGTGACAGACACGAACATAAATGTAGCTTGATGCGTACACATACTTAACCGCTGGGACACAGCATTACAACAGCTTCCTGGTGTGTAGCACTGAGTCAGGTCACACAGTCAGAGCGGGAATCCCTGCCTTACGCTGTCAGCACCAATCTGATCAGAGTTCTCAGGTGAAGAGAGTGCAGAGTCCTCCTGGACTATTTGGTGCAGCTCCCTACCATTATGAGAAGTATTATATAACCCACTTAAGGATCCATCTTAAAGCAGTTATCCTTTTTTTGTTGTTGTTCCTGTAGGAAGATGGTTCCAGAACCTTTTACTCTAACAGTTATGAACCTCGATTAATGTCGAGCCACGACTATTAGCATCTATTCCACTCTTCTGTAGAAACTGCCTGTTAGGTTTGATAGCTGCTCTTCAAGAGAGAGCGCATGAGAACGTGAGCGAAAAGAAACTTCTCTGCCTTTGTTAAGCAAACTATTCCTTTTGCCCCACCTCTGCAAACCCTCTAGCTTTGCTCTGACCCGAGCAGGGATGATGACATTTGCATGAAGTTTGCCAGGTTGACTTTTCCTCAAGAAATCTGTACAATGACATCAGAACTTCCTCAACTCAGCAAAGCCAGTCCAGACTTTCCTGGTTGCCTCGGTTGAGTTGCTGTAACCTCCTTGGCTCAATAAATCTAAGTTTTTCTTCCCCCTCTCAGTCTATTTCTGGTTGCTCCTAATGGCCAGCTGAAGGTTTCCTTAGTACTGTCCAAATAAGAGAATAATAGTGGGTGTGTATTTTATATTCTACCACAAAGCATCACCCTCAGTTAAAGAGATTATCTGGTCTCTAGACTGGAACGAACTGCATTCTTTCAGCTTTGCTTCCATCATACTTCCTCCTTCTTCAGTGCCAGCGATCTGTCCTGCCACTTCTCCACCATCTTCAACAATCCCAGCTAACTGAAGCCAGAGGTGAAACATTCGTTTAGTTTTGGAATGGAACCAGTGTAATTCCTCAACACCATCAGAAACACTTGCATGGCCTCGCTGCAAGGCCCTGGTTGTTCTTTCCTTGCCGTTTGACACCAGAACAAGGGTTGTATTCAGTTACACTCCTTGTTACTACCGCGCTTCTTCACCCTGCTTATTCTGAATGTCCCTCAAGAGTGGTTATTCAACCAGTGTTGTGCAGAGATGCTTCGACAGACGTTCCCCCTACCACCATTAGAGGCTTTCTTTTTTTTTTTTTCTCCACTGGCATTTTTATAAATATAGTTTAAGCAGGTTAAAATCTTTTTAGAGGATTTTTAAATAGTGTAGCACAGAATTTTAGTCTGGATCACTTAATGAGCATTCAACAATTACACGTTCCTGTCTGTTTCTGGAAATGATGTGAATCTTGACTATCTTCCTTTTTATTTTCTTTGTAACTTTCATTCTGAGATGAAGTAGACACAGATGAAATAGACATCTTACTAGCCTTACTCTTCTACCTTCAGTTTATCTTCCAGCTACAGCATCTTCTCCCTTTGTTTGCATCTCCACATCATTTTCTGTAATGCTGTACCCTCAAACACTTCCTCCTCCTTTAACTGAGCTCCTCCTCCACCTAGTGACAAATGACTCCCTGGGTCATGCTTCTCCCTGAGGGGTAGGGTGCAGAGGACCTGCCTTTAGAGATCCACTTCATCAGCAAGTGCAGAGTCCTACAGGCCTATTCTACATCTGGCAAGCCCCTCACACTGCAAGCATCTTCCCCAGGAATGCCAGAAGGTTCTTCTTTTTCCCCAAGCTCTGTCAGAGGGCACTTCTCAGGCACATGCTCAATTATGAAGATTATGCTCAATTATTTGTGGAAGTCATGACTGTGGCATTTTGATTCTATTGCAAGCAACAATGGTGAGAGCATTGTTGTATTGCTTGCGTGTTCTGAACTCACAGTGACAGCCAAGGTTACTATTGAGCCTGAAACATGGTACAAATGCAGGTTTGGGCCCAAACATTAAAGACCAATAAAGTTGTGTTTTGTAAAACTCAGTAAACATTTTGTGAAGAACTCCAGTGAAGCGGTGATCAGACTCCACTCTGGATCCAAAGAAAGCTAAGACAGGCAGCACAAATGTCCAAAGCCATAATCTGAAGAAACCTCAGCAGCTGCAAAAAGCCTAAATGCCAAACACCTCATCTTTATGTCCTGTTCCGTGGCTCTGACATTGTGGTTGTGTACCTGTCTAGAAGCATTCAAGCTTCCCTCAGCTAAGTTGTACTGAGAGCCAGCAACAGCACAGAGCAGTGCTTAAATGGCTGGGGGGAGGGAGAGATGCTCTGTGCTAGGAAGACACTTAACAGAGCAGAGAGAGCACTTACACTCAAAACAGGCAGTACAGACACCGCGATATTCTAGGGCCCTGCAGCTGAGCAGGGAGAATGGCTGTGGCCTAGTTATGACACTGCACAAGGAGGGAGGAGGCCCAGTTCTCAGTCCTTATTTTGAAGGTTGTCTTCAGTTCTTGTCAATTTATTTTTGGAACGATACATGTAAAGCAAAATCTGGAAAAGCAACCAAACCCCCAGATTTCTGCCTGCTACCGGAATGTTTTCACTAAAAGATTATGGTACCACACTTACTTCACGCTGCCTTTCCTCCCAGTTTTGAAGCTTGCAAACTCCTTGACACCCACTGCTCGTTACCACCGCTTACAAATTGAAGGGGCTACAGCTGCTGTCACATTTCAGTCAGGCCACGCACGATGCTGCTAGACTGAGCTGTCCCACCTTGTGTATAGAGGCTTCATGTGCCTGCAGTGTCCCTCCCCGATAACAGAGACATGAGCCTACACCACTCATGCTGAAAACCACTTGGCCAAGAGGTGACTGGCTCCCAGACACTGGCTTGTTGGATAATGGGCACTGCCAGCATTCCTCCTAGCTACCTCTAGAGAGCTCCTTATCCACCAAGCAGGGGTTCTGCATCTTGTATTCCAGGCATTATATGCAGAGCTAATGTGCCTAATGTGAGGCTTTAGATAATACTACAGAAGTAGGCGCTTAATCCTTCTTTGAAACCGGGCCAGGGTGTTCTGTATATCCAGGGACTGAAAGAAGATACGAGGCTGGTGGAGATGTTAGTGGATTGGCAGACCTTCAGCTGTAAGAAGTCACGATGCACATAAATAGGGCTTTCTTGCTGACATAGGCAGAGATCAAACCATTGGATTTAGACTTAAGTAAGATACGCAGAAGGCTTCGATGACCATACTCGGAAGTAAAAATACCACCTTATCCCAAGACTTAGGCTGTTCAAGTCAGGAGTAATTTCACTGATGCCGTCCTGTGAAACTTAGATGAGTCAGGGAAGAGTCAGACAAATAGCTGCTAAATAGCCACTGGGCAACTCTGCAATGTATTTTTGAATTCTACAGAAAGCAGAAGGAAAACATAAGCCTCTTGACACATTTTTCCAAAAGACCGTATTAGACATAACTGATAAGCAAAAAAGCAAATTATAGGCTGCTAGTAGCATTAAACCCACTAAATTGGACTTAGGCCTGAAATAACATATATTATTTAAAGAAATCTTTTAGTAGAGAACCAAATTCAAAATTTAGCCAAGATGTAAATTACTCTTCTCTCCTTACCAGCAGATACCAGGACAACGGCTGTAAATAAACTCATCTCCTCATCGCTAAGTTGCAGGGCATTTAGTTTCTCACTGAATTCAAACATTGAGTTGAGCAGATCACCAGCTCCCATCGAATGCAAGTCATCCACACTGTACTTCTTCCCACTGAGGAAGGTGACGGTACGCTCCTTTGCATCAAACAAAGATGCAAACCGTACCATTAAAACCTGGTGGAGGAAGAGACAAAAACAAAAAGCAGAGAAATGAAGGTGGATTTCTAGAAAAAAATAATAATAATTAAGCAATTTAACATCACTCAAAACTGCCTCGTTCTTATTGACCACTGTACAAGCATTCTGTATAGAAACTCCCAGCATGCTGTTGAGTTGTAGGAAACAGTGCAAGCTCTGCCACAGTAGTATTAGAGAAACGAGCAAAAAACTTAGGGAATGGATGCAGGAAAGGGGCTATGGAACATGAAAGGGAGGAAAATTAAAATCTAAGCCTCAGACAGCCTGAGCCATGAGCATAATGCCATTCATAAATATGCAAGGAGGACAACTTGCTTAAGCCACTGAACAGCCAAAGGCATATAGAGCTTTAGAAGAACTGTTTTCTTGGCCAGGAGCAGCAAAGTAAAGGTATCGAACCAGATTCTTGTTTGGTGTAAAGTGAAGCTGCTCCATTGAAACAATGCTGATTTACACCACCTGGTGATCTGGCCCACTAGGCATTCTTTGGGAAAGTACCATGCTGCATCACTGTTTCCACAGGAATGTTAATGAGCTCTGGTAGAAAGGAGCCACACGTACAGCCTTCAAACGGCTACAGAAGCGGGGCTTGAAACGGCACCTGGTCTGTAGCTGCAGCTGGGAATACCCCTTTGGTACAAGCACCTGGGCTGGAGCAGTTGACATGTGCTGAACTTACCCCTCTGGGCTGAAATTTCTCTTGTGGTTTCTCAGCCGTATTGTGAAATGTTTCCCTGTGGAATGGCTTGTAAAGTTTCATTTGCTCATGTTCAACAACCTCATTTACATTTTCAAGGTTTAAGTTGCACACAACAGCCTTCTTATTTGGAGAAAGTGAACCAACTGGCACTGGTTTAAACTTCAGACTTGCTGTACCTTCTTGGCATGAGTCATCTCTTCTCACTTACGCTACATAACTGCATTAATTTAAATGATGTTTACTACAGATGAGCGAAGAACTGGGTTTTCAGAAAAGACTAGTGCCTTTGACAAGCTTAAAGAACAGGAGGGTTCGGAAAAAAAGAAAAAGGTTTGAGAATTCAAACACCATTCATGCATATTACGTGACCTGATGCTAAATTTGAACAGCCACATATCATGCAGCACTCTTGATGGACGCACAAACACTATATATTATTCACCTTTGTCACCTAAGCTGTTTGTCTTTAGATGGCACTTACTACAGGGAGCAGAAACCTAGGCTCTACAGAAGCCCTGAAAAAATGCAACAAAAGGAGACTGGAAGTGCAGACAAAGCTGAATTCGTGCGGTAGCAGGGACCCACCGCTGTATACTCAACTTTCCCATTCAAAACACTACTCCCCTTACTGGAATGGGCTTTAGAAGCACAAATCACGAACTTCAGATAATGGCCGACCAGCATAAATGCTGATCTTCAAAACTGAAGCCCACGAAGCTGTGATGATTTGTTATAGGGCAAAGACCGCTCATAGGGATTTCAGTTTCACAATTCTAACCCAAGGAAGCATAGTTTAGACTATGGTATAGCACGTGATTATTTTTTCCTGTTTCACCTCAAGCCAGACTCGTACTTGTGCATGCTGAGGACATACCTGATCAACCCTACCACCTGACCATAGCAACATAAAAGGACATAAAACTCTGCAGTCAAGTGTTTGCTCACTTCCCCACCACCTGCAGCCAAATTACCAAGTGAGTCTACATAAATTGAGCCACTAGCCCCGTGGACCTAAGGAGCTTGCTAGCTCTACTGTTAATTACATTTGGGGTGGGGGAGGACCAGCTCAAGCCCAGCTGAGGACCTTACTTTAGGCTCATTGTTGCTCTCCTGAGCTGGCTCCCACACAAAGCCATGCAAATGCAACTACAATATACTGAGCTCCACAGTACTCCCCGTTCTAAGGCGGATTTGTAGCTTACACGTGGGAATATATATATAGCTATGTTGCTTCTGCACCCACACTGAGTCCATGCATCTTCTCATCTTCAAATGAATAAGCACTCCTTGAGTACGAGCTGCTGTTAAGCACAGTGCCAAGACAGCTACACGCCAGTGCCCGAGGGAGACAAAACAGGGTCGGGAGGCAGGAGTTTTCTCAGGCTTTTCTATTAACATGCAGATGCTGGGGTATCCTAGTTTAGTTACCCAGAAGACAGAAATGACCTTGTAGACACCAGGCTGTGAAGATGCTTTTGCTTCTACTGAAATGGTTTCATTAATCCTGTAGGTTTTATTCATTGCTCTGCAGCATTATCTTTTTGATGTTTTCTCTGTTGCTAAAATGCCACACAGGCCTCTAACTACAGGTACCAGCTCACTAACAGAAATCATTATTAGTGTCTCTTTTAGATGAGTGAATAGGGATAAGCACGCAGCCAGACACTATTAATTCCCCTGGACATAGAAACCTTTTTATCTGCAGTGCTTGTAACTGGCAAATAGGCATACGAATGAAGGTTTAGAAAAGCTGGAGGTGAAGAAATGCCAAAACAAAACATTTTACTTGCAAAACATGAGGGTTTGGCTTTAACTTATATGAACAGTTAGAGCCTGATTTTCCACCCTCCACCTCCTTTGAGGACACAGGACACTATTCTGCTTTGCAGAGGAGGAACCAATATTTTTGTGTAATGTTTACAGCAATGTAAGAGGCTGAGACTCAAGAAGTAAAAATACTGCTCCTAGCTACAGAAGAGTTTTAGATTGAAAGGTCAAGAATAACAGGAAAAAATATATGAGAGCTAAATGGAAATAAAGAGAAACTGACACACCCCAGACACCAAATCTTCTGGTATAACTTGTACCTTCCACCCTAACTATTACCCATTTTAGAACCAGGCTGTTTAAAAGACCCAACACATTACAAGAGAAACGTCTTCAGGTCAGGTAAACACAAAATCCAGCATCCCTCTTTGAAAGAATAAGTCAGGTAAACAAGAGCAAAAGCATCAGCAACCCTGCCCTCCCCAGAAAAGCACAGTAACACTGAATACTTGGGGCTCCATCTCATCTGGCCCTCTGCTTAAATTTCACATTTGTATACCTACAAAACGTACACGATACCCAAAAATACACACAAGAGTCTGGAAGAGCAATTAGAACCTTAAGTAAAGGTCCCCTCACGGAGGTCACTAATTATAAAGCAGCACCGAGCCCTCTGGCATCATTTCCAATTTACCACCACTAGTGCACATATACGTCATGACCACTAGTGGGTGAAACCGGCCATGAGGACCTGGTGGGATTAATGTCTACGGTAAGCCAGGCTGCAGCTGGTACATGGTATTTACAGAGCTGCAGCAGGACAGTTAGTTGTCAGTGTTACTGCCCTGGAGAACAATGGGGGCTTTAGTGATCCCCAGGTGCCACCACAGGACGGATGCTCCGGCAAGGGTATGGAACATCGTGGAAGAAGGGGGGACATCCAGAGTGATAAATTCATTCCTCTATAAAACTGTGAAGTCAGTGGATAGCTTTCTAAGCTATCCACCCTTCCAGGTGCAGTCTGCTTCTCTCCAGGCTAAGCAAAGGTAGCTATCAGAATAACTGCTGCTAATAAAACCAAGAAGCTCTTCGTTAGTCATTTATTAATGCCCAGGGAAGCAGGAACGGAAGGAGGGCTGAGTACTTTTCAGCTAGTTGGAAGAGAAACAGCTCACCAATACCTGACCAAGCAGCACTGGACACCATCAGCTTAAGGAAAGCTCAGAGCTGACAGCCGTGAACAAACTGGTGCTACCTGACACAACCCAGTTCTATTGATTTTTGTTCTCAAGGGGGTCAAACGGACACACAGCTTGTCAAGTTGGCAGTACACACACAGTGGTCTCACCTCAAAGGTCCCAGCCTTCAGAAGATTAACCTGGTCATGTTGGGAGAGATCTCGGAAACCCGGGATGCGCTTGGCGAACTCCACCACTTCCTTCACTGCAGGGGTAAAACTCAGGGAAAACTCTTCCCAGACTTCATGGCCAGACTTGTTTGGGTCCACGTGGGGAGTCTTGCTCATCGGGCAGACCTAATATTTACAAAACATATACAGAAAACAACTCAAAGATATCATTCCAAATATTGACAAACAGTTGAAAGAAGCAGGCCTGTTCTTCAATAAAGTTTTGCAATAGCGAACAGAGGAGAAAAAAAAAACAACGCATTACTTCTCAGTCAGCTCCCTAAACAACTGCATTTTCCCCCCCAACTCCCTTTAAAAAAAATGAAAGCAATCAAAAAAGTCCATTAGCAGTCTGTTTCTAAACACTGTTTATGGTGAAAGACCTGAGAGAATCCATGTTATTCTTCCCTGACCTCACTCATACCTGACACCTGGATTTCTCTTGCTCGTATCATCACTGTAATCTCACCATTAATCATGATTTCAAAATCGATTGTAATCTCACAATCACTACTACATGTATTCTCATAGATCCTTCTTGCTTTGCACGCACCTTAAGTAATTCAGCCAAGGTGACAAAGATGTCAAGAGCAAGGGACCGAGCCTTGGTTTACTGAGTCACGGGCTTACACCCTCATTACCAAAGAGTCTTCCTATCCTAAACGTTTGCTTTTACTCGTACCACCAAGGTAGGACCGAGAAACTTGTATTCCAGTTTTGCTCAATCACAAAAAGATACAATGCTCTCTCTTCTAAGCAAATTCACAGAAACTTTTCATGAGGAAGTCTGAATCCATTTAATGAGATCAAGACACATTCGTCAAGGCTGACTGCCAGGAAATTCCCTACATAAAACTCAGCCACGTGTTCTGAGAGACTTTCAGTTCTGCTTTATAAAACTTACATCTTTTGATGAAGTTTAATCTTTTAATATTTATTTCACCTGTCATCAAGGACAAGTATTCTTCAAAAGTACATTAAATGGTCTGTGAAACCCTACATAATGTCAGTAAAGCAAACAGAAAACAAAGAAATTAATAATTCCTCAGAGCTATACTGCTATTGCAGTAGATGAATCTGATAACCATCTAGCAATTCTTTGCTTGTAATGTCCTGAGATCCACTATAAGAGTGTACTCAATGTGAGTGTGTGTATTTCATAGAAGAAAGGAAAAACAAGATAAACAGATATTTCTGTGTTTCCCCCCACCATGTATCAGTTATTAACAGGGCATTCAACGTGCAGAAAGCTCTCACCTTTGAGAATGAAGAGAACTGCAGATTTTTTGGTTCACTTGTGAATCAGAACGTTATTTTTTGTTTCTGAGGACAACCCCCAAAACCAAATTATTACCTCTGGGCTGGAAGAGGACCTTTTCCATAAGCTTAAAATCACTCTGAATCAAAGTGTTTTTCATTTGGCAATATTTCTGACAGAAGGAAAGGTCTAGGCACATAACCAGAAGCAAGGCATACACTAACAACTGCTGAAGTTCACGCAGGCATTGTTAAAAACATAGTACTCTAAAACTAATGAATCTCTGGTTCAGCATCCCACTGCGGACCTGACACAAAAAACACCTCAGCTTCTCCTCCTACGGCTGTTCATCCTAACCCTCATGGCAAATGGTCCTGAGGGGAAGCTGACACTTTTCCCCCCACGCTGTGTTATGTCCACACTCTCTTCCCAGGAATCATTCCTACGGAGGAAGTTTTTGACTCATGCAGTCACTAGCTCTCTTTGGGGAACCTGTTTCAGGAACGCAGTACAGAACAAGCAGTACATTTCTAGGTGTGTATGTCCAGGTGTCATTGAGCAAAAAACCAGCCAACCAAAATAAAAATCGCCAACCCCCTGAACATCTGCCTCTGCACTGGTTCAGAGTCTAATTACACTCCCTTACTGACTCGTTTTGGTCAGATCCCGCTCTCCGTGAATTCTCTGGCAAAACTCTACTTAATGTCAGGGCTGCAGCGGGGGCCTGCAGTTCTCTGTTTGATTTGGTTTTGTTTCCTCATTGCCGGCTATGTTAAAGCTCCCTGCAGCTGCTATAGGCAGGTCAAACTGACTGGTTGGGTCTCTGCAGGCACGGCCACTCCCTGGCCGCCCATGCTGACAGGTTTAACCTCTGCTTCTCAGGAGTGCCAAGAATGTTGTCATAATGACTCCACATACTTTCCCTGCAAGGAAGAAAGGTTGGGAATGATTACTATTTGCCACGGTGTAGTGAACTGAGTCTGCAATTAGAGGTCAGAGCCTGCTAGGGATGGCATGGTCCACACACGCCACAGTCAGAGAAATACTGAAGTCCTACCTCAAAACAAACAACCTTCAGAATGTGGAGATTTTTCAGAGGCCTGCAAGAACCTGTGAGGAACCTTTACAAACTAGAAATGAGAAAAACTCAGGGAGCTCAACCACTTCAGAAAGGTCAGGGGCCTGCACTTCTCGACAGTAACACAGGATGAGGACAAGGATGTTATGTTCCCTCATCCCAGGCAGTCCCAATGATAAAAAGAAGGACAATCTATTTTAAGGGGCTTACAGAACTGCCTGCCTGAATGGCAGGGAAACAGCAGGTGCAAGGCAAAGGGGAGGGACCTTTGTTAAGGAAAGAGGAAGAAAAAAATATGCAAGAAAATAGGAAGCATCTTTGTTAAGAATGCAGTGAAAAAAATAGTCTAGCAAAGTTGTCTAGGATACCTAGAAGTGTGTTCAGAGCCTCACTTGTGTAAGCACTACAGAAAAGACCTTGAACTTCTCTCAAGTGTTTTAGCAGTGCATTTTCCTTCTGACTCTGCTCAGATTTGAAGATGTTCTACATGAGAAGGACGCTCAGCCTAGTTCAGCGGGTCCCCCACCAAACCTCTATTTTACACAGCCTGTAACAAAATAAACCTATACCCATTATGAATAAATAAAATACAGCCTACACAAGGAGATTTCTGAACGTGTTAGCAAGGCATGCCACTGGACTGACTTCAAATCCTAGCCCTGAGGTCTCACTCCAGGAATTTGTTTTGAATATCTTTTAAGGAAAATATAGCACATCCGACTGTGTAGCGTATTTTAAAATCAAGTCTTCAAAAGGGTTCAGTGAAGAAGGGAATTTGTAAACTCATAACATCCCTTTTCATTTCTAAACCAAGAAAATAAATGGAGTTTTCTTCAACCAATGCCCCTTAAGATTAGTCTATTTTTCATTTGGCTAGAAACTGAGCCAAGAAACTCCATCGCTTGTATGATTTCAGATCCTACACACAACTCAAGCCATTACTCTCCCTCATCACAACTTGTGCTATCAAACTTGAACTATTGTGTTAAGTTTCAGCAGCTGTGCTGATTAACTGTGTGGAGCTTCACTGACTAAAGGTGCACAGCTCAATCCATTCTTAAGTATTAAAGGTTTAAAAAAAACAACCCAACAAAAGCCCACGCCTATGGCTAAGGCTTTCACCGAATCAAACAATTGATATCAATATACCAGATGCATTCTTCCTCCAGTGCTGCAAGAGTAAGTGGTATTCCTGTTTGGAGAAAAGACATCTTCTGGGATCCTATCGCACAGTCGCTGAGTGTAACCATTGGTGAAGTTCATACAGTGGCCATTTGTGAAACATATGGCGTGCCCGCTTGGGTAATGCATTGTGCTTCTCCCTTTGTACTGTCCACCAAGGTGCTGCTCACTTTCAGGGTACTGCGGGCCGCTGAGCCCACTAACACAGTGCTCACTGCTCATCATATATTGTTCGGCGTTCTTTGACACTCTCTCCCCACCCTGGGACTGCATCATCTCTGCTGGGTTTTGGGATTGCTCCTGGTTGTACATGAAGGTATCTTTGTGGGCCCTAGTGACCATACCAATCACTTCTTCCTTAGCCATGTCAGAGCTAGGAGGGGGAGAGGGGCTTTTGAGGGTTTCCCGCTCCTGTTTGGGTTTAGAGGAAAGCTCTTCTTGAGGTGCTTGATCTTGATGTTCTGCTAATGCTTCATTGGGTAAGTGGCCGCTGAACTGACTGTTCATCATGGTTTTCATGGCACTCTGCATCTCAATCAGCATCCTCTGCTTTTCGCGTTTAGGAATGCGGCCAAATCGAACAGCTACCGAGGAGGAGAAATAAAAAGTTAGCCAATTCTCAAAGCGTTAGAGCAGGCACAGATATCAAACCAGAACAAAAAAACAGCGTGAACATGCACAAAATACACATCCCGACCAATAACCTCGCTTAAGGGCTTGTACTGCTCTCAGTAGTACTGCTGCAGGGGTATTACCACTTAAGTCAAAGAGTTTCCTCAGCACAGAATAGGCATGAGATATGAACTATATGATGCTGTTTACATACAAAGAAAAGGCAGCTATAAAGCACATAATCTCTGAAGTCCTTTCCCCTCGTTCTACAAACTTAGCTATGGACTACACACACAGTTAATTAAGTGGCAGGCTTTAAGGCTGGATCAATTAAATCAGCACAACTTTGTGTGCTGACAATTAGCTCTATTTGAACACAGTTCATATCATATTTGTACACAAGTCCTACAAGACAGCTAGCTCCTCATGGACCAATTATGTAACTTGCCAAAACAGTGGAGAGAATCAATGCTGAACGAAGCTTACCTTGGCAAACTTTCCTGATAACTTTGCCTTGACAAAGACATTTTCTGCTGGCAAAGGGATGGGCATCACTGTGGCTGCAGCACTTTTGACCCTGTCCTTGGCAATCTACACCTGCCTCTACCATCCTGTCCAACCACAGCCTTACAAGGGCTCACAACCAGTTTCGACTGATGTAATTACGTTCATGCAGTAGTCCATCATTAATGTAACTAAATCTCTTTCATTAAAGCAGGTGCAACCTTGTGCGCAAACAAGCGCCTAGGGGATGAAATAACTCCTATGCACGACAAGAACTCAGAACAATTATTTAAAATAAGTTTTAACACTCCACCCACAGAATTATTAGCGGCCCAAGATTCCTGGTTCTTGTGAAATAAAAAAACAGAGAAAATTAAAAAGTGAAACAGAAGGAAGAGTTCTGTTTTGTGACAGTACGTTGTAGCAGATTAAAAGCTACACTTTCAGCACTACATTAAAAAAAAGTCACAAGGAGTAGATAGTCAGCAACGTGACCAAACACTCAGCTCAGCATTATTCCCTTCCTCCCCGTTCCCTCAAGAAAACAAAAAAAAAACACAAACACAGACACAAAAAAAACCCACAAACACAAAAAAAGACAAAAAACAAAACCATGAGAACATATACATGTGCCCCGTGCACCCAGAACTAACTCATTTGTCTCCATGATGGTTTCTCTAAGGCTATCCCAACTGCATAAACTCCAGTGGGCCTGATCCAACTCATATTAAAAAGCTGTTCCGTTCAGTTCAACAAGGAACAGCCCAGGCAGAATTCCCTTTTATTGAAAAAACAACAGCAACGAAGAATCTTGGCCGGATTCGGGAAGGACACTGCTTAAAATATTAACTGAGTAAACCAAGATCAAGACTCCTGTTCCATCTGTGGCCCTAACAGACCTCTGCAGCACACCTCACCCCATCAACCTCCAGGGAACGGAGGACAGTTCCTTGGCCAGTATTACGTTACCAATCTGGGACAGTCACAGGGCAAGGCGGCAAGCTCATCTAAATGCACTCTGATGGGGAATCTGGCCCTGACAATAGGGTCAGCTGCGTTTTCTGTCATTAAGACCCTCAGCAATGAGTTTTGTGGTGGGCAGCAGATTCACTCGCAGAGGATCGCTGCACAGGAACATACCATCTCTTGACATTCCAACAGACAGACATTTTTTGAAACGACACTGCTGGCATCGATTCCTATTCATTCTCATTATAGAGCAGTTGTTATTCTTCAAGCACTTCTTATACTGGATGTTTTGCTGAATGCTTCTTCTGAAAAAACCCTGTAAACAAACAAGAAAACCCCCACAACTATTATTACAGAAAGTATCAAATCCTCCTGTCAAGATTCAGCCCTCTGAAAGGATAGAGGATTTCACCTCATCTCACTGTCTGCTTCAGGCCAACAGCCCGGAGTGATTTTAAAGAACTTGTTACTCCTCGTGACTTACTTCCCCTCAGCCTGTGATCTGCATATAAAGCAATCTAGTGACGATTTCTAACTACAGAAGATACTAAGTTGCTCCCTGCACAGTCAGCACCAAAGAACACGGTATCTCCTGTATTACTTTCATCACTGTACTGACAGTTTTTGAGATATACCCTTAGCCTCCAATCAGATATTTTGACTTCAGCCTCCATGATTTGGCAACAAAACCATTCTCTTGCACCATATAACTTTTGAAGGTGGTTCTTCCACACAACCCGTAAGTTGACAAACTCCTTCACAGAACACAGTATCTGCAGTGCTACAGTATCTGAAAATGCACATCTACTGATGCATGGATGTACACGCATCCAATTTTTTTTTTGTTTTGTTTTTCCCCCACGGTGAAGAACTGCTCTTCCAAAGCAGTTTTGTTCTGAGTCCCATCCCAGGTTACAACTCACTCCCACCGTCTCCTACTGCAGTTAACATTTGCATATCTTGCACACCGTGGTCCTTACCACCTGTCTCCAGTTTTTGTTCTCTGCCATGCACTCCAGGTCAGGCAGCATTGGAAAAAGGGTGAGAACAGAAAGTACTGCAGTTTGGAAAATGCTGCTTGTTGTTAACTAGTTCGCCTTTTCCTATAGCTCATACACTGTATGAAACTTCTCAGATTTGTTTAACAGAGAATCATACTGATATATGTATGTGCATATATATGTATATATATTTTTCCAGCAGTATCACCAGTTTTCCCTCAAGGGAAGAACTAGGGCATTTCATCAGCAGGAAGGTGAGCAGAAATATGCCTCACCTTGCAGCCCTCACAGGCGTGAACACCATAATGAAATCCTGAAGCGACATCGCCGCAGACTTTGCAGAGAAGAACCATTCCATTGAATTCTAGAATCAGAACAAAAAAAAAAAAAAAAGTCAAGGATATAGAAAATCATTAACAACTGCAGGAACACGCTTCCAGCTTTTTAAAACCTGGTCTAAAAACAAAATATGTCAGGTCAGTTCAACATACAAAAAAGTACTGCAAGGGAACAGAAAACAAGGATGTATGAAAACCTTGAACAGTTCAGAAGGTACCGGTGAATAGGAGGGGAGGAAAAAAAAAAAAAGAAAAAACATGAAGCACTCAATAGAATAGGGAGAAAGCATGTATTCACTGGACTTTCAATCACAGTAGCACTGTACTCATTTGCAGAAAACGAGCCTGCTTACATTTACGCATTTTTAAAAGGATCATTTAGGTAACTAGGCCACCAAAGTTTCAGCTCAATCTGTCTTTGCATCAGGACAAGGAAGCCCATATAATGGCTGCAGTTTCCTCAACTGAAAACAAACATCTTTTCTTACACACTTCAACTTGAAAATACCTCCACAGCTCTATAAATACGCTCATAGTGCAGGCTTTTGGAGTTTCTTCCTGCCCAGTTTTATTTCAGTTTATCAATAAAGAACTTTTGCAAACCCTCAGCACTGGCCTAATGCTGGTTTTACTAAGCAAATGGGAATTTTACCAAAGACTTCAGTAACCACAAAGTTACCTTAGCACTGTGCAGCAGACACAGCTGGAATTACTCCAGCAGAACCATGTTCTACCAGAAGAGCAAATTTCTTTGACATTTGGGTTTCACTTGTAAAGAGTTTTTTTTTTTAAGGTTTTGAAAGAGAACCAAACCACAAAATTTCCATATTTTACAGAACTAGTATTGAGCTAAAATGTTATCTATCCACACACCTCTACAGTTTACAGCAGGTTTTGTCTTCAGAAACCTCTGTCAATACCATAAACCTAGCTGCTAGCAAATTTAAGAGCAAGTAAAGTTTCTTACTAAGGAATTAGAGTAGTAACACTTTGAAGAAAAAAAAAAAAAAAAGGTAATTTTGACAGATTTTTAAGGTAGAACTGTTAGATAGTAAATCTAGCTTCATAACAATTCAAAGTGATAAAACAATTCTGCCAATTAGAAGAACCCAGCCTTCAAAAAAAAAACTGCTGATTGTTGAAATACTCATTCCAGATCTTAGCATGATGCCTGCCCTTCTAAAACTCTTCAAATGTATTTCCTTAGTGTGGCCTTCTGTGATTATCAGAAAAAGTATGAAGCAAATAGCAGGAGCCAGACTGTTAAATGCATTTTAAACAGATATCCTTTAGTTCCAACTTATGACTACTCTGCTTTAACATGCACAGATTAAGACTTAGGATCATATATATGTGTGTGTGTATATCTCTCTCTCTATATATACACACACACACAGGTCCAAGCTGCAGCTACATAGGTATAACTTAACATTTTGGTAATTTGTTTATTTTGTTCCTTAAAAAATCTGGGGGGGAGGGAAGGTAAGTGGGCAAAGGAGGGAGTATTAAAAAAAAAAAAAAAAAAAAAAAGACAACCTAGATCTGCAAAACAGTTCCATAAATACTCCTTAAGGCAGTTTCTGATCACTATTATCACTGCATTATTCACAACGCTTCAAGGTTATACAAGATTAATTCATCACATCTTTTTAACTGAGGGTTTGATTCTTATTAAAGATCATTTTTTCATTAATGAAGACCTGAGATAAAGCAGGACTGTATTTCTGGACTGTTTGAGGCTAGCAGCAATGAGACCCCCATCTACGAGCATCTGTATGGTAGTATCACACCATATGTGTTGTCAGCAATGTAACACAAAAATAAAAAACCAACAAGGCTTTGCTACACGTCAGCAAAGGAAGGTACAGAGAGGACCTGCTTGTAACACACACATAGTTCCAGACTGTTGGGATGTAAAGGGCAAACTGGCAGTTTCACCAAGAGGCACCAAACGTACTTGTGACTCCGTTATGGCCTTTTGTCAAACCAGCAACGCCCGACTGGCTTGGTTTAACAGTCTCCTCCAGCCGGTCGCTCTTCGGTGCCCCGTCAGACCCCTCGCTGCTCCGGCCATTGCAGCTGCTTTCCGAGGAGGAGCTGTTCGGAGAAGATGGTACAGGCGAAGAGGATGACTGGAAACCGCTGTCTGAGCTCTCACTGTGACATGAGGCTGGGCTAGATGCCGAGCTTGAAGAGCTGATGTAAGCTATCACACCCCCTAAGGCAAGAAAAAAAGGCAGCATGTAGTGACATAACAAGCAGGCATGCACCACGGCCATGTGAGCCACGCCATGACCCAGCAGCGCCAGACCCGGCTCTCACGTGTTCCGGGATGCTCTCCTTCCCAGCCCTCCCTCGCGCTCGTGGCTCCCCATCAGCTCGCAGCGGGTGACCTCCCTGCCTGCACCAGCCGCCTCTCTCGCCTTATCAGCTGCCTTCTGTCGGCACTGCCACTGCTCGCAGCCACGGCACCCGAAGACGGAGCAGAAAGGCGCAGTGCGGGCAAGACGGGGCAGCAGGGAGGGCTTCCCCAGCAGCCCTCTGAGCAGACCTTGTCAGAGCACAGGGAGAGGCCAGGGAAGAGATAGGACCTCAGCGCCGCGAGGTCAGGACAGGTGAGGGACAGAAATAGGGCAGAGCACAAGGCTCCAAGCAGGCTACAAGCCGTAGGCATGGAAAGAAGGGGCTGGGAGGTGCTCCTGATGCAGAGGGGAAGCAAGCTAGGGAAAGAAATAGTGCTGCAGCATGGTTAGCCTATTAAATGCCTTTTGTCCTATGGCAAGCCTTTGCAGCACTTCTAGCAGCAGCCAAACTCCAACTGCCAGGCTGCTATTTGCAAGACACGGCAGGACAGAGACTGCTTGCAATCTGACACACTTGAGGATCCCTCAAATGAAACAGCTTTTTGTCCTCAGGCAGACGCGGGAGCAGTTGCAGCTTTTCACAGCCTCCTTTTTCTTGCTTGTAAGCAAGAGAAATTGTTTTCACTTCATTTGTCTCTACGACTCGCTATTTCCAAAGCCAACGTAAAAGCCTTCGGTGTTCCGCACACAAGAGTCCAACACCAGAAGTCACACAGCACAATCACACCCAGCACCTTCCCCGCTTCACGCGCACCTTGCTCTAGGAAGCGAGAGCTCCTTACACCAGAGCAAGGAATTCCCCACGCCAGCAAGAACTACAGGCTGTAAGGGCAGCCAGGGGCTGCTTCCTTCGCGGGTGGAAGTGTTTGTGCCAGCAGGGCCCTCACCAACTGCCCGTGTTGTGTGGCAGCTCTGGCTTTGCCCCCTCACAGCTAAAGGCCAATGTGCCCCGGGGTGCTACACAACCTGCATTTGCAGGCAGAAATTCTGAGTTATACAAAAATTTCAGGAGTTTTAATCAGCTACAATGGTTCTCTCAGCATTTCTGCACCAGCGGTGCTGGCCCTTTGGTTTGTATTAGTGGGGAAGCCCCGTGGTGGAGTGTGCACGTTGGGAGCCCCGTGGCGGAGGTCAGCCCTGGCGGCCGCACGACACACGTGTGCTCGGCTGCTCCTCGCGTCCCCGAGCGCCACCGCCCCCATCCCTGTGTGGATTTATCTTCATTTTTAAGAAAAAAGCCTGGCACGCCGCCAGGGTCAGGTCTTGGGTACCGCAGGGCAGCACCACAGAAGCCTCCACAGACACGGGGGTGGCGGCAGCAGTCCGAGAGGCTGACAGACGGACAGACAGACCCCGGGGGAGGGATGCTGCCCGTCTCAGGGATCTCTCTGGGATCTCCCGGGCGCTCCGTGCCTGCGGCAGCCGCCGGGGCAAAGCTCAGAGTCCGCCGGGCCGCAGGAGGAGCCGGGCCGCCGGCAGGCGCCATCCTTATCTGCGGCGGGGCCGGGCTGCTCCCGGAGCCGGTGTCGCGCGTGTCACAGCGCGGGTCCGCAACGTTTTTGTCATTTTAAGCCGGATTTCCCCCGAATCCCCGGTTTCGTGCGACCAGCCGTTATCGGGACCGTTCCCTGAGGCACCGCGCGGTGACAGCCGCACCTGAGGGCGACCCCGCTCCTCGCTCACCACCCCCGTTAAGAACCGATTTTTT
>CM021766.1:39825344-39898365 GCA_011076525.1 Nettapus auritus | reverse complement strand
CCGCCCCGCCCCCCCGCCCAGGCCACGCCCCCCGCCCCGCCGAGGCCACGCCCCCTCACCCAGTGACACACTTTTCCGCGCCGCCCGCCCCGGGCGCGCTCACGTGCGGCGGGCGCGTGCGGCGCTGGTGGGGGGGTGGAGGGCAATATGGCGGTGGGGGGCACCGCCACACGGCACCGCCACCCCAGGCAGTGGGCGTCCCCTCAGGGGCTTCTCAACACTCCCCTCCAGATGTGGTTCTCACCCAGCCCCCCAAGGGACACGGTTCCCTCGGTGTTCAGCCATTCACATAAGGCAGAATAAATCCTGACAGCATTTGTGCTCGTGTGGCACCTGTCTTCCCCACACAAAAGTCAGGGACGCTCTTGGTGACCGCCTGGAGAGCGGTCTGGGGTCCATGTCTGTGGTACTTCAGCCTCTGTTTGCTGAGGGAGGCCTCATTGCTCTCTGCAACCACCTGCAAGGAAGGTGTGGGGAGCTGGGGGTCAGCCTCTTCTCACAGATGCCTATAGACAAGAGGGAATGGCCTCAGGTTGCGCCAGGGGAGGTTCAGGTTGGAAATGAGACATTGCTTCCCAGGAAGAGCAGTCAGGCATTGCACAGGGTTGCCCAGGGAGGTGATGGAGTCACCATCCCTGGGGGTGTTCAAGGAAAGGCTGGACATGGTGCTTAGGGACATCGTTTAGTGGGTGACACTGGTGGTAGGGGGGTGGTTGGACCAGACAATCTCGAAGGTCTCATTCAACCCAAATGACTCTGTGATTCTATGTGTTGTTCCCCACAAAAGACTTGTGGTGCTGGGAAGAGACTGAAGTGGGGCGTTAACATGCCAAGGGGTGGAAAATGGAGAAAAGCACAGAAAGTGAGAAAGGAGGCTTCCACCTGTAGCTTCTACCCTCCCTTCTCACCCCTGGGAAGAAACACAAGAATTTCCCCCTCTTCCCCCATCACCTCACGCTTGTGGAGCAGCCCGAACTGCATCTTCAAATTCCAGAGATAGCAGAGTGACTCCCCGCCTGTGCTAAACATTCCCCTGGACCTGGATGGGAGACCACACAGCAGCATTGCCGCACCTGCAGCTGATAGCTGGATGGTGGGACAGGATGCACCTCGGCCACCTCACCAGAGGTATGCGGCATCCCATGACTCCTCTTTCCTCAGGCCTGGTGGTTGCTGAGGTCAGTTCAGGAGGCCAGTCGATGTGGAGAGGCCCTCCTGATCCACCCCACGCCAGCCAGGGACCCACCAGTTTCTGTCAGCAGGGATGTGTCTGCTTTTGGAGGGGTTGGGTTTCTTAAGTGCCTGGAACACGTACAGCGAGATTCATTTGATCCCCAAACACCTACTTTGCAAAGAGGAAAAATATGTTTACGCGAAGCCTGCCAAGGAGCAGCATCTTTTCAAGCCTCGACACCTCCTGGTGTTTTCTGCTTCTTTGTTCCTAATACTCCAGGAAAAAATTCCTGTAACCTATTCTTTCTCTTGTTGACAGATGCTCACAACTACGCTGGCATTTTCACAGATCTACAGTGACACCAAGGTCTCTTCCCTGCTAATTTACAGCTAATGATGATTTACAAATAATAAAGGTTATTTTTGTCCTGTATGAAATACTTTGTCAGTGCTTTTCTGTCCGCTCAGTTTGTTTCCCAAGGTCCTTCTGAAACATGCAGTAATCTGTCCTGATCGATTTTGTGCTCCGCAGTTGCAGGTGGAACCAGTTCATACAAGCACGGTTCTCTTAGGTGAGGCAGCTGATACCAAACCCTATCCCGGAGTTTCCAGCTTCTTTACAGCAGAGATTTACCTATTATCTTCTGTCACTAGCTTAAATGCTGCCCTCCAAAAGTCGCTATGCTGATAGCTGTAGCCACGACTTCTTACCTACATTAACGATATAAATAGCAATAACTCGCCTAACTAATCTCAGCCTCTGGAAGCCAGTGGAAATTTTTCTATTGACTCTAGTGGGTCAGGCCCTACACAGTGTTTCCTGACCCCTTGCCCTACTTATTCTCTGCTTCTATTTCACATACGTGTCTAACTGTTCAGCTGGCTGCGCTTTGTTTTTCTCCCTGTTGAAGCAAAACCCTGATAAGGAGGTCCCAGGGGTCTTCAGCTTGTCATCGCATCCCTTTGTGGACCGAATGTGTGCAGAACGCTTTAGGAAGAAGCAAAAGCTAAATATAGCCCAGCTTAAAGCCTACCCATTAAGGGCATGCCTACATGACACGAATGCAACTTGCTTAGGTACCAGGAGCAGTGTAGTCATGGAGCTAAGTATAACCGAAACAGAGGAACTGGCTCGCAAATTGTTCACCCGCTCACACATCCTGTCTCTCCGTGCCAAGTATCAGAGGCTTGGAGGAAGATATAAAAGCTCATAATAGCCAGTTAAATGCTAATTTGCCCATAGGGTAACTTTCTTCCTGATTCAGCTCTTTAGCAGCCGGGTTATGGCCCGAAGCATGTAACACTTAAGCTTTTCTGTCTTAACCAAGTGTTACTGCAGATGTGCTTTTTATACACAGAAACTGGTAATACAAGTGATAATAGAATTAAAAGTACAGGAAATAATCTCTTGTAAAAGTGGCATGTTACACCTAGCCTCAGCTGCCCCTGCAGTCTTTCATGGATGGTGACGACTTGGACCTTTATTCCAGAAAGACAAAACCTTATTTTGCATTAATAAAGCCTGTTTTTGTTTGTTTGTTTGTTTTTGTTTTTGTTTTTATAGCAGTAATATCGCTGCCCACCTTTTCCTTTCTGTGCTATAAATTAGTTTATCTGCCCCTATATCAGCTGCTTCTCCAGCAAGGAAATCATCAGCTAATGAAACCAATATGAGAGTATGTATTGCTTGATTGGGCTGATCACAGTTTTGGGGAGATAGGCAGAGCAGATTGTGTTAAGGATGCACAAAAACTGCCCCTTACTTTCACCAAAACACCAAGATTTAGTGCCACACTGTCCCAACCTTACACTACAGGGATCATTGGTTCTGGCACATTGGTCCAGACAAAAGCTACTATGCTGAAATCAGAGAAATTTCTCCTGGGGACAAACAAAAGCATATTCCTGCCCAGAGAATGTTCACACACAACTACCCAAAGGATAGTTGGCAATTTCAGGGCTGGGACAGCTTCATACTTTTATCAGCTCCATGTAGAGCCGAGTTTTTTCCTGGCTGTTGTCTCAGTGTGGCTAACTTGGAGGTTGGAAGATGACTTAAGGCCTGATGCTTCAAGGTGCTGGGTTACATCGGGAGGTGAAGCATGAAATACCCCATCAGACCCTGTATCCTCCTGGATCAGGCCCAGCTGATGAAATTTCAGTTTCCAAATGCTGTCTCCCCTGTTCTGCCAAGAGCACGAAGAGTTAAAGTTATTAACTGGCTTCAGAATAAAATGCATTAGGAATAAATATGCTTTAGGATAAAGCTATTAAATGGATAAAAATGCCATTACCAGTGGTGAAATACGATTGTGTGACCTTTTAAATAAATAAGCCTGCTATGCACCAAATTATGTCAGATAATAAGCTTTATACATGATAAAGTCATGCAGTCGTTCTCAGTCTTCAGGCTTTCAGTGAGATATCGCTAGCCATAAAGGGCTTCTGAAATGTTACAGTAAAGAAAATTGCTTCCAGCTATAAAAATTTAACCGTTAAAACAAATGTAGTTTCTCATAAAATTCTATGCGAGGCATTGGCGGTTAGAGGGAAAACTTGCTAGAAACAAACCAGAGGTATCCAAACTATTTTGGAAATACACAATCCCTCATAAAATAACTCAGATTCTGGGTAAATCTGGAAAAGCTCTATTGAAAGGAAAAGGGTTATAATCCCATAACACCAGTGTCCAATCAAAATTGTGTTCTTATGGTTGTAGAAATATGCTTGTGGGATATCTCTGGATACAAACGTTGCGATGGATCCAAGCTAACCTACTCCAGTAATTTTGGTGCTTGAACAAACAGAGGAAATGCTGAGCTCTCTGGCTGCCCTGCATCTTGGGGCTGTCTGTGCTATGCCTCAGCAGCTTGCCCAGATCGCTCCTGATGCAGCGAGGGTGGAAACAGAGCTGGATACGATCAGCCTGGTGAGCAGAGTCAGACGTGTTTCATCAGAGTCAGCCACCAGCTTCACATGGGGCAGAACTGGCTCTCTGCTCAAAGTCAGAGGAAGTGTTTCCTGGCCTAAACCATTACAAAAAAGAATGAATGAAGCAACTTTTCTCTTTCATTCCAGGCATGATGAGCAAAAACCTCCTGGTGAGGCATGTACAGTTTTAATCGAATCATCAGGATCGCTTCATCTATTGTTATACGAACATCGGTGAACGCCTGCAATTCCCAGCTGGGGTCTAAAAGACAACTCCAGGGACTGAAAACTTGGAATTCCCCGCCACACAATCAGTTATCATCTCCAAAGGCAATGTTGAACAACACATCAGATGTTAACAGGAGGAAGCATTCCTGTTTTGTTTTTGTTTTCAGAGCTGGGAGAATGTAAACACTTTTTCTGAGGATAGAAGGAATCTCGTTCACCTCCAGTGAGAAGCACTGGCAGTTTTTCACCAACACCCTATCCAGCACAAGCCAATAGGTCTGTCCAGGCAGGAGCTCAGCCACATCCCGAATTGCTTCCAGACACTTGCCATCTTGTTTTATCACGACTCCTCAAAAACAGTCAATTGTGAGCATAAATCCTGCAGAGCCGGCACGTGATCGGCAGCGGAGGACATCTGCTTGTTATATAATCCCTCCAAACCATTGATGCAGCAGTTCTCCGCGAGCAATCACCTTGCTCTGAGTCATCTGGAAAGTCATCCAGCTCCGTGAGCTTCCAGGAGCAGCCCCATTCCAACAGGTTGTATTTCCACTTCCCATTTCAGATTACAGGAGGTGCCCTCTGTGTCATCCTGCACACGGACATGGCCCGTGCCGGACGCGGCCCGTGGGAGTTGCCAGCAGGCGCTGGTGACTCGCCTGCAGGCACAGAGCACCACAGCCCACGGCATCCGCGGGGCCTGGAGATCCTCACCCTGCTGTCAGACCTCTGGTGTGACCTGCCAGTGGGAGGACGGATGCCATCAAGCACCATGTCACCAGCATGGGGGCTCGGTCAGCTCGCTCACTCTTCTTTTGTTCCCTAGAGGCAAAGCCAAGTCGTAATCTGGCCACAGGTCGTGGATCTCAGCAGGGTGCAGAACACAGGGTCTGCCTTTGGATGAGGAGATCTCCTGCCAGTTTAGGGGATCTTCTGCCTCCAAGTTGGTGCCTGATGGACAGATACAGCTATCTGCGCTACCACCAAAGCTGAGGAGCTCATTTTTCACAAAACCAACTGATCACAATTTTAGCAATCTCACTCGTACTGAACACCATGACCAAAAGAAAAAAAAAAAAAAAAAAAAAAAAAAAAGGAACGGAGTCAGCAGCAAGCAGGGCTGTAATAAAACCAGGAGAAACAAGACTGGCCAGGTTGGCTGGTAGGTGCTGAGAGAGCTGACTGGGGTTATCCCTTCAAGGGGCAACAGGGGGAAAGACGGAAAGTAACCCCTCTCCTGATTCTCCTTCCCCCTGCATACAAGGCAATTTCTTCAACCTTTACTGTCATACAAAAGGATCATACCAGGCAACACTTAAACTGTAATAAAATTGATATGATTTTAGGACAAAATCTGCAAAACCATCAAGTTCCAGTGCTCAGTATGGTTTGGATAACATTCCACTTCTGTTGTTCATTTCTGCTCAATCGTAATTGGGCTAAAATAATTATTCAGGCTCAAAATAAAACTCTTATTTCCTCATTTTTAAATGATTTTTTTTTTTCTTAAAATAAATTGAGTGTTTCCTGAATTGCACCTACTACAAGGCAAGACTGTTCAGTAGAGTGGTATTTAAAAATTTTCAGCTCTAAGTGTAAGGGACCATCAATGGAGGAAATAAAAGTCCTCTATTCCCTATATTTTACATAGTTTTATGATACTTGCATTTTTTTAAACCAGCCAATGAAAATAGTAGCCATAGCCAAGTTTTCATTTAGTTTCAGGAATCCGAACAGTGATTCAGTTGTTCACAGTGGGCTGCTTTATTTCATCCCTTTTTGCTTCTCAGCAACGTAAGTATCGTAAAGCTAAGAACTGGGTTTCCGGTGTAACCCATCATAGTAATTAATTTTTTGTTTCCTATGGGTAAGGTGTAACCACTGCTTTAAAATTGCTGTCTGGGTACAAAACCCAAACATCAAGTGTAATCTAAAATATGCATTGTTCATAAAGGGCAGATATCATCTTCCCAGTGCAAGTCATTGGCCTTAACATGAAGAACTTGGTATCTCGTTACCAGTTTGTGCTTTTTTTTAAACAAACAAACACACAAACAAAAAAGTCATCTTTTTCTATTAAGAATGGACAGCCAGGCACCTACCAGAAATAAAAACACCTACATTGAGATTGGGAACTAGACTCTCCAGATAAACAGAATCAATTGAATCATATAAATTGAATAAATAACGAATGTATAAATCTACAAAAATCAAGAAAGTTTCATTTCTTTCCAGCTCTTATCCTAAATTTATAAATATCAGCTGGTTTATCTCTGTCCTTAGTTCTTACAGTGCAACCAAACCTCATGTCTTCTCTCACAAGATCATAAGCAGATGTTCCCCATCGACAACTGTAGCAATAACTTGTAAACAAAGTGAAAATAAGATGGGATTTTCTCTTCTACTTAAAAGCTTTCCTGTGACTTTGTTTAACCACACGCTGACAGAACTGCTATGCAAATAGCTGCAAACAACATCGCAGCTTGTAAGGCACCGCTTTTATGTACAGCTCTGAAGGAGCTGCAAACACTGAGCTCGGGACGCATCTCCCCTTCGGTGGGTTTGCGGAGGTTGTCTCACCCCCATCCGAACTCATCTGACTAATAACGAACCCCACGGAGGAGACAGGTGGGTTGTTACGGCGGATGAGTTGAATGGCCGTGATTCTCACACGAGGAAAGGGTTCAGATAATTGCTCATTAGTCACCGGAAAGCAACGCTGGAAGAAAAATGCATGAATAAATGAATGAGTGAACGCCGGAGTAATAAGCTACTTCCTACACTTGGCGCGTGAGCTCTCGGGGGTGGCAACTCATTTTCATTACACGCACAAAGGATGCAGACCGGCACCACAGACACACCGAGCTGCTTCGGTGCTGCAGGAGCTGGGGTCCGGCACGATTTGCTGCTGCTTCAGCCCCCAGCACAGCCATGGCCATTCCCTGAATGGTGAAGAGTTGACGGAATGAGATTAAATGGCATCTTCATTACACGAGAGCTTTTAATTATACATATTACCACTGAATATCACTTGATACTGAGGAAAAGGACGCTCTTTCAAGTGACAAGGGGCCCAGACAGACTGGGTGCCCGTCCTGGCTTTGCCAGAGGCCTCTCCTGGCACGTTAGCTCAGAGCACGAGAGCCACCGAATTAAACGTTGCATAAGCAGCACAGCCCGAGCACTTCCTAACTTCAGGGAGCGAGACTTCGCAACACGCATGTAATTACTAAATTGGGGCTGATTCAGAACCTTGACACACGAAGATAAGAGCAGCCCACGGGCTCTCCATCCTTCTACACAGCCGCACGTTGCAGGCAATTACTTGAGGAGGATTGGATCAACACGTTGGTTATTTGCTCGGAGCCCCGGAACAGCGACCAGTTGTGCTCCAGGTTGCCTCTGCGTGGCTGAAGCAGTGCTTCCAGCACTCCGGGTATTTCGGCTCGATATCCTCAGAACCAGACCTGTTTGTGCTACAGAGGGAAAGAGCTGTCCAAGGGCTAAAAGGTGGTTTTGCCATTTGGAGAGCGAGTAGATAAAAGAGTGGGAATTGGGCTTTATTTTCAGTCCAGCTTTTTGATTCATTAGCAGGGCAGGGCTCTTCACATGTAGGCACCTTTCTCACTGCACAACCGCCGCATTTCAAGGACAGAGATGACATCCTGTCCAGATACTACAGCCCGCCACTGCTTCACGTTGAGGCTCCCACAAAACCACCGATGCACCACGCTGCTTGCTGCCAGTAGCCCGCACCCCACGAGGTACCGGTGCCGGCCGGGTCTTCTGCCACACACAGCTGTGTTACACAAAGACTCGAGACAATGTAAGGAAACAATTACACCACTGCTGATTAGCACCATCTGCCCTTTCTAACTCCGCTAGTGTTGCCAAGTGATGAGCCGCATGGAAAGGAGCCTACTATTTGCTTGTGTAGAGAGCGCACTGAATTACACAACCTGCTCTTACACAGGACAGAATCAGTTTTGATGGGTTTTGGGAAAACTGTCAGATCCTCACCTTCACTAACGCTAGGCAATTAGTTAATCTAGGGGGATACACAGAAGTGAAACAGACAGCCTCGTAAAGGCTGACAAATGTATTCTACAGCACCTGACATCAGGCTGAAATGGGCAGTTTAACTGTGGTGCTCACTTGGTCCTGTCTAGAAACCAGACAGCTCGTTTAGTTACACCTAAAAGATGTCTGCTCAGAGAGAAATAAGCAGTCCTGCAAGCAGAGTGAGGCAGATGGCTTGGAAACAAATTACCAGACTCCTTGATGCCTCATAAATTTCAGCACTGAGTATAACTCGAGTATAAGTAGGGCTGGACTCCTCTCCCCAGGACAACTCTGAAGTCTCATTTCACTGATTTTCACCAAACTCGTAAGGAACAGAGATTGGCAGTCTCTGTTGAACTTGCACAACAGGCTCAAAAATCATCAGTTATGAAAGGCAGGGATCACATAACCCCTCTAAGCCTGGTTCCTGGTTCCCCCCCCAAAAATTGTCCTAAGTGTTCTGTGTTTTCTAGAGATTTTAATAAGAGAGGATCATTTGCCTTTTGTCTTCACACAAAAACTGTGCTGCAATTCCCCCTCCTTCCAACCCCGAGCACCAAGTCAAATAGAGCATAAGAAACATCCAAGGTGAGGAGATGCTAGGGCAATCTGATCTCCTGGAGACCTGAGATGAGCTGTACGTACTCTGAGCTTCCCTTGAAAGTAATACCCTCTGCTTCAAGTTACTTCGCCCGCCTGGTACATACCATGCCCTCACACACATCTTCATCAGCGGACTTTAACAAACCCTCAGAAGGGGATAGTTTTTTCCACCTTTTTTTAGAGTTCAAAATGCTATAGGAATGTGAGGGGAAACCTCATGTAAGGTTTACTGAGGATTCTCCCCCCACCACACACACCAGCAGTTTCGAACCCTGGCAAGTGATACAGCAGGAGTGCTGACAGCCCCGTCATCTGGTACTGCCTGCCCCAGATCACCAGCAAGGGTTGCAAACAGTTCAATAAGCACAAGCCCAGTATCACTGGATTCCATGTTGTTACCTTGAAAAAACAAATGGAACCGCTGGCCTTGCAGGATGTAAGCCCTTAAACCTTAAAAAGCAGGGAACCACCAGCTCCCCTCCATGTTCAAGGGAGGCCTCATTCACCGAATTTGCTCTTAGGTCCTCCCTCACAAAAAAGGGTAAAAAAAACAAACACCCTTATTTCAAGGAGCAGATAGCACTTTTTAACATAGCCACAGAAGAATCCTTTGAATTTTTTCTTGTTTGAGCCTAACAAAATGCGGCATGAAAGAAAGGATTGCTCTCTTGAGCTCTTCCTGACCAGAACACACTGCCAAGAAGCCTCTTCTTCAGATTACACTCCTTCTGAAAAACAGATCAATCGGAGCAAGCGAGTTAGCTTCTTCAGTTTCTCAGTTGAAATGTTGGACACTTCAGTCCCAAAACTACTAATATTTTTTTCAAAATCCTTTCCACACAACCCAAGTTGAGGGTCTGGGAAAATACAAGCTAATTCTTAGGCCTTCTAACAATCCCTTCTCTCAGTGTGTATGTACAAGTTGACTTTGTGCTGAAAGGTCACACCAAATTCTCAAAACACAGCCCGTAACATGCTCATCTACAGCAGCCTGTCATCCAAACGTGATTGTTTCAACACCTGAGCATACTGAGTAAATCAAAATGCTGCTCTTCAACACCACCGAAGTGTTCTCTGGTATCAAAAGACAGATCTAAGATACTGTCTCCAATACAAAATGAGTGGCCTGGAATACCGTACAAACTACGTGACACCTGTACTACAGTAAATATTAAAACACTGCACACACCTCAACGAACAGAGTGAGCTGCACCTTTCCATCCTGTGCTTAGTTGGTTTAGCCTCCGTTTGCTGGTATAAAGGCTCAAGAACTGCTTTCACATTGAAGACATATAAAAAAGGAGAACTAGTATAATAAAATTGTCATTAGTATTTAATCACCTGTAAAAAATAAACTAGCACTTTCAGTTTACATCTCATTGCACAAGATCAAAGCAGGCCTTCCGTCTAAACACAGGAAAGTGACTCCCACCTACAGACGGTTAAGAAATATACTCACATCAGCAAAAAAAGAACGTGGACTAGCCACAGAGCATTCAATTTGCACTGCACAGCCTTAGCTGAAGCGAAACCCATCGCAAGGCTTCTAGGCTCGGGGTCTAGAATTTCCACAAATACCAAATGACATTTTCAAAATGCTTTCAAAATATGGGAACAACTGAACTGGAGAGCGCTACACTTCTCCGGAGAGGACAAGAAGCAGCAGAAGCACAGTTTAGTTAAATTCAAGAACCCGCTCAGCTTTATTAGATCGTTGTGTTTACAAGAATTAGCGGTAGCGGTGCAGCTGCAGGGTGTTGCGTCTCCTCCAGGCAGCGCGGCGCGAGCCACCGATGGTGTGATGGAATTTGTGGCCCTTGCCCAGACCGCGGCTCTTCCGCCCAGCTGACGTCAGGCCACGCATCTCCCTGTGCTTGTGGACGGGCTTGGTGATCCACTGCGTGTCAGGGTTGCGCCTGATGGCCTTGTGGAAGGGATCGATCAGGATCACCTCGAAAAACTTGTAGGTGGAATCCTCGCCCACCCAGTAGGAGTTCAACACTCTCAGAGCCCCGCAGTGACGGCCAGCACGCTCCTGGAAGAAAAAATCCATGTGAAAGGTTATAAAAACATGGAGGCAGGGACACAACTTAGGAGAAGGATGAGCATAACATGCAGAAGTATATGAGTAACTCAAACCTAATATTTTGTAGTGCTGCAATTTTCAATTTGCCCCGAGTGAACCTTCCCCTCCCCTTACCCCCAAACCTCTGGCTGCAAAAACACCAGAAAAAGAAATGGTTAAAGAAATTTGTATTCAAAAAAACCTGCTGAATTCCTAAGTGATACAGGTTTTAAAGAATGTAATGAGGAGGGCATTTGGTTGACAACAGAAAAGAACTGCTTTGTACACAGAAGCACCCAATGAGTAAATACACAGAGTGAAAAACAACTTCAAGGTGGAGATGAAGACCACAAGCTGCTCTTGGGGCCATGGAACAATCTTTTGTGGAAAGCTGCGAAAGACTGACCCAAAGTTACATGGGAGGAAGACACTTCTGCAGGACCTAAGCCCATATTGATAGGAAGAAATGAACAGCTGATGTAGCAAGTTCCACTATTGCTATCCTTGGCTGTGGTTGGAAAGAAAACAGTCTTAGTTTAGGAAACTAAGCAGAAAATACAAGTTCTGAAACTCAATCTGCCTCTTCTGTCAAGAAAACTCCTTATTTTACTTAACACTATCAGTGTGTTTAATTCCAGGTCTTTATCATCACCATGGGAAAGTACAAACCAACAGATCCCATCCCAACGTGATCCCAACCTATTACCACCCTCTTCCCCTAAACCTCACTGTTTCCTGATTATGAAATTTATTTTCTTCAAGTCCTTGTTTTACTCCAGCACACGGCAGTGACACATATTGAACATTAAAATACCACCCGCCCTCAACCAGCTTCTATTTGGGGATGACAGCTACAATCACGGTTTGGCATTTCTAGAATAGTTTCATCCGAAGAATAGAAGTCTTCCAGGAGAAAGCAAGCCAGCTTTAGGACTAAAACACTAAAACAGAGGGCCAACAACCTCTTGCACGAGCTGTCACCACAACTGAGCATGCGATTAGCCATGAGACATCTGGGAATAGCGTACATGAAGAGCACACTGTGAGCACTCTACATTTAAAATACACTTCTGTGTTTTAACTTATCACCTCTGTTTTAAAATTAACGCTCTGCTTAATGATGGAAAGACAATGAGCTGTCTCCATTCTTTCACAATGCCTCTGTTTCAGAGCGCAGACTTGTCCTGTTCTAAGCCATCGAGTTTTCCCATAGGTGAGAACTACAACCCTTCAACGCTACTCCTGCTGTGTCACTCGGAAATTTAATGAAGATTGCTCTGAATGAAAGCTTTTTCAGTATTTTAGCAGGTGACAACAGCATTTAACAAGAAGTTAAACCACCAATCTTCAGCTTACCAGTTCCCCAAGTTTTTTTTTTGTTTGTTTTTTAATAAGACTGTCTCTGGCATGCTGTTCTCACATCCTATGTCACAGCTCAGTACACTGCACAGCACTCTTACCACAAAAACAGGTGCTGCAGACTTTAAGAGAGGAACTTACTCGTACTTTGTTGAAGGACCCTTGTCTCAGGCTGGCAATACATACATCATGGTAGGGAACATAAAGGCAGGATTTACCAATGACCCAAGTCAGACACTTGCATCTATTTGAATTTTGAATTCCCATGCCTGACCCCTTATTTCACAGGGGTTCATACTAGTAGCGCGTCTTTCCCTGCACACACTGTGCCGTCCTTCAGGAAGAGGAACACCCTGCAAACTTCAACAAACCACCCCAGCAGTACTTCTGCCACCTAGTTTTAGCATTTGTCTCAACACCACTTTTCAAAACATTCAGGTGCTTTCCTGCTATCACTATTAAAGATTTCCACCTAACACATTAGAGAAACAGTTATTATTTTTGACTGAGTATTTTCCATTTTTACAGACTGGTCATGACCTTCGTAACCGCAGTTTTCTGAGCAGTAACCAGAATACTCACCTCTGCTACAGACTGGAGGCTCCGGGCAAACTTCAGCTGGTTAACACCGTGATGCACGGGTTTGCCATAGGTTGCACCTTTTGGGACTGGGCGCTTGCGGCCACCACGGCGAACGCGGACACGGTAGATAACATAACCTAAAAGAAACGGTGATTTTAGTGCAGGCAGTGCAAATTACGGTGAGGCAACTTAATGCCCATACTGCATTTCCAAACCCTAAAGCTTTACAGGAAATGCTGCAAAGAAGTAGGTCACTGTACCAATCTCTTCTAAAGCCTACAACCCTCGGTGACTAGCGCAGGGCGTTTCTGCTATTTCCATTGTAACTGAATAATGGCAGTGATGTATCGTTGTGACTACTTTCTAGTTCCAAACCAGAGTTTATGGCACCTTTCCACTGTGTGCTTCCACATAAACCTAGAACAGCTGTACCTACATGATAACACACACACAAAAAAACACCCTAAAACCCTCCCCATCCCAAGAAAGCAACAAAGCAGTCACCTCAGAACTAAAATGCCACACTGCGACAGCAGCATTCATAAGGTGCTGAAGCACAACCCACCGATAAACCCTGTGGAAACCTGACCACTGAAAAAGGAGGAAAGGAAACCTCCCAAACGTAACAGGAGCTCAGATTCTTTAGTTTTTTGTTATTACGGTGAGCAAACATTCTGCTTCGAAGATTTGCTCAAGTGACAGATGGATGCCGACCTTCCCCGAGTTTGTTTCACTCCCCAGTAACTGTTTCCTAATGACAATACAAACTAATTTGACCTTGGCAAGCCCAGACAGCTGTAAGGCAGCTAACTTGTTGAGACTGGTGACAAAATCAGGCCACAGAAAGGAACCCCCACACCCACAAATCTACCATGCTAAAAACACTGGTCAATGTTGCAGCAATAACACAGCCCAAGAGCAAGAACTGAAGTCAAAATCCACTTGATCTTCATCTGCCTAATTGACCATATGGGGCGTGAACTCAAAATTACATGAAATAAGGTTTTGGGATGCAGGCACTGCTATTGATTTAACACATTTATAACAGTATTTCATCCAGGACACTTCAGGCTTTTAGGAGGCATTCCAGCTCCTGATTTTGGCATTCTACTGTCAGTTAAGGAAGAAAGCAAGCTGACAAGAACACAGTAGCTCCATCATGAAGCAGCGGGCTTCACCACAACGTCTCATTACCTTGCTTGGCCTTATATCCCAGCCTGCGAGCCTTGTCCGGCCTGGTCGGCCGGGGAGCGCGGTGCAGGGCAGAGAGCTGGCGGTACTGCCAGCAGCGCACACGGAGGAGGAACCGCATGACGTCCGACTGCTTTTTCCTCCATAGCTCCTGGATGTACTTGTAGGCACCCATGGCTGGCTACCTGCTGAGATCGAGAGATCAATGAGAAGATGGCAGCAAATACTGCTTTGAAATTGAACAGGGCGGCAAGTATCATTCTGAATTTGAACGTCTTCCCATAAAATGACACAGCATGAGACCCATAAAATGACAGAGCATGAGACGGTGCATGTAACACTAATGGAACACAATATGCTTGTGTGCTTTTTTGGAACTGCTGGTACACTTGGTAACATGGCTCCCATTTAGGGAGTAGGGCATGCAGTTACCCCTTTGAAGAATTTTCTTCCTTTTCACGTGTTCTTTAGTGTTGACCTGCTCAGTTACAGAGCTGGTGCCTCACGTGTTTCAGATATTACCAACACCTGAACCAAGCTGCGAATGTTGCTCTTTGATGACGTACCTGACAGTGAGGGGCCTGGTGTTTAATAAGGTGGTTTATAAGGTGGTTTAAGCATCCCTAAACGTGGAGAACCCAGATCCCAGCAGTACGCAGAGATAAACCCCACTCCGCCAAACCATCATTCAATTCACCATCCAAAATCAGAGCTCCTTGCGCCCGCAGGCGAGCATTCCGCACCCCTCGACGTGCATCAGCACACCCCTCCCTACCCCCACTCCCCATTCCGGGTCCCCCGCCGGCCCGCAGCACCCCAGCGGCCCCGCACCCAACAAGCGCCCCGCGGCCTGCACCCCCCCCGCCTTCCCGCAGCCCGTGAGCCCTCCGAGGGCCCTCCGCCGGCCTGAGGCCCGCATCCCGGCCGCCGGGCAGCCCCGCCGTGCCCCGCGGGAGGGCGGATGAGGACGGATGGCGGCGGATGGCGGCCCGGGCCGAGCGCAGACGTACCCCGCACCCGATGGCGCCCCACGCCGGAAAGGAAGAGGCCCGCCTCCCACAACCCCCTGCGGCGGCACGGCGCTTCCGGCGGCGGCCGCGGCGCCTCATGGGTAATGTAGTCACCGCCGCCGCGGGCCTCCCGGCCCCGCCCCGCCCTCCCCGCGCCAGCCAATGGGAGCGAGGGGGCGGGGCCCGGCGTGGCTCAATGGGGGCAGCGGGGGAAGCTCAGCCCAGGTGCGCGCGCGCGCTGGGGCCGGGGGCGCGCGGGGCCGGGGGCGCGCGGCGCGGGCACGGCGGGGGCCGGGGGCTGTCCTGGGGGCGGGGGATGGGGATAGGGCAGCCCTGGGCTGGGGCTGGGGCTGGGGCTGGGGCAGGGGCAGGGGCAGGGGCAAGGGGTTGGCAGAAACACGTCTTTAGGAATCCATCCCCCAAAAGGAGCGCTTCGGGGTTCCTAAATGTGAAAAATAATAAAAATAAATCAATTAAATCAAACAAATTAAATCATAAATCCTAAGGGAAAACCCTGCCGGTGCTGTCAGCCCCTGTTCCCAGCTGCTCACGTCCCTCCTGACCCTGTGCCCCCAGTGCCTGGCACTGCAGGAACCAGGCTGCAGGTGTAGGGAAGGGTGCTGGTGCCAGGGAGGCTATGCCCCAGCTGCATGGTGACCCCTTTTCTCCCTTTTTTTTTTTTTTCCTTTCCCTCCCATTGCAGAGCACCCTGGCTCACACAGTCACACCTGGTCTATCCAAGCCCCCCCCCCCCCAGCTCTGGGGAGCCTCGCTCATCCCCTGGAGCTGCCCCAGCTCCTGTAGGGCAGCCTCATCACCGCCCAGGCTGGCTGACACCAGACCCCAAACCCCACTCTGGCCTTCGCCTTCCTGTGCCTGTGACCATAACGCTTTCCTTGCAGCCCCCGTGCTGTGAAACCTTCAGCCTCGTGTGCCTGAGTTAGGACGGGAGGCCCCGCGGGCTGACAGCAGTGTGCTGCGCCGAGCCGGGCACCGATGGTGACAGCCTGAAACCTTGCAAGTGACGTGGGAGGAAGCACAAGTCCTAAAAATACTATCGCCGGGGAGGGAGCTGCGCCTCGGTGGCTCCCACTGCTCAGCACCTCGCCTTTCGGGGCTCTGCTGCGGGTCCCCGTGCTCGAGCGGGACCTCTCCGCTGGCTCTGCCGACCTGGGAGAGATGGGGAAGGGCTACAAGGTGGTGGTGTGCGGCATGGCGTCAGTGGGAAAAACCGCGATTTTGGAGCAGCTTCTCTATGGAAAGCATACTGTGGGTGAGATATTTTTACCTCCTTATTTTTTTGGTTATTTCCTTTTCCAGAGTCTTGCTCTGTGCGGGCCCCGCAAAGCGGTAAGCCAGGGCTGCTAGCTGCACGGAGGTGACGGAGGAAATGAGCATGGTCTGGGTTCATCTCTGGGCAGTTCCTGAGACTTGTAGTCCCTTACCGAGTTTTAAATTCGTTTGGGAAAGAACCCTTGCCCTGATGTTGCCTGTGCCAAAAAATGGGAGTGTGCAACAAGAACCAAAGAGAAAAGCAGATGATGCGCTTGCTGCCTATTTACACAAGAAATACCTTGTTCCCCAAAAGATGCTCTCGATGCCTGAATAATAAATAATATCATGTGATACGCAGAGAGATTGTTTAAACTTCTGTCCCGCCTTCTCAAAACTTTATTTGGCTTGGTTTTGGCTAATACTTAATCAAAGAACTGGAAAGAAAAACAGCTCTGCTTTATATCCTGTGTTCTGCTCTAGACTTCAAAGGCTGAGCTTCCCAGCTCTCAGATAAATCCTCCTTTGGAAAACAGACCTGGGACAGGGGCATGGGATGTCAGAGACTGGCTGTGCACAAAAGAAGGGGACCAAAGGCAAAGCTGGCTTGCTTCCCTCTGTTCCCGCCTGTTCTGGCCTGGATGTAAGAAGGGCAGCGGTCATTAGGCTGGTGAATTGTTCTGGCAGGGATGAATCACAGGGCTTGACAGAGGATGCCTAGTCAAGGGACTAGTAGCTTTTCCTTGGGCCAGTGAATTAAATTAAACGTTGGGGTAAGCCTCTGGATAAATATTGGGGTTTTGAGCAGGATGCTTGGCAGGCACTGTGCCTTTAAAACGTGTGGATGGGAGGAATTTGCTGGCAAAGCCTGACACAGAACTGTGCGCTAATACTGTTGTTTAAGAGGAGGATTTCCTCTAACGTTGCAGCAACATCTGCTTCCAGCATCTTACCAAGACCCGTGCGCGTAGCCCTGCGTAGATCTCAGCGCCAACTGCAAAACCTGCAGGCTGTAGGCTTTTCCCTTTGCTGCTGCCCTGATTTTCATCATCCCCGGTCCAGGCGGTGCTCTAAGGCTCTCAAGCAGTGCAAGCAAGGCTGCGCTGCTTAAGTCATGTTGCCTTTCATTGCTTCCTGCCCTGTGCTCTGATCAGCGGCTGCGGCAGGGTGGATTTTCAGCTGCCTGTGCCATCAGGTGTGCTCTGGGCTGGTTTGCCTCAGTGCTTCTGGCAGAACTGCCCCTGGGAGCTATCCTATTGCAGGGACGGCACCTCCGTGCTTAAAACACAATTACTAGGTATCGACCCAGGTTTCCTAAAGCCTGTGAGCTCCCGAAAGCCGACGTGCATCTCCTGGCTGCTGACCCTCGGGCAGGAGGCGAGAAGGCCCCATAGGCGCTGAAGGCTCACCTGTTTGGAGCCAAGCAGCACAGCGACAAGGGCACAAACCTGGGCTTTCTGACTCCTGCTGCCTCCAGCAGCTCTGATGCTGCTCTGAGGGCTGGGCTGATGCACATGGCATCCATGGCCTCCTTGCCATGACAAGGGGTGCGCCTGAATTTGGTTGCAGGCTCAGAGCTCAAGGCCTGGCATCATCCGCCAAGGTGTCCAAGGCACTGATGGTGGGGTCTGCTCCTGGTGCTTGGTCAGTCATGAGTCTACGGCAGTGCTGATGTGCCTCCTGCTGACTTTCCTTTAAAAGGGAGTGGTGGCACGGCTGCCATCAGGAATGTGATTAGTGTCCTTGGAGGTTTCACACTGCTATATAAAACCCTTGGCTCTGAGCCCGTGCCCCTGGCTGTGCACTTGGTGATGGTGCTGTAGACCCAGTGGCACTGTGGGGGTTTTCCTAAAAAAAAAATCGCACCTTCAGCTCTCCCTGGCTTGTCATGGATGAAGTCCCTACATGGTCAGCAGCCAGCACTCTTGCAAAGGCACAATGATTGCCTGAAGTCAAAGGGGAAAAAATACTTGGGAGGGAGGAATACCACTGAAAAAGGAATATTCGCATCCCTGGAGCATGTGAGAAACAACATACGGCGTTTGGCTCTGTGCTAGGCTTAACGCCTGTGAGAGGGGCATTTGGCCTTGGGGCCTGGGATGTGAGAGGGCAAAAAGATGCAAGGTGCTGTCAGAGCCTCTTAAAGTCACATGCATATCACATGGCAGCCTATCCAGCTAAACTGGGAAAAGGAATCAAAGGAAACCTGACTGGAGATGTTTGAAATGGGTGCAGGTTTAGCTCTGAGGCACGCAGGGACTGTACTGCCATAGGCTGGGCCAAGGAGTTGTTACGGCTTGCATACATGTGTATGGTTGCCTGGTACCTGGGCCTGCCTCATGTTTGTGTGGCTTCAGCGTTGTGCTTGTCCAAACCTTCTGTTGTAGTCCTGAAGTGAGAGGGACCAGTCTCTTCTCCTTGATATGAAATGGGTCCTTGACTGGCCACGGAAGCCTGTCCTGAATTCTTGTGGTACCTGGCACTGCTCGCCGTGAGCTCTCTTCAGAGAGCTAACGGGAAGTTACTGGCTTGACTTCGGCACGTGATACATCTGTAAAAGGGTAGGTGTTTTTCCTTGAACAGTGCCGCTATTCAGCGATGGCTCATAAAGGGGTCTTCCTTCTGCCTTTGAAATGCCTCTGGTGCCTTAACCTGGCAAAGCTTATCAGCTAAAGAGAAGATAAGAACTCTTCCAGTAGAAAATACGGTTTCCCTTATCACTGCCTCCTGACTGCATAAATAGCTGGTATGGCTGTGTTCATGAGCAGCTACTTCAGATCGTCTTTCTAGCTGGGAGTGAAAGCACTTTGTGCTATTGTGATCAGAACCTGCAGTGATAGAGAATTTGCCTTGCTTGGTCTCAGCTTGAGGGATTTGGGGTTTTGGCCGGAAGACTTTCACAGCTCTGAAGATGTGGAGGCTAATAACCCAAATTGGGCATTTGTTTCACAAATCCAAACTATCTCCTGACAGAGCAGCAGTCAGCTTTGAGTTTTAGAAGTGCATGAAAATGGAGCTTAATGTATGTAACTGATGGTCACAACCGTGGCTGCTGGCTGGTGGCACCAATACTTGAACTAGAGGCTAAATCTAAATAGATCAGCTCCTGTTGTCCAGCTCCAAAGGCTGCTCCAGCTCTTCTCAGAGTTATGGATCCTCTGATATGCGGTCATTTGAGATCTAAGTAAGCAAAGTCTGTTACGCTGGAGCTGTGAAAATGCAAGAAATGGCAGGTTTTGGGAGCTCTTTGCAGGGAGGAGGGAGGGAAAGATTACGGGAGAGTGAGATCTTCGAACATACTGAAGAAGACACAAGATTTTTGACAGCCCCTTGGGATCTTCTGAACTTCCATGTCTCAAAATTTTGCTTTACGTAGTATTTGCAATACCTTTGCCTTGCCTAGCTTGGCTTTGCAGTGCTCATTAGTATATTGAGCCTTTTCTTTTCCTCATCAGGAAACCACCAGGGGCTGAAACACCACTCACTTTATGACTGAGGCTTCCCCTTGCAGTTCCTCTGTGGCAGCAGTTGGTAACCTAGATGAAGACCTTTTTGCCTCTCACAAGACTTGCACCAGCTAAATAGGTTCTGGAAAATGGCATCTGTCTCCTGTCTACTCCTCCTTTCTCTCCTCAGCATCTTTAGTCTACTTACCAAAGAAATCAGGAGAATGTTCACTGCCCTGTTCCCCTCACAACTTCTGGACCTGCAAGCTGGTTCCACCTGCCTGTTCATCTGTGCCAGGAGATACTTCAAAATACGTTTCTCTAAGCTTAGGAAAACTAGTGGCAGGAGAGAGAGCAAAGCCCCGTGGCAGCGCTCTCCACCAGGAAAAACCTACTCGAACTTCCCAGCAGAAGCTGCCCTCGCCCATCCCCATAGACAAGGTGGCCTGGGGTGTCTGTGATGGGAAGGCTGGGGTGGTGACAGACACTGGGCTTTCCCAGTCAGTTCTGCTGCTCATAAAACTTGCCCAGCTCACCTTTGAATGGAGATCAGGAAAGTGTTGGAATGGATGGTGCTAACCAGGAATGTAAATATTGTGCTTCCTCCCCTAGTGTATATAGGTGAAGTTTCACCTCTGGAAACTGATACTGCCGCACAAATTCCAGGTCCCCCCCCTCTGCCATTTAACGTCAAAATTTGCTGCTCTATTCTGCTGACTTGCCTCAGGTCTTAATTTTTCCTCTCCATTTTCAAGGAGGGTGTTAAAAGATGTAATTTTCACTGCTACTTTTATTGCCATTAGGAAGAGACTGTCACGGGAGAATGTGGAAATGTTAAAGACCGCTGAATTACAGCGCAGCATTTAGATGATAAAAACCTGCCCAACGTTATTCATGGTGTTCTAAACAGAAAACCTAGGTACTTGTATTTCATTCCTTCTTGCCAAAGTAATATTTACTGATGTTAGATACTTCCTTGACCTGCCTGCACAATGAGATGAAGCAGAGCAAGAAAAAACACAGTGCTATATCCAGAAGACCTACTTCAGTCTTTAAAAATGCCCTTGTGACACATTCTGCAGCCCACAGTGTGTGTTCTCCCTTTCTCTTGTTTTGTTCTGCTCTTAGTTTTGCTCCTGCACATTAGCAGGGCTATATTTGGAGGCAAAATAAATTAATTTGTTGCAAACCTAGTAAGAGCTTGATCTATGAAGGCTGCACAAAGAGGGGCAAAAAGAACAGCTTGTGCCACTTTCCTGCACAGGAATGCTGCATACATCACGGGGAATGATGTGCGTGGGTGGAATTCTTTAGCTTGTTTGTCAATGCAAAGTATTTTGAATACTGTGTCACTGAATATAGCAAAATCCTCATTTTCACAGGCCAGATATTCCCTTGTGTTTTCATAAACAATGCGCTAATGTAGTCCCTTTTTGGCAGACAAAGAGAATAATGCGGTACGCACTGCTGTAGCCCTGCACCAGCAAACAGTCCCTGTGTATAGGAATGCAGGGGAGACAAAAACATGGCCGGCAGAGGGTTGATATGAATATTTTAAACTGCCTCTGACAGTAACCCAACCATACTATGCATAGTTTGTTGGGACCTGTTGTAACCTTATGGGCCTGCATCCAGGGTGACCATGAAGCTAAGGACATCCATGTGTTTTCAGGTTTGGCTTGGAAAATGTGGTTTTAATTAGCTCAGAGTAAGGTACCTTATATTACCTCACATTTACCATGGGGAAAGGAAGGAAGGAGAGCCAGTATGCAGATAGTTACCATGGAGCAGGTGGTATACATGAAAGCTTGTTACCTTGTGCGTGCTCTTGCCCTGAAGTAAATGAGCTTGCTCCTATTAGCAAATCTGAGTCATGTTAAATCCCTAAGGGATGGAAAAAGCTCACTGTGTATTTGGGTAAATACATCATGCAACTTTGCTTGCATGCAAACATCCTCTTCCCATTTTGGCTTGGTTTCACTCGTTGGTTAGTTGTACCACCAAGGCACATTAATCTCCAGAATTACTCCTTTAGCTCCTGCTTCTGCAGTATAATCCAGCTCACTATGAGGCAGGCTCAGGGTGTTAGTACTTGCCTATTTGGTGTTCCTTGGCCATTCTTCCCAAAGGCTATGTTTGGGCAGGCCCATTTTCAGCGTGTACACTGGGCGGTGGGAGGTTGGGAAACCCAGGGGAAGAGCCATTTATCTTATCCCATCCTGCATTTACATGTTGTATAGATTAATTTTACAGGCGTAATCATGTGCTCGTATACTAGATGATTGTATTTACACAGTGGCGCTACTGTAAATAGCTGGCATGGTGATCCATGAATACAGCCCTTCATGGGCACGACAATCAAGGTCGAATCCAGATCAAGTCACCCTGGAAAAATACGCACTGAAACCTATCGCAGGGTAAAGTTCCGCTGCACTGCGAGCAGTTATTACGGTGGCGCTGTACTTATGCCAGCACGAACTTTCCTGCTTGTTTTCCAACAGGTTTAGAAGAGGGAGCCACAATGGAAGACGTGTACTTGGCGTCCGTGGAGACAGATCGAGGCATAAAGGAACAGTTACGGCTTTATGACACCAGGGGTCTGCAGGAGGGCGTAGAGTTGCCAAAGCACTACTTCTCTGTCGCTGATGGCTTCGTTCTTGTGTACGCCGTGACCAGCCTCGAAGCCTTCCAAAGAGTTGAACTGCTCAAAAAAGAGATTGATGTCTTTAGAGATAAAAAGGAGGTAAAGGCATGGTGCCGTAACTGCTTGGCTTATTGGCATATCGGTGATAGGAAGCAAAGTTGCAAAGCATAGATTTTGTTCCTGTAAAACTTTGCATCGTAAGGAAAACAAACGTACCTACAGCCTTGGGCAATCTAGCAAAAGGAAGCTTTCTCATGCTGGGGAAGCCTAATTCACATGCCATGCAGCTCATGAAAAAAAAAAAAAAAGTTTTTTTTTTTTTTTTTTTTTTGTTTTTTTTGTTTTTTTGTTTTTTGTTTTTTTCCCCTTTCTGCTTCTACTGCAACTAAAATCCAGTTAGCTGAATGCACCAGTCAGTACACTTACAACTAATAAAACATATGGTCTACAGCAGTGCAGGTCTTTTTTTTCTAGGTATTGTACACGGGAAGTCAAGTGCACAGAATAATATCACAAAGGGCATTATCTTTGTTTGGTGTTCACGTACTTGATGGCTTACAAACTAGTGTAATTGACAGTGGGTCTCCCAGACATTAGTCAATTGGCAAAACGGCTTTAATGTATCTTAACAACCATATTGAATCAATTCAATTGTGTGAAATGACTGCTCTATTTTCCCCTAGAAAGCAGCCAGTGTTTTCAGCTGACAGTGTCCCAGCTTAGCTAAACAAATATAACGTGCATGCGGCATTAGCGTTACGGCTTTTCTTACAGCATCTTTGTATTCTCTAGTAGTTTTCCCTGCTAAATGTCTTGAGCCTACAGCTCTCCAAATGTCTGTTTTATGCTGTTAAAAAAAAAAAAAAAAAAAAAAAGTGCATAAAGAATTAATTGGATAATGGTGGGGAGAGGCTTTCCAAAGCATAACTTGTGCAGTACTCGCAGCACGCAGTGTGGTGGAGGAAGGCAGGCTCCAAGTGTGACAGCAGCCAGCCGAAAATGCAGTCAGAGGAGAGGTATGTTAGGTGGTAGGGCTGGCGCGAGCTGCAGGCTGTCACGTATGTCAGGGCTACGGCAGCCAGTCGTGACTGCCCCGCAGGGCGAGCGAAGGTGGACAAGCAGGAAATTTTTGCCAGGCAGTGTGCTTTGCGAGGACCCTGATTTATTGCTTTATGGCATGTTGTAATGCAGAGAGGGAGTCGCAGCCCCGGCAGGATGTCTGTCTCGGGGATCTGCCCAGAAGTCTTCTGTCTCGTTGCACGCAGGTGTTTCAGAAAGCAGTCAATTTGCTTATCCCCTGGGAGAGTTTAAAAGCTGTGGTCCTGACTGGGGGTGACATAGTTGAAAGAGCAGTGCCTGCAATAGGCTGGATAAATGTTTCATTCCTGTGATTTCTATTCCATATGAAATACTCTTTGAAGCAAGTAAAATCAGGAGTCCTTAAGATAGCCCCAGCAGCCTTAAACTCTGGGCTCTGCTGGAACACAGCCTTAACCAAATTCAGGGGGCATCTCCATGTACAGAAGTGCCCCTGAGCTGGCAGGACCTCACCTTGGGGAGCAGCAGAGTCCCCCCTCTGTTGTGCAGCAGCTGACAGAAAGCTCTGATGGCTGCGGGGCTTCTCCAGCACACACCTTAAAGTCTGGCCAAATTTGATACTAAGCAGAGGTTGTGTTCTCTTCAACTGACAGAGCTCAACCATGGGCAAAATTCAGCTGGAGTGTGCGGCAAATATATATGAAGATGGTAGCTTCTTTCAGAAGCTTTGCAAGGGGAAAAACATTTATCCAAACATCATGGGCTGCTATTGAAAAGAAAGGATGCCTCAGACCTCATAGGAACAGGACAAACATCTGTAGCTGGAAAGAAACAGGAGCCATCCTGTAGTCAGCGTGATGAAGAGGAAAAAGCAAGCAGGTGTGGTCACAGCAAAAAAAAAAAAAAAATGCTCAGCAGGAGAGGACTTTATCACTTGGTCATTGCCAAACCACAACAGAGTGTAGAGAGGAGGCTGCAGCTTGACTAAGGACCTTGAACTATAAATGTAGGCACGGCTTCCCCTACCAGCTGATGCTGTTAAAATGCTTTTAGAAAGTGGTTAAGTTAAAATAAGCAGGAACTCGAAGTGGCCAGCACTACATGCAGCACTTCCCAGAAGAAAAGCCAGGCCACTGAGCTCAGTTCCACTACAGCCTCTCGGTGATACAGGAGCCACGGAGAACTACCTGAAGGTCTGACCTGACACTGCCGTGCTGCCCTAGTTAGCTAACCAGCAGCTCCTGAGACTGCTTCTGGCAGGCTGGCACTGGTGCTGCTCCCACCCCCTCAGGGACTGAAGGCTGTCCGCTTAGGTCCCTCTGGTGGCTCAGCTCACCTGCAGGCAGGGGAAGCCCCCTGGGCTGGGAAAGGGGCTCAGCCCCACAGCCCACCCTGCAGGGTGCCAGCCTCTGCAGGCTGCCTTTATCATATAACGAATAAAGGGGGTGCCTTTTTTAATTACACGGGCTGGGGCTCGGGCAAAACCAGGCTGGGCAGAATTCACAGCAGTTGGGTCCAGGCTTTCTCTGCTGTCCTGTATGTTTTTCTTTTCTCAAGCACCCGCAGCTCTGACCTCCTCGGATGCCATGCTCTTATCGTTTCTCTAGGGCAACTCCATTGCAAAGTAAATGGCGAACAGGGCTGTTTAACTTCTGCTCTCTGGGGTATTGCTTCCCTTTAAGCAATCTGTGCATGCGTGGGGTAAGTCCTGCATGTCCTGTGATTAAAGGCAGCTCCCAGGCCACAGGTAGATGAGGCCAGTGTGAATCCCACACCTTACACTTGCACATTATATTCAGCTTACCTTGAGCCAGCAATAACTTAAAGGACAGGTCTGAGCTGTGTTGGTACTTGCCTGCTGTTTAAAAGCACCGTGAATGGTGGATGCTGTTTGTATAAAGCTCGCCCTTCTGTTTGCAGGTAACAGTTATCGTCTTGGGAAACAAAACCGACCTGCTGGAGCAAAGACAAGTGGAAACAGAGGCGGCACAGCAATGGGCAAAGGCTGAGAAAGTGAGACTGTGGGAAGTGACTGCGACAGACCGGAAAACGCTGCTTGAGCCCTTCACCTTCTTAGCCAGCAAGCTCTCCCAATCCCAGAACAAATCAACCTTCCCCTTGCCTGGAAGGAAGAGCAAAGGGAATAACTGTGATAACTAAGCTACCTTTAATGCTGTCTGCTGCTGCTGCCAGGTGACAGCCTAAATCCTATCTTTGCCTTTAGCTTCACATGATTTCACTTAAAGCAATAATCTCATTCAGCAATAAAACCAGCAAGCTTGTGGCTAAGAGGGATCCTTGAAAAAGTCACCAATGGCAAAAGCCTTGAAAAGCACTTAGTGCTAGGAGTCACCTTCCAACAAGGGGGAGCAGCGGGGAGCAGGGAGGGCAAGAGAGGCAGGTGGTCACCCCTTCAACAGGGGCTTTGACTGTCCCTTGATACGGCCATAGTGAGGTACCCTCCTCCTGCAGATCTGTAGCCTCTTGTCACAAGTAGTTCTAGCTGCAACGAAGCTTTAAATGGAGAGAGGGTATATTCGAAATGGCAACAAGACTTTTACCTTGACCTTAAACAGGGAGCCCCCTGGCCACAGGGGTTTTTGATGCTGCAGGAGGCTCAGGTCAGGGTGTTGTTGCCAGAATGCTAGGGCAAGAGGAAGAAATACCAGCAAATTTAGCTGCTGAAGCTCTGGTAGTGTCTGAAAAACAAACAAGAAAGAAAAAAAAAAAAAAAAAGGAAAAAAATCTTGCAGAAGATCCTAGAACAGATCAACCCTAACATGAAGCTTGTCAGTGAAGTCTGGCAAGTAGCTTCAGGAATTTATTTGTACAAACCAGAAAAGCTCTCACAGCGCTCATTAATTTAACTACGACCTGAAGGACAGCATAGCTGTAACATGGTTTTGTCCTAGCATGTCCAGTGCAAATCAGTCACATTCACGCAGGTGATAATTTTACTCAGAAATTATATGGAACAACTTTGTAAGCAGGAGGTACCTCACCGGGCTCTGCGCTGCGGGTTGTGCAATATTCCTGCCCAGCCGCAGCAACCCACGGTCAGGACAAAGCTACAGGTGAGAGAACAACTGATACGAAGCACTGCACTGCTTTGTGAGAAGGGGCTACGTACAAAAGCTTTCCATGCTGGATTCAGCGCCCTTTGTAGGTAAACTTCTGCTGCAGATTTCTGCTGTCCTAGGTCAGTCTGTCTGCAAACTAAGCAAAATTGACTGTGAAGGGACAGAGCAACTCTTCCCAGAGATGGACCAGCTTTTGACCTCTAACCACTTTAATACACTGAGACCAGCTTTTCTTTGTATTAGAATGCAGGAGGGGGAAAAGGGAGTGAATGAAAATACTCAGTTCCCTAATTTTCCACAAAATTAATGTTGTTTTGAACAAATATTGAGAATTTCATTGTGAGTCAGCAAAACCACAAGCAACATTTGCACTGTCATATCATAGCAGCTAAACAGTAAGTGTGCTTAATGATCAAAATTAGGCTGTGTGCTTACAGCACTGCTCTTCCTGAATACTAGCAAATAAACTGCCAGCATTACTAATGTCAGAGCAACTGTACAATCCACTAAAAATTAAGCAAGTATTCCTACATTTATAATGAAGGCAGACGAAACTGTTTATGTGCTTTGCTCAATGTAGTTTGGATTGCTGTGGCCATCAAGCCAGATAAGAGAGCAATTACAAATGAGCAAGCAGCTGTAATGCCCTGCTGGAAACATACAATTGTTTCCATTGCAACACAGCAGCTGAGTAAGCACTATAGCACGACCTCCCCCAGCCTGGCTAGTAATAGTCATTGTACCCAGCGATGCTGCAGAACAACACTCCCTTCTCACTCATTTCCTACCAAACACACGTGTACTCGAGGCTTCTCCCCACCCAGAGGACTCCTCAACCTGCCTGCGTGCTTGGGAAGTGGGGTGGCTTCGGAGCAGCAGTGGCTCAGCGTTTGCTGCAACCTTTCACCGAGGAATTGGTGGCGTTCCTCCTCTTCAGCTCTGCAGAACCCTTCTTCGAGAAGGGACCTGATTCAGCTGCACAGCAAATGAAAATACCACAGACAGACCTCTGCTAACTGCGCGTTGTCACCGGGGCTGACCCTTGAGCCAAGGGAGTGTTGACAAGCAAAGCCAGTCAGAATTAACTTACAGCGTGTGGAGGTGGAAGGCATGGAGACGACTGACTGGTTCCTGCCCAGTTCTGCGCCCCGCAGACTCACTGCCGGTGCCACTGCCGAGACCGATGTCACCGCAGGCTGCTGGGGCCATGTCACACAAGATCAGCTTGCTCTCTCGCCCCCCTGGACAACTCAGGACTTGACAGCGTTTCAAGAAAGGCAAAAGGAAAAGGGATCTTCTGAGTGACTAAGACTGTTTCCAAACAGGTTATGTAAAGTTGGGCATGTTATCTTTGATTTGGTTAAACTTGTTTCTAGATTATTTTGGACATCCACATAAACAACCACCACCCATTGTTTAATTTCACGGGCTCACTCTGATGCTTTTTAAGCACTCAATTGCCTGTTCCAAGTACCATGCCATACCTGTGATGGAAATGGTCGTTTCTCCTCTGCAAACCATCTGCACGCAGTGCCTGGTACTGAGTCAGAGTGAAACCTGCTGTAGTGCAGTTTTACCTAGTGTCAATAAGTAAAATACAACCGTACAGGGTATGCAGTAGTAGTGCATGGGCAGCATGTGTATTTTGTTCTTTATTGTTCCACTGACTGAATACGTCCTAGGTCACTGGGGTCATTTACCTGCTATAAAGCTAGGCTGTCCCTTCACAAGATGATAGAGAAAAATGACTATAAAAAGAAGAAAAATAAATAAATCAGTAAAGTGAACCTCCTTTCTCTGTTCCTCTTATACTTCTATCCTGCTGAATACACAGCACTCAGACCAGCCACCCCAAATCAGCTCCGACTCCCCTGCCAGCTTCAAGAACGAATTTGGCAAGCACTGGTAGCACAAAGCAAGGAGCAGAGAAAAACCTACTGAGATGAGGCCACTTACATCCTCAACCAGTAGAGGGGAGGAGAAAATGAGTTTAAGAGTGAGTCCCTTCGCAGAGATACTCCTGGTGTGATGTATCTAAATACCGCTGATTTTCCTAGGCTGCGCCAGACAGCTGAGGGAGCTCATACACCAAAGCACGGGCTGTGACAAAAGGAGGCTGTTCAGCGGCCGAGGCTAACACACTAGTACCCACAACCACCCAACACAGGAAGGGGACCTGTATTTAGATCACTTGGGACCAAACTAGATCTGATCTTCATGTAGATAGGAAGAGAAGTACATAAAGCAAATATACACACAGCATGAAGTACAAAAATATATCTGAGAGAACAGATGGACACACAGCACTTGGAAGAATGTCGCAATGTGAAGTACTTGCCATGTGAAAATGAATCTGTACTTCCGGCCTTTACCTTAAGGGAGCGGTCAAAAATGCCATATTCACAGCTAACTACACTATTGCTACATACTTCAGCGTAAACACTATGTCTCTAGGAGATAATCTTTGTAGCTAGTTAAAGGATCTACACATTATGCTTCCCTTACGCTCCTTTAAGGAAGATGTCTTCTGCTGGCTTCCCAGACACTATTCTTACTCCTTTTTCTTGTGGGAACTGACCACTGCATTAGAAAGCCATGAAGACATTCTCTTCTTCCTCTTACCTCCTGCTCATTTCCCTTCCAAATCTCTTACACTCTTACAGCTGCACTTCCAAATAATACACCGCTCCTGAAAAGCCAGTGCTGTGAGAACTGGAGCTAAAAAGTAGCTAGCATGGACTCTGCAGCAAGTCACCTCTTTGTGGGCCATGCCAGCCAAAATAACACCTACACAGTAGGCAGATGAAAGAGTCCTATGTTGTCATTCATCGTATATTTGTCCAGAAGTGTCTTCCCAAAACAGAAGCAGGCAGTGCACTCACCTGCTCAGCTCCCTTGTTTTTATCCAGACTGTAATCCTTGATGCCTACTCGGAGACACCATTCTGGCAAAGCGATAAACCAAGGTACTAAGCAGAAGTCTCTTCTTCTTCCTTTTTTTTTTTTTTTTTTTTTTTAACATCTTTTTATTAGCACAGTAACAAATGCAGACTTAAGTAGCCCACAACATACAACCAATCCACTGAGTGACTCCTATTCCACGCCTTACAGTTAAACAGCTTAAGGTATTTCACTACAGGTTGCCGCAAGTCCTGATTAAAACCTTTATTCTTTTCACAAAGATAGATTGGCTTATAAAATAATACATTAACTACTTCTCATTTCATATATGAGGCTATATATCCACCTCTCCGTATCACAGATCATGAGATGACAGTCTTTAAAAAGGATTTGTTAAATACCAATGTGCCTTCCATAGGGGAAAACAATCCTGACATCTTTTTACAAAAACAAAACAAAACAAACAAAACCCCAACCCAACCCAGAACAAAATAACCCCCCCAAACAAAAAAAAAACAAAACAAAACAAACAAAAAAAAACAAAGCAAAAAACAGTGTGTAGAGTCTTGAAAGAACTTTTACATAAACGCCAACATATGTACCTGTACAAAATTAAGCTGTTTTAATCTTTTGCATATTGCAAGCAAACTGAAAACCAAAGATGCCTAAGAAGTTTACATTCTTCTCGGTACTATATGTGAGCTAATATTGCTGAACTAATTACAGTCTTAAAATACACTATTCCCAATTCTAGCTGTCTACTGTAGCAAGATACCTTAAGTTACAACAACAAAATCTTAGGAAATAAAAGACTGAATAAAATCTGTTATAGAAATACCCTACTCTTTACCAGCACCCTCCCTCCCCCCACCCCTTCAAAATCATAAGCAGCTCTTTCCATCACAGACAAATAATGTAAGTTTGACAAAAATCCAATTTATGTAGCATATCTTTTGGTCCATTGTCTGGCCATTCTGTCATGCTCTGCTCTGTTAGTCATATACTGGGTGGCAATACTTCCAACCAGGGGGTCAGCTGAAAAGAAAAAACAAACAAACAAAAACTTCAGACAAGTAAAGTATGAATTTAATACAAGGGAATCACTCAAGTAAGGTACATTACAATAATAATCTAAATATACGGAATTGATGGTCTGTGTCTTCATGAATTCACGTTTATTTATGGTGACATGAATCTATTACTTAGTAAAGTAGGATATGCCAATTAAAGTTTTAAGGAGCCTAAAAGGCAACAATCCAAGAGCCATTTTGCATACAGAAATCTTTCACTGATCTTTATGTTTCAGGTTTATTTTACCTTTTCTAAAAGTGCCTGGGAGATAGTCATTGCTAAGTGTGCTTGTATCAATACAAATCTGGCTTCTAGGAGAGATCAGATCTCAGGGAGAGGTTTTATTTTTTCAAAGAGATGATTTATATTATACCTAATATAGCATGAACTCTGGTGCTTTACTCATCTTTTACAGACATAAATAGAAATATAACCCCTAAAATTGACTTTGTAAGACTTGGGATATTTCTTCTAACTGGTGTAGATAACGGGTGGGGTTAGAGAAACAGACGTTTACCTTTGGCATTACTGGTCGTTGGTTTTAAATAGATGTTAGAAAGTAAAAGGCTAGCCTACTGGTTTTCAGAACCGTGTCTGTGACTTTTATAGCTGTTACCAAATTACTGCAGTTCTCCAGAGCAGCAAAGCGTCTTTAACCCTTACAGCAGGGGAAGGAGCTGTTGCCTACAGAAGGAGAACCGCAGCTTTCCTTGTGGCTCAGCCTGAGGCACAGGTGGGGTGCACGACCTCCAGCCCCTCTCCTCACTACCCTGGCCGAAGCCAGCAAGACAAGATGAGGGACGAGTTATTTTGATGGAGGGTGGGCTGTGAGGCAGCAGGTGGCCTGTGTGGCACATGGGGCTTACCCGGGTTGCAGTCTGTGAGGAGGGAGCAGATGGAGAGGAGAACTTTAGAAATGGTTAATGCTGGACTCCAGTTGTCTTTTAAAATGTCCAGGCAGATGACGCCTTGGCTGTTGATGTTACAGTGATAGATTCTTGTCCGGAACGTTACCTGCAAGAAACGGCTATTAGATGGAGTGCTAGCACGTGTGATGTGTCAATAAGCGACATCGGCCGTGACTCTGATTTGACAGCCAGCAAAAACTGATGTGGAGAGGGAAAAGCAACCAAAAAACCCAACGACAGCGCCCGGCCGCCGAGCACGGGCCTTGCCCCCAGCGGGCCGGGCCGCGTCCCCGTGCCGCCGGCGCCCTCTGGCGGCCCTCGGCGAGATCACAGCCGGGGTCGGGCCCGGCTGCACCGAGGGCCCAGGCCGGCCCCGACCCTCCCGGGGAGGGCATCGGCCCTGCCCTTCCCTCCCTTGCCCTTCTCTTCCCTTGCCCTTCTCTTCCCTTCCCGAGTGTATCTGCTGCCACAGGTCCCGTCACAGCTTTCCCTGCCGAGTTCTGGATTTCAGTTTCCTTCCCTCTAAGCGACTTACGGGGCCCTCAGGACAAATCAGGGCTGTCTCGGCATGTCTAAGCAAAGACTCAGAAATAATAGCACATCTACAATGCCCATGCAAAACAACGACCACAATCCCTATCTTGTGTGCTTTCGGTCACCGTGAAACCCAGCTTTTATTTTCCCCTTTAATTATTACTAGCTTTCATCTTTCTACTCACAGCGGCAGAGGGCCCTGGTGCTTTAACACCATGCACCAACGTATTTCTCCCCGTGGGCTCCCAAACACTTGTAAAAACCTTCAGCTACGGCAGGGTGCTGCGGAGCCGAGGCTCCTGTCACTTCCCAGAGCTCGCCGTTCAGACACGTCATTTGGGTTTTATTATTTTCAAATATGGGAGACATGAATGAACCGGGCAGCGTGCCACGTAAGTTATCCAAAAGGGAAACAAAAGCACCGCACGACATCTCAGGAGCACACAATGCGACCTGCAGAAAGGCCTCATTCTGACTCGCTCGATGAACACCGACAACAAATTTGGTGGCACTTGCATGAATCAGGATTATCTGTGTGAATAAAGGTTGTCGGGTTCATGCCCTAAATCCTCAGAATTTGTCAGCTATCCACACCCACAAATTTTACTGTCTGTTTATAGGTCACAAGGGTATTTGCGAAACACATTTGGTAAGTGTGTGGTACAACAAGAACACCACACTGGTACTTTCCCTGGAGATTAGACCGGCCCACACAAAAAAGTTGCCAGTCAATCCTCTTTTTTTTTTTTTTTATTCCCTACAGTCTTTCTGATGCAAAAATTTGACTCATGACCCTCCCTCTCCCAGGCTCTGGGGGCAGGCGTGGGCTGGGGTTGCACAGCTACACCTCATTTTCTGTCCTGCATTTGTGTGCTGCTTGCAGGCACGCTCCCGACGTACGGAGTGCTCCAGCTATTTTTGGTCTCAGACTCGCAACTGCAGTTACTTGTCACACGGGAGACACCCACACTGCACACTTTCTGCTTTGCTCCTTGCAAGTTGCTTGGATTTTAGATTAAAGCAGGGAAGAAAGAAAGCAAATAAAAAAAAGAACTATACATACACACAAAAACTCCCAAATCCCCACACTTTTGCACATTATGGGCGGGAATAGCAAAATGTCTGTAAGAGAGCAGAGAGATGTTTGCCTCCCACACCTGCTGCAACAAGCTGCAGCTCCAAACCCAAGAAGCCCTGCTGCTGTCTATACAGGGAACCTCAGAGGTACAGCAGGTAAGATGCCAAAGCAATGTTTGATTCTGAGATCCTCTAATCCTTGTTGGATGAGCAGCAGTGACTCCTTGCAGTTGTGTGGAAGTCAATACACATCAGTTCAAACAGAGGGCAGACGTGACTCTGTGACACCTGCCCTTTACTTTAAGGCAGAACTGAAGTTCGTGGCATCTGCAGTTGCTGGCAACGGCTCTGATTTTATTTCCCATCTCTAAGCCCAGCCCACTGCTTGCTTGCTATTCCTCTATTTGATCTGCAGCTTTGGTCCCCTTCCAAGAAGGCTTCTAAATGTAGGTGAGGTAATAATTTTAACAGATTAAACACTTCCAGAACGGGAAGAATGGAGTATTTCCAAGTTGATACAATAAGGACCAAATTAACAGGGAGGTCAAGCGTTCTAATTCGTAAAGGCAGAAAGTTGTTAATCCTGATTCTGAGCACAAAAGCCAAATATTCGATATTGCAGAAAGCAATCTCTTTAGACAGTCTCTCAGTCCAGTTAACTAAAAACTGATGTATAAGAAAAAGTACAAATCATATTTGCGTCTCGGAATTAGACTCACTTTTAAAATTTATTTTATTAGTAGTCAGGAAGGAGAGAAAAGAGAGAAAGAAAGAAAAGCTCCACATATTTGCAGAACAGCCTGATACCTAAGGAACCATAAGATACAATTCTTAAGGACTATACTCATGGCACCAAAATTGGTTTTCTCCAGATCTCTCCTCTAAGCTGTGCCTAACCAAAGCACTGTGGGAAAAATCGAAATTTGTTTTCACTTAAGCAGCAAGTCAGAACTGGGATGGTGTTAGACACATGTAGTCCAGCTGTTTGCCATTTGCAATTTTTGCTGATGGTACAAAAGTGAGCCATGCAGGGAACCCAAACGAAGCCAGAAGAGGGGGAGGAATTGCAGGCCCGCTTAAAAATGAAATAAAATATTGCTTAAAGTAAATGTTAATTACACCTTAAAGAGGAAAAAAGAAAAAAGGAAAAAAACCACTACCACAAACAATAACAGAAAAACCTCATGTAACTAGCAGATTCAGATCAAAACTGGGAGAAACTGAGTTACTTAGAAGGTAACGTAATGTATTCAGGGTCAAGAGAGCAGCATGTGGAAGAGCACAAAAACACAGAGCAACGGAACAATCTTTTGGAAATGTCCCACCTGAGATTACATTAATGCAGTAACTACAGAATTAAGCTCAGTATTTGAAAAGACAAAGAAGCCAATCTCAACCTTACCCTGAAGTGATAGCAGAGGTTAATTTACACAAGTGGTAAAATGGGGGTGGGAGAAAGGAAGTGGTTAGAGGTTATTAATGCAAATGATCAAAGCGCACACCAGGTCAACACAAGCTACTGTTTTCACCTCAATAAATAAAATCTAACCAAACTATAATGCAACTCCTGGGAAAACATGCAGTATAATAGTACAAAAGAATAGCAGTCAGTTTGAGGACTAGACACTGAACTCTTAAATTCTAATTATTTTTGTTTATTGGATTCTCCTGAAGCCAGGCCCACCCAGCATGTGTCCAACTCAATTGCTATCTGAAACACAAAGGCAAAACCAGAATACCACATAAAATGCAAAAACATAAAAGCAGAGAAGAGATTAACGCTAACATCTTCAAAGTGTTGTATGGAATGCTTAATAAATGTGAACGAACTCCATTATACATTGTTAGGACAAGGGAGAGAATATTCGTCCCTGTCTCAGGATTTCTCCCACTGAAGTTCCTTGTGCTGTGCAATGCATTTCCAAGTCAAATTTTAAGACCTTTAATTTCTCCAGCCTCAAGTACAGCAGTGAAGTTCTCTCTATCCTTCCCAGAATGTGTCTGAATCACTTCTGGCACGGGCCCTCTGGCTTTCCTGTGGCAGCTTCCTCCCCCAGAAGTTTGCTCCAACAGATTCTGTAGCATACTGAATCAAACCCTCAGTTGGAGCTGCACTCAGTCCTCGAAAGCGCTGCACCTGTATATCCTTCAACACACATTTCTAGGATGATTGTCAAGCGTGTGACGTTTGTCAATACTGGCTGTACCTCAACACCTTCTCTTACTCCTATTCCTATGGGATTGGCAGCCTGCCAGGATGACCAGTTTCTTCTTACTTTATTTAAAAAGGTAAATCCTTTGCTGAGACTTCATTTTCAAGTTATGAAATGCATTCTGCTACGGGCTGCCCACAGAAGGGACTGTCCTTCTGAGAATTACAGAGCACTCAGTGAGGCAGTAGAGGTTTTCTTCCACCTCTCTTTCAAGGCTTACCAAGGAAGGAAGATTCAAAGTGAACTAGTCCTTTCACTCTAGATAGCTTAATCTTTTCAGAGGTCAAGACTTTTGAAATAGCCTTTGACAATTCTACTACTCCACTAGTGTTTTGTCATCAAAATGATATTCTGTGTTTCATCTATTTCTTCACCTCTTGTCCTGAAAGACAAAAACATAGGAAGCCTGTGGTAATCACCTTAGTCCTACCACTTCCAAATGACCCAGAAGCAGCATTTATCAATTACAGCAATCAGCTGGGCAATGTGAAATGAACAAATTAGTAGGAAGGAAGCAGAAGCAATATGATGATTATATTTTCCACATTATCATTATCACCCATGCTAGTGTTAAATACCACAGGAGACACTGTAAGAATCCACGTTTCTCAGTAAAGGAAAGGTTCTTCTTTTCACCCTGAAATACCCAAGTAGCAGCAGTACATTCTTAGACTACTGCTATGCCTTCTGCTACATCACATCTCAATGTGACTGAAGCGATGTGTATTTTATTTGCATACATATATATGTGGTTTGTAAACCAGTTTGGACCCTGATAGATGAAAGTCTCCATTTAAATGCAACTCTGCTACAATATAATGAATCTCCATTAAACTAGTCTTTTAAGGCCTCAGTAAGCAATGCCTGTTTTTGTTGTTTTGTTTTAATCCCACCCTTCTTTTCACATGGGAGGGTGTTTGGATCCAAAAATAAAGGCAAAGAGATCCCTGTCAGAGGCCCAGAACAGTAAGCAGGGCTGAGCTGGGATGACGAAACTGTAACTTTGGTTTTGTGTCAGGGAACTTCACACTCAGGGCTGTCTCAATACCATTGGTAGTTACTGTAAGGTCTGTTAAAGCATCAAGCTTCTGACGTGTAGTGCAGGAAGCAAAGATATTGCAAAGCGTACATGGGAAGGTAAAAGCTCCCTCTTCAAATGCTTACTGGGCTCATGACACGAGATAGTGCACATAGTTGGCTGGACTAAATTATCCAATGCAAACTAATTAAAGTAGTAAAAAACTATTCTGAACTGAGTTTAACGTTAACATGAGACACAAGAGAAGTATCTGTGCTGTCACAGAGTCCAAAGAATGATGGACAAGTGTCCAGAAGAAAAACCACTAGTGATGTCCCAGGCTAGACCACGCTGTTTGTGAATCAGAGCCTTAACTTAGCGGTGGGATTTAAGGTCCTGTTGATACTACTAGAAACCCTGTAGTTACGTCTTCAAGAACAGACAAACATTTTGTTCCCTTCATTTGGGCAGCTTGTATTAGTTTGGCTGCTATGGTCAAGCAGCACGGTCTCCACTGAGATGGCCTGAAGTACAGCGGCAAGTCCTTTCCACTGCACGACAGACTGAAGTCTTTGAAGATGGGGCAGTCACTGGCGTTTGCCTTATTGCTGCAACTACTTTTAAGAAGAAAGTTAAACATGCACATAAATGCTTTCAGATACGAGGCAAACATTAAGTGTATACACAACCACCTCTTCTTGTAATCCAACACTCTTTCTCTGGCCAAGTATGTGAACCACAAGATAACATTCACTTGCACTGGTATTTGCCTTGTAGCATTAGAACACAGCAATGCCGGCACCTAAAGAGCTTCACAAATATAACACGCCTACAGAAAAAGTTTGTTACTGTACAAGTAAAGTGAGCAATGCAAGTACCCAACAAAACGGAAAAAGTCAAATACTACTTCAGTGGCCAAAACACACAAACCCAGAATGCCTATGGTAACTGAGTGCTTGGAGAAACAAGTATTTGTATTCTTTTCCCTCTCCCCAAGTTTATTTACTTTTCAGTTCCTCAGACCTGTCCCGATGCTGATGCCAATTGCTTAGGATCCCTGAGAAACAGAAACAGGGAAAAATAAAACAAGGTCTAAAGTAGCGATCAAGTGGATTGGAAAAGCCATGAACATTAGCTAACAGAAACCAGTGTAATATCTGAAATGAGCTTAAGTTTGGTCTTAAAGAAGCCTGGCTTTCAAATGGGCTGCGTTCCATTAACACTGCCTCTTACTGGACGGTTTGTTGAGCGTTCATAACATAAGATGTCAGTTACAGGTCTCTTACCTTTGGAGGCTTGAAAGGATATTCTGGTGTAAAGGTGATGTCAAGGAAGAAAACCCCTCCCTCGTAGACAGAGCCTGGAGGTCCTAGAATGGTTGATCTCCATTCGTAGATGTTATCACCTTTGGGACCAGCGCTAAGAAATAAAACAAAAAGCAAAACAAAATAAAAATGTTTTAAGAATATTACCACAGTTCAAATAAATATGACCTCTTGCACTCACAAAGTATGATATGGAAAAATGTTTTCAGTGCCACACTTCATACACCACCTGGAGTAAAGATAGTCATTAAAAGTAGATTGAATGCTTTCAGAACCTCAGAAATCTTATCTGGACTCCTCAGTGTTTCAGACTTCTTAGTAAAGCCCAGAAATCAGAGGTGGGGTTTTTCAGCTTCTCTCACTTGACATTTATAAACCAGCACTGCCCAGAACTCCCCCTAAAGAAGATACACAGTCTCAATGCAACAGAAAACCTGCGTTTCAAAGAACAAATTCCCACTGCATTTCAGAAAAGACTGCTCCAGCTCAGCCTTGATATAAGTGCACCACATCAAAGACCATACTAAATAAATCAAGGACTTATGTTGATTCTATTAAACATGTGTGTTCTTCAAGATTAAAAAATCTTCCTGTATTATTCCTAAACTGTGGCTCATTGTATAATTATTGAAGCCAAATACATGATGATACTCTTACATGTCAGAATTTTCTACACTTGTATCGTTTTGCTACACTGACTTCTAAAACAAAACCACATGAACTCACCCCATCAACATTGCATTACAGAACTGCTTTCGTGAGGGGGAATTAAAATCACCACATCAGATTAAAGCACTTTCTCAAATCAGTTTTGTCTCATTCTAGATTCTCCCTAGCCTATCAGCGGCTCACAAATAGCAGTACAAAAGGTGTTCAGGACACAAATGCCTGCTTGTTGAAAAATTAGTTTTACTGAAATCCTCAGACACCTGTGTTCTGTAGCGTGCCATATGTCACTGAGTATTGTAAGTACAGCTCAACCTATAAAGCCATTAATGGTTTAGGACTCCATTGCTACCTCTTTCTTTCTGTGCTGCCGTGGTAGTATTTTATGTTAGATGCTAGAGCTGAAAACTCCCTTTGCATAAAGGGAGGTGCTGACACAGCTTTTTCCATCACGGAGGATGCACTATGACTTCAGAAATCTCTGCTCTCCTTTTTCTGTAAGGGCACGGATTTTACATCCCCAGTACAACAAAATCAGCCTTGCTTTTCTCTCCCTGTTCTTTCAAAAAAGCTAATGAAAGACAGAATGATTAAAAAAATAAAAGGCTCTTTTCATATTATAACAATCATGGCACAATACTGCTTAAGGAGGCAATCCAATAAATTGAATATATACACGATGATATGCATTTGATTAATGCGAAAGGAACCAGAGTAATTGCTAGGTGCTAGTAGCAGTGTTACAAATAGACATATGATTACAAAAACAAATTCTCAACAACAGGAATCAGAGATACGTTTTTTTTCTTGCTTTTTGCAGTACTGGTGAACACGTTCTTGACAGATCAGGGGAGAGAAAGGAAGAAACAGAAAGTTCTGTTATCAGACCTCTCTAAGGTTTTATTTCCAGATTAAACAAATAAAAATTCACAGCATTTTGATGCCAACTGGTTCAACAATAACAAAACTGTGACTAAAAGCATGCTTCCAGTAGAGGGAAAGCACGTAAGAATGCAGAAAAGGTAGACAGAATCTCTGCAAAGTGATGCGCTGTCCACTGGGGAAAGATTTCTCTCACTGGAGCACAAAACCTCGCACAGTTCAGGATCCGTACTAAATTAATGTAAAAGCCATTCCATCCTGAACACTCCTGGCATCCTGCTCCACCTTAACGACTTGTCCCCGTCCTGTGCAGGTCTATATATTTGGGCACTCAGTGCTCTCCAGCTACCACTTGTGCAATAGGCTGGAGTAGCACCACGTTTCGACAGGAAGCTCTGCCTCTTGAAAGACACCAGCCTAACTGTGAAAACTTACTGAAAAGGGCTCCCTGGGGCACCCTTAGCCTCCACTCCGAGGAATCACCTCTTTATGTACGTATTAGCAACCTGCTGACATGCTGTCATTGCTCCAAGTTGCACCAGCGATCATCCTCCCCTCCCTCCCTAAAGATGGAGCTACTGAACCGAGCAGGTACTTGAGCTTTGTTAGCACCAATTTGCTGTTGGAATTTATATCACAAAAGCTGCCAACTGGGAGCACTTCAGCATTCAAGAAATGTGATGTGCGATTAGCACTGAATACAGCCCTCTGAACCAATAAGAAATATTTCAACAGTTTTGCGTTTTATTCCCTGCTTCAACCCAAAGGGCTGTCAATAAAAGAAATCCCACAGATGTAAAAAAAAATATGTATTATTATTTATAATAGTCTTAGAAATCTCTTCTATCCTATTAGGTTTCCAATTAGAGCTATCACTGCACGCAAGTAATATACTGCTACACCTCCCTATTAAGAGAGAGCAACATCTTTGTAAGACATCAGTAGGCTTTAACAGTGATGTACTAAGCTTACCTTTTAAGCTTTTCATAATTCAATTAACACAGTGAAATAGCTGTAGATGTCCAATTTTTCCTTTAACATTGATTTCTTATAAAGGAAAGACTGAAAGAGGGAGACACAAGTCAGCTTCCGAGTGCGCTACTGCTTGAGTTTAAATTGGGATTAGGTAATATCAAGCAGCTCAAGACGACCTAGTCTTAATAGAAATGTGATGATACTGGACTATAGCCTAAGTGCAGCGGCATTAACTTTTTGTGGAGGTATAAAAACTATCAAAGGTTAAAGATTACATTCTTTGTTTAAAATCCTTGCAATTATCTGCTTCAAGAAGAAATTCACTGATGCAGAGATATAGCGCTCGCAGGCACAGCTGCCACGTTCCCTGATGTGTGTTACCGCTGCTCAAATTAAGTGTCTAGATCTGCTAATGCAACGCTTTGAAGCTGTCCAATGCATGACCACTGGGAAGACAATTTTAACCAATTAAATAGAAATTGTTTCCACTGCAAGACAAGAGTATGCAAGCAACAACTCTCTGTATTGAACTCAACAGCCCACCACCTCTTCAGTTTCAAAGAAAGAAATGAAAGAAAGTCTCATAATGCAGACCAAGTAATGGCATGCAAGAGAAAACTTGGAAAAAAACAAAACTAACACCACCAACCCATCATTATAGTATCTTGTGGCAGGTGTTACAGAGTGCAAGTGCACATCTCTTTTTCCCGGAAAAACAGTGATACACTCGGTGAAGCTGCACCACACTCACCGTTCCTGATCATTCCCAAGTTGCTGCTAGCTTGTCCTCTGGCAATGTTACAACACCAGCGCCCATAGGAAACCGGCCAGTGCAAAGGTAGTGTTTGGTCAAGGACTAACTTTCCAAGTCTAGAAGCGGCAGTCTAACTAAACACTGCCTGTCAATGCAAGGCAGAGAGAAATTCTAGGCACACACGAGATCAAATCCAAAGTCCTGCCTGGGCAAAGTCCCAACAAACCTTGTGTCACTTCGGAAAAACCTCATGTTGCTCTGCCTCCCTTTGCTGGCAAGTGCCATGCCCCTTCTCAATGTGAAAACCAAGCAGGTAAATTAGCAATGCCTGCAGCAGAGGCTAGGAAGCAGAAGATAGCTAAGGCGGCTGAATACTCGGATGCCTTGTGTTAGAGAGGGAGAACAGCAATTGTAAACGGAGGGCTCTGCCTCAGAGATTGTGTCGAAGGAGAAGACACACGTCTACTTTTCGTGTATTGAAAGGGCTGAAGCGACAGATAGGGTAGTCAGCAAGAACAGCCAGCCTCTGGGTTTTTCGTGTTAAGTAGGCCTTATAAAAACTCCACCTCTAGCCCTCATTACAGGATATTTTGTGCACACAAACTCTTACCTCCTCTGTTCAAGCATCCCTGGGCAACCACCCCAAGTATGCCTATGGCACGGAGGGAAAGCAGGATTTTCTGGTGCTCACCACATATAGCTAATGTATGAAAATCCCTGGGAACACACTGCTGACATTCTTCTGGAAAGTCCCAGGAAGAAGTGACTCAGAGAGAGCCGGCTGTTTACATCAATTTTTGGAAACTACCTAGTCCTTTCTAGGAGCTGACAAAACGATAACATAACCTTTTCCGCTAGCAAAAATGCACTGCAGTGAATACTCCAGATCCTCTTCCTTGCGGCACAGAAAGCACGTAACAGCAGATCACTGCAGGGATAGATGAATCAAAATCAGGCAATGCTACAGACACTCGGCTAATACCCCAATATACCAAAGAAGGGTATGTTCCTTCTCTAAGGAAACTAATTTTACCAAGTAGTTTTAAATGCCAGAGATGGCCTTTCATCTGGATGATGAGAAGTGCTATTTCATGGTATGCTGAGGTAAGTAACAGCTAATGAAAAAGTACATGTTTCACTTAAAACCACAAGCAACAAACCCATGAACTCATATTCCAGCTACTCTGTATCCCTAGATTCTATTTCGGAGGTTATTTTGCCCTGAACAGGAAGAGTCTGATGCAAACAGCTAAGCTGTTTTGAAGTAGCACGCTTGTGGAAAATAAATATAATTTCCAAAAACACTGTCACCATGACCTTTTCCAATGGGCTTAGCTAAAGTGAGAAAAAAAAAATACTAACAGCACATAGAGCTTCCAACGTGGCAGAGAGCATAGTGATCCCCAGCATAAAGCTGCTCCAGTACTAACCAAAAGCAACATTTTATTTGGTTTTGGCTGTTTTATTTTGTAGCTAAGCAGCAGTGAATGATTGAACGTGGAAGTGCATCTCAATGGTCACATATTCATCACCTTACTGGAAAGCTTTAGGAAATATTTAGTTGACTGTTGGAAGATCTTTTTCTTTTTTTTCCCCTTCTTGAAGATGCAAGCCCAAAATGTATTAAAGATTTTGTCTAGGTAGCTTATGGGAAGGAAGCATGACATTCTTACGTGAAGTTCTGGTGCTTTTCCCTCCTAATCCAGCACATTCCTATCTTCACTGGAAAACTGCCCTTCCTGGAAGGCCACTGCAAGGGTCCATGCTGGGATTGCAAATCTACATTATTAGGCAGCAACCAGAGCAGGGATTGCTGAAGCCTTGGATCACCAGGGGAGGCAGACTCAGCATCCCAGAAGGAAGCAGGGCAGCTAGTCTAGCGTAGCCAATGCAAAACATACACTTACAAAATCCCTCATTCAAAGAAATTTTGCTCTATGGATGCTTAACCAAGCTGTGTTGAAATTGGGAATGCCAAAGAACAACGTTAAAAACAAACAAGTAAACAGCTAATCCTTCGGCCACAACAGTACTACAAAAACTTTGCATTAATGCAGATGTTATTTTAGTAATAAGCTGTCACTTCTTACACATGCTTTATCTACTAAAATGTATTATCATTATTATTTTTATTACGATAGCACAGACACTCCATTCACAGAAAGGACCCCACTATGCTAAGCATGCTGCAATGCAAAACCCAGAGACGCTTGTACACAACTTATGAAGGTTTTTCAATTATAAAATCAACATTAAATCATCACAAAGTTATTAGGAAGAAATCTGACCAAGCAAGACAATAGTTAAGAAGGCACCCTGGGCCATCTATTTAATTGCCATTTTTTGGCAATATAGCAATAATTGCCGTATTTCAAACTGGGATACAATTCTGCTGCCTCCATTTTTAGTCAAAGAAATGAAACAAAAGGAAGAGGGGAAAAAATAACACAACAAAACTCTTCCTGGGCAACCATGGATAGTGAATGGTAACGTACCAAATTACCACGTGACTGCGTGAATCACACTGACATTTTTGCCTGCTGTTACTGCACACAGCCAAGCTGCTCCTCTCTGTTAAGATCAGCAGAAAATGATGGATTGACCATAGGTGAAATGCCTGTGAGCTCAATGAGAGGCATGGAGAAAAATGAGTTAAGGGGAGAAAAGTTGTGGCTGGTTGCAATTAAAACACAGGAAGGCAGAGAAAGAGGGAAAGGAGAGGTAAATGAGCAAAGGTGGAGCATTCTATGGCAACAGCAATCCAACCTACAAAAACTGTGGTAACAAAACTTAATTCTCCTTCTACGGCATGTTCAAGGGCATGTGTTTCACGTACCAAGCAGTAAATAATATTATTTTGTTGTAATTCATCGAAGCTACTGCATTCTGTCTCGAATTTAAAATGGCAGTCACAATATTATTGCACACAAGTAAGTGCCTTACAAATCCCAGCACATTTCCAACAGAAAAGAGCATGCACAACATTTCTGTTTTAGCATCTGGGAAAGCTTTTCCCTTAAGTATGAGGCTAATGTAAAGCTGGGGAAGGGGGGTTGAAAAATTGCACATAATTTGCACAAAGCTTAAATTGGAGGATAAACTGTGCAGCGAATTACACTCTTATGAGGTTGAAAACGGAACTAAATAACTAAATCGCTCTGATAACGGAGCTGATAAGGTGCTAGGCAGGGATCTATGAGACTTCAAGGAAAACTGTTTCAAGGGGATTTCTTTGGAGAAAAAAAAGAGCAGGTTTTCCTGTTTATATTAAACACAAAACATAAACAAACTTGGCAACAAGATCACACAACAACCAAGACAGCCTAATCCTTGCCAAGATCTCCCTCTTTTTGATTACAGAAGGAAGAGAAATGCCCAGGAATACTTGCAGCCTTAGGACCTTCACCTGAAGTATTTCAGTCTCTGCAAAATATGAATGCTAAAAAGTTACTAAACTACTTCATGAAAATAATTGAATAATCGAATAATCTTTCTGCAAAGTTTGATTTTTAAACCAGGCTTCAAAGATTTAAAATAAAATCGCAGTTAACAGGGAGGTCAGAAGGAGACTCATGATATTCTCAGGAGTGTGCTGCAGCTCTATTTAGTTTAACAATAATCACTTCAATTTAGAAGCAAGTCCTCATAAAAATGTTCAAGCGAAATTAATCCATTTAGCATTGGTTCCAAAATTGAAAATAAATCCAGCCTGCTCAGTTCTCAAGGGCTTCCTTTTTACTTCGCACTGGTCTCTTCCTAGCTCCTCTGTCTCAAAGCACTGGAAGTTTGTCCCACTACATACATTTTCAGAGTGTCCAACATGACTACAGAGAGGCTGACTGCTTTTGAAAGCCTGCAGCATTACTGTGTACGGTTTGCAAACAGGGAAAATACCCAACTGCTAAAAGTCAACGAGATAATGCTAATTGAATGCAAAGCTGTTTTCCTTTTCTCCTCATAGGTAGATGTTGGCACCTTGACCAAAAAAATAAAAACAAAATTAAAATGTACTGGCTTGTATTTGACCTTGTATCTCCCATTAGATAAAGCCCTGCACAAGAAAAAAACCAAAACAAACTGAAAGAGTAGAAGAGAATCTGACTCGCCTAACAATTAGCAATAGCTTATTTAAAATGACAAGAAGATGTGATGGTAGAAACTGTGCTCTGCCAGCTTAACCTTGTGTTATTTTTACAACAGTTTCCTTCCTGCCATTTGTCAACTAGTCTATTAGCTGCCAACATGGGGACAGAAATTCCTCCATATCATCAGACCTCATTTCCAAATTTAGTGTTTATGGAACAGATGCGTAATTTACAATTGGTAAGCAAAAGTAGGCAGTTTCAGAAATGCAGCATTTTTGCAAGTACACCATTTACTTGGGGCCTCCTCACATTCCAACAAGTTTTTGGTAGTTGATAGAGAAATATAAGTAGCAAACCTGTTTGGTAAAGCAAACATACTCTTAAAGTGGTTGCCCAGCATCAAACTGACAGTTCTGTATTTAAAGACAATAAAAAAGAATCATTATGATTAATAAATACCAAGGTTCTTGTGTCACTAAACTCAAATGTGGCGTACCCCTCAAGCAATGAACCAAATGCTCTGCTTCCTCCTGGTGCTTATTGGGACTTAGCAGGTTCTTACGGAAATGGAGAAGAAACCACTCTTTCTGAAAACAGAACAGTTCAAGGGTGCGTGCACGTCCCCATCCCCTCCCTCCAGAAGCAGCCTGAACTGTGCCAGGTTAAGATGATCACAGGACTCTTCCCTAAATGTCATGCTTTATCTGCTACAGAAATGGAAACTCACCACAATCAACCTGCTGTGCCAGAATGGAGTTGGAACCTAAACCCATGTTTCTGTCCTCCACACCCATCTCCTGGCCTATCTGTATCAGTGTGGGAACAGATTAAATAAAACAAAAAACAAACAAACAAACACGAAACAGCACACCATAAATATTTAGGCATTCTGCAGTACACCAATTGAAAAACTGCAAAGTTAATGACTTTGTTTGGACCAACACAACCTGGAGGCTTTGCTCTCTTAAGAAGTTACTTGACTATTAAAGAAAAAAAAAAAAAAAAAAAAAAGGATTCCACCTATTTCCTAAGTCTGCCTAGCCAGCACTGAGATAACATAGTAGACTGGTTACCGTGGAGTTTATCATCATCAGTTTGCACAATAGATTTCATTATAACTCGTAATTCTGTAGATCAAGAAACACATGCTAAATAGCTTAGATTGAGAGGGCAATGGCAGCTACAAACCAGCTTGGAAAAACTGGCCCCAGAAAGTTAAAGATGATGTGTAACGCTTGGCAAGAAGCCCCTGCTATGCTGAAAATTGAAAGCAGACAAGACTCTCTAACTTCCTCAAGCTAATAAGGACACGGTTCCTGTGGCTTCACCCAACTGTCTCCTCGAGCTAGCTTTCCTATTTCCATGGAGAGGAAATGAGTTACTTGAAAGAGGCCAAACAATGTGTTGTCAGACTAGAGATACACTACCATCTCTCCTGTACCAAAATGCAGCAATCCTGTTGAATCCTTCACTCAGAACAGAGAATAGAGTGCTTTGAGATTGCCAGTTTATATGCAATTTTAAATCATCAAGTGAACATCAGCTAAGGAGGGAAAAAAAAATCTACTCATGTATCACATGCTCCAAAACTGATCTGTCTGTTCTACCCCTATGCCAAGCCACTTGCCCTAAAAACATGCTACAAATTAAAACAAATCTATCAACAGCAACACAATCCGTTCCCCATTAGATGAGGGGTAGGTAGAGTCAACGTTACTTAACTTGAGAACCAGGTCATCAAGTGATCTTGGCTTCACATCAATATATTGCTTCCCATCAGCACACCAGTGCTGACACTGGTAACATTATGGTGCTAATTGAAATATGTTTTGAAGGACACATTTTAGTGATACATGAAACCCAGGAAGAAAAATCTCATCTGGATGTCTTCCCCATCTCCGTTATCTACACAGAACTCCTTACATTCACTTCAGTTCATGTCATTCACCCAGCAAATTGAGATCACTGCATTTGGATTAGCCTACTTCACTGCAGGTGGCAACAGTGAAATTGAATCAACCAACCAATACAATAGAAAAAAAGAAAAATATTTGCTTACTCTTTCTCAAAGCCACAACAAAATACTGTCAATTACACTGCACTACCCAAACCGTGTATTTGATTTTTACAGCTGTAAACTACTAACAAAGTTGCTTAGCAGAGAGAGGTCATGACAGCATTGCCTTCGAGTTTTAAATTAACATGCACAGACTAGAAATTAAGAGATCCAAGATGTGAGTTTACTATTTTTTTTTTTAAAGTAGAACAGATTTACCTGCACTCTTAATATAGCGCAGCTGCCAGTCAATTACATAGCAGCCACCAAAAATTGTTTATATACCACCGCAGGTTGTTCTTGTTAACAGTTCCAAACACATACCAGGTCACAGCAGCTAATCAGCATTTACTGTAGCAGTAACGTGTGTAAATATTATTTTGAAGCTGCCTTTGAGGGCAAAAGCCTGAAATAAAAGGTATATTTCAAGGGATTTAAAAACAAAACCAGGCTTTTGACTTTTTTTTTTTTTTTTTTGGATAGCATTTTCACATGCATAAAGATAGCCTGAACAGGCATTTGTGGTGGCCTTCCAAAGTTTTATTTTTTTTTTTTTTGTTTTCAAATTATTAGGAACATTAAGCTTAATCTACGTTGGGTGCCACAAGAGGACTAAGGGATGCTTTTAAATAGTGAATCCATGTTGGGGCCAACTTTCAGGCCTTAACTTGCAGAGGCAGCTCGAGGCCTCCACCTTATTCTCCCAGAACCACGCTTGGCGTTACGTTAAGTAACTTGCCCCCAAAAGCAAAAATACCAGCGGTGAAAAACTTTCACGTTTGGCTTTTGATCCCCACAAGGCCTTCACTTCATCACATTTTTGACTGGAACTGTCTCATGAAAGTAAGGAAACACTGAAGGCAATGAAGTACCAGGCAATGAGACTTTCCACTTACTTACATTACATCACTTACACCTTCTGTAAAAGCATGCCACGTACACACCCACCAAAGCCAGCACGGGTGTCTGCAACTCCCCAGCTTCCAGCAAAGAGAGGAGCCCTGGCAGCACCCTCAGAAGCTGGAACAGCCCCTGGGACAGCAGGGTGATGTGCTGGCAGAGGTGCCCAGCAGGCAGGCAATAGGGACAGGACGTGCCAAGCAGCACAAGAGGCTCGGGCTTCTCCTCCTCGCCGCTGCTGGGCCCACACGTGTCGGGATCTGGCAGCTCAGAGCTCACATTCATAGTTTCGCTGCCATGAAAAAAGGTCATGCTAACCTCACACTGAAAACGCTGGTGTTAAACAGTGCTTCAGGGGTATGTTCTCGTGAACTTCCTAAACAACCTAGGAAGTTCAGAGAAAGATATTAAGTGACATTTGGTAAAAAAATACATTTCTTTATTGGATAGTATTAACAATTTGAAGTAATTCTGATGTGGGATTGTCATATGTCATACAGGCCCAAGAAGAAACGTACCCCTCACGTTCACATAAAGCTATTTAGAGACAGCAGTTTACTTTTTCTAACCTTTTAACCTGACTGCTGTTACAAGCAACACCTTAAAGCAGTAGTGAAAAGATCACAAAAGAATTCTTTGTAATTTCTGAGAGCTGTATATCAGTGTTAGGCTGTAACTATTTCCACAGTCACCAAAAGCAAGAGAAATGCAGAGGCATGCCTACAGAACTCAGAACTGACACCGAGGTAGATGTATAATTTGCATCTAATTGAGCACTATTCGTTTTGTAAAGAAAAATTGAGTACATTACTTATAATTAGGCAAAAGTATGACACAAGCATAGTATTATACAGTAGTATGGCAAAGTACCTGGAAGAACTAACAGCCTTAATACCCATGCTTGATGTAATTTTACATACATATCAACAGAACAGAAATAAATCTATAATTTGCTACAAATCACATTTTTTGTTTTGTTTTTGTTGTTTGTTTGGCTTTTAGTATGAAGGTAAGGAAATGCAGTGCAAGAACAAAGGAAAATGATTTGTTTCCAGTTGCTACAGCTTCATTCACTTTGATTTTCTCACTAAAAGGCATTTTATTCCTTTTAGTGAAATAAAGATGTTCCTGGAGAACAAGTCTTACGAGGAGTGGCTGAGGGAGCTGGGATTGTTGGAGAAGAGAAGGCTCAGGGGCGACCTTATCGCACTCTACAGATACCTGAAAGGAGGCTGTAGCAAGGTGGGGGTTGGTCTGTTCTCCCACGTGCCTGGTGACAGGACGAGGGGGAATGGGCTACAGTTGTGCCAGGGGAGGTTTAGGTTGGATATTAGGAAGAACTTCTTTACAGAAAGGGTTGTTAGACATTGGAATGGGCTGCCCAGGGAAGTGGTTGAGTCACCATCCCTGGAGGTCTTTAAAAGACGTTTAGATGTAGAGCTTAGGGATATGGTTTAGTGGAAGACTTGTTAGTGTTAGGTCAGAGGTTGGACTCGGTGATCTTGGAAGTCTCTTCCAACCTAGATGATTCTACGATTCTGTGTGATACACAACTGCAATATGTTCATAATGTACATATATTTACCGTATTTACATTACCCTAGAAAATTCTTTAGCTAGTTTAGGTAATCCCATCCAAACTTTCAAGATAAATAAGGAAAAAACATCTCTTCATTTAAGTTTCTACGTCAAGATCTATGTTCAGAAAGTCTTAATAAAGTCTTCTTAATAAAGAAGCAAGAATGGACAAATTCCAAAGGCAGCTGACACTCCCATCATTAAAACAGATCTTTAATAAACTTTTATATTGGGCTTTTAATCAAATGTAGTTAAAAGTTACGATGAGACAACTCTTTGCAATTATGGCAGACTAGCTGAAAATAGTTCTCTTCTGAGCTTGTCTCAGAAATGTGAAACAGCTCACACACACACAATCATTAGTAAATGTTAAACACCCAAACGGCAGCATCATTAAGAGAAAAGCAAGCTAACCAATACTAATATTAGTTTTTTTAATTCACTCTGTATAAATATATAAAACTAGATGTCACACATGCTACTTGCAACCCACGAGTTAATTATATGACAAACATGAAATCTGATCAGGTGAAGTCAACCTTAAGATTAAATACTGGAGTAAGGCACCCAAGTACGTATGCACTGGTTGTCAGCTTTAAAACTCTTTGCTTTGATATGGATAATAATTTGACAAAACCAGCACAGGAAATTACTCTTAAAGGTGCTTTTGTCACACACACACGCACCCCTCACATATGTGTCACATATATATATATGTTTCATAGTGCAGAAACATTTTATAACACGATTTACAAAGAAACTGTAAACAGTTTTTTGCAGTAAGCTTTTAAACAACACTAAAATAAAGCTTGGTCCCCCCATTAGTATAATAAAAGCTGCATTACTGAAAAGGTTTTGATCACAAGTCAAATGCAAATTTTGTCACAGATTGTTATTGTTCTACTAGATTATCAAAAGGAGCATAGGAATTGCCAGGCTGGATGAGGACTGAAGCCCACCTGTTCCCACAACCCGTCTCTCACTGGTTTCCAGTGTCAAATGGGGCAGAGACGAGCATCCGACATCTCCTTCCAGCTCATCTGCTTTCCCTGCTTTAGCAGCACGCTCATCGGTAACGGGTTGAACCTCAAACACAAGCAGCTGTGGTTCCCTTCTGAAATACTATGAACAAGCTGGGTAATTGTGTCTGGTTCCAACCTCCATAGAAAATGAGTCTTTTTGAAGCTTGCTAAATTCCTGGCTTCAGCAGTGCAATATGGCATGGAACCCATGTGTCTAATTCTGTTCAGATTTCTAAATTAGATTTATCTATCTTTTAACCTCATTCCATATGCCTTTGTTCTTGTACTAGAAGATAGAGGAAAATGAGTTTCCTATCTATTTTCCCTAGAGAATAAAAATAAGGAAAATAAATATTTACTTTCTGAAGTAAACAATCCCCGTACCTTCACGTAACTCTTCCACCTCCTACCTAAAAGGCACCTACTTCTCCAATATTCCTTTTGAGATATGCCTCGTCCATCAAATTTTGTTTAAAAAGAGTTTGTTACCAACTGATGCTGGGCATTTTTGATACAAGCAACAAGCTTTGCTTCTGTCATTAATCTGACTGTGGTTTTTAGGTAATTACAGAACAGCAGAATCTTACAAAGGAACGCATACAGGCTCTGCAAAAAGAGCTGAACGCCTCTACAGGAGACATTTTCAAGGCTCTTTCTCCTTTAAAGCCAGGTGATTTATTCAAATTGCCTCCCCTAAACTCCCCAAAAGAGAATCTGAATATTTTGGCTAATGCCCAGGAATTTCTAGTTGTTGTTCTATTACTTTTTTTGTACAACTACTTTTTTTCTTTTCCTTCTGATACTACCAATGCTAAAGAAAAAAAAAGCCTTCTGTATAGCAAGCAGATATTTCTCCTTCCTAGCCCCAGTGCGGAGGAACTGTATGGTTTAAAGCCCTGCTGAGATTTGCAGGCATAAATGTCAACTACAATAGTCAAACCTTTTAACATATTTATTACTTCATTCCTGATATTTTTCCACTCTGTGGAATTAATACCATAATTTAAAGTGCCACTTATAAAAAGCCAAGACATGGTAAAAAGCCTGCTCCCATCGTTGCTTCCTTTACAAAAATAGTGATTTCACTCATCACAGCATACTTAAGTTTAATCAACTTTGTGGCTCTTGCTCTGTGTAGGTATTAATCATTCATAAGTGTCTGGATTCTGCTCTTCGTTTTATAGGTCATTTCCGTAGGCATTCTCTTGCAACCTGATCAGACCCGATGCAAAGTGGTCATTTCTCGGGTGAGTGGATATGGAAAGGGACGTGGAAAAGCGATACGGAAAGGGACAAAGAAAATATCTGAAGAGATGCAAGACAGGTGTGTACATGTGTATGTGAAAGAAGGGAGGGAGAAAAATGCTTGCTTATGTACAAGCCCGGATTGGACAAAATGATTTCTGTGCAAGGTGCAGAATTCAAGTAGATTTTAATCCATAAGCAAGCAAGCCTAATCCAAAGGAACACAAGAAAAACATGCCTTTCCAATACATCTCAAGACTAACTTGCATGGTTTAATATTGCTCCAGAATCATCCTAACTAGTAAGAATTACTTTGACTATTTGTGACTGCCACATGCCTGCCCAATTCTTTTTTCAAATCCTGTTATGTTCTTTGCCTCAATAATTTCCTGTGACAGTAAGTTCCATGGTCTATTTAGAAGTATAAAATCCATATAATATCTTCGTTTTATTACTCTTGTATTTGCCACCTTTGATTTCAATAGAATATATCTCTCTGTTCTTATGAGAAAAACAAAACAGATGTTTCCAATTTATTTTCTTCTCGACATGAGTATTCAGTGCAGCATGAAGTTACCAGTTAAATAAAGGACTGAAGTATTTCATCCTGGCTGCGTTCTTCCAGGCAAAGGAAACTTGGCTGTCTACTAGTAGAATGAGAGAAAGATGAGCAAGTGAAGGATGTAAAGAAACTCAAACTTCATGAATTTTGAGCAAGAGGTTTATGAGAGAACATCAGAAAACAGCTACAAGCATTAGAAAAAATGGTCCCCTGGTCAATGCAAGAATTTGAAATTTATTTGAAGAATAATATTCACGAACTTTAACCAAATGAAATACAGCACATGTTCTGAACATGCCAGGAGGGAAAGGGATGATAACGAAGAAAGAGAACCTATCATGTAATGTCACCCGAACCTCTGATATCACGTATATTCAGCACGCTACTTTAAACTTCTCTGTAGAAGCAGCTACAGCCAACAGTTCCTGCTCACTCTGTGAGCACAAGCAAGTTCTCAGATGCCATCACCAGCATCATGGATGAATGGTTTAAAAGGGATCAATTCCAGTCTGTGGAGACATTTCTGGAAACTTCCTCTATATTTGCATATAACTGCTATTATCAGGGTGAAAACTGCACCAAACACAAGCATGGCTTCAACCAAAATGTCTCATAAAGCAGGGATCTCCGCAGAGACACATTCAATTTACAAAAGCAATGGAAGGAGACTTTGGAGGGACATCACAGGGTTACAATCTGTTGACATTGGTTATAATTTCAGCAGAAATCCTGCTTGATTTAGTTATTGCAGGACAGAAAAGGACAACTCATACAAGCTCCAGAGCTCTCCATCTCCTAGGCTGGAGGACTGATCCCTTGGTACAAAGGTTACCCACCCTCCAAGCCAGTACCAGCCTGCAACGTGGCTGACTGGGCATGATTCCGACTTCCCTCACCCGCCAATGACTGAGACACGGCTGCAATCAAACCAGCACCAAACCATCCAAATCAATTCAAATAACGCAGGAAAAAAAAAATTACTTGAGAATTCTGGCAGTTTCTGTAGGAAATATTACCCACCTCTCAAGTATCATTCAAGCAAGCATTATGCATATTTGCATGATTTTGGCTGAAACTCTTTCAGGTGAGGTACTGAAAATCACAAGAGTAATTCAAAAGGACAAATACAAAACCAACAGAACAGGACTACAAACTCTTCACATTGAATAATCTAGTTTTATCTTATGTTTAGGGAAATAATACGCTACTTGAGGAAAAAAAAGACATTTACATCACAGTGCTTCATTTTACAGTATCATGGGATCCTTGATCTTTACACCAGCATCATTAATACACATTAGTTACTGGTGAGAAGGCATTAGCTATACGTGACCAGTTTTCAGGACTTGAAAACAAATTTCTGGAACAGAGAAACTCTTGTTGACAGTACACATCATTGGGATTTTTGTTTTTAAGGGTATACTTTTGACAATGAAACAGTTCATGAAATAAAGTCACCTTATGCAGTTCAGAAGTTCACTTTTCCAAGTCAAAACCCTGCAAAGATTGAGGGAAAGCCACCAGCCTGCTCTGATTAGTCAAGGGCACAAGTTCTCAATTAGTTCTTACTTGCTGGCAGAAGTATTGGATGGAAAAAGGAAATCCAAGTGACTGAAATACAAAATGAGGCATTCTAATCAAGTGTGACGACACTAAAATTGAGTTTTCTAAAAATGTCATACATCTTCAAACAAACTTGAGTGATAAAGGTACAGTTTTATCATACACACATAATATTTCATATATAAAATAGGGGTGTCTATTTCTGTGTGTATGTGTACAGATTTGCATATTTATACACAAGATCTGTACATCTCCATAGGTGTACTCACTCACTTCAACATCAACTGAACAGCAACTGCTACAGTAGCAGCACAATGAAAGTACAAGCCACTTAGGACTGATAAAAGAAAATTAGTCCACTTCTGCCTCTTTGCTTAGATTCACACATGCTCCTAAACAGTCTTCCATAACAGCAGATCTAGAATTCTGTCATCACTTTGGCAAATTATTTTTGCTACAAAATAATGCAGCACTGATCATAGCTAATAACTTTTGCTCTCAGTCACGACAAGACATTTGGCCTCACCGCTTGTACCACTGGGATTAGCAAGTCAGCATTATCCTTGGGGTCTGTTTTGCCTGTAAGTAAGAAACTTTCCCATGTGCACTTCTCCTGGGCAATGCAATGTTTAGAGCTTGGAAAATATGAATTCTGACAACTTTTGCAAGTCAAGGTAAATGCTGAAGAAAAGGAAAGTTGATCTTAGAATAAGTATTTTCCATACAGCTACATTTGTACAGTTATGGGAAAAAGAGAGATAGCAAAAACAAACAGAAAACAGCCCCTTACTTCCTCAGGAATACAACTGCCTTCTGGCAAGTGAACTTGAAAGGGCTGTTTGTATACACATGCATAGTATAAACACACCGCTAGCAAATCAGATGCAACGCTGTTCTCTCAGAGCTGTTGAAGAGATAATAGATGAACAGATAATAATCTAGAAGTTTTGAAATTTGTAAAATACTATTTATTACCTCATAATCTGAATGAAATTAAATGAAATGGTGGGCAAAACAAAAACAAGCTAAAAGCTACTTCACTTATTTCAAAGTTGAAACCTGGCACCTGTAATACGTTCTCATTCTTCTTGAACAATTCACCTACTGCAAAACACACACTGAGGTAGAGCAAGGAGCTATTTAGAGCCTTCGTTACTGTTAAAGCTTCCTCTTGAGCTGTTGGCAAAATCCAAATACACATTCCCTCTCCTGAGCATCTTTCCATCATTACAGTTTGTTTCCGTTCCTTAAATCCTAGTAGAGCCCACCCGCAACAAGTCTGCATGAGTCCCCAGCTCACATACTATAGGAGGAAGGCAACCGAGTTCAGATATGTTTCTGAACAGTGGAAAGCAGCATCTAAGCTATGCAAGCTCCAATTAAAGGAGAAGAATACCCTAAACTAAGAAAATCTACCTATTAAAAATATCTCAGCAGTTGTGACCGATATAGATGAAAGGTTGTAAGAGAGGCTGCCCAGTGGCTGATGTGCTGTTTTTAAACACTTCTCCCATTAGGGCTAAGAATGATCAAGAGACTCATCATCTCCACAAGTACTCTTACTGTAAACAGCTAATGTTGAAAGTCAGACCCTTAATAAATAGATGCATTTAATAATTTCGCTCCTGAGACAGGCAGTTCTACTACTACCACCCCCAGAAGAGGTACAGAAAGAGTAATAATAAATAAATAAATAAAAGCAAAATAACTTAAGCCCTTGTTTTCTTCAGTACTAAGAACTAAGTTGCAAAGAGAAACCTGAACACACAAAATAAATTACCTTTCATAATCCAGTGAGGGTGCTAAGGATGCACACAGGACTGATCCCCTACAGGCACGCAAGTATTAGGAATAAACCAGACCTTCCCTCTTCTAGATCAATGTCTTACTGCGCATGCTTTTACCTTTTTCCTTTGTTTGCTATGTGCTCATTCACCCTACAATTACTTAGGTTTCCTAAAAATCAGAGAACCATAACAGCCAAACTAATGTATAGAGACAAAAAAGCAATCCCTGCCCTCACCCTTCCCTCACATCCCCAAACAGCACAGCATGCCCTAGCTTTTCTTATGCTGTGAAACCGGATAATAAAAACGAGTAAGCAAGCCACATGAATTTGAACATGGCATTATTTTTATTATTTTTAAACAGACAGCCTATATGTTTGCTTTTCATTAGCTCCCTGTGGTGGCAAAACCATAAATGTAGAAGTTAGAGAAAAGGGGAATAAAATAAAGGGGAAAAAATGAAGTAGCCAATAGCAAAGATTTCAAATACGCTTGCACAACCACATGGTTTGTTTTACGGCTGCTTTACATAACAATAAAAATGTAATATACCGTGTTTTTTGGCAGGGTGTATAGAGAGAGCATCAAATGGCAATAACAGAGTAAGCACAAATGATCTCTTTGGAACAATTAAGCAATTTTAGAAGCACCACTATGTCCAAGAGCTAATGGGCCCAAAGAGACGTAAAGGTCAAAAGTGTGAGCTTTTCTCTACTGACCAGAGATCACACACATGACCCCTTGGAAGAGAGAATCACTGCATAATCATGTCATATAATCCCTAACGGAGAACAACCCTATGTAATAACAGTGCATTAAACAACCCTATGTAATAACAGCGTTGAAAAAAAAAAGAAATCTTTCCTCCAGAAACCAAAAGCAAGGTGCACTCTTCCACCCAGCTGCCTCAGCATAAGAAATGAAGAATAATTAATTAAATAAATAAATATTGATTACCCTACTTACACATAACCAGCTGATAAAAAGAAAATTACTGGATGTACATGAAACAGTCAGGTGCTCAAGTAGTTCAGTGAAGAGTTCGACACTTTAAGAGAGAACGGGTAAATAAGACTTAAATTAAAACCCACAGCTCGTCTGGTGACCTTGAACTCTATTAACATGAACATAGAGACACACAAAGGCACTTGTTTCTGGACACAGTTCATTTGCTAGCTTCAGCAAGGGCTGAAATTTAGCCCTTGACCTAGGGTGTCAGTAGGATATGACACATTATCTTTCAGGAAAACCAATCTAAGCAAACATCACAGTTTCACTACTATTTTAACGTTCAGAAAATGAGATTATCTCGGAAAATAAAGCATTTACTAAAACAGCAAATAGATGACTTCCTAGATATGACATTTAATGTGTACATGAGTGAACGACTGATAAAAATAGTGACCAAAGAACACTGCATTTGCTTGGTGTACACAACTGTGTGTACATACAGGCTCACCCGCTGTACTTTTCAGACATCCTCACAGCCCTAAAGTGAAGAACCTCAAGGCATCCTTTTGACTAGAACCCTTCTAAGATAATAAAATACACTTTCCAATGACTAGAGAGTATCACATAAAGAAAGATGATAAATGCCAATTTATGTGTACCTTGCACTCAAATTGTCAATTGGGATAACCCCACGTACTTTAAAAATACATTCCTCCTTCCCTTTGATTCATGATGTGAATATTTAAACAACTGAAAAAAAAATCTATATACACATTCAGTAGTTCAGATGATCAGTGAGACTTCATTTGCAAGTAAATTAAAAATACAAGAAAGGTTTTGTCAATTTATTTATTTTTTTTAATTCCTCATAAACATTTTATTTCTGCCAGCAGGAGAACCTTGCCTCTTTGTTTCCCGGCAGACGCGGGCTGCAGAATTTGCCAGATGCCATGGCTTACTGCAGAAGGATCGGTGTGACCGCAGGAAGGAGAACGGTCCAGAGCCTGCTCAGCTCGGCGGGGCAAGGAGGCAGGAAGACACCAGCACAGCTCCTTACAAGCCTGTGGTGGTGCGCAGAAAGAGGGGAAGCTCCATGGTGCAGAACAGGCACACCAGCTCTCTTCTGCAGAACTCAGGCCGTTGCAGTGACTTGGTGCACATTAGGTTGCAGTGAAGACATAGCCTGGGAGACGAGCACAGAGGGAGCTGAGAATTTGTGCAAGAGACTGGCAGGTTTACTACTGGGAAGGGACCTGGCAAAATGCAATTTCTCACTTTTGCTCTCTGCTCCTAAGGGCCACATCTAGCCCCACTCCGTATTTTCAGTCTCCCCTGGTATGCCATAGTTCAGCCACCAACTCCAGCTCTGCCCTTTCCTCTCCCATTCGTTCTAAGTCAACGTAGATCGCTGCAAACGAAGAGGCTTCACTAGCTAACACACCATTCTCCTTCCCAGATCCAGACCCCGACCAGTGCTGCTTCCTTATCTCTCTTTGAGCCAAGCTGTGAACCACTAACAAATCCCATCCAGCTGTTCAGCCAGCCGTGAGAGACATAGCACGTCCCCGCTTGCCCTCAGCCCTTTATTCCAGCTTCTATCTAGACCCTGCCAGTGTACTGCATCCCCACCGCAAAGCGTTACCAGCCAAAGGCTCTAACACCCAAACCCCATTTTTCAGACTTCCGTGACAAAACCCAATACCAGTTATTAAAGATGCCCTGAACTGCCACGTCGCTGACACTCGCCACTGCAGTGAAACACGTACCTGAGCAATCTCAACGCTAAATTATTTGTCTGAACTTTACATCTCCTCATAAAGAAGCTATGAAAAGCTGAGCAAAAAATCCTCATAAAGCAATGAACAAAGCATAGCTTGCACCGTCTATGGGCTAGAAAATCTGCATTTGCTGTGGAAAAAAATTATCTACAAGACATACCTGATACATTACAAAACCTCAAATGTAACAGAGTATTTATAGTCATTAGAAGTTAAGCACACACACTGAATACTAAGTGCTTGGAATTGGAATGTCTCAGCACACGTAATAGCTCTGCAATTTAACTAATATTTCCCTAACAAATAGTTACAGTCTTTCCAGTTATTGAGGTGGAAGGTGAAGTAGGAGCACAAAGACAGCGAAGGAAGGGATTAGCTGTTGGGCACTTTCACTATTTCTGCTACTGTCCAGGAAAAACAACAACAAACCAAAACAGGAAAACCAAACCAAAACACAACACTGATACATCTCAAAATCCCTCATCTTGCCACGAGGTAGTAGTATCACAAGGTAACAGCTGTGTTAACCTGGATGTGCATAAAACCGGAAAATAACCAAATCACGCATTCAAGATAATACAATAGCTGCTGAATAAAACAACTCGCTTATTTGCCTCAATCAGATAAGAAAGGGGGAAAAAAAAAAAAAAAGGCAATGTCACAACATAAGCAGAACTGAACTTGGAGGGGAAGAGGGAACAGGGAGACATCTATGAGCCCAAGACTAGACCTACTTTATTATTGAAGAACATTTAAACATAGCTGGAAATTTACATACCACTTTGCAAACACTGACAAAAATAAAACAAGTCCTTTGACCTGAAAATTTTACAGTCTAAATTCAGCAAGACTAATGCATGAAGGTTAACCCTTCACAAAAGCAAGGAGAAGTGCCTGAGTGACAGGAAATGAGGGCTCGCTTTAAAAGGCAAAGTGTAAAAAGAAGAGAGGCAGGGACCCTTCCATAAAGGGCAGAAGTTAAACAATTTATGCGGCTAAAGTTAGCAGACTGGGATGAGGGACACTGGGATGTGGGAAGGAGGGCAGGCGAACAGAAACTGAGGATTTTATGGGTGCTCCATGTAGAAAGTAAAAAGACTACTTAGTGGTCATCTAGTTCAGTATCCTAGCGGCAAAAGCATACTTAAAATATGCAACTGTGGCCGCTGCCTCCAGTCCCCTCCCCTTGTACTCCCACAGCATCCACAGCCCCTGCACTGGGGTGCTGAAGGTGCTCCCCCACTTCTCTCATTATGGCTGTTTAGGAACCTGTTGGCTGTGAATTTGTGGAGCCCAGTTTGGAGTGTGCTGATACTACCTGCCTCCGCAACCTCAAGCAGCAACATACTCCATAACTCCACTGTGTAGAAGGACTGGTCATCTGTTTTGAAACAACCTCTTCGCAGTTTCCGTGAATATTCTAGCTTTACAAGATTCAGCAAACAGCTGCTCTGACCATGCTTCTCTGCCAGTAGTTACAAAAGCAGGGTGTGCTCCTTTGGGAAAAGAAGGTTCACAGGGCCTTCAACAAATAAACCTGTAACTTACTAATTTTAACACTAGTCTACTTGCTTACTACTGAGTTTCAAGTTTATTTTTGAACTTCTCCCCCTTTTAGCTTGCTTATTTTGCTCTTCCCCTTCTGCCCCCCTGCCTCCATTTCTACCTCTGCCTTTATCTCACTCTATCTCTGCTCCCTTCCTGCTATTCCTCCCCTAATTTTCTCCTCCCCCTCCTCACTGCTGTTTTTTTCACATCTCCCTCATGCTCTTACACATGCACAGGAGGACAATCCACTGCTCAAGAGCCACACGCAGCTCACAGAGCAGTTTCAGGAGGCCTGCAAAGATGCAGCTGGGTACCTGTTACACGCATTGCATTCTTCAAGGTATAGCAGGTTGTGCCTTCTTGATTTACAGAGCAGCGTAAGCACTGTAAGGCTGTATAAACACACTGACTTTATTGCTCTAAGAATATTTTACCTCCCAGGTAGGTGCCTAAGAAAAGCAGCACAACGAAAACCATTGTGGTTTATATGTTCACCTGCTTTTCAAAGTCACTCATGCTCAAGAAGAGGCTGACCCATGGATGGCTCTCCCCATTCACTTAAGAGGAGGACTTCCACCTTTGCCACAACTATTTCTTTCAGCATCCAGAGCAAAATCGCCTCAGCTGTCCTGATGGGCTGTCTCTCACCTTTAAGGTCTGGCACAGTCTGGCCATCCACAGAAACGGAACGTAATGCCCTTCCGCCTTGAGTGGTTTTATGTCCTTTTCCATTCCTCACCTACAATTCATTTATCCTCTCGGTCTCACCAACGCCTCCAACCTAATTAACCTCATAAGGGGAAAGAGTGGATAGAACAAATTGGAAAAATGCTATTCTAAAGAAAGCATTAAAATTTCACTAGGGACGTAAATCCTGGGATGTAACTAAAAGACAAGCAGCCGAAGAATAAGCCGAAGGCCTGACACCAGTTACTTTCTGAGTCAGAGATCTCCTAGGTCATTCTTGTAGCTAGCACACATCTTCTTGACTGATTTCCTAGCTCACAAGCATGCTGTATGATTTGAAGTAGGAAGGAAAGCGAAGACACTGCTTTAAAGCAATTGAGAACTCCAGTCAGATTCATGACATTTTGAGATTTCAGTTGGCACAGCCATTTAAAGCATTGTCTTCTCCCTCTCTCCCATTGTCCCTCAAGCAGAAATACTTTTATCAGAAGCCAGAGCACTACAAAACACGACGAGATTCCCAAACTAAGAATTACCTCATCAAAAAACAAAATTAGAAATTCTTATTGATAAACAATTTACTAGGAGCTTATGGAGGACACCAGCTATAAATGCTTGCCTAATGTATCTCCTTTAAAAAGGTTACCAAGACATACAGGAAATAATGTGCAAATAGGGTATTACAACAATCAGTTTGATTGATCAGAAACTTCTGATGAAATGACCTTTTGTGGTATACTACCCTACTGATATAATTGCTTTAAAACTATGTTATTACAACTGTGCGCTTTTTAGCAATCCTTCAAAACCACGTTGAAGAGTTAAACACTGCTTCAATTAAATATACTGCACTTTCTCCACCATTTATAGTGCAGCCTATACTTGTTCAGAATACCAAGTAATAACGCTAAAACTTTCAAGAAGTTGTCCACTTAAAAATTTCAAACATATGGGATATCCATAACAATGATCACCTAAATTAGCATCTTCAAGGTGGAGATATTCAAGCTGCACATGAAAAAAAAATATACAGTTATGCAGGTAGGCTTCCATGTATAAAAATCCTGAAGCTTTGCTGTTGTTTCCTAAAAATCTGACAGGATTCTGAGGCCATACAAGAAGCATTTTCCTTCTTCTCATCAATTCATCTATTTTGAAAAGCCACCTATAACTTCAGAATCAATTTTTAATGTTTGCGGTTCTTTTCACTCCTGTGTGCAGCTCTCTGTAGGGTACTAGGCACTGAAAGAAAGACAGAACAACAACAACAACAAAGACCCCTCTCCTGATCTCTCCTTAATAGATGCTGGAATTAGCTTCACTGGCAAGAATCTGTTGCTAAGACATCCACAGCAAAAGAGCATGAAATATTAGCAGTCCACCTGCCACAGGAAGCACCTCCTCTCTAGCCAACAGCATTTGCTACTGCCTTTAAAATTCTCAGCACCAGGTCGAGATTCTCTAGTTTCCAGCAAGGCCAGCAGCTCCAGAGGCAAAGATAAGCGCAGTCCTGTCATCTCAAACAATCATCTGCACAATGCAAAGGAAGGTCAAAATATTAACACGCTGATTTGGTTTACACTTTTGGCTCTACAAGTTGAAGTCCTTAGAAGAATTGAGCCCTCAATTCTGCTCTGATTCACAGAAATACAGAGGCAAGGAAATTTAACAGGTCTCTACACCATTAGTCGTACAGCCTCTTTAATCCAATTACTTCGTATTTTCTCTTAAACAAATGAACTGCCAAAACTTGGCCTGGGCCCAGCTCTCAAAACAGCTCAACTTAATCTTACCTGATCTATATTTTCAGTTGTGAAGTCGTGGAGGAAACGGGGAAGAGATGTAAAAATCAAGCACTGCATCTGCTACGAGCTACAATCTGCATGCCCCGTTCTCCTTTTTTCTCCCCACTCCCACCAAGGGAGCGCAGCTTAATAAAGAAAACAACACTGCATGCTGGATGTTGCAGCTAAGCATACAGGTCTGTGATATATTCTCCTGGTGATGTCAATTAGCCTCTCACGCACAGAAAATATGTATTAAATGCACTGTAGTAACCATTACGCTTTCCACAAATGCCTCAGAAGACCAACTGCGTGTTGCTGAAATTTGCAAATTGGCAAGAGAAACAAGAAAAGCCCTCTGAATTCCAAAGTGTGCAGTGTTTATTTTGACAGTTTCAGTTTATTTATAGTACTTGACAATACATGTTCTCCAGTTCATCTTGTAAAATAATGAAGCTAGCATTTAGACCTCCACTGTTAAGCCTCAGAGGGAAAAATAAGCATAAACCTATTTCATTCAAATAAATGTACAGATTGGCAAGATTCTCCTGTAATGACTAAATTACATCGTTAATTTAGCTCAAAGTACTTTCTTTGGTGGAGAAAGCACAGCCCTTAACTTCATACGTGGTGTGCAAGTCTCCACAGATGTGCAATAATCTCTTAACCTGTTCACATGAAAAGATGGATCCTTTTTGTTTGGTACGTTAAATACTTGCAGAGGGGTGCTGTACGGAGGACTGATCTTTCATGTAGAGTTACAGAAGAGCACAGGCAGGGGCTGCACTATGCCCGAGCTCCCCAGTAACCTTATTCCTGTCATTGGTTTGGGTGCAGGCCCTCTCTGTCTCCTTCCCAGACCAGCCCCCTTCCACAGCGGGGCCAAAGTTGGTGTCCTGGCAGCCTGCACCTCAGCAGCTCGGCAGAAACTACAGCACTATCAGCCACCAGCAGCCTGCCCCTGGTGAAACCCTCAAATGCAGAAACATCTCCTATCACTTCATCAACGCCCCGAACCAGTCAGTTCTCCCTCTGTGGATAATTTTGTCTTTATGTAAAAGACAGGAGAGATTGGAGCCCTTTGAGCGTAAATACCCCCCGCACCACGTTTCCCATTTATGTCTATGAAGTGCCATACACATATCAGGAATATTTCTTAAAACAGAACCAGACATACCGCCCGCTGCTACACACACGTATCCAATACGAGACCTAGACCTGCAGATCTGGAATACAACTGAAACGAAACCAAATTAAAGACCGCGTAGCCAAGACGAAATGCAGAATTCGTCAGATAAAACGTATCTGCAGCGTAATAAGTACAGTTGCACAGTGCCCTCCAAGGGCAGCAAAGCTGAAAGTCAAATAATAAAATTAAGTGGGATACAAGAGAGTGTGCACAGGAGGGATTTCGGCCCTCTTTGTTCTTAGCCATGCTACAGTTTCCCAGCCGCTCTCAAGATCCACCATCCCGGTATTTGGCATGCAGGAGCACAGCGCGCAGCTCGCTGGGGAATTGCCGAGCCGGGATGTGCCAAACAAAACCTACCACACAATCAGCCAGCTCCTGCCACAGGACCCAGCAGCCTTGCCATTAAAACGCGCCTGGTTTTTTTTTTAAAGGGAGCCATCGAAACCAGGAACATCTTCGGAAACGTGAATTCCTGCAATATTAACTAATCAATCCGCGGCAAAGGAGCTGCCCCCGCGCTGCTATTGTCTGAGCACACCAGGCAGAGGACCTTGCCTGCAGGAGCTGCTACCTCCGTACGCCCGGAATTCACCGCGTATCTCAACGGCGTTATTTTTCTGCTTCGCAAGACAGACCATACGCAGCTGCGGAGGATCTCTAAATTAGTTAATGCACCGCTTCAAAGGGAAGAGTTATTTCTCCAGGGATCGTGCGCCAAACAAAGGGGGGAGGGAATGGTGAACCGCTGGCAGTTTGTGTGACAAAAGGTATTTTTCAGCTACACGGAGCTCTAATTACGAAGGTCCTTCCTACCCTGTGGCTGGGAAGTTCTCAATGAAAATACTTGCATTTTGGAGAAACAACAGGGAGGGGGGAAGGATTAAAGATAAGGAGTGATTAGATCGCTTTTTCAAGCTGAGAATTGCCATTATAAATGACCTGCATTTTGTTTTTTTTTTTATTCATTTTACCTTTTTTTCAAGGAAGAAAAAGCAGCATGTGTGTCATTCTTACCCTAAGAATCTGTGTGTGTATTCAAAAAAAAAAAACCAACCTATTTTAATGAAATTAATTTGCAATTTTTAATTACAAAATGTAAGACCGCAAAGTTTACGCTAGAACATGGCTATGCACAGGAAAGACTATTCCAAGCATGAAAATAATTTTAAAAGCCCAATATTATCATGTAACAGTGACAATCCATCCTTTGATAATACGCTAAAGTTGAAAGCAAAAGCTCTTAAAGCATTACTGTAGCTGGATGCACTGACAAAGTACATTTGTAAAAAATTACAAGCACTGTAAAAACAAATGTAATCAAAACAAATTCTAGGCTTTCACAGTATGTAGACGAAATATATTAATTAGAATAAGATATTACTGAGTTCAAAACAGCCTTTGAGCCACACGTTTTCTCCAGACCTCTCTCTAGCCAAGAGATCCTAATTCCACATTGCGAAGTTCTGAAAACTACGAATACCTCACATATTATAGCGGCGAGCACTTCTCCCCACCATCTATACCGAGACATATATTTATTAAGTGCTGACAGTTAACTTTCACAAGACTCTCAGGGAGATCTGGACCTTATTCCGTGAATTTACAAAAACTGGGCTGAAGGAGCCAGGAAACACAACTGTATTTTATTATTATTTAAATAATGAATCCGTGATAGCATTTCACTCCGAAGCGATGGTAAGCCTTGCAGGCAAATGTCTCCTTCAGTAAAGATTTGAAAATTATTTTTGTTTAAGTAACAGCTGGTCTTGCCTATGTGGACTTAAACGAGCCATGTGGAGACAAACTTGTTTCAGTTTGGGTAAGAAAGATTAAAAACATTAATTCTAGTTAATATCCATTTCGGTCCCTCTACACAGATGGGAAAAATAACATTAAATTACCATGCTTACATACAGTCAATACCAGACACCCAATAAAGCACAAATTCAAAGCCCTGCTCATAACACAACCAACGCTCACAGTTCGAGCAGAACAGCTCAGCTGCAAGTTAGCCCGAAACAAAGGAGATTTACATTCATTTCTCCACTTCGCCACAGACTTCCTGTGTGACCTTGGACAAGTCACTCGGCTTTGTGAGCCCTTCTTAAAATGGGGAAAAACATTTATTTCATAACCTCACAGCAATTAGCAGATTTACTTTCAGGAAATGCTTTGATACGGAGGCCAAATAAATGACATAAAGAGTATAAACAGTATTTAAACTTTAATTAATTTCTGTTAAAGCTCTGGAAACCTCATCACAATGACAGAACCAAGGCTTTGGCACCATACTCACGAGCGTTACCTACACACAGAGATAAGGTCTGCCTACACAGCGAGGTGGAAATGCATTTTGATGCCTGCAGACAGGTGCTGGCACAGACTTCCACGACCCAACGCAAAGGCACGCCGTACTGCTATCACCAACGCACACGGAACACCAGAGGTTCAGTGTCTCGGGGTACCTTGAGTTCTAAAACAAGAGTTGTAACTTTCTGATACAGCACAAAATAGGAGGAGAATTCGTGAGGTCCCCTCTTGGAAGATTTAAAATGTCGTAGGTCCAAACAGTTATTCTCCAATTCATCTAAACCACTAACCGCTGTTGAATTTGAAAGCCACATTTAACTTTCATAACTTAATATTAATATCAGAAGTCACGTCATCTTGCAGACAACAGAAAATTAAGGATCTCTAGAATGCTAATCTACCGGGGAAAAATAAAAAAGAAGCAAGAGCCATTCAGAATCAGCCAAATGCTGCACACACACTGCACCAGCTCCCTGATGGGAACAGCATTAGCTCCATCAGGAACATTGCTAAGTATATTAAATAAATCTTTTTTAGAAAATACCTTCAAGTCTGAAACCTGTTCTGAAATAGCACCAGGTAAGCATTTGGGGGACAGGGGCAAGCTATGGAAAACCAGAAGCAAGGAAACTACTGAGGGGAGAGGAAGTTCTGGGATAAACTTCCCCTCATATTACCCACATGTGTGTAAAACCCACACAGCTGCTCAATCACAGGGTGTTGAGTGTCTTCTTTTTTTTTTTTTTTTTTTTTTTTAAACAGTTGATCTGTGGGTTACACACATGAAAATATGGTCACTGCAAGCTACAAAAATAAAAATGAAACTCATTTGTTTTTAAGCTATTTTGTTTGAAACATCAAATGGTTTTCATTATTCGTAATTGCATCTTATATGTGGTGTTTTATAAGAAGAAAAAGAAAACAGTTCTTACTAAAAATCATTTACAACCTAAAGCTTTTTCTTTCAATATGCAGAGTTGCTCTGGGATGCGTTAAATATCTTGAACTCCCATTACTGCAATAAGACTGCAAGAAGAACAGCATTTTGCAACGAGGCCAAAAATTAAAGCACGGCCAACCACAAACTGCTGTCAAACACAAGGCACTGCACAGAACGCGGGGAGAAGAGAACGATGGTCAGGGCTGCAAGACCAAATGCCCAGTTAAAAAAAAAAAAAAAAAGGATGACATTTCCAAAATAACACAGGATACAGTTTCAGACACACATTTTCAAAGGTGACATCTGAGACTTTGGCACCCCTATAACTGATAGCATACAGGTAGTACCTTGTAGCATATGTAGCTCCCTCAATAATTAAGCTTTGAGGTTAGTCTTGCAGAAGAGAGTAAGACAACCAAAAGGAAAGGACCTTCACCCTCTCTCCAGTGACACCTGAAAAAACGTGTAGAAGCACAAACGCAGCAGAGGGATGAGGGGCTTGAGGTCAAGGTAAAGGTGAGGACAGGAAGGAGGGAAATTGAAAGTAAGGTACAAAATGATTATTTAATACCTCGCTCACAGCATGCTAATAGTTCATATGAAGTGTGAGGGGGAGCAGCGATGCCGTTAGCAGGCTTCCCCAGAGCAAATTCTGGCAACCTCGGACAGCATGCAGCGACTAGATTCTCTCACTTTCTCGATGTTCTCACACTCACAAACTGACTATTTCTATTTCTTTTTCCACAAGAGGTGAACTTTCCCCGTAACTGCGACAGCCGAAACTCATCTCACTGTTGTGGCAATCGGCCCCTGCTTACCCTTTCACAAAACAGCTGCTGCAGAAGCAAGCTCCCTGCGCGCGAGCGCGCAACTCGAACCTCGTTAACCATGAGCAGAGCTGTTCTTCGCTCTCAGCACTATCTTTATTGAAGTAGGATGGCTGCCACCCCAAGATGAGCAATACCAAAACTCCTTTGGTCACACGCAGACAAAAACCTCTCCATTCATGTTTTCCTACCTATCAACATATTAAGAGACAGTAACAATTACACCAGTTACGCCAGTTTCACGCGTTATCTGTAAGAGATGCCACCTTCGCTGTCATTCGTTGGAAGGTTGGAAGGAATGCAGGATGCTTACAGCTACATTACGGGTGAGAACTAATCACCACTACCTGCGCTGTGAACTAATTATTACTATTACAAATATTTATAAAGGCTGGAACAAGACAAACTTACTGTGCAGGCCTTGAAGTGCATTATCCTCAGTTGTCAATGTAATTAATTAAAATATTCATAACCATATTTTATTTTGACAGGTAGCCTGCTAGCTCATCCTTACCTGTGAATGTTGCCAACTGAAACAGGGACAAATCAGGGTTCTAGTATTTACACAAACCCTTAGGTGAAGCCTGCAACCTGACATATTTGTACACAATCACAACTTTTGGACAGATTCACTAAATTCAGACTGCAGTCCTGGCCCCTTGATCATCCCGGCTCACTTATCTGCACAGCGCCTTTCTGAGCCATGCTTCTGGGTTTCTTTCCCACGAACATCAGGATATGGTGGGAGGAGGAGGGGGAAGCATGCAGACTTCATCCTGACACAGAGTCAGGATGCAGACAGGACAGACACTTCCAACCCACCAGCTGGAAGCTGTTTTAATACTCAGGTAGTCATTAACGTCACCGAAACAATATTGTCATAGCTAGAGATTTCAGAGCTCATCAGTTATCTTCCAAACAGCACAAAAATGTTAGTATCAGCCTAGACTTCTACTGTACTCACATGCTCCATCCCATCCCTGCCTGAGCTAATTACGATCCTCGGGACTGGTACTGAAAGAGGCTAACTCTTGTGCCAGGGCTGCCCCGCAGACTAACAGCAGCAAAAAGCTTCAACAAAAAGCTTCACGTGCATTTGTGGGTGACAACTCAATACTAAAGAGGCCAACTTAAAGAGTTATTTATACACAGAATTTCCTTTGATTGCTGCTATTACCAACATCAAAAGGCCTCAAACCCAGTTCAGGCGCAGCACGAAGATAGGAACAGAGTTGTGCTTTGGCAACAACAGCGAACACAAACCAGACTGAAAGCAACTTTCCCCTTGAATGAACAAGCACAACCAAGGATGTTACACTACTACTGTCTCCTCCCCGAACGCTATGAGGCTCGGGCCACTGAATCAACCTGCTGAAGCTTTAAACAAAAGGTACACGTTTCTAAAACATACTTAATAACAAGCTGCTCCGAAAAGGGCAACCGAACAACCCCACTTGTTATTTCAGCAGCTAACATGCATGCTTCTGTGGGGCACCCACCGAGTGACAAATTTGCGCTTCTCTTTCACCGTAAGTTACTGTCTAAATCACAACTCTGAGCTAAAAAGCTCGTAGCATATTACTCTTTTCTGCTTCCTTGGCAGGACTTTATATCAGATCAGCGTGCTCAGGCATTAGACTTATAAACCAGGACAACAAAAAGAGAGTTTTCACACTCTTCTTTACAGGCCAGTTTCAGAAACATACACACAAAGCAGTCTGACAGATAAAAATGCAACTGTTAGAAAACAAAACCAAAACAACCCCCAAACAGACAGAAAACACACATCAACACACATATAACAACCTCTGGAGCCCCCCCTGCCTGGAAACTAATATCTTCCAAGCATTCACAAAAGCACCATCAGCTACACAGCCATTCCTCTGCTCGATCCAGAGCCTCCGAGGACAGCTACAACAAGCACAAGCACACTTCAGCCCCTCTCCTTCCCCCACCCTCCCCGGGGACGGAATCGGCACCAACCTGCAGTTGGGAGGTGGATCTAAGGTGATGTCAGCCAATTCCTTCTGAATCCTGTGGCAATAAAAGCGAGAAGGAACAAAGGTAAGTCGCTGTGTGGGGCAGCACTTAACACATACGCCTTACAGACATACCGTCGCAGTACGTTTGCAACACCACGTACAAGAGAGGCGCTCGGTTATAGCCTCCCACCAGCCCACTCACGCCAAGCAGGACAGACAGCCTGGTGCAGGGACAGCAAAGCAGGCGAGTGCCGAGCCCAGACAGGTGCACTGCTGCACACTCGCACAGAGATGCCAGCCACACAGGGGCAGTGGAAAAAAGTCTCCCCTGTACTCTGCTAGCCAGCTTGAAAGTGAAGGGGACCCTCTGCAAATGTGGCGTGCCAAGCGCTAGGAGGAAACCGTAGTCTGAGAAGGAAATTTGTGGACTGCTGGATTGAAAGCAGCAGTCATTGCCAAACTGGCTTCCACCCGCTCCCCACCACCCCCGAGAACAAACGGCAGCCCCACGGGAGCGAGTAGCTGCGCCATTCCCAAGGACGCCTAAAGGAAAGCGACCATCTATTTCCAAGGCTCTGCGCGTTCCTGCCACCTTCAGTTCTCCCTCTTCCACACATCCCCGAGTCCCTCCCCTCGGGACTCCAGGCGCTCCCTCTCAGCCACGTTCAGCCAACACCCTGCCCTCCCTGCCCAGACTATTCCGGGCTCTCACAGCAGCACACTGCCTTTGCCACAAAACGCCCAACCAGCTATCATCCCTTTCCCCGGAGTCCCATTACTGTCACTCAAGCTTCCCCTCCAGATCTCCCCACCCTCTCTCCTCCTCTAAACTCAGCCAGCATCTTCGGCCTCTCTTCCACTTGTCATACACGAGAACCACAACTTTCTCATACCAGGCAGTTTACAATCAGCAGGCTTGTAAAACTATCTTCTTTTTAAAATAGTTAAGGGCACGACACGTAAACACTGCTTGCTACTATCTCTGAGCTTGCCATGGAAACATGCTGAGTGGAGATCTGGAATAACCGCACTGCCTGAACTCCACAAAGCCACAGAGAACTTAGCTGTGACGACAGGGCATTTGCATAAAACCCCAGCCACTTTTGACACCTAGAGACATAACCTCTCTGTGCTGCCTGGCAAGGCGTTTCAGCGAGCTGGTTTATTATTCTTACTGAAGTGCTCTAAGCTAGCTCGAAAACTTCCATTTGTTGGCTGAGCTCTCTGGTGCAGGACAGTGCGGAATTCAGGTGCAAGAGAAAATAAATAAGAAAGGGCAACAGCCTTTTTTTTTTTCTTTTTTTCTTTTTTTCTTTTTTTTTTTTTTAAACTGAATGGCTCCAAGAGTCTGTCCAGATGAAGAAAATTGACTGACGTAGCTGTTCTGGAATTACTATTCTATGCAGGCATCTCTCCCCCATATAGATATTATTCTGGAATAAAAACAATTTCATTCTCAAAGGAAAAAAAAAAAAACAACAACAACCAACCAAAGAAAGAAAAACACTCTGTCCTGTAAGCAAAAACTATTTTAGAGTAGAATGTCCACAAGTGGACCCGCGGTGGATTATTTATTTTAGTCAATGTCGAGCCATACACAGAAAATTCAATATAAGTGATGAACAAACAGAAAAGCAGTGATACATATGGTGGGAAAGATTTTGGGGTATATTACACCACTCACACTGGCCCTCACACATGCACTACGGCCCCAAATCTTCCTTTCATCAGGCAAACTCAAAACTCTTCACAAACATTAATTAATCCTCAAAGCAGTCCTGGAAAGAAAAAAGCCATTATACATCCATCCCAATACACAGAGAGGGAAATTGACGTTGAAATTTAATGCTTTACCCAGGACCACATAGTTTCCAGTGGCAGAGAAGGAATGAAGGCCCTACATACCAATCCCACATCCCTATAGCTGATGCTAATAAGGAAAAGGGAAGAGACAGCAGAAATAATTGAGGGGCAGAAAAACAGCCCGGAGGAAGAAGAGACAGGAAAATATGTGGGATAGAATGGAGGGAGAAGCAGGAAGAGAGAGCAGAGAGCAGTGAAGTTGGGCACACATCACCGCACAGAGACGCTGGAAAAGTGAGACAATGGCAGCTTCGCATGGGAAGGCTCTGAGTAAGTGAGAGATGAGGAACGGGAGCAACAAGAGATCAGCAGGGGAACAGAGCAAAATGAAATGAGGAAGGAGGGAAGATGCACTGAATTGGTGAGAAAACCGACTGCAGCCTCACCTCTTGGCACTGGTAGATAGCAGCTTAGAGTTTTTACTCATGCTGACTTTGCTTTCCTTCTTCTTAGGTGTGCTTGTCTCTTTCTCTGTCTGTTGGTTGGAGGATGAAGATGAGGAGGAGCTGGTGCTGGCCCTCGAATCGTCATCCGACATAGCGACCCCCCCACCACACACCCCAACCTGGAGAGGAGACACCACGGGGCACGGGGAACAAACAGTGAACACAAACACACACAGAGAAAGGCAGCTGACAATCTCGCTCTGTGTTTGGGTCATGCTCCCTTTAAAGGGTCCTCGTGTCTCCCTCTCCTCCTCTCAGGCCCTACAGCCAAGCGGGAGGATCAGCAGCCTCCCCTGCGCTACCAATGCCACGGAGAAGGGAGAAAGGGACTTTTAAAGCTTCCTCTCAGAAAGCAAGTGCGAAATGAGAGAAGGGACTGGAACAAGGACAACTGCAAGGATCAGGGAAGTGCTCACAGCAGTTCCTTGTAATCCCCCCCAAACCACACGAGCGAGAGGAGCCATCGCCGCCCACCGCCACCCAGCCTTGGGGTGCAGGGGATAAAAATGGCACCGCTCGGTTCCCCTGGGCTCCCTGGAGGCCGGCGGGGAGGAACAGGCCGGGGGCCGACCATCCCCAGCGCCGTGATGGAAGTGGGGCATCACTGGCAACAGGGGGAGACCCCGACGGGGATCCCTGAGCTTCCCCCTGAGCTTCGGCAGGGAAAACCCGCACCCACTGGATCAAAAGCCTGCGGGATCGGGCGTGGGGGGCATGGGGAGGGGGGGCGACGAGAACAGCACACGGGAGGGTCTGGGGACACCGAGGGGACCCCCTGAGGCCCACCACGCGGCGGGGCAGGGTGGCAGGGGGCAGGAGGGGTCTGCGCTGCGCTGGCGGGGGAGGAAAAGGGCCAGGGCCTAGCGGGGTGCGAGCTGCGGGCCCGGGGAGCAGCGGGGTGCCGGGGG
>CM021766.1:39735599-39824944 GCA_011076525.1 Nettapus auritus | reverse complement strand
GGGAGGGCGGCGGGGGGCGCCCCGTCCCCGTACCTCTGCCTTTGTGTCTGGCTGCTCCTCCTCGGTGCGGCTGGGCCTGGCCACTCGTGTCTCTCTCGCTGGGAGAGAAGCGGAAGTGCTGCAACAGCAACTATTAAACAGGCAATGGCTTCCCTGCCTGCCTCCCCCACCGCCGAGCCGGGCCGGGGGGCGGCGGGCACGGGGCGACACCCGCCGCGGCCTCCAGCCGAGGGGGGTCCCGGGGGGCGGCGGGGGGAGCCCCGGCTGCGGGGCGGCGGGGGGAGCCCGGCGGACACGGCACCCCCCTGCCTCCGGGGGGGCTGGGGAAGGAAGGAAGGGGCGATCGGAGGGGGCCGGGTTGTTAATGGAGACCCCCTCTGGAAAGTCATCTGCCGAGGTGTCAAGCCGGGGGGGGATAAACGCCCTCCCCCGCTCCGGGTTGCGCTTCCATGCGAGTGCCCCAAAGGGACGAGGTCGAGGCAGGTGGCTGGGAGAGGGGCAGGCTCCCGGGGCTGCTTTTTTTTTAAGGCTGAGAGGGGGCTGTTAGGTTTGCGGGGGGGCTTTGGGCTTTCCCCCTATCCTCAGAACTGTTTCAGCCCCGAGGCTTCTCCCCTGCCTCACCTGCTTTGTCCCTCCAGCAGCACCAGTAACTTCTCACCTGTCTCGGTTGGAAAGCAATAAGAAAAAAAAAAAAAAACACCAAACCCCAACCAGACAAAAAAAGACAGCCCAGCCCAAACCCCACCACTACCACAAGCGAGCCAAAAGGATCCCCCGGCGGCTCTCCGGTCTCTCACCTGTTCCAGCCCCAAAGCAGCAGCTGTGGCTCCCCTTCCCTCCCCGGCAGCAGCAGCAGCAGCAGCAGCTTCCCTCTCGCCCTCGCCCGGAGTTCAGGATTCCATTGTCCCCCACGCTGCGCCCGCTGACATCACTGACACACAAAGAAGGGGCACTTCGTGATGTCATCAACGCATGCTGGGAGAGGAAACGAAATCCTGGGCTCGGGGCTTGGCAGCGACAGCGAGAAAAAGCCCCCTCACTTTGCCAAAGGTAAAAGTATTAGGGATATATATATATATTTATATATATTTTTTTCCCCGAGTCCCCTAGTGGGGAGCCTGTCTGCATGGAAGGCGCAGCAGCATTCAGCCGGCTGGGGTGCTGTTGTATTGTGTTTCCGAGGCTTTTTACTCTTCTCCCCCAAAATGCTGGCCGTCCATCCCCCGCTGTCTGCCCCTGGGATGGCGGTGCCGGCCCAGTGGGCAACCACGGCTCGTCCTGGGGTTGCCCGAGATGCTGTCAAGTGGACCAGGGGAGCCGGCTGCTCACTGGCTGCCCCCGGGGTGAGCTTGGCTCAGTGCCACCGCTTTCCACCGCCTGTTAAGGGATCCCGTATCAAATTGCCCAGCAAGGTTCGGCAGCCGAAAATACAATGGCTGTCACCGCCAAGCATCATAATAATTAATAGGACTGTGTGTTTCCGTTGTTCCTCCTGCTGGAGGACATTGGAGTGGGCCGCAGGAGCCGAGCAGGGCCAGGGGGCTATGTGACAAAATGGGGGGGCAAAGGGTAGCCTGGCCCCATGGCAGCTCGGGGCTGTAGAGTGTCATGGCAGGTGGGACAGGGATGCTGGTGGTGCTGATGGTGGTGGTAGTGGTGGTGCTGAGGTGTGGGGGGATGAGGCGTGAAGCCCAGGCCATCAGCCCACAGGTGACACCGTGGGGTCTGTCACCCGGAGCTGCTGGGGCAGGCTCCGCACACCAAGATGGCCCCAGTGGGCAGGGGGTGCCATGAGGGCCCAGCAAGGCCTGAGGCAAAGGCCTTGGGTGGGGACAAAACCCCAAAGGTTGGGTTGGGTGATGAATGCCTGTTACTTCTTTGGGGGACACTTGAGACCTCAAGGAAAGGGGTGTTTGGGCTAGCTCAAGGGGATGCTGAGCCTCTCCTCCAAGACGCTGTAGCTTCACACTTTTGTGACTACCCGCAGAGGTCTGATTGTGGCACTGGGCTTTCACCGTTTACACCCAGTAATCCTCAAGCCAGAGATGCTGGAGGGACCCCCGAGTGGGCTCAGTCATTCCTATGGCCTCCCTTCCCTGCATTTCCTCGGACCTCTGCACATGGTTCTTCTTGTTCTCTCTCTTCCACCGTTTTTCTGCACGCTTCTCACCAGCACCTCATTTCACATGTGTTAATCCTGAAACTACTGATATTCCCCACAAACTTGCTGTCCAGTCTCTCATGTGGTTGAACAGTGCAGGACACGCACACCAATGACATTGTAAGAGTCACTCTGATTAAAGAAGTAATTCCACTGCAGTTTCACACTTACTGTTGTGGTTATTTTGTTTGTTTGTTTGTCTGTTTCCTAACTGTCTTCAGTCTTTCTTACTTCTGGTTTCACATATTAGGGCATGGTGAATTGTCTTCTGAAAGCAGCTTGCTAGCAGAGCCAACCTACCTAGTTTCACCTGTGGGAATGACACGTGAAGCCATGGTCGTCCTTTCTTCCAGTGAATGTAGAACTTTGGCATGTTTGGAGAACCAAGGCCTCAAAAGAAATAATAAATTTTAATGAAAACTTGCACTTTGATAAATGTGAATGATCTGGATCGCCTAGTGCCCCTCGTTGATGAAGAGGGGCCAAATTCAGCTCCTATATACTTAATGGCAATTAATGGTGTCAGCATCCTCCTAACTAGACTGGGGGCTTTGGAGAATGCTGCTGGTGGTATGGTGGTACACACTGGATGACAACTGTGGGAGACGAGAGGACACAAATCAGTTGACCAGGCTTCACAAATGTCACTGCTTATGGAACAGCTTTTTAAAAACAAAAACTTTTCACTTTCACTAAAACTTCCAGCCCTTTCCTGTCATCACAGGAAACCTGCACCAAAGTCAAGTGAGGCAACTGATATTAATAATGAAAGCTCTCCACTTCTGTAATAGGGTGTAAGGAAAATGGAAAGCTTGTTACAAAATCTCACACACTTATTTATGTTAATAACCTTATTAGGGGGTTATCTGCAGACCAGCCTTTTCTACACCACATGATCCTTGGTAACCCCGTTCAAAGTAGCACGATAACCAGCACCAGTGGTTATTTACGTTGAAGCCTACCCAAAAATGCATTCTCTGAAAGCACTTACTAATGTCATCACTTGTGCAGCTGTTACAGTGGCAACTCCCGTTTTATGACTCACCTCTCCTTTGCTAGCCATGCCATACCCAGAGCTGTGGAGAGAAAGGGAGTCAAGGAGCCAACTTTTACACCCAGAGATATTTTTTGCAGCTTGTCTTGCTCCCACCCATGATTGTTCTCTCAGTCTCCTGAGAGACACTGAAAACCTGGGAAAGAGGGCAAAATACAATCATTTTTCCAGCAAATAGGTGAACCAGCTCCTCTAATCGCATCTCTTTCCACCTTGGGAATTTTGAGACAGCCTCACTGGTGTGTTTCTATTTCTTTTCTGTGAAGTGTATACACTTTATCAGGCAAGCTTTCCCTCTTATCAGTGCTTCCTCCCACTGTCTCCTTACTCTTTTTTTTTTTTTGGCCAAGTTGTGCAAAGGACTTGCAGAGAAAAACTGACCCAGATTATTCACTTTCCCTGTGCCCCAAGCTTTTTTAATCTATGGCGTTAGCTCACTGTAGAAACTGAATAGGATTAGTCACTTTTCCCTCTGGATTGAGTTTGGAGGAGGCTGCAAGGCTAGATGACTAGAATCAAGTTGCCTTTGGGGCTTTGAGCTTAATTCACAGCAGAAGCTAGCCAATTCAAATCAAACTGAGCCTGCTGCTGGAGGAAGGTGACTAAGATTAGTCCCTTTGTACCATCTCAGCTCAAGATACATTTTCAGCATTATTCCTGGCTGGTCTTTCTGGGCCTGAGCCAAAGCCCCTTATATTTCCACCAATTCCGTTGAGTTTTGCATCAGGCCTTTTGTGGGGAGCAGAAAAGAAATGATCATCTGTTTGGCTCTCCTGATACCAGCTCAATGCTAATGTCATGCCTGCAAGTGACGGCAGGAAAGCCAGAAACATGCTGTTATCTCACACAGTCCTGTGGTGACAAACTCTGTCCTTTCTGTGTGACCCTGCGATACAAGGTCAGGTAGCAAGGAAAATCTATGACGGGGCCAGAACTCATGACACAGCAATTTGAATAAAACTAGCCAGAAACTCTGAATTATACTGAAAGAGGAAGGAACTGTATTCAAATGAGTTAAAAGGTAACAGAGAAAATGGCACATTTCTGTGACATAAGGGTAGTGAATACACAGACTCACTCTATGGTTTCCTGCTTACAACTATCTTGCTGTAACTTTGTGATGCAGCCCAACTTCCCTTACTGTACTTTTCTCAAACAGTATGGTTTTTAGTCCTTAGAGTTACACCTTCTTCAGTTCCTTACAGAAGAATGGAAGGGTCCACAAGCAGAAAAATGCTTGTTTCCTCTACTTTTATTCCAGTGCCAAAGATGACTTAGTTGTGGAGGGGAAAGCTTAGGTCTCCTTGTCAGACCCCTGCTATTTGCTACTTGTTTGGTGTTTTGTTTGAGGCTAGTCCTGGGAGCTCTCTGAAGCCTTGCTGAGAGGCTGTCGTGTGAGCAGAAAGACTTCAGACCCATTACATGTTTTGGCCTTGTAAAAATCCTGGCCAAGCTCCCATAGACTGAAGAGTGGCTGGCAATTCATTTCAAAAGCTTACACAGAGCTGCATATAACCAACCATACACATCTTCTACTGCTCCATTGCTTCTTTCATGCCTCTCCTGGAATGTGATCTGGTTCATTTTGGTAACTGAAAAACTAAAGATGCTGAGATCAATTCAGTTTCATAGCACCATAAGAAGTTTCATGAGATTTATTTCCCAGGGTTTCTGCCTTGCTTCCAGGTGATGAGATTGAGCCTTAAAATTGCTTTACCTTGAAGATACAATGATTCACTGCTGTCTCCATTTGCCAGATCTATAGCTAGTACTTAGTAGTCAGGACTGAGAGCTACACAATGCTTTTTCTGTTGATGTCTCTAGCAGTCACTCCATATTTCTGATACTAATTTTCCTTCCTCTAAAGGAAGAGAATGATGTTAATCGAGAGTTAGACTGCAAATGTCGAGGTGCTCATACAAACTTCACCCATAGCCACTCATTAGACTTTTCTGACACTTCCTTTTTGAGCCTGCTGGATCTGCTTTTCTGCAGAATGCTGCTTCCCCAGTGGTCTCTCTGCTTCCTTTGGGCTTTGCAGTGGCTGGCTCTGCTTTCCTTCTCTGTCTCAGCAGTGCACAAGCTCCCCAGACTGCTGTATTCCAGACTCCTTGGCTTTTTCTCTTCTGGCACAGTGTGCTCCCCTAGTTCAGATGTTTTTCCTGTTTCTGCCTCTTTTTCAGTTTACAGAAAGTACTGCTTTATGGACCGCCATCAGCTCTCCATTTCTACATACCACTTTTCCTTGGCAGTGGTGCTCAGATCCTGAAGAAACTCAAAAAGGGGAGTTGTTGTAGTAGAATAAGAAGTAGATGGATTATCGTCAATCAGTCCTGCCCCTGGAAGTCTCCTCGGGCATGGCACTGCTGTTGACAAGAGTCCTGGAAGAGGTGAAAGGTGTTGGCCAACATGACCCAGACAAAAGGACTCCTGGAGACAGTGGGTCTAACAGCCCAAATGTACTATTTTCACCACTTTTTGCCTACTAACTCACAGAGAATTCCAGCTTGCTATTTAAACTTGTGTTTGCTTTTTATTTGTCACCACTGAACAGCCAGTGGTAATGGCCACTGCTGGACCAAGTCTCCACTTGACACTTTCCAGTAACAAATAGTTAGGCTGGGACATTCCTGGTGTGATGCCAGGTGTAGCCTAGGAAAAGCCAGTCCAGAACACTGTTTTGACAGTGTGAAGTGCAACTCCTGATGTAGTGCTTTGCCCGTACAACTGTCTTGCATCCACAACTGTGCCAATGATCTTTTTTTTTTTTTTTTTTTTTGTTTTAATTTTAATTCAGAATTTCTCTGTTTTGTAACAGAACAGAGAAGAGAGCTGCCAGGGGTGGCTTATTAATAGCATATGGTCACAGTTTGTGTCTCTACCTTCACAGGGTGCTTGTGAAATTTAGTTGAAAAGGACAGTATTTTTCATACTGTCGGCAGCATGTTACAGATTAACTGTAGACTCTGGAGATGTACTCTGGAACATCCCTTGCTCATTGTGGAGATGCATACTCACAGGAAGATATACAAAATGTTGGTCAATTGTGCTATTTAAGAATTCAGCAATAAACGGACAAAATAATTTTCCTAGTATCTGAGACAAAGGAGTTTCTCACTATATAGGTAATATTTCTCACCTATGGTCCTGTCTTTCTTCCCTTTCAAATATTTCTCAGTGTCACAGTATGTGTCACTCTGGCTCAGAGAGGTTAGCACAAGAAAATCTGCTTTGCTTGCTCATACACTGAATTGGTAATATTCTTATTCTAGTTTATTCTTTCTACTAAAAAATGAGTGATTCCCCGTCTGCTCCAATTCTGTGGATTTGTAAATCCATGTGGGGAAAAAATCCACATGTCCTAACTTCTCAGAAAATGTATTTAGTGAGGATTTCAATTGACTCTTTCAACCTCGGCCTCCTCATCTAACAAAGGTTCTTCTCAACAGAGAAGGATCAGGAGAGGTGTTCAGGGCTCAGTAATTTCACTCTGTGGCTTGACTACAGTTCAAAACTTCAATGGTCTTCAACTGCAATTTTTCTCCCTAGGCTTCCTTATTATTACAGAACCCTTCAAAAGGCAGCGGTAGAATCACTCAGACTTTTACAGATCCCTGATGCTGCATTCTTGAGAAACCAGTGTATGGCACTTCTTTTCTTCTTCTTTTTTTTTTTTTTAAATTATTTTTTATTTTATTTTTCTGTCTGACCAGCACATGGAAACAAAGAATAGAACATGCATCTGATTGTTAACCATTACTTACGTGCAATGCTTGAACGTTATTATATTATTTTCTCCGATTTATTGAGGGAGAATGCATTTTTCATTTCTCACATAAAGGCCATATTTAAAACAAAAAGGTGTATGCTATTAAAAGCTCCAGCATTTGAGAGATCTTCATTTTGAGACCTTTTAAAAACCATTTTATATTTTTTTTCATCCTGATATAGGCTATGGTAACTCTCAGATGCCAAAGGTTATAGAGGTGTTCACAGGGTGGACTAAACCTTCACACGTACTCTCTTCTTATTATCCCTTCATGATATTACTCCTAATCATGATCTCAAAAATTCCACCTAGCATCTTCAAAAATTGCTTACATGGAAGTATAAACTTAGGAAATCTAAACATTTCTGAATACCTGTAAAATATGTTTCTTTGTTAAATAGCATTGTGTTGCTCTGCTCCATTCCCGTACAATTATAAAAGGTGGCTTTGATATGTGGTTTCTTGCTAAGCTAAAGAACATTGTGTCTGTGGCCTGAAGGACAGCTAGATATTTCAGGCTTTGTCCACCCAGGCACATTTCACCCTTCACATCAATACAGCTATACAAGTATGGTTAAATAAGCATAACCCTACCTGTGAACTCCTGTCTCAACGTAAAAGTATTTTCTCCAGTTCAAATGAAAGCCTTTCCAAAGCAACAGAAGTCAAAGTTGGAAAAAGGCTCACTTCTAGGGTGTTCACACAAGGAACTATCAGTATAATTATATAACATTACATAACATAATAACCTCTTTTGTTGTACAGACATGCTTTGGGAAACTTTATCCATGGTGTAATGCTTCTTCATTCCTTTCATTCAACATTTCTATTGAGTTAGAACGGAAACAGCAGGTCCTGGCTTTCATGCTATGTTTGCGATCCTTTCTCAATTATTTGCACCTTTCTTTCTTTGACTTTTTCTTTTCTTTCTCTCTTCTCACAGCCTTACCCAGTCTTCTTCCATATTCCATAGAACCACAGAAACACAGAATGGTTTGGGTTGGAAGGGACCTTGAAGATGACCTCATTCCACCCCCCCTGCCACAGGCTGGGACACCTTCTTCTAGACCAGGTTGCCCGAAGCCCCATCCAGCCTGGCTTTGAACACCTCCAGGGATGGGGTATCCATAGCTTCTCTGGGCAACTCATCCTAGTGCTTCACCACCCTCTCAGTGAAGAATTTCTTCCTTATCTTATCTAAACCTACCCTCTGTTAGTGTAAAGCCATGACCCCTTGTCCTATCCTTACACCCCCTGACAAAGAGTCCCTCCCCAGCTTTCCCATAGGCCCTGTTAGGCACTGGAAGGCTGCTGTAAGGTCTCCCTGCAGCCTTCTCTTCTCCAGGCAAAACAACCCTAACTCCCTCCGCCTGTCTTCGTAGGAGAGGTGCTCCAGCCCTTTGTGTGTCCTTGTTTCTGGCTTTTCTTAACTCCCTGTGAGTGACTCCCCAAATTTTGGCTGGCATGTCCAGACAGCCAGACTTCTTTTTAACCCTGTCTTATCTGAGTGTACAAAATGAACACTTATTCCTTCTCCACACTTCCTTCCAGGTGGCTACTTCTCTAGCAAATGCCACTGTCTTAGTTCCTTCTTATTGTTTCCTTCTTATTTCAGGCTTGCAAATGCCCACAGAAGCAGCTTTCTCTTAGTGGGCCAGTAACATGGACAATGCCTCACTGGTCCCCAGCCTGTAGTTTGAGAGCCGTTACCTATTGCCTCAGTTAGCGTGATAAAAACAGGAGCTCTCTGGAGCTGGATGTTTTCTTCTTATAGCTTAACAGGGCTATAAGCATTACCACAATATGGCCAGGACACAATAACTTAATTGCAGAAGCTTAATTCCTGTTTCAAGGTTTTAAAATTATTTTATGAGCAATAACCCAAGGCAAAAAAAATATTTTTATAGAACCTGATTTAGCAAGATGTCTACCAGCCTAGAGACACAGGGCTGGTAAGAATCTAGTCCTTTGTAAATGCTTAAAGCAAATCCAAAGAACAAGCCTCGTATCTCAGAACAAAATGTAGAAGGTGTCAGTAAAACTGCACAGTTGGATGGCAATCATACCACACCCTGTAAGACTTTGTTTGCAAAACTGAGTGTTTTTTTTTTAATTTTTTTATTTATTTATTTTTTTTTTTTAAAAAAAGGACACTGAACAACAGATGTCAAAAGCACTTCCTCTGCCAGCTATAGTCGGGGGACAGAGAGACATTTTTTCACTCACTGAAGATTTTCACACAAATTGCTATGCCCTCAAAAATGGGATTTGCATTTCAAATCAGAGAAGTTATATGCTGAAGCTACAAACTACAGGCAGTCTTTACAGGGTGGGCTGATATGAGAGTCATGTTCATGTGTTTTTTTTTTTTAAAACAGCTAATAATGAAATGGAATTTTTTTTTTTATTTTTTATTTTTTATTTATTTATTTTTTTTTTTCTAGGAATTTGTTGGCAAGGAAAGCAGAGATTTTACAAAGAGCAGAGACAGGACTAACTCCTCTCCAGTACCACTCCTAAATTCTGCCACTATTTTTTTTTAAAACATTTGCTAACCTCAAAAGATGCCCATTTATTTTTTGTTGGTGTCACAGAAAGGTGACACCACCCTTTCAAATGTACAGTGTCACACAGGACAAACAATGTAATGCAATCATCTACAGTTTGGGAAACTGTGGGTTCATTCATCATGACAGTATTTCACTAGTTTACCTTTTATTTAAACTCATCAGGCTTCACTCACCAGCTGATGAAGTCAATAAGGTTCTTACTATTAGTTTAATCTGCTTCAAACCAATTTCAAACCAAGCCAATGGAAAGGAACAGATTTTTGAAGGAACTCATTAAAGGAGGTGCTGCTTCTGCTTTCTACAACTCCAAGATTGCCATCGAGAGAATCCTTTAGTTGCCTTAATGACTCCGCTGCAATCCATGTGTTGTGTTGTGGCCACGTTACCCAGGTATTATAGTTTTCTTTAATTTAGCTGCCTTGATCTCTATTCAGTTAGGTTTCTTCCCCTGCTGTGTAATATTATTTTCCTGTCTTGTAGTTTCTGTGCTATTGGCAGCCCTTCCTCTCTGCTTATCAGAAAAGCAAGGGAGAGGACAGCGTCACACTTCAATGACTTTTTATAAGGCTGGGATATACTGTAGGTTTCACAATAAGATAGCCTGGCCAATGCAGTTTGTATATAGAGATTTTTCAGTTTCTTTGCAGCTATGGGATTTGCTTGCACAGTAAAAGAAAAAAAAAAAAAAAAAAAAAGGAAAGAGATAGATTTTGATTTTGCCTTTGCCTAATTCCAGTGACTTCAGCAGGTTTGCTCCAGATTTACGCTGGAATAAAGGGAGTTCATAGTCAAGCCCAATGGATCAGTTCACGGTGCTTTTGGAGGCATCAATTTACTCAGTCATTTGGAAAATCTTGCTTCCCTTCTGCCAAAGATCTAGGACAATTCTCAATTCTAATATGTCTGGGGGTCTGCTCTGCGGTGTGTAGGCCTGTTTGCTTAATAGAATTAGGAATCTGTAAAGTAAACGTTATACACCAAGCCCTGCCCTCTCTTGTGCTTGAGGGCAAAGTGGAGAGTAAGACGCACAGGGAATTTCCTCCCCTGTACAAAGACAGAAAGCTCACAAGTGCTGGCCTCTAGCAAACCTGCATATAGCCTCCCAGACAGCAATCACTTACGCAGCCCTCAGAAGCAAACTTTAGCTAGACACAAACCTTTGTGCTCTCCTTCCTGGGAGAGGGACGCCAGCAGCCTGCTGTGTTCAGTCCTATCCCAACGGACAGGATTTCCCATAGCAGAGCCCACATTGGACAGCACCTTTGCTCCCCTTGCTCCCCTTCATCACAAGGACATCATCCTGGTCCCTCTGTTAAATGGCTTAATGAACTGCCCTGGGTCTGTAATAAGACAGGCTTAAGTGAGCTTGTGGGTCTTGACATAAGGCTCGTTTTCTTCTTGTATCAGGGTGATTACATGGAGTATGCTTATCAACTCTGACCACACACTACTACCGTTTCTCTTTTAAGAAAAAGGACTTGGTGGTACGTAAAAATATGGAAACGCTGCTGTTTGGAGCTCTGTTGACAGATTTTTTTTGTGTGTTCCCCAAAGTGTGAAATCACACTTGGCAAAAAAGCATCTGAGCGCTCGGATGTGTCATTTAGTGCCCTAAGTGTTTACATCCAAACCCCTGCCACTGATGACACAACATGCTGCAAGAACAAAAGTCTATTGGCTGGAATCTGAGCTGGTTTCCTAATTCACACCTGAGCATTGGCAGGCAAGCATCCATCAGTCACGGGCTCCCATCCATCCTGGGCACAGTGGTACAGGCAGGGCTGAAAACATTTCTCAGAGTGCTGATGGGAGGGATAGGGTCGAAAAAGAGAAGATTAAGAAACAAAAGGTAATGGAATTACAGGAAACAGGTCTGGAAGGGATGTCAGGAGGCTGGATTGACTGTACTTGTGTAATTCTTGACAGATGTGATTTAAAAAATCTCTTTGAAATGCATTATGGCCACAGAGCCACAGATCGAATTTGTTAGAAATAAATCACTCTCTGCATCTGCTAAATCTTACAGCACCATTCCAGAGTGGTAGAAGCAGTTCGGGTCACTGTACAAAAGTTCCTGTATCTTGTTTTATTTGAGTGTGTATAAAGTATCTGTATAAAATATTTATCTACAGAATGGAAGAATATAAATAAGCGTGATTTTTGTAACGCTTTGCCAAGAAATGGAATTTTACTAGAGCAAGACTTGTGTAACACACTTGAAGTTGGGCTCATAACCAGCTTGTACAGCTTGCGGTTTTATGGGTGGATTTTACGTTTAAGAAATACAAGTAAGTAAAAGAAGAGAAAAGGAAAAAAAAAGAAAATTAACTCCTGTACAGCTACATCATCTTTGAAAAGGTATCGAGGTCAGGTCTCCTCATTAGTTCCTTTCTTCATTAGCACGGGAAGTACAAAGAACAGCATTTATTTTATATTCTAAAGATTAATTGAAGTGGGGGATGAAACACTGAAATTGAATTAGTAAATTATTAACCAATTTCTATGTAATAAGAAATAATCTATTACACACCCTATCCCTCCATCTAGAGATTTGTCTTAAGCATTTGTCTTTAGGAAAGAAGGTGGAAGGAATGAGGAGACACAGACTCGAGACCATCCATCAAGTCAGCTCCTGGAACATTAATAATGAAGACCTTTGAACCTGGCAAATCTTCTGTGTTTCTCTCCCTTAACTGCGACTTACAAATTGTCCCAGGGCTGCTGCCTGATCTGATGGCCTCTTTTTAATTTTTGCCCCCATGTTATTAAAAATGCCCCCGTCACAATCTCAGCGGCTGACAGCGAAAGCAACAGTTAAGAAAGCCCGAAGCTGGCAGCCTGTCAGCTCAGGAACTCCCGGCAGCCTGCAAACACAACTCCACCCACTCGCGTTTTCGGGAGAGGAGCCCAGTGCCAAGGCAGCACTGGGAAAGGTGGTGGCTGGGGAAGTGGGGATTCTGCCTGCTTTGGTTTCCAAGGCTGTCTGCAAACAGCCAGGTGCTTTTTTCCCCTTTTGACTCAAGCCTCCTTTTGACAGCTGGAAGGTTTCCCCATCGCTTGTTTCTCTTCTGACTCAGAGGCAGGGTCTGGCTACTCCATGAGCGCTCCTCAGTGGCCTTGCAGCACAGGGGTGCTCTGAAGCAGCTCACAGTGGTGAGATTTTCATCTGTCCCTCTCTGGCCCCTGGCATATTTCTTGCAGCAAGTGTGGGAAGCCTAGGAGGAGGAGATGAGAAGGCACACAGTGAACCCACCACAGCAGCCTGATGGAGATTATGGCTACTCTAAACCATGCCACCCGGTCCCCTGATCCATGAAGGTTTAAAGGCTTTGCACCAGTTGTAAAGCACCATTCCTCCCTGCCTACACGGTGGTCTCCTTCTGCCCGGCCTCACCGATGCAGCTCCCAGCTCCCAGCTCCAGCCCATGATACATCGTGTCTGGGCACACACAGCCAGCCTCTGCTCAGGAGAACAAATGTGTTTTGTCCCATGGTCTAACTGTGCTCCACGGTTTATAGGGCCCCATGAATGGCCTATGGATTTTACGGATAGGAAGGGGGAGGACTGAAGTAGGATTTTTTGGAAAACTTCTACCCTGTGGTACCTGAGCTGCGCCAGAATTCCCTGGCTGGGCTTGCAGGCAGTGCAAACACACATTGCTTTCTCTCAGACTTCTGCTTAGGTTTTGGTGAAAGCCCACAAGTAATGCACGAAATTCTTTACTCCCACCTCCAGTCTGAAATGAATAGCTTCTTGACTCATTGTATCCTGTGCTCAGCTTCAGCGACTGACTGCAGCTCCAGGGGTGAGCCTCTCTCCCCAGCCTCCTTCCCTGTGTCTCGACATCCCCATCTCCTCCCAGTCCTAGCCCCATTGCTTAGACCAGTCTGCAGGCATTTCCAAGGCTGGCCAAGAGTAGGAATTGGCAGCAGGACACTGGTGAAATGGTTCCCTGCCTGGCTTCTCTTTCACCCAAAGCGACGCTCCTCCTATACTACTTTGGCCAGAGCTCCCAGCCCACATTCAGGAAGGGACCAAATATGCTTCCACACCTTCCCCCCCTCTCTCCAAATGAGTGTTGGTTGTGGTTTGCAGCCAAGGAACAGTGACACACCTCGAGCAGCTGCTTAGTGGCTGCTCCAGAGCACACCCTGCCTCTGAGGAAGAAGGAGATGAGGCTCCTGGACTTGTTCTGCTTGGCTTCACGCCGTGATTTGGGCTCTAAACCACGTCAAGCCCGAGGGTAGTCCTACAGTGATCGCATGTTGTCTGGGGATGATTTCTCAGCAGAGCTTTCACTTGGAAAACCTCAGTCCTTCTCAAAGTTCTCTTAAGGTGCCATGCATGAAGATGGGGCTTGGTAGCACCCACAGCACACAGGCTCTGGGGTCCATCTTGCTCAGCCCTCATGCCTGGCGTACACTGCAGGTGCCAGCCTGTCCTCCTGAGATATAAATACACAGCAATGGTGGGGTCTGACCAAAACTGTGCTGCCCACCCCACGTTAAATGCCCTCTTGCAGCGTGGCTCCATGCCCGCGTTTCCTCTGCGCCTCGGGGGCAGGCTCACAGTATCTGAAAAATGCAGTTTTCTCCCTCCCAGACCCCAAACCCTTTGAGCTAAACCATTACAAGGGAAGATGCAGCGATAGCAAAGGGACAGGGGATTTTCTTGTAATTTTAGCATTTATTCCCCTTCTTAAAGACGCGATTGTTTAAAACAAGCGACGTCCTGGCAGAAGCAAGCATCCTGCCGTGCCAGCCGCTTTTATCATCGCCGACCACGAAGGCTCTAGCGTACAGCATAAAGCTGCTCTGCTCTCCGACGTGCCAGGGGCCTGTCAGCCTGCTCCTTTCCTCCTGGGGACGGATAACTCCGGCTCGGCTCAGCACGGCTCGGCACCGGCTCGGCGACAGGAGGGGGAGCTCGCAGCGCGCCGCCTTCAATCCGGTGTTTAATTCAGCAGCGCTGCTCACCCAGCCTCCCTCTTCCCAGGCAGCAGCCGCATGGAGAAGACAACGGGCAGAGGGGGAGAGTTGCACCGGCACAGCAATCGCTTTGCTATAATAAAGGATTTATTTATTTATTTATTTATTATTTTTTTACAAGGAGAACCACTGACCCCAGGAACAGCCACCCCAGGGATGCGGTGCAGTTCCTATCGCTTTCAAAATGCGGTCATACAGGATGCTGCAGCATCGTGTCTAGGCTTCCTTTCCCACCAAAGGCTAGAGCTGGTCAACTTTTGAGGTCCCTCCCAGCCTGGGCTGTTCTATGATTTTACTGCTCTTAAATTCGGGAGAGGGCCAGACAAGTCTGTGCTGTTATACACGGCAGGAGGGACAGAATTTGGGCACCTGCACACACCTGCTGCCACACCTTTGGGCAAGGTAACATCAAGATTTGTGAAGTTAGGACACTTCTCTGACAAAATTTCTCTTTGACTTGGGGGCACCACTGAGAGAAATGCACTTTCTTTTTTTTTACTCTTTTCTCTGAGAAATCAGCTGAGGGCAGATTCTGGGAAAAAATCCCAGCCTGTCAAAGCACCTTCCTGAAGTCATTTCTCCCTAAGGATGCAAAGGAAATCACAGCTTTCAGATTGCATTTGTCAAGACAAACCTAACATCGGCTTTGAGGGAGCTAAGCCGCGAGAAAAACTTGAATTGCCTTCACAGCAGTAGTGAGAGCAGGTTTTCGTGACAGAGGGGTCACGAAAGTCCTGCCTACCCTTGCGCACAGCCTACTGGTGCAATACTGCAGCTGAGCCAGTCTTAAAATGGACATTATTTTTCCTAGTGCAGACAAATAGCCCTGCAGAAGGCTAATCTCTTAATAATGTAGTGATACGTTCATGAGGGATTTGTTTTACAGCCCCCTAAGTGCTTGCATAATTCTCCCATATAAATTCCACAAAAATTCCCACATTTTGCAATCCAGCAATCTCACGTGAGATAGACATCTAAGGTGAAATATCCTCCTCCTTATGCATAAGCTCATAAGCCTCCTTATAGCTGCACTTTGGGCCTATGGTTAGAAAAGAAGAGCCTCCCACTTGAGCTGGAGGAGAAATAATCTGGACTGGATTTAAGATATTTAGAGCCAAATTAAAGACTTTCCTGAGCTGTGATCCCAGGCAGAGGGTTGTATCTTCTCTTGCTATGGAATCTGAGCAGAGTTCTCTGTATGCACAAAAAGCCTTACACAGATACAGATCCGCTATACATTTAAACCAGAATGAACCTGCTTCTTAAACCCATCTAAAAATGTTAGCGGAATCATCGACACTGACCTTCAAGTGAAAAATGATTTGCAACCTTTCCAGCGGTGTCTTTATCATAGCACCATAATCTAAAGCATTTTAGCCACTCAGCTACACAACCTTACCATTCATTTGCAGTTGTCATTTTACCTACAAAAGAGCTCACCTACTATCCCCCAAAGCAAGAGAAGCCTATTGAGTATTACGGGGGGGGGGAATTATTCCCAGTATATTATACAGAGGAGCTGTAAAGTTCAACCAGGAGCCGTTGTGTATGCACACCACGTTTCATGCAAATGATGCTTAATAGTTTAACACCGCATTATGTTTTGCCTCCTGAATGAAAATGCTTCTTTAGTTATTTTTCTAATAATCTGTGTAACTTCGGGGACCTAATTAAGGCAAACCTTTCCAAATGTGCCTGTTTAGCTGCCTAAATCAAGTGGCTTGGTTTTCCGAAGCACTGAAGCTATAGTAGATGCTTAGCACATCTTACACCTGGTAATTTTTAAGTGGCCATTAGAGATTTAGGAGCCTTATGTGAGGTGCCTATGTGATATTTTTAGTTTAATTGTTTTAAATATGAGCCTGTAGCTCACAGCAAGAAAACAAAATCTATGAAACACTTCTGGTAAGTTTATTTCTCCCCTCTCTTCTCCCCGGCTTTCCAACTCAACTGTAGGAGAAGAAGCTGGCAGACAAGACTGTACCAATGCAAAGGTGTTTCTGCAGGAAAACGCTGATAGTACTTCTTGATTGCAGAAGGAGCATGTGCCACATAATCAGTCCACATATGGACAGGAGCATCTTCCAAGACTGGAAATGGAAAACTGATCAAGAGTACATATGACAGGCTGGATCCTATATACGTGCTTAAATAGGACTTGTTGTCTGCCTCACATCTGGCCGGCGTGGAGCGCAGGCAGAGCAGCACATGACTGTCTGCCCTTGCCCACGGAGGTGTGTGCTGAGCTGGAGCCCGGCCAGCTCCAATTTCGCCAGCTTAGCAAGTACTGAAGTATGGTTTATGTTGCCTGGAGTAGACTTCTGAATATATTAATCTATTTCCAGGAAACTAATACTAACAATAGGAGTATGCTAAATCCTAAATCTTTAGCCTGTTCTATACACAGATTTATTATTATTATTATTATTATTATTATTATTATTATTATTTTTACTGATGCAATCAGCTAAGTGCTAGTGTGATTTTTTATGCAGGGACATCTCCCACAGAAGCAAATCCCTCTTGGCAGCTGACTTGAGACCTGCATCCCGATACTTTATTTTGAAGAGCCAAACTGGCTGCTGAGACAGATGCCAAATTCTCATTGACTTTAGCAGGTGATCTGCCTCTGAGAGGACGGAGGCATCGTGTTTCATATCAGAGTGTTGACTGCTGGAAGCAACCATGATTCCAAGGCATGTGGAGAGTTACTGAGGTCTCTGACAGGGTGCTGGTGGCTGAGCACCACCAGAAAAATTTAGACTTGGTTCACCAGGGCCCTCTTTCTTTCCTCAAAGTCTAGATGCACAGGATGACAAATTAATTGTTCACTACTGGATGTCATACCTTATAGAAAGATTTACAGAGCTGTTTGTAGCAGGTGCTTTGGCTGTGCTGTTTATTGCTTCAATGAGAGACCAGGCAAAATTTTTACATTCCTCTCCCATAATGTTTAATGAGCAATATTTATGCTTGTGTCGGATATAGGCTTTGAGCTGTGATTATTGGCTGCAATTTTGCAGTTTAATGTGATGTCCAACTTCAATACTCACTGTTATGAGGTAGTGTTAAGTGGCAGTGGACCTTGTAGTCTGATGTTACAAAATACAGGGGCAGTTATGGTTTGGGAGGCTGGAAAGGTCTGTGAATATTAACAGTGAGTTATGAAACTGTTGACTTTTGTGTTCTGAATCTGAAGAGCAACCAACCAAAGCAGCAGTGTCCATACTATATATATACACACACACAGAGACAGTATATATGTATATATATTTGTATATACACACAAATAAACAATAAAGGTATGGAGACAAAATGCTACTCCATAAGTCTTCCTTGAATGAAGTACAGCAAATAATAATAATAATAATAATAATAATAATAATAAATATCTCAGTGGTATTCTCTCAAAGGGGCCCCACAAACAGAGAAATGCTCAGACACTCAGACACTTTTGGTTCCACTGGAAAGGTACTATGCATAAGCTTCCCTCTAACACATCTCTCGTATCTGACTCTTGGTCATGTTGCCTCCCTTTTACAATGGGCCAAGGGAAGGGTACAATCTCTCATGGGTGGCTATTTGTTGTGTTCCATAATGCAGGCAGCACTCTGAGCTCTGTTTCTGAGGGAAATAGCTCAGGTGGGTAATTCAAAGGAAATTTAAAAGATGAGTCCTTAATGGGGCTGAATCACTCTAAGTACATGAAACCTGGTGGAAACTCACTGATTTGCATCAGCATGTATATTGAGGTGTATATTGAGAACCCAGAGCCTTAGGGAAACACAAGGTCTTTTCTCTTTAAATAATCTCTGATTTACTACAGGTCAGATTCAATAAGCTTGTTGAAATGCAACTGAGGGACAAAGACTGCAAAACTACTTCATACCAAGGCTTTCCCTGAATACTCATGCTAACAGGACTGTGTTTGAGGTAGACAACTTCCAGAGAGACCTTTGCACAGAGGATATTAACCCTCTCCATGAAGGCAGAGGGTGACTGTGGTTTGTGAGAGGAGGAAAGGGTCTCACACTCAGGGAGTTGTCAAATCTGGAAAAAAAAAAAAAAAAAAAAAAAAAAAAAAAAAGATGCCAAGAGCACTTTCACAGTAGCTTACTTTGTAAGAGCTTTACTTCAAAGTCTCTTGGGCCTGTATCAGACCATTCATTACAGAGAACTGGTGGGTAAAGTAGTGGCAATGATCTTTGAAAAAAAGTCTGATTTCCACTTCCCGTTTTGTCATAAACTGCCAGGAAGTGTTACACAGTGCTATTAAACAGCTTTATGTAGCCTTTCTTCTTAAAGATGGATGAAGTAGTGCTTGTAGACAACTTTGCTCTCAGTAGATCTGTAAAGTGTGATGGGAATGGCCTTCTGCCCCCTATTGGGAAATCTTAGTTGCTCTGGATGCTTTCTGTTTTCCAAATTCAGGAAGTTCCAGCTTTGTTCCCTAGGCTGGATTTTAATGCTTTTTCTCCCAGAGGTGGGTGCTGCCACTAACAGTGGTTGCTGAAGATGGTCCCAGGTCTAGGTGAGGTGGGAGTGGAGAAAGAGGACAGAGGGTGCTGGGGGAGGAGGCAGCCCTTGGACTACTGACAGGCAACTGTTCTGTAGGAGCATCTACACTTGGATAGGAGGCTTGGGAAGGAATTAAGGCTGTATTTTAAATGAGCTCTCACTGGCTCTTCTTGAGATCCTCCTGACTGACACCAGCATAGATGAGAAGATAATCTGACCTTGGGGCTTATAAAAAGCCCCCACATTTCCAAGCAAATTTTTTCATGTAATTAAAGCTGGCAGAGCGCTGGTGCTACCTCAGAGAGAGCTGAATTGCGGCGCAGTCACTTGGCTCCACATTCATGCTTCTTCTGAGGCCGCCACACAGCAGGGAGAGGGAGGGAGGAGCTGCGATGATGTGCTGCAAAAGCAGCAGAGTGCAAGGAGATGGGGGAGAGGCGAACAATTTCCTGCTTCAGAGCATTACCCAGGGAAGACTTCTAGCTCACATGAAGCGGTGCAGCTGAGTTTGTCATCCCAAGTCTGAAGGAGATGGTTTGGACACGGAGCTGCTCCATACTTACCCTGTGACACTGGCCCAGCTGAAGCCGTGAGGCTTGAGCACCTGAGGCAGTGGTGGTGCTGTCATCTGCTGACAAATGGTGCCAGCACAGCAGCCCTCCCACTCAGGTTGTCCTCCTTGCAGCAGCTGGAGGATGTGCTTGGTTGTAAGGCACCACTATGTGCATCTCTCCCTGAACACGGCTTTTGTGGTCAGGGACTGCAGTGGGCAGCTGTGCTCTTTTCACAAGCTCAGCATCTCCTGCGTTCATGTGATGCGAGGGCATTTTAGTACCTGAATATTACATATTACTTGCCAGGGATTTATATTTCAAAGTCTCACTGGTTCATCAGACCTACAAATTCTGCATTTTGGGTGTCCCATCCACCACGTGACTGCAGAGCAGCACCCAGCAGAACACCTCTGCTGCTGGGGCACAGGAAGGAGAGACCTACACAACAGCAGGCTGTGCAGGCTGAGACCATCAAAGGCAAAGAGCCAGGTGCTACTGGAGCTGCTCATTTATGCTGCTATTAAAGGCAAACTCTATTTGAGTGGTCTAAGGGACCAAATGCCAGTAGGAAGAATCAATCATTTTCAGGCTTCTTAAAGGAAGATTATAAACAAAGCAGAATAAAAGGAAAGGTGTAGAAAATGTCTTGACAGTACCTTTTAAGTGAGTTGCCATGTGTTATTTTAGCCAAGTCTTCATTCATCTCTACTTAATGCTGTGTGCTAAAGGTCTCAAAGCTGCTGGCAATACTCTGTGGAATAATTTTAGAGCAACCTTAATAGAATGAGCAGAATAAAGGACTGTTCAAATACATTGTAGCAAGATAGCTTTTTAATAGAACAAGTTATCCAAAACACTGATGGCTGGGGCTTGTGAAAGGAAAAAAAACTCCCCTGTGTTTAATTACCCCAGACTGTCTTTATTTCCTTCTTATGATTCTGAACACAGTCCGCTTGTGCTGGCCACAGTCCAGTTGGAAAGTTGGTGTTTGATCAACGATGTGTCCGATTCACAGGCTGGAGGTCCGACGAGGGCGCCTGCAGCCAACCATCCCATCCGAGCTCCTGCGCAATGTAGGTTATGGCATTCCACCCCGCACGGCCCACAGTGGAAGGAATTACTCTTCACTGCTATTCTGGATTCAGGAAAGCATTTCTATTTAGAGCAGTATTTAAGCACACATTTAACTTTAAATAATATGCTTAATTCCCATGTAAACGTGCAGCTAAGTGCGACTCCGAATTTGAACATTTGTGAGCAGACGCTGTGGGGCCCAGTAGCTTGGTCGTATTTGAAAGTGTACTTTATGACTCCTGGTGCAATGTGAAATCATAAGCGCTTGTACCAAAGAGTCAGATGGCTTTATAATTTATCTCCAGAAAACATGTGACCTCCAGAGAAGTCTGATTTTCTTGGACATATTCAGACCTACGGGGGTTCAATGCTACCACCAGTTGCCATATGAAACTGCTGCAGGAAGCATAAGTGATATCCCCCTCCATTTCACTTATTGGACAGGATATATGAATCAATAGTATTTCATTAATTCAGTAACAACCTCTGCTAAACCTCTCCAAAGACAAGAAAGAAAAGAAGCTGATTTTGTCTTCATTTCCAAGTTTTTTTTTTGTTTTTTTTTTTTTTTTTTTACTTGCTTGGGGAATGGAGGAAATCTCTGCTGCACCATAATACCTTAGCTAATTGAGCTCTTAGATTAATGTTTAAACTTCATTTGCAAGTCCATTACTAAATCTAATCAGTTACAAAGGTACCATTAAGGTTGGGATTTTTTTATTTTTTTATTTTTTTTTTTCAAATCCGCTCTTAATTCACATCCCCACCCCCACATCTTGTCCAGCCCTGGCTGCAAGTACTGTATTATAGATATTGTACTTACACCAGCAGGGAAAAAGAAACCACAGAATATCTTCAGTGGAGATAATAATATACAAAATGACATGGAGTTCATATGCTGCTATGAGCCATAAAGGGGTAGGTTAAATCTTGTATCTACTCAAACTTTCAATTATCAAAGGGAAACAATACTAATGTTCATCCTATTTAAAAGTGATGATACCACTTTTGAGAAAGTGCTGGACTGATTGCACTGAAGACTTTTTCCCTAGGTCTGTTACCTGCAAAAGGTATGTGTCATGGTCAGCATTATCCACAGCATCTTCCAGCGAATTGAAATCCTGGTGCTGTACAAAAGTTTCATGTCTGCTTAATTTTCCATGCTTGTGTATGTCTCTCAGCCTTGTTGCTAATAAATCCTCATCACTTTGTAAGTAAAATGTTCCCTTTGAGCTAGACATCAGAATAAGACCACCAACTTCTCAGTGCATGGGATAGTGGACAATATAAATGCTAACACACGTCTGACCTAACCACAATTGAATGGGTGACTTAAAGCCAAAGACTCTCTCTCCCATTACCTAATCCCTGAGACATCCAGACTCCCATCCTCATCAGCACTTAAAAAAAAAAAAAAAAAAAAAAAAATTGGATTTTATTTTTATAACTGTTCTCAGAAGATAAACAAAGCTGAAATCGAGGTATAAAAATCAGCAGGGTGATGTTATGCAGACACCAGTACTTTCAGGGAAATCAAAAATTTTGCTGCTGTGTCTGTGCAATTAGGGGAAGCTCTGCCTACCCAGGGTGGTCAGACCCCAGTGCCAGGAGGCAGGGCTGTTTGGTGGGACTTGATTAGAGTCAGGGGGTTCATCACCTCCTCTAAATCTCCTGATGCACGTATCCATTTCCTGATCTCCATGCACCCTTGGCAGACTGCTTACCCAGCCAACCTAGCAATATTTGTGGGAAGCATTGGATGGGAAGGAGCTCTTTGCCAAGTCCTGAGACAAAAGTAAATCTATTGCTACAGTGCAGATAGCATCACACTGCACTGGCTTGTCCATTAACATGAGGAGCCCTGCAGCTCCCAGAGAGCACAGCTATTTAAAAAGATGCCTTCTGGTCATCACAATGTGTATGATTAGGGCAGGAGAGGTCTTTCTGCCTGGCTACCTGGATTAAGAAGTACATGGTATAATAACTAACACGCTGACTGTATGGAGGCTGTGAGGTCTCTCCCACCATGTATCACTTGCCTGATGTGTGCCTTTGGGCTTATCTCTTAGCCTCACTTCTCTGATATAACAAACAGGGATGGTAATTGTAATATTAGCACTTACCTAGTGCTCACTTGGAGATCTGTGGATAAAAGAATGCTGTGTAAGGACTTCAGCTATGAAATGCTACTGCATTTCTGCCTCCCCACACCAAACAGAATGAGAGCCAAGAACAAAAAGAGAAGCAGGTAAGAAAGATTAATAAATACGCAGCCTGTGATGGCCTCTCTCCCAAGATAAATGTAATAGCAACAATGAATGCAGAGGGGCCAGCACAGGGCAGAAATGAACGTGTAGACAATGCCAGCATTATATCTGCAGATCCTTGTCTCCCCAGACTTCAGCCTCTGCTGCGTGCTTGGAGCCGGTCACCAGAATCCCCAGAAGAGGTGTCTGGCTGCACACCCTCAGCGCTGGATCACTCTGCCTGCCCTCAACACTAAGAAAAAGGACAGAGGGAGAGCTCGAGGGTTCAACGTCAGCAAGTTCTAAACTGCTTGACATTCTAGTTCTGAAATGCCAGCTCTTAAACTATCAAGGCCTTATTTATTTATTTATTTATTTATTTATTTATTTATTTTTCGTGGGTGCTCAGCATTTCCCCATGTATCAGTGTGCAAATACCACGGGGGAAAAAAATCGGCTATCTAAAACTGCTAAAGCAATTTGGCATGGAGGCAGCAGCTATCACTTCTAAATGGATATGAGCTTTCTGAGGTTTAGCAAGTTCCAGGGATAACATTCTGGGGATTGACTGCTCTGAGGGTGGATGAGAAGCTGTGCTCACTCGTGCCATGACATTTTTACCTGCTCTGCTGCCCATGTTACTGGGACCGTGCCCTAATGAAAGGAGTTATGCTGCTTGGCTGTACTGCACCAGTCCATGACATGGTGCTAACAGTATGTTTGGGGCCATTACTTAAGTGATAATCTCGCTGCTCCTTTGTTTTATGAGGCAATAATTTGATTCCCATGTGCATAAAGTGAGGCCAAAGGGTAAATAGTTTGTTATAATGAGGGAACAACATTAAGACTGATGAAAACTAGAGGTCAGTGTTATTATTTCTGTTATGACACCCATTCATTTAATAATCCTTGTGTTCATATCCTAACGGCAGGGATCCTGGCTTTTTGAGGCAGTATCTGTACCCTAATAAAGGCAGATATTATCCTGCTGTCTCTCATATCTAACTCAGCTCTCTCTCTCTGTGATTCCTCATTACAATGCAATCTAAGGGGCTCACCACATGTCTGTGTGGTGAAGAGCTACTGGAGGGGGACCACTAAAGAGAAATTCTCTGTGTGGCCTCGAGGCACGGAGGTACCAGTGGCAGGACAGGGAACTCGATCACATGTTTTCTAATTCATGATGAGCTTCCCACTTTGTGGAATCCCTTTCTTTTCTGCTGTTTATTATTATTATTATTATTTCCAGAGTATCTTCTCTCTACTGACAGCTTGTTATTCCGAGCTCAAAAAAAGTATATCCTCATTAGGAATGCATCAGTGATACATTTCTATGGGTCTTTCTCTTTTTAGGGAAGAAAAAAAGCATAGCTGGTATACTTGGATTACACGTTTACACAGTAACATTGCAGGTTTTTCTTAACTGCAGAATAAAATGTGTCATGCTTTCTGAATGGGCAAAGTTTCCATGTATATTAAATATATATAGATGTATGTATAGCTTCATAAACCAGTTAAATAAATAAAACATTTTTATCTAGAGACCTTACTGTATTATACTGTTTCCAAATGCCCTGGATCTACCTGTTCCAATCCTATTCTCTTTTCACTCAGCCTCCTGTTAGGTAAATGCCTTCTTCATCCTAATAGATATATTATGGTTACATAGTCTTCTGCCTGTGGAGCATATCAGGTATTATCATCAATGTGATATTATTAACATTATTATCATTATTATTATCATGCTGGCTAGGATAGGTAAGTATGGATGAGTACTATGCTGGAATAATGTATGTAAAATGCTAGATATTTCTTTATACGCATCAGCTATAGCCAAGAATAATACAATAAATGCAGACAAGTAATAGAAGAATAGTGGCCATATTATATGTTTTCTAACTTGACTGATGTACAGTATTCAGTATTGCTACTACTTACATTAAAAAATAATAATAATAAAAAACTATTAATAGTGAGAAAAATTGACTTGCAGTTCCCAGTGAAATCAGCAGAAGTAGAGGTGACTCCTAAGAGTGCACATTCACAATATTTGTTTAAACATGTTTTTTTTTTTTCAAGTGCACCTACAATCCAAGCTTTCAAGAGGCTTGATATAATAGGTGGTAACAAGCTAAATTTGATAAAGCAGGGAAGCAGGTATGACAGACAAAAATGAACATTACAGAATAGGGTGTTTTATTTTTTTTGGAGCTAAATCAAAACTATTAGGATGAATTCCCTCCAGGTCTTCTAGAATATTGTCCCTTCTTTTGGGGAAAACAAGAGAAGTAATAATAATAATAATAATAAATATATATTTGGTACTGATATTGTGAAACTGAACTTAAGGATGGAAGACAATACTCTCCTAGTTATGGAAATATGGTGTATCTATAGTATAACCTGAAGCTTGGCAAAATATAATTTGCTCCAGAAAGGAGCAACAGACTCTTAAATGTCATTTTAAAAAGCTTCTGGATGGTTTATGAAAAAATGCCTGCAGAATGTAGGGGCTGAACCAATGCAGATGGGCTTCCCAGGTGTGCACGCAGATCAACGCCAATATAGCTGCAGTCTATTCTAATCACTGGGCGTAGCTACCAGAAAACTGTGTAATGGCTGTCCAAAGGTCATTAAGTCTGATACCACTTCCACTGGAAAAACTCTGTGGAGACTCCCTTTAATTTCAACGGATTTTAGATTGGCCTTAGTATTGACTATTTATCACAGATAATAATAGGAACCTCCAGATGATTTGGTTCATTTGCTTAGCAAATGAAGGCATTCATTTGCTTAAATGAATGTCTTGAAAACATAGATGTAGAGGAGAGGAAATAAAGAATTTTTTTTTTCAAGGCTGCTGGTAGGAAAGAATTTAGCAATGGGAATTCCCACAAAAGTAAATCAATTTCTTGCCCTTTAATGTTATTACTAAAGAGTCTGAACAAGCTTCTGGTTGTTAGAAACATCCTCCACTCCTCTGTGGATGTCAAAAGCACCAGTTCATCCTTTCCTTACTGGAAATATCTCTCTGCAGTACTAGCATTCATTCCTTTTATTCACTGATGCACAGAGGTTAAGGTGAAAAGCGATCATTAGATCATCTGGTATAGCCTCCTGTGCATCACAGGCCATTAAATTCTGTGCAGTTGCGTCTGTAATGAGGCCAGTAATTTGCACTGAGCTAAGGCACAGCCTGATTTGGAGATGTCATAAGATGTAGAATGACCTCTTCCTTTGGTCATGTGTTCCAGTAGTTGATTAACTATAAAAAACAAACAAACAAACAAACAAACAAACAAAACAACAACAAAAACAACCTCTCCCACAAACCAAAAATAAAACAAAGAAAAAAAAACCCATCCCTTAATTTTTTAATCTGAATTTGCCTAGTTTCCAGCCATTAGTCTGCATTACAGTTTTCTCCACTAGACTGCAGAACCTTTCTATTTTTTGGCTATAACAAAGGTACATCTGTGCTATAGTCCAGTCCACTCAATATTCTTTTTGATAAGCTAAAGCTCTAAGATCTTGCATCACTCTCCACAAAGATTTCTCTCCTTTTGGAGGCTTTTTCCTGTTTCAAATATCCTTTAAGCATGTGGACATCAAAAAGCAGATGTTGTATTCCAGTATGACCTGCCACAGCGTTGTATCCAGTAAAATAATTTATTTAGTCCTACTCACTAATCATCATTTTAAAAGTCCCAGGGTAAGACTGATCATGCTTTATCACAGAATCCCCTTTCGAGTCCCTATTGAATTGCTATACTGACATAATCTTTTTCAGACCTGTTCTTTAACAGGATGAAGTCTGTAACTTTGGCTTGGTTCCATGTTGCTAAAAGAATTACTTTACATTTCACTGCATAAAACCACATTTTGTCTGAATGATCCAGGATTGCTAAGATCGTGGTCAGTTTGTACAAGGGCTCTGTCCTCATCATTATCTTTTCTGTCATCGACAAATTTTATTAGCAGCAATTTTGTATTCATTTCCAGAGCTTTCATTTGAAATGTTGAATGCTCTCGATCCTGATGCTGATGCTTGAAAGCCCCACAGGAAACCCCCAGTACCATGCCATACTGTTACTACTACTTTTTGGAAGCGTATTTGTCTGTTTCCCAGCCCATTGTAGGCATATTGTGTGGAAATTATATAGTGTTGACTTTTTAAAAAATGGCTTGAACTATTGTGTCAAACATATCAGCTGGTAAAAATAACTGCATAGATGTAATAAATTCAGTTTTTCTGACCTCTTTTCCACAAAATTTGTTGACTGGCAATTATTATATTGCAGTCCTCAAATTCATTATTAATTGAACCTTGTGTCTTCCTTTTCTCTTTTCTCTTTTTCCCCTGGGACTGAAATCAGTCCAACCTGTTTGTACCTCACAGTGACCCTGGATCTTTGGGTATGCATCAGCTAATGACCATCACAGCAGCCATGCAATTTATTCTCTGATACATGTGCAAACATCATACAGGGAAAATCTAATTTTTAAAAAGTATTCATCAAACCTGCAAAATTCAGCTCCATAGTGATTGAACTTAGAGGTGCTCCTGAAGTTCAGGTGCAGCTTATCCTGAAATACCTGAGGACACAAGAAATAAGTAAAAACCTTTGGTGAGTCAGCCATAACCATGGTTTGTTTTCTTGGGATGCTTGCCATAGCTTGCACTGGCCCATGCTGCAGCTGTGTTATACTAGGATTCCCTTTCCAGAATCTGAACCAGGTAGGACAAGGAGAGCATCCAGAAAGTTCTCCATCCCTAGGCAAGAAGTCTTGCGCGGCTCCTCTCAGTACACATTGGGTGGGTATTTCTGTTCTGCTAGACACAGAGATTTATTGAGTACTTGTTTTCAAGGCTGTCAGCATGACATTTTTCACCAGGACTAATACAATTTCTTCTTTCTCCTTTATCCCAAAAATAAATGACACAAAAAGTTAGCATTAAAAATGGCAAGGTGCCCAAAGACATTAACATCTTCATATAACTTTATACATATTCTAACACACATAAACAACGCTCAAAATCCTTTGCTCTGTCCTATCTATAAGTGATTACAACTTTATTTCTGAATTTCCATTTTCCCACTTTCTACATTCCCAATAAACATCCATTAGCATCTGGGATATTTTATTCTGTGCTTGAGAACAAAAATGTAGTGATAAAAATAGAAAATCTACACTAGGAAATAAACACTGATGTTATTTAGTATATTAAATAAAATCAGAACTCCTTGGAGGCCTGTACGATGTGGATAGCTAATGTACCAAGAATACATTGTGGGCCTCCCTAAGCTCAGCCTAGGTTTTCCTGGTTTAGCTGGAAAGAGCAAAGCTTTTTCTTTCTTTTTTTTTTTTCTTTTTTTTTTTTTTTTCTTATTAATTATCTTTATTACTATGAATCAAATTAAAATTGTTTGTTTGTGGTGTCAGTGATGGAAAAGCTCTAACTTGTAATTAGGCCTGAAGCCCGGCTGTAGGGAACCACCAAAAAGGTGGGCATCATGCACCTCTCTAGAGCCTGTGTAGTAGCAGGAGTATTGCAAAGTACTACGTGTAGCTCCACAGGTGAAGCAAAAGAAAGCCCCATGGTACAGGCTGAGGGATTAGAAAGCCATGCAGCTAAAGATGAAGGGACATACCTGACAGTCAAATGACAAAGACAGTATGTGGCCCAGATGATGAAGGGCACAACAGGAAGGCAAGAAGAAAGCAGTGGCCAAAATATTCTAGTCACTGTCCTCGCCACCAGTGGTGCCGTCAGTTTGTTTCTCCAAAACCAGTCTTATTTCCATTTAGCATCACAGTTTCTTGAACTTTTAAAGAAAACAAAAGTAGTGATATGGTATCACAAGGTCAGCTGCAATCCTGAATGTTATCGGTGGTTATCTGGAAACCACATGAAACAACCATCTCTTTCCTCACACCAGCTCTGCACTGCACTCTTGAGCAGCGACAGCTTGCAGATGAGGAGCGGAAAGTGGTTTTATTTTTCCTCCCCGCTGTGCAACTCTTTCATGACTTGCACAGCCTTTTGTCTTGCAAAGTAGCTGCAAAGTCGGTCCTCTCCCATGAACATTTCTGAAGGCAATGGGAGTGGAGGTGCCCTGCTGTCCCCGCACCTTGTGCAGGCTTTAAAGGAGATGTTGGTCCAATGGTTACACAGGGCAGAGAAAGGACTTTCACAGCTCTTTCTTAAATACTTGAAGACCCACAGTGAGGGTGACAGCATGAGCACCTACTAGGCAACATGTGGGCTACATCTACCTAATGTCAGGCTGAGGTGGTCTCAAAACAGCAGAAACACCCTCATGCCTCAGTTTTCCTGTTTCAGACAAATCAATTCCTTATCAGGCACAAGGAGAAGGTGCAGTGCATGCCTAATGACCACCTATGGTGGGCAGGATGTGGAACCCAGCAGGTGTAAGAGCTGCAGCCTCTGCTGGCCATCCGTGCGGTGGTAGGCATGATGATGGCGTGTGCCGGCGGTGTCTGTAGGTATGCGGCCTGCGCCGGGACGGTGCAGCACGTCCTCTTCATGGGAGGGGCAGGAAACGGCGTTTCTCTTGCACAGTGGAAAGCAAACCATTGACTGCTCTCAGGGTTTCGTCTTCTCACAAACTAGACCTTTGTTTATAAATGTGGCTTTGTCATTCTGTGAGAACCAGCAGAGTGTCACTTTCAGGAAAACATTAATGACTAACCATGAATAAGTACAGGAGGATGAGACCTTCACGGTGTCTGCCGAGAGGCAGCAGCATTTTGCCACAGCTTACACAAAACTGAGCCCATGGTCTGTGGATGATGAACTCCAGGCTTCCACTTACCCACACATCGCATAATTTCTCTCCAAACTCACCCAGAAAATTGCCCTCCACCCAAAATACAAAACCCCGAGGATCCTTACACTGAGCCTCCCCTGTCCTTATTCCCCCCAGCAGAGCAAGGGGTAAGGACTCAGAGACTTGCTCAGTTTCAGTGAAATTGCAGGAAACTTCCTTAATCTTTCCAGGCTAGGAATTAGTACCTGCTTGCCCTCATCTTTCCTTCTCCGTCAGCACCAGCTGCCACGATGCATAATGGTAATACTATAAAATACCTTCCATTCAATTCTGGTGCCCTCAGGTGCCCTTCTCCTCCCCCCTGCTTCCAGATGAACACCTGTGAGAGGCAGATGGTACAGATAATCCAGAATATATTTCTTGAGTCCATGTAGAGAAGCTGCCAAGCTGCTGATTTTTTGGCACCGTGCCTCGTGGCAACCGTGGCTGGTGAGAGACACAGATGCTGCCTGAAAATAGCTGAAGAGGAAATTCTCCTGGTGTCTCCGGAGGTCCATGGAAGGCAGCTGCTGCCATGGGGTTTCGCTTTTCACGTCTTCATCAGCACATCCTCCAGCTCCTCTTCCACAGGGTCTATGGGCATGTGCTCCAGCTGTGGGTTCCCATTGCAGCTCCACACCTCCTTGTACGGAGTCAGTACCAGCGACCCAAGGAGCCACCGTGATGGGGTTCCCAGGACCAGCCACCATCCATAGCCACTCATTTTCTTTTACTTCTACTTTCCCAGCCTGTGGCTGTGCACAAAAGCAGTCTGGTTCAGACACGAAGGAATTACTTGGGCACAGCCATGACATTTTCCCTGCAATTCAGATGCTCGTCAGCACCCATCACATCTGAAGCTGGATCATCTCAGAGTGGTCCTCATGAAAAGGAGCTGGGATGGGCTTACTGGAACACCAGACCAAAAATAACAAATACCGAAGAGCCAACACACTGTTCCCTTCCCATTGTGTGTGGCTTTTGGGCAGTGAAAATCCTTGCACTGTCTGGCTGGTCTTGAAAGGCTCACTCTGCCCAGGGTCTGCCAAACACTTTTTGGACACAAAGGAGAGCACAGTCCTTGCCTGAAGGGGATGATAGTCAGTAGCAGATGAGCAGTGAGGAAAAGAAACAGATGAGACAGAAAAAAAAAAGGCATCTCAGTGCTGGAAAGTGTGTGGTTTGCCCCAGTGTATTTTTGAGAAGCTGCAAGAAATGTGGGTTCTTTTAAAGTTAAACAGATATAATTTATCTCCATTCTTTATTCTTTTTTTTTTTTTTTTTTTTTTTTTTAGTTCTGTAACCTCCAGATATGTAACTCAAGGTCTAACACCCTTCATTTCCAGCTTTCCAACATTTTGCAGAAAAATGCCTCTTGCTCCTTGTCCCCTCCTTCCCCAAATCCAGGACACTAAGCACAGGGGTACCTAACCCCACCGAGATCGAATAGGCTTAACCAGATTTAGGTGCCTAAATACCTTTGAGGATCTAGGTTTTAATCAGCTCATTTAATCATCTCCTATAGTCAAAATGCACAAACAAGGTCTTAAAGCCAGTGGCTTTGCCATCCAGCGCAGAACAGGCCCTCCACATACAGGCTCTGAGGCAAAAGATCAGGAAAGTCCCAAAGAGCAGAGCTGAAGTGGAGGTGGGTATTGCTCACCAGGCAGCAGCACTGTGCCTGTGTCAGATGGTGGAGTACTCATCAAAAGAGACATGCAGAATTGGCAGCAGAGCTGTTTTCTGCTTCTCCTCTAAGACAGTCCATCCTGCCCCCCTTCTCTTAAAGAATATGATTTCTCAATGAAGGCTGAGTTATCCAGAAGTAAGAAGGTGCTATGGAGAATTTCAGCCATGCTGACACAGTTTTGGGAAGAATACTTCTTCCCATTAAAGAGCACAGACAAGTCAACTAACTTCAGTTACAAGCAATATAACATAGAAATACCAAAGAACTCATAACTGTGGTTGCTCCTGCTGCCTTACCACAAAATTAAAAAGTAGCCCCCTCATTTTATTAAAAACTAATAATGATATTTCTGTTATCAGAGAGCTCACATGTCAGTCCCACTCTACTACAGAATACAACCCTGCTACGTAATTTATGAACAGAAAACAAAAGAAAAAACAATATTTCATTTTGGCAGTAGAAGTTTAAAAGAATAGGCAGTGTCACAGGCAGTATCAGCACTGTAGCAGCTAAATCATAAACAACTTAGGGCTGCAATTTTGGAGAGAGCATCGTAAGAAGAGATCTTTCTTTCAGGGAGAAACTTAGAGGAAAATAACTAGGCTGTTGTTTGTTTTTCTTTCTTTCTTTTTTTTTTTTTTTTTTTTTTTTTCTTTTCAGTGATTTATGGGCAGCCTGCTGATAGGAAAATGCAGATGATGAGGGCTAAGCAGTGCTATGCTACAAATTGTGGCAGTGCCAGATTCAGGGCTCAGTGAGGGCTCTGCTGTTCAGAGCAGATGGCAGCTGGGCACGAGACACAGACACACATGGGAGCCCTGAGCCCCTGCAGGGCTTCTCTGCTACCTTGCTTGGGAGGTCTGACACAGCTATACACACAAGTCTTCTCCCTGAGTTGCTGTGTATGGAGATGCAAACAGGTGTTATAAAAATAAGAAAGTCAACTATGCCTTTCACAGAGGATGTAGGTTTTGAGCACATTAAAATGGAAATTTTCATAGAATCCTGAACTGGGAGGGACCCACAAGGGTCACTGAGCCCAACTCCTGCCTCCACACTGAGCAACATAATAATTAAACCATTTATCTAAAAGCATTGTCCAAACACTTCTTGAACAGCAGCAGGCTTGGGGCATGTCAATAGGCTTTGGTATTGTATCAGTGCCTTTAGCATGGATTAGAAAGGGGCAGAAGGTTGGGGTAACAACTGATTTATTAGCAGTAGTTCTTGGAGGAGTTGCTATTGTTTTATTCAAGGAGCAGTCCCCAGACTGTACAGGGCTGTACTGGGTTTTGGCTGCAAACCTCCTTCAAGGCAGCTGTTTCAGAAACCCTTGCAGGTTTCTTGGATTATTCTCCTTTCAAATCATCTCCTCAGTACCCAGTTCAGCTCTTCCCTTGCTCTGCATGATGCTAAGAAGAGCTCAAAGTGTTAGAGATGGAGGAGAGTAGTGGGCAGTGAGCATCTTCTCCTGCACTCCTGTGGAAGCACCACTACACCTGGTGGTACTCCAGGCTACCACTCTCCATCAAGGACCTGTTCATTTCCATCCTGCTTGCTCAGTTCTCAACCCTCCTGACATGGCAGCTTTGACTAGGGCCTTGCACCTTAGGATGCAGCTAAGTTCTGCTGCATGTTCCCAGTCTCCATCTTGCTGGAGAGGGAGGATTTCCCAATTTATGAAGTTACCACAAGACTAGTTATTCCTGCTAAATTTCAGTGCAGGAGCAATGCTTAACTCTTGATGAAATCAAGGAGAGCAAAGGACTTGACCTGAAGAGATATTTTTAGAAAGAAGATATCTTATAAATATTGCCCCTTTTCATTTTCAGGGAAATAACCACCCTTGAAAATCTGTCCGCATGGTTTCTTTACTGTTTCAGCAGTGCACAATGAGTTAGGTGAGCATTGCAACATTTCCAGTGAAAAGAGGCATCACTGCAAATTGTAATCAGGCCTGAGGATTCAAATCCTCCTTCCAGGTACATCTGCGTGACCTTGGTTCCAGGGGGGCAGAGCTCCATGCATAAAATGGGGAGCTCTTTGACCTGTTGGTATCAAGATAGATTAGAAATTCAGCTCAAACCCTGCACAGCTGCACCGTAACCTACAGGGGAATCCCTGAATATGCTTCCAACTTTCAGGTTAGCTTTCACTGTTATTAATTTCCTTTTATAATCTCCATTTCATGTTAACCAGCCCAGGACCAGATTCTCAGCTGGTGTAAATCAGCAGTAATCCACTGCTGTCAAGTGAGAGGCACTACATTACAGCAGTGGTGGGAACAGCCTCTAGCTATTAATTCTGTTTTGCAACTCTCTCTTGACAGGAGCAATCTGTTTCAGAATTCAAGACTAATATATATATATGTATATATATATATATATATATATATTAAAAAATCCCCTTTGAATAGTTTGGTCCTGTAATTCCCTACTGATCTCTACTCCTGCTGCCCATAGAAATGAAGAGCACCGAGCACCCTGGCAGGATCAGACCCTCAGGCGTCTCGATGACTGTGCCAGCCCTCTAATTTTAGGGTAATGATAATGATCAAGCTCGCAGTGAGCCTTGACACATATTTATTAATTGCAAGGTGCGGCTGGCTTTGCACTTTGCTAAGACAAACACTTGCAGAACATGTGCACAGAGGAGGCTGGAAGACGCCCAGCCGCGTGTCGGCAGCGTCTGGAAGGGAAGGGAAGGAAATGGCCGACTGCCCTGCTCCACAAGGCCAGGCACTGAAAACCCTGCTGGAGGAGGAAGGACCTCCTTTTGGGGTATCTGGATTTCCTCTTGGAAAAGAAACCTTTCCTGTTCCACCAGATACCGTGACACCAGGTCAAGGTGACAGGAGTGGCACAGAGCCAGAGCTGGCCGTGATGCGGCGACATTCCTGGAGAGTGGGGCAGGCAGGCGCTGCCTGTGAGATGGAGGTGATGTGTGTGGATCCATGTGCTTAGGGCAGTGACAGGGCACATCCCGGGGGGCAGGATGGGGGTGTCCACCTGTGGGGTGCTCGTCCTGCAGCCGTGAGGTGGCCTCAGTCCTGCAGGGCCAGGTTGCTGGGTGTCTGAGGGAGAGGAACTGGAACAGGACTGGGGCTGGACAGGGAGGAGCTCTTGTTCTGCTGGTGATACTAAAAAAAAATAAATGAAAAATGACTACACAGCATTTATTTACTGCTCCGTAGTGCCCAGTGACTCACTGCTGGTAGTGCTTTCCTATATCAGCAATGAAATTACCCTCTCACGCGAGCAGCTTCTTCCCTTCCTCAGGCCTGTGGATTTACCTGTGGTGATACCTGCTAAGCAGAGGCAGTGCGAGGCAGCTCACCAAATCTACACCTCAGCTGCAGTGCAGTTACACCTGCCAAAACTGCAGCGTGGTGGCCTTCTGTACCACTGGTGCTAACTCATATCGTCTGGAGCAGCCTCCAGAGACCATGGATCCATCAGCCTTCAGCTGATCCACCTGGCCACAGCCATGCCAGCCTGGCGCTGGTTGGGATGATCCAGGAATTTCTGCTGGATACATGCAGCCCCCTGACTTAGTGCGTTTCAAGCACTTTCTATATGTCTAGAGACGTCTTGCGGAAACAAACTGTACCTGATAAAGTGCCAGCATTAATCCATGTGATGTATTTAAGTGTGGCTGTTTAACAGCAACATATCAAGTTAATGCAATACTGATGGAATAAGAAATGGCATCAGAGGGTTTCAAAAGACTTCTTATCACAGGGGAAAAAAAGGGATTTTGACTTCCCATTTCATTTCTCTGTGAATGAGAACACCTTTGCTATTTACATTATTTACTGTTTACCGTAGTAGAGTCACTACTAAAAATCAAAGTGATTTGCAGAGCCCTGCCAGTTCTTTTTATATCTCCTTTGCTGACTCAATAAACATCTGACACTCCGGTATTGTAACTAAGCACTGTACTGATTCTAGCCTCGTTGAAAACATCTTTCTAAGAGAGAAGAATTGTTCTGCTTCTGCTAAAATGTGATTTGTCTGGTGAAGCATTTGTAAAAGCTTTTTTTTTTTTTTTTTTTTTTTTTTTCCCGAAAACGTTACTGTGGCAATTGGAAGCATTTAGGCATGTACAGTAACTTGAGAAGCTATGTGAAATCTTCTGATATGCAAATACACTGCTGTATACATGGCAAAGAAAAGCTTTGGGCACACTCACATGAAACAGAGTGGCGTTAACAAACAATTCCCTTATTTTCTATTTAGATAGAAAACTTCACAGTGAAAAATAATACACAGTGAATATTCCAAAAAGCCTGTACTGGGAGGTGACCTGTTCTGAATCCAGAACAGTCCTGCCCCAGGCTGGTTCTGCTCACTCCATTGCAGTCACGCCTAAATACCAGAAAGTGGAATTGAGGCCGAGGAGCTGACCAGGGCATGGGGAGGGCAGACACAAGGACAGGAGTGGGCAGTGACAGGGCATTGCATCTCCCTGCCTTCACTGGGCAGAACTGATCTGGATGGATGTCCCGCAGGAAAATGTCACCTTCCTGTCTGAGGAGGACACGATGGCTCTGGCTCATATCTGCTCCTGGATCAAAATTCAGGCAGAGAACAGGCAATGGGAAACCAGAAAGTATGGCTGAACAAAACTCCACCATGATGCTCTTGGATCCCAGCCAAGTTTTCGAGGTCAGTACTGAGGAATTTATGAGCACATAAATCACAGAAGTGAAAGATGGGAAAGACCACTGGAGGACTAGTCAATGCAGGCCTGTTTTCTACAAGGACTTTCCCAGTGTGTTGACAGTTTTAGGAACTTCAAACAATAGGGCTTTAGCTTACCTCTGGACACCTCTCAAGGTGCTTAAACACCTATCGGAACATTTCAGCATCTTGGTGCATTCCATGAGACCTGCACAGCTTCCTTGCAGTTCTTACTACAGGTTGTTATGCTCACATTTCTTTTTGCTATTCATTTCACGTTGACTCTACAATGCAGCAAAATCAGAAGTGGAGGCGGTCACTTCAGGCTTGCCCACAATGCAGATTTTCAAAATTTCCTTGCAGGAAAACTCAGTCAACTGAAAGAGCAGTTGTAAAAAGGCTCCCCATGCAGACAATCTGGGTTTGGGTTTTAGTGAAGTGGGCAAATGCATTATAATAATGGAGCAAAGACGCTGCATGCAGAGTTACTGTGGAATAGCTGCAGCGCATTGCAGATACACTCTGCCCTACAGCAGGAAGTCCTCTGCGCAGTCAGGTCCCTAAGATTTGAGCCACTTCTACAAATTGCTTCTAGAAACTAGGATGAGTTTCAGCAGCACAGATCACACCTTCAAATGGCTCTGCAGGTCTGTACCAGGGCAGACTGTGCATCAGCAGCTACTCAACAACAAATTCCCAAAGATGTAAGAAAGAAAGGGCATGCAGAGAGATCGAGGAAACCGCCTCTGTCCCTAACATCTGAGAGTAAGGCTGCTAGAGCAAGAACAGAGTCCTGTTTGTGCTTAAATTCCACTTTATATTCTCTGTAGAGATGAACAGTCTGCTGGCATTTTGCAATGATTGTAAGAAATTCAGTGGTTAATTATATCCTCTGTTTCTTGCCTCGCTGTGTCTGTGCACATTCACATGAGTCCTAAAAAGAGTTTACTGTTCAAATGCCTAGGCTCTGGGCCAGGAGAAGTGCCTAGATAGAATACTGTGAAACTTCTCCTCACGTGCTGTGATAAAATGCTCGGGGACATACTACACAGAGCTCTGAGTGTGCCTGCAAAGCCATGAAACGTTATGTCATCAGCACTGCAAGTTCCGCAAGGTTGTAAGCTCAGAGCAGTCTGTTGACCCAAGTAGGGCACTAACAAATGACAGCCAGCATTCAAGGGCTGGTGGGACTTTCCAACCCCATCTGCCACGGGCAGTAAGGATGCCGCTGACCAAGCTGTGCATCTGAGAGCAGGGAGAGAAGCAGGGGATTAACACAATGGGCAAAAAGGAAGAAAATGGCAAAAAGCAGGCAGAGAAAGGGAGCAATAGTGCTGTGGGAGGCTCAGGAGGACTCTCAAAGCAGCGATGTGCTTAACCATTTCCTCTCACCCTGGGTTGGTCGCTCTCTGTCAGTGTGTGAAAGGTGAAGGCAGCGGTATGCCACTGTGGTGTGCCAGGTGAGAACCAGGAAGGAGGGGAGCCGAGGGGGCATCGGGCGGCCCAGGGCTCAGCCACAGCTGTAGGAAGGTGGTTTGTGCCAGCAGATATCTTGTGTTTGGAACTGATCACCACCCTTCACAGGCCCTTTCACACTGGTCTCATCACCATTTAAACAGTAATGAAATGTAAAGGAGGACACATACCTGAGGTCCCTTGCCCTGTCTGTCTGCTTACTTGTGAGCAGCCTGTCTTCTCCATGCATCTTTACCTCTTGTGTCAGAAAGGAGTCCTCACCTACAAGCAGAGCGGCTGTCAGGGCCCAGCCACCACGGCAGCTCCCTGGTGTGGGGATTTGCTCAGTGTGCTCAGCTAAGACAGAAAGTTGTAAGCACATCCAGTGCTGAAATAGAAAAAGGGGGCTTACCTCCTAGATCCTCCACGACCTAATAGAAGTCTACAGTTAGCTCTGCTTACCAGCAAGGTGTTCCTTCCCAGACACCCTGTCAGCAGTCTTGATAACCTTAGATAATCATCATAAAACAAGTTTAATGAGAGAGATTCATGACAAAACCCTCTCTTGCCCACCAGAATTTGGTAGGCAGCACAAACCCTGCTGGAGTCTTTCTTCTCTTACAAAGCACTTCAGCTCCAAGCTCTTGACAGAGACCTACCAGGTGCCCTGACTTGTTCCTCCTCCAACAATTCCTCAACTGTGGCTTTTTGCAATGAATGCCATACTGCAATATTTCCTTGGGGCTTCCTGGCTCTCCCCAGTAGGCAAGGAGAAGTGGAATCAACAGCAGTGTGGTGCATGAGGCTAGGTCAGGGCTGCAGTGCAGTTATATCTGTGGTGATCCTAGTAGTTTGTAGCTGTGAGCAAGCTGTTCTTGCATGCCCGCCCTGAAAAGCAGACTTGGCCATCTGGCCAGCATGATTGCAAATGGGTGGAGGATGTGCAGGTACTGATTGCTTTTGGCATGGCACAGAACAGAGGGGGAGGGTGACTGGAGGCCAACTGAACAGGCGGAGAAGTGTTAGTCCTTGCACAGCATGTGCTGGTGGCGAGCAGATCACGGATTGTCTCCAGTGGTAATGCCCAGGGGAAACTGCACTGTGTGGGGCACAGGGTGTTTCAGCTGGGCCTGCTGAGGGTCTTGTGCCAGCAGGCTCCAAGAGGAACAGCAGGCGAGGACATCAGGAGGCACAGGTTTAATTTCTGTGGGGCTGCTGGAGAAAGGTCCTTCCTCTTGGCCTTCTGCCCTCTGTCCTGGCACTGCTCAGTACTGAGACCTTTGGAGCTGGGGCTGTCCCTTCAGGTTGGTGTATCCGCAGCATCTGGCTGCCTTCACCTGTACATAAGTTAAACTAATCACAGCGAGGTCCTCCCTTGCTTGATTTTCTACCTTTGCTCAACCCTCTGCTCTATATCTTAGTCAGAGTGGCAGAGAAAAGTGTGGCAGGAAAGGGTTAATTTGTTGGCAGGGAGGGGGAGGTTTGCAGGCAGAAGGGAGGAGCAGGAGAGCATTTCTGTATTAACATGCAGCTGGTTAATGCAGCTGAATAGCCCTGGCTCAGCTGTTACCTTTCTCAAAGCCAATGGCAAATGATGAAAAACCGTGGTAATATCTATTAAAAGTTTGTGGAAGGGGCCTGCTCAGTGGGAGCTTTTCCATCTCACATACAAGTGATGATTTAGAACAGAGAAAGATCCCCTCGAGGGGATTTTGTGAACCATGCAATGCTAATTAACTCCATTGTTGTATTTTGTTTTGAACATAAGAGTCCCTCTGGGATTGCAGCACTCTTTCCTCCTGCAAGAGATTTCCATTTTGCACCACTGTATAAAATCTCCTCCACATCGCATCAGCAAAAGGGATTAACAATAGGGAGAAGCATATGTGCATAGTTTTATGGGGTTCTAGGGAGGAATGTCTCTCCCCTCACCTCCCAGATGCGTTCTCAATAGGGGCTATTCTGTACATCCTTGCTTTCACTGTTTCTTTAACCTTGAATTAAAAACAAGTGTGCATCAAACACTGGGCAGCACCTCCCTTTGATCTTCAGCATATTCAAACCACTTCCGAACATGCTGTGCTGGAGTTTGTTTTAGTGGTTAGCTTGTTTGGGCACAAATGTGATAGGAAAAAAAAAAAAAAAAAAAAAAAGACAAACAAAATCCAGCACCCAAAAAAAATCAACAAAACCCACCAACACCAGGAGTGGAAGCATTGGTCAGATGCTGATTTGCTCATAGAGTTCATCCTGAAAGAAAAGTAAGAAAATGAAAGCTCCCATCTGTCTGAACTCCTTACTGTCTTGAGCCAAAAACATTATGAAGAAACTCGACTTGCTTTGTGCTGGGTCTGCGCTTCATTTTCTGGATTTGTCCCACTTCAGCTTGCCCGAACACTCTCCTCTCTGCTCACTCGTTTTATGTTGAGCAAAGTGGATCCTGACTCACCCTCATGCTCTGGCTACTGCAATGTAGTATCAGGAGCATCGAGACTTTCAGGTGAATCAAATGGCTTCTTTCCCCATTCTTCATCTTCAGTCTCTGGCTTCTGCCAACTCTGAGAAAGCCCCATTGTACACGTGGTGTCTTGGATCCTCCCTTTTCTATCCTGCCTTAAGTTTCAGCTCTGCACAGGCCAGTATTGACAGAGGGTTGATGCCCTTCTTCCTGCCTCAGGCGATTTGGTGATTTCACAGTGAGCTGTGCAAGGGAGCGGCTAGTGCATGGCTGTCAGGTTGACTTCTGCTAGATGGAGCTGGCACTGTGCTGGAAGCTACCAGAACTCCCCACCACCAGCTGCTTGGGGGGATTTGCTGTGCACTCCTCCAACAGGGATTTTTCAAATCAGAGACTTTCTCCTGAGCCATATGAATTCTTAGGTCATGATTCTTAATTCATGATGGAATCTATTTCATTATAATAACCTGGGCAATTTTTGAAATTTCTAAATGAACAACAGGAAAGAGATTTAACAACAAATGCAAGAGTGATTTTTCTCTTGCAGTAGCACATTCAGTGATCCCAGCAGAAGGTGACCCTGAGACCACCTCTTGTTCAAATGCTATGACATTTTTTTTTATACCGTAGAGTCTTGAGGGCTCTTATTACAACATTAGGGTTGTCTATTGCAGCAGAGGCCAGAGCATGATAGCATATATAAAACAACATGCTGAAAGGATGTTCAGAGTCATTCTGTCTGAAAAGTCCACTAAACCTTTTCTGTTTGAGAGTTACAGCTCCATGTAAATAAAGGCCTTTTTTCTCTTTCTCTTCTTTCTCTTCTCTCTTTCTTAGTAACAAATGTTAGAATTTAAAAGGAAAAACCTCAGTGGGACAGACTTCCCTTTCAAAAATCCTTGGTTTATTTCAAACACACACAGTGATGTGGTGACCTCTATGTCTTCTCACTTACATCTGTATGAAATAGTCAGAGCAGCTCCATAGGTTTACCCCATCAATATCCAGAGAGGGAAGAGTAAGAGCCACCCCATTTTTAAGAAGCATTTCCAGTGCAGTGTTCTCAACTGGAGTGCATTTGCCGAAGCCTGCTGCTTTTTTCACCTTTTAATATATATAGCTACAAGGGAAGATTTCTGTGAACCGAGCAAGCTTGCAAGTCATTTTTCCAGTCCTCTTTGTAAGCTTATCTTCCCTTAGCGCCTGCTGACCATCGCCTTGTTAACGTGATGGTATCAGTGTGACCATCAACACACCAGCCACAATCACCCTCTTGCAACACAGCTCTTCACCCACTGCCCTGAGCCGCCCAGTCTGGTGTACAGCTCATGTCCAAAAGCCGACAAGTAGTTTCCAGTAAGCGTGCAATGGGGATGCCAAATGACACGTGAGAAAACAAGCTCTTTTATGACTGCTGAGATCACAGTGAGCCAAAGTGCAGTGAAGGCTTTCTGCAGATACTGTAAGCAGACTGTGCGTGAAGCCCTGCTGCTCCTGGAACCACAGAAACATCATTCCCCCAACTCCCTCTCTCCCAGGATGGATATAGAAGACACCTGAACTCCCAGAAGTTTTATTCCCACTCTGAGTTTTGTTGCATCTTCCCATCTGTGTGCTCAGCTCATAGAGGTCCAGGCTGACTCCTGGTTCCCGGGTGTACCCTGCAGCCTGACTTGCTCATCTCTGGTTTCTTTACTTCAGAAGCTGCTTGAAGATATTTTGTAGCTGCCATGATATAGATGTGTAATTTCAGCATTATTTTCATCCCTGTGACCCATGGCTTTCCACAGCTTGCTAGAACAAGTGAGGAGCAACTCTTCTGCTAATTGAGCAGCTTTCACCTAATGTTAAGGAACAGGATGGATATGGGGAAGGGAGGCATGAGGAAGGATAGGAGCTGCTTTCACAGCTGCTGAGTTTTCACCCAGCCACTTCCTGAGCTTTGCTTCACAGTGAGAGTGTTTCCCCATGTCAGATGGAAACAAGAGGAAGGGTAGTTAGTCCTGCTTGTCACAGTCAGCACACGTTACTTGCAAATATTATTTTAGTGTGTCCCTGCTCTTCCCTGTCTTGGCTTAATATTTGCAGTGGATAATTTCTAAAGCCTAAATAACATAAGCTTGTGATTGAACATGCTTTTCCTGAGCTAGACTCCACCCTGTTCCAAAGTAATTGCTTCCTCTCAGTACCCTGCATTAAATAATAGGGCAGAGATTCAGCCTCCAAGCCTTGCAGCCAATCTACGATGCTTGATCCACCTGACTAAAGCTCCTGGGGCTCCTGGATTGCACCCTAATCCATCCTGCTTCCTTCATCTCTCCCTATCGGCTTCACCATTGGGCAGAGGCAGGTGTCGCATTGGGATGCATTTCAAAGCCCCAGAAACCTTGCTTTAAGCCTGTTGCAACCTTTGTGCAATGAACTTTCTCCCAGAAGAGAGGTGATAAAGCTTTTAAAATTAATTTGCATAATTGGGTCTTTTAATTCTTTTTAAATGGAAACCAAAATGGCAGTGCTCTCAACAAAAAAAGACATTCATGAAAGCCAATGGGGTGGTTGCAAGGTGGAGATGTGTCACTGGGCTGAAACTAAGCTGAGACAAAAGAAATTCAGACACACTGAGCAGGATTCTGATTGCAGACAAAGTGGTGAAAGTCCTTGGGAACAGCACTGGCTTTAGTTAAATTACTTCACACTCATGTCAGTGTAACTGAGAATGGGTCTGCAGTAACAGTTTAAACTTTTCAGCTCTGTGGTTAATTAGAAACCCTTTTAGCTTATGGCTTTTTTTTTTTTTTTTTTTTTTTTTTTTAAACTCAAAATTTAATAGATTAATAAACACTGCAGATATTTTTATAGCAGCAGGGCAAATGTTCCCTTTGTGTGAAAGACCAAGACACCATTTGAGTTAATCTAACTGTTATAATTTAATTCAGCAGAAATTTTGAGATATGATTAGGAGAGCTGTGTGTAGAAAACTGGAGAGAGTTCAGGTATTGAAAACCATTCTCGTGTGCCTGTAAATGAAAAGCAACACTCCTGATGAAGTGCAATGTATTTTACCTCCTGAATTACATGTGTGGCTTTATATGGTGTTTTCACCTTAAAACAAAATAATAATAAAAAAGCAATTTTAATAGCTACAATCCACCACAGTCATTTCTAAAGAACTGTTTTTATTGTTAAAAATACCCACATGGCAAAGTGCAAACCTGTTCTACAAGAAAGCTCACTTTTCTCTCTCTGATCGCAACAATTCATTCTTTAATCAAATATAAAGAAACTCTGTCTGTGCCCTCTGCTCACCAGCACTGTCAGTTAGCCAAAGCAGCCCAAACACCATCTTGTGGCTTACGGCCACAGACCTTGTTAGCCTGTGCTTCCAACCAGTAGTGCAATCAGCATGCCAAAGCCCAGGGGAGGTGGCAGCACACAAGATCTCCTTGTCAGTCCTCCTGGGTGCTCCATCACCACGCGTGCCATGGATATGTAGCACAAGCAGCAGGAGAGGGCAGGAAGTCCACTGATAAATTCTGCTCATGGGTACCTCAGTGTAAACACACAGCAACTGGAGCCAGCTTGCTTAATTGGGATTCTCACCTGGACACGCAAAATGCCTGAAGAAATAAAGCATATTTGGGCTGTTGCAGACAGTTTCAGGAATAAAGCTGAGTAGTCGAGGTTAGTTGCAAGCATTGCTGCTCACTGCAGTTTTAGGTAGTTCACAGCTCTCTGAGACAGCAGTATTGCTCTTATTTTTATTTTTTTTTTTTCGTTTTTTTTTTTTTTTTTGGTACTTTTTCAAGAATCCTTGTAAGAATAAAAACTGTGTTGCTGTAAATTAAAAAAACAACAACAACAACAAAAAAAAACAACTCATGAAATACAGTGAGAGCAACACACACCACACTGTGGCACCAGGGATGTGATCTGCTGTAGGAAACACATGGCTTTATGTTTAATGAAGGGAGCCTGTTGAAGGATTGCAGACCAGGAGGGCACACTAGATTTGTTGTTTTATTAGGTTCTGGGTTATGTACTTCTCCTTTTGCTGGGTATCTGACAACATGTGCCATTCCACTTGCAACCGAATGAGCTGGGGGGAGGAGGGCAGAAACAAAGCATTTATGAAGGACTGGAGCACTTTATTTTCTACCTTTTGAGAAAAGTGTTAGGGGTAATATATATATATATATATATCATTTTGTCTAAACTAGAAACAGACAGAGAAATGAAATGTAAGTAGACAGAGGAGCATAATTGTTCTCCAAGCGCACACAGAAGAAATTGTTAGAAATATATAAAATATACTCACCAACATCCAGTTCATTGAATTTCTGCACTTAAGATGCAGCAAAAAAAACCACCCTCCAGTTTATCAGGGCCAGTGTGGAGCTGCCAGAGTGATCCCGTAGAAAATATGAACAACAGAGGTGATCACCAAACTCCTTCCCATGCCCCAATTTCAGCTGTGGACCAGGGCTGCAGTAAGGCTCACTTCTGCACTCTTGCACACTTTCAAGTGGTGGCCTTCTATTTAAGTCATTGATTCAAGAGAAAGGGAGACTTGGGCTTGACTATTTACTAACTCAGAAAAGATTCAAATGCATGCCTCCTTGAAATGCCCAGACTCTGAGGAAATTCTTGGGAGTGAGGACGGGGAATCTTCCTCTTGATGGTTTATTGGTCTGCAGCAAAGGATGTAAAGTTGATGGCTGGAACTAAGCAGGAAGCATTAATCCCCCTCTCCCCTCCTAGATCACTGGTCAGGGTAGTCAGTATGGGGCAGATGGAAGGAAGGAAGAAAAGGATTTACATCTATGACCCCTGGACTGAAATTCCTGTGAGCTCTAGTTGCTGTTTCCAAACCTTCTATCTTCAGTCATCATTTCTCAACACAGGAGAGGATCAGGCTTGCTTCTGCCCCAAAAAAACTTTTTTCTTTGGTTCAGCAGAACTGCTGATGTATCTGGAGATTTCAGGGCAAAAGCAGAGGCACTAATTGTGTTTAAAGGCAGATGAATGGCCTTTATTTCTCTAGCTGTTATTTTTATGCATTTTAAACCTGCAAGAGATCTTGTGGTGCTTGGCCCCATCCTTTTGTTTTGAGTACAGGGCCCTGTAGGCATGGAAACCAAACAGCAACCTCAAGTCTGTTTTAACATTGTACATCCTCATTCCCCACTTCACATCTCAGTTACAGATTAAACTGCTGGGTAACCTTCAGAGTCAGAGTCTGTCATTATATGCTTACCTCCAAAACAGTTGCGCAGAGGAGTCTCCCATATTACTCTACAAGCAGGTTCCAGTACAACTTTGTTCTTTATCTCTTCTCCACCTCCAAGGTCAGTGCCTGGATCTGCTCATGTCTTCAGAGTACCATGGTTCTCACACATTTGGCTAGCAGAACACTTACACTGGCACAATTTCACCTGCTAACAGCCCAAGCCTGTTGCACAATGAAATCATCACTACAGTCCTCTGGTTCCAGGATTTCACCCCTTCAGGTAGCAACTCTGTACCCTTTCCACTCTCTCCCCAAGCATCTTGGAGACCACTTTAGGAACAGCATGGTATAAGTGTGTTTGCACTGGGAAAACAGCCTCCAGGATATTAATAGCTGGAACTTCTCACTCCCACACAATGCAAATACCAATTTATTAGATGCTAGAGCTACGAGATAATCTGGTGACAATGTCTAACAAAGCTAGTTCTCCGGTGCTAGCCCAGTTAACAGATACCATATTTACAGTCTTCACTTTTGGATGTATAGCTAGGCTCAGGTTCTTGGAATGGAAGATTTTCCCCTCCCTGCTGCTTCCAGACAGAAATCACTGCAGAAGTTGGTCAGCCAGAAGAGCTTGGTGTGATGAAGCCCTCTGCAGTGCCCCAGGCACAGTCCCATGAGATTACCCCTGGGGTAACTCCCTTTGCTTTTAATGGTAGAGAGAGATTTCAGTTTTAATTCCCTGGCCACTTTTTCCTCATGAGTTCAAAATAATGAACTGTAATTCCTCAGTGAGAGAACCAATGCATTTAGAATTTCACTGAAAACATCAGGAGAAAGTCCCAAACCCATGGAGTTTTTTTTATGATTGCTGCCAGGCTAAGTCCAGGAGGCAGAAGAGCCTATATAAACAAAAAGATTTCCAGTAGCACAGGAAAACTGTGCAATACCAAGCTACCATCACCTTATGACAGAGAAAACATTTATAGTTTATTGTCAGGAGGACTCTGGCAGAAAAGCATTTGCCTGAGCCAGAACCTGCTGACCTTTTGCAGTAGGCACAATAAGGCAGTGAGCACCGCTGAGCTGTCAGAACTTCTGCAAAAACCCAAATCCCTTTTGATAAAGGGAATCAAAAGCACACAGCTACCCACCACCTCCTAATAGCACCTGTGACCTCAGCAGTGCCTTACAAATGTGCTACATAGTTTGAGAGCTAGATGCAACACCTGCTTCCTGGCAGCATCCTTTTGGTTTCCTCTGGATAGGTGCTGAGCAATTTAAAATCACATTCCCCAAGTGCTGACTTCAGAGCCATAAGAAAGTTTTCATTTCCTATCGTGCTATCCTAACACGACCTGCCCAAGGAGCCTCATCGATATTACAGCAGCAAATAGCTTGACAACTTCCTCATAAATAACACACTCCCATTCTGCTTTGTGCTCTGTGTTTAATAACTTACTGGTTATTTTTGAAATACTGGGAATGTCACTGAAGCATATGGTGGTAAGATAAATGTTTTGCCCATCAAGAGTCACAATGCACATGTTGCACCTCGTGACTCAGTGCTTAATGCAGAAACAACTCAGAGAAGTCTCCAAACAAACCTGAAACAGGTATAGTCGCTCTTCTCTTTGTATTTTGTATTGTATATATAAAAAAACCCACAACACTGTATCACATTACAGAGTTCACTAACTAGTCCTTGCACACACCTAGCCTACTATAGCATGAAAAGCAGCAATCCATTCCAGTCTCTCGCTTGGTTTGCATAAAAAGGAAGCAATTATTTTAATTTCATAAAAGTTTTTTAAAAAGGGGAGGGGAAAAAAAAGAGAGAGAGTCAAGGAAAAAAAAAAAAAAAAGAAACAAGCCAAAATAATACCAGCCCAGTGGGAAGTCTCCATCCTCGGGTGATGGGCTCGAAATGCAAGCCCATACTCAGAGGCACGGTCTCAGTGCCTAAGCCACAGCGCACCTGCTCAGCCATCAGCTCTAGGGGAGTTGAAAAACAAAAGGAGCTTTAATCTTTTCATGGTTAACTGTTATTTCAACCAGTTTAAACAGTTATTTAAACATTAGGCTTCCACAGCCCCCCCCAAAGCCCCTTGGTGCTTGCAATTCCAAGCTGCTCAGTGGCTTTTTCATACCCACAGCCCGTTCTGTGCTTCAGTTGTTCCTCCACCTGTGCAACCTGTGAGGTTCTTTGCAAGGTCACTGGAAGCCCAAACCATTTAGCTGAATAACTGGATGTGATTCCTATCAGTATGAAATAAGTACAAATCCTGGATCCAAAGAAGATGGGGGTTCTTTGTACCCATGTGTCTTTGATTCAGCCCATGAAATGCAAAGTAGAAGGCAGGCCTCTCTGTTTCACATTTTTTTCTGGCAAAGTAGAAAATTCTTCACTCAGCATGCAGATTTGCTGTAGTTTGCTTAGACACAAAGCTTCCATCTGCTCTGGCAGGATCATAAACCTCTCGCCTTGGGCCTGGGTTCTGCTAGTCCCGTGCCTTTCTTGCATTCTCTCCTTTTCTGAGGATAAGAAATGAAGTGAGGATAATAGCATTTTATTGCTGAACAGTGAGGATATGAATGTAGTTAAAGATTGTGAGGTTGGAGTTAAGGGAGAAGTATATATTCCCCAGATAAATTAATTTATTTGCATTTAAAAGTGGAAACCCCAAAGATGACTGAAACCTTGCAAGTTTCCCACCCCATTCCCAAACAACTGAATCCATTTACCAGCAGTTTGGTCAAGTTTCAGCACAGCAAGTCCCGTTCAAAAGCAGGACCCTCCTCTCTCCTCTTTTAGTCCCGTCTTAACGCTTTGCAAAGCAGAACTCCTGTCACTTTGTGAGTCACAGAGCACTACCAAATAAGCCGGAGTCATTGAATGGTGTCTCATAAAGGAGGCAGGAAACAGGAAAAGCTCAAAATAAAGCTGTTTGTAAATTAAAGAACTAAGGGGAAGAATGGATAGGAAATGAACCCCCCCCCCCCCTTTTTTTTTTTTCTTCAAAATTATTCTGATTAATGAGAAGAAAGATCAATAGCCTATCTGCAGCTGCCATAGGGAAAGCAAGGTGAAGAGTGAATCCAGACCCGTGTATCCCCATGGTGCCAACACAGCACACTCTGCACAGCCTTGATATAATGAGCTGTAAGGTGAGATCCCATGCAACTGCACGGGTTGTGTCTCTGTGCCTGCAGCCCCTCATTACAGCTTGATGTGATCAGCTACAGCGTACCAAACAGAGACATGTATGACATGTATGGCATATATTTGCGAGTAGTCAGGGGAAGGATTGCTTTAATTCCTGCAGTGCTGCTTTCCTCCAGCTGTAGCAAGAGACCCAAATACTCCAGGTTTCCCTGTGTGTTGCTGCTGCATGCAGCTCTGAAACCATGCACAGACTTTGCACAACACATGGCAACACCTGGGCCCAATGGGCTCATGCAAAGCATGCTAAAAGCAACAAAACATTCACAAAGACTTTTTTTTTTTTTTTTTTTTTTTTTTTTTTTTAATTTCAATCAGCCCCTAAATGAAGTGCCTCAGATACTGATGGCTCCTTTATTAATGTTTGCTTTGGGGACACCATAAAAAAAGCTTAGCAGCTTTTGTGGGCCAGAAGATTCCTATACAAAATGACCTGACAGGCTGCTGAGGCCATTTCCACTGTTTTTGGACCTCTGTTTAAGAACAGAACAGCTGCCATTTGGATGGAGACCCTGGCTGAAACAACATAAGGCATCATGCTCCCATCCTCTTTGGCTTGTTCCAGCAACAGGGAAAAAGTACCCAGCACAGCTTCATTAAGGCCTTGGCATGCTCCTTAATGGCACTTCTGGTAGTGACAGGCACAAAGGAAGCCTGTATCCCTACCCACTTTTCCCATCTGTGGCCATTCATGTGCAGATCCGTCCAGAGATCAACTCACGCTGGCATGAGAGATAAGAGGGGACCTTGATGCTGGGCTTCAGAGATTACAGCAGCCGGGCAGGCTCCAAGGGCCAAGGCAGAGCTGCAGAAAGGTGCTGTGTTTCGAGCATCAGCTGGTGCATGCAGCCCAGGGCTGCTGTCACAGGAGACCTGCCCCAGGCTCTGCAGAGGGTTAGTGGTACAGTTAGGGAGCGAGTCCTCCTTTCTAGGACATGGGGGAGCACACAAAGCAACAAACAGAGAAAGGCTAGTGCCAAAAAATATTGCTGATACACATTTGTCAAAGAAAATTCTGCTTCTGCTCTCCAGAAGACACAGCCTCCATTCTGGCAATGTCTTGCTCCAAATGGGAGGCAACGGGAGGTCTTTAGCAGAAACCTCTCTTGACAAGAGGCACTGCTCCCACAGCCATCACAGTGATGAGCAGATACAGGGATGCAGTTCTTAAGGAGCTGCCTCCTTGGCTATAAATACATGCAACATTAAGAAATTCTCCATGTGAGTATTTGTAAAATCAAGACAAACAGCCACACAATGCTCCTATTTAGACTTGCTGAGGAAAATGCTTTCATTTGGGAGAGCACTTAACAGTATCCTTACACTTGTGCTTAAGCCGCCCCTAAAATTGGCTCAGGCTGCCACAAAACAACAGTTTAAACCAATTTAATTGCTGTCTGCTGCAATCCCACCCGCCTTCCCAGCCCTGGATGCACATTCCCTGTCTCCCTCTTTGCGCCAACTCTCGTGCTTGTCTCACCCTGCTCTGAGCCATTTGGGAACGCAAGCCAGATGCACACCCTTGACACCCCAAAAAATCAGCCTTCCTCTACGAAGTTAGCACACTGATGTGACTTGTCATGAGGTCAGATGCATGCCGGACCTGGTGTGAAGGCAGGAGTGGAATGGCATGGTTGTGGCAGGGTGGGATGGTGAGGACATGCTCTTCAGAGCTGCATTCATAAAGCTGGCAGCTCATTGCTGTGGACCCACTGCCTCTACTTCCAGCTAAACCACTTAATCCCAGACCTTGCTGAATTATCCAAAGCCTAGCCTAACCCTCCTCCCTCCACATGCACACACACAGGCTTGGTTTCTGCAAGGTCAGGAAACTGAAGCAGCTCAGCAAGAGCCTTTACCAGCACGGCAATGCATGGCTGGCGGTGAGGACTGCTCCCTTTCAGCACCAGGGAGCCATTAGATCAGCTAAGTGCTGTTGTCAAGCACTACCCTCAGGCTTCTGTACGCATTTGAGTCCCTGTTACCCTTAGGCCGGGGCTACAGAACTGGAGACAAAGCTTTGCACTGAAGAGAGCAAGCCACCTGCTGCAGTGAGGGCTGAGCAGGCACGCTCCTCTGCACAGGATCCAGCAGCCCTGGTTACACAGTGGTATCCTGCAGGGTGATTCTAGTAGCCCTGCTGTAGGATGAGGAGGCCAAGGATTAAGTCAGATCTTTCAAGGTCAGTTTAAAGGAATTTCAAACTAGCCAGAACCTAATACAAAAAAATGGAAAAAAAAAAAAAAAAAAAGCAAAGCAAAATCACAGCATGAAGATAACTGACATTTCTGACAGGATACCATTCACTCAGGGTCGGCGTGCCAGTGCTTGATGACATAGAAGGACTTTTAAATATGAGGATAAGTGTTCATCTGTAAAGAATTTTTCTGCATACATTATGTAGCACTGTACCTTCCAGACCTCACATGTAGCTGTCTGTACCTATAAATAGCGATGATGCCTCATGTGCATTATCATATATTACAACCTGTGACAATGTGGTAAAGGAGAGGAAATGAGCAAAGGAAGTGGTGTGCTCCGCCAGAACAAGCAAACTTAGCAGAGCCCTGGTAAGTCATCTTCAGGCAATTCAGTTCTGTGAAATATTCCAGAAATGTGTGGAAAAACAAATTGCTTATCGAGGAGACACTAAGCCAATGGGTTTGTTGCATGACACAGAACAAAAGACAATAATCTTGTGGAACAGCTAAAAGACCAAAAAGATTTCTTGCATGCCCCAGACCAGAGTATTGCACAAAGTGGCATGAAAAAAGGAGGGAGAACCAGAATAAACAGGCCAGAGCAGGGCTGCTCAGCAGTGCTGGAGCAAGATGAGAGAGAGAGGAGAGAGATGAGAGGAGATTCCTGCAAGGCTGATCCCAAGCCAGAGTCAAGCTCCCTTCCGCAAGAGACTGGAGGCTGGAGCAAGAATTGCTGATCTTTTTCCTTTTTCAGGATATAATACCTTTGCATTATTATTATTTTTTTCTCCTTTCTCACACACTTTATAAACTGATGAAACATCTTAAAGACTTCTCATCAGTTTCATTTTTCTTGTTTAGAAATTCAGCCTGACTACTGTGCCTACAGGGCTAGTGTGCTGTGACTGGCAATACAATTAAGATAGGTTCATTGGCATCCTAGCAGACAAAAGTGTTTTAATTAAACTGGAAGAAAATTGTTGCTTATCATTGAGTAAGCTAGGAGCCCATACTGAATAGACAGAAGTAAGCCTTTTGATAGGAAAATCAATGTCATGTGTAAGGGACTGGAAACTGAGGTTTAATTCTTGGCTCTAGCAGATCTCCTACTGAGCCAGTTGTTCTGGGCCAAGGGTGTGTTTTGGAAGACATGGACAGCTGATAGCCTCAGCCTCCCTGGAACTTCATCTTGATTTTCACTAAGAGCCTATCAGTGAATAGCTCAAAGGATTACAAGGCTCACTGCTTAGCATCAGGGCCACTTTCCAGTTCTCCCCACCAATTCACTTACTAGTAAAACTCAGAGGTCAGCCATTGAAAGGCCAAGTTAGATCTGAACTAGCTGGGGTTATGCTGAAAACCATAAGATTTACGAAGATCAGCTCCCTCTCTCCCCAGCTTATGTCTCACACAAATAGCAAAACTAGCTTAGACTTTATTATGAGTAAAGTTAAACTCTTCAAGCTTACTCTTTTAATCAACTTCAGATAATTCTCAGCAGCTCTGAATGCAGTATAGTTTTGAGCAATGCCTGATTCATTGTGGAAACAGCATGTGGAGAGAGAAAGAATGGAAATGAATCAGTTCTTCCAAGATAGAGCTATCATATACAGGCATTTCAGCATTGTAAACAGGCTGAGTAGGTAACATCACCTATTCAAGCTGTGTGACATGTTTTGTTTTAATACTACATTGTTATTTGCTTTGCTTCTTCAAGTTTTGCTGCTTGGCCTGAAAACTCTCACTGGATGCCAGAAGTTCATAGAGGAAACACATTCTTTTGGTTTTATCGAAAAAATTTCACTTTTTTCACTCTTGTAAAAAAAATAATAAATAAATATATATAAAAATACATATACATATAAATACATATATATATTTTAGAATGTATATACCTCCACAGCTGGGATGGAAGCCATGGCTGTGTAAGCAACTCGCTTTATTTTTTGGAACCCAGAAAGAGAGTTAAGTATTACCTATAGGGAAGAGAGAAGAAATACACTGTTGTTACAGGATGGTCCCTGCACTGAGTCCATTAAGGTGGTCACCCTAACTGAGTGAGAAGTGTCCGGGCAGGGGGTCCTTTACACCAGAACAGAAGCTGATTCAAGGCCACCATTGTCTCAAGATGGCAATCTCCCTTCTAATTCACGTTTAAGAGCCCCGGTGCTTTAGAGGTCTCTCACAGTTTCTGTCCTTTTAGCTGCACATAAATCCCTCCCATTCACTGTCACCTGAAACAGAAAATACATCCTACAGTTTTATCAACTGTCATCTGAGCACTGGGGCACCTCCCAAGGCTTCGGTTGCTGGAACAAAACAGCTTTTCACTTTGCAAAAAGTTTCATACACTGAAGGATTTATAACCCTTTCTCTTTTATATTTTTTCCCTCCACCAAATGAGGGGCAGACGAGGCTAGAGGAAGCAGTAAACCCAACTGCTGGCAGAGCTGGGTGGCGAAGGACAGACGCGGAGGGAGCAGGGATGTGGGAAGGCTGGTGGGCTCGGGCCTGGCAGAGGGCGTCCCTCTAGCACGGTCTGATGTTTGCAGGTGACACTGCCACCTAAATGCAGGCCTAGAATACGCTGGTTTTACTGGAGCCAAGTCACGAAGAAGTGACATGCATTAAGTTCAGAGAGAGAGTCTAAAAATAAAAAAGAGCTGCCTACAGCCAAGCTCCAATAGACAGCAAGGCACTGCTCTATTAGGCAGCCTTCCACAACCTAACATAAGAGGCCTGCTTGCCCTGGCTCCAACTGCAGCTCCAGCACCCAGCCTCCTTGGCTCCCGGTCAGTGGCCAGCACAGAAGGATATCACCCCACACTAAAGGTGTGGTGGCATCATCACAGGGCATATGTCACCTCGGTGGCCAGAATGGACCTGCTCTGTGTGCCAGGGCCCAGCCAAACACAGTAAACGGCGAACAGCAGCCTTTTATTCCTTGTGCTGCTAATGGCACCTCAGCTTACTGGCACTTCATTCAATTTACTTTTCCGCATGGTTTTTTTTTTTTTTTTTTTTTTTTTTTTCTGTCAGCTGAGACAATAACCATCAATTCCTGTAAGGCAATAACATTTAGGTTTATGCTGTGTTTTATATTTAGATTTTTCAGTGCAGCGGCATTTGAGTGGCAAATCCGTGGAGGACTGTTTGTAAGTACTTCTGTGAAATTAAAGCAGACCCCTACTGAGGGCAGGCACTTTAACAAGTAAAGTACTTTAAAAACAAATAAGTATGAAGGAAAAACAATATCCTAGAGGAAAGTTATTTGGCCAACTGTAGCAGATACATTAGTGAGATCTCATATACACAAATGAAATACATTTCCATGCATAAATATAAATATTGGGAGGATTAGCGACACAGATAAACAGCCATTTAACTTTTTTTTTTTTTTTTTTTTTTTTTTAATTTTTATTTCCGTGAATTTTACATTAGTTTTGATAGAAAATAATGCTGATTTATTCCACCCAGATAAAGCCACCTACCATATTAAAGGTCTTGATTCCCAAAAGAGGTCTCTGTGCACTCAGCTTGGTGGATGGAGAGCAGTTGCACTGATCTGTGAGATGTGTGTAAGCTCATGGTGAATGACGGTAACCACAGGGCAGGTTGACTGAGACCTCTGCCCAGGTCTTGTGGTCTGTCTACCCTGCCCAGTTGGTGGAGCAGTATGGGAGCTGCCCTAGGGCATGGGGGAAGGCATCTCAACCAGGTGCTATCACCTTACCACTTCCCTGGAGGATTATTGAACTGAATATATTTTACCATCTCCAAATGATTTAATAAAGATCTGGAGATTATTATTCATTTCCCCTTCTCTACATAAGGGTTAAAATGCTGGTCTCACCCAATGGTGAGACTGTTACAAAAGCAACAGGAGCTAGAAGACGGAGAGCAATCCTCTGAACACAAACCTGCTTTGGTGAACAGCCTCATGGTGGGTTTTGCTGCTTTCTGGGAGGGGGAATGCTCATTTGGATGTTCAAATGTTCATTTGGATGAACAGGCCTTTGAAAGACAAGTAATAGTGTTAAGTAGTTCAGTATGGGGAATGATTTTGCTTTAGGAGATTTTTAGTATTAATAAAAATTGTAATAATTCCATTTAGGTTGAGTATTAGCATTTCTCTCCATGGAACAAGGTGAATCCATAAATTTCAGGGCCAGGTACCATGCATCCTGTGGAAGTGGCTTGTTCCTGTTTTGCCAAGGTGTCATGAAATACTGGACAGGGTCGCTGTACTTAGGGACATTTCTTTACTACTGTCAGGTAACATTTTAATCCTAATCCCCCTCCCACCGTTTAAAAATTTTTATTGCTATATACCTACTCATCAGTTCCTGCTAATGTTATTTACTTTGTTTTACTTCCTGCAATGCTGGCCCACTCCTTGCCATCATGCTGCTGGGTGCTCTTGGGGCTGAACCCCTTGTTGATCCTGGAGGTGCCAGTGTGTGTTCAAAGCAGGCACAGGTGTATATACAACATGCATCAATATACATATATCACATATATAAACATATTTATTTATGCTCTCAGGAATACTGAGGAAGCACCAGACTGTCTGAGAACATACTTTTAAGTCATGTTTCACAGCTGCAGTGGTTACACACTTTTGGCAGAATCTGGAGAGAAGAAATTTCCTTGTTCTCCAAGAAGTTGCATCTAGATCCAGGTGCATGTAGCATGGATGCCCAGGCTCAGCCCAAAGGTCCTTTCTTCACCAGCATGAGGTGAGGTGGAGTGGGTGGGAAGATAAAGGGAAAGGATGCATGTACAAAGGTAGTGTATGCTTTTTTTTTTTTTTTTTTTTTTTTTTTTTAAGACAGAAAAACACCCTCTTTAAACCCAAACCAACCACCTACAGTTTCTTAACAGTGATTCTCAAGGATGGTGATTGCTGAAGCTGCACTGTGAATGTTATGTGATGCTGGTGGGGCAGAGGGGCATTGATTTGTCCTTATGCGAAGAAATATCCTATGGGAGAGCATTACGTACTGGCAATTTTGTCTTTATGCATGGTCTCTAAATTCTGGAAAAATCCCTTTGATTCTGTTATGTTGAATTTGAACACGCCAGAGACTTCAGTAATTTTCCAAACACTCAGCCAAAGTGACTGCGTATAAAAACATCAAGACCAGGACAATTTATTCCTGGCCAGGCATTTTATATTTGCCAGTGTAGGAAAATCTTCATTAGCCATCAGCATGTAGTGGACTACTCCAGGTTTCTTTTTGGTCACAGGGCCACCTGGTAGCTCTGAAACCCAGGATCCCAGCTGCAGTGCTGGGTGGCAGGAGGAGGGTGAGCAGAGCTGATCCCTGCAGCCCCAGGAGCTGAGGTTTCTGCAGGGCCACTGGGAGGTGCCCTGCCAGGGGACACCCCTGGTGCTGGTGGGACTGGGTCATCATGTTTCTGGTCACAGCCATGGGCCTGGTTTGTGAGCAAGAACTGTGAAAAGCTATCAGACCTGGAAGAAGCAAACTGTGATATGTTTTGCTAAAACAGTTCAGTATCCTGCAGCTAGCAGGGTTTGTCTTGCCCTAAGGGGGAATGCTGCAGGATGTACAGATGACTGGAGGATATAGGTAGCACATGAGCACAGTGTGCATTTCTGTAATTATTTTACTTTTAATTTCCTCTTGAGCTTTGAGTGCATCCCATGTTCTTTGTCTCTAGAGTCTCAGTGCCACTATCTGAAAAATAAGACGTAGTTATTACACCTACAGCAATAGCCAGGACATTAGCAGGACTCAAGTGCCAGCTGCCATTTTTTGCTTGCAGACTTTCCCAATCTTTTATACAAACTGTGAGGAAAACATTAGAAATCGAATTATATTTTTTAAGACAAGTAAGTCCACGTAGTACTACAATGCACAAGTAGCAATGTCTTCTTCCACTAGAAAACTTTTGATTTAAGTTATTCAAATCTGTATTTATTTTAAATAGATAAACCAGCAAATTTACACAGTAATGAAATATAGTATTTCATGATGTATATTCTGAAATAGAAGAAAATGAGATTATTTCTTTAAGTGTATCAATTATTGAATTATCATAAGAATGTATGTATATAAATAATTCCACGAGCTTCTCTGATTAGATTACTTTGATATGACAGAGCGTGTTTTGATTATTCTTTGCTGCTTTGCAATAAGGATTTAAATTCTAAGTAGATTTCAGGAAGATTTTCTTCTAACACTGCAACAAGAGGTAGTGGATGGACAATAAATAATAAAGCAGAACAGGAAGCAGTAAAGTCTTTTTAATTCACACAATTATATTCCTGCATAAAAGATGATGAAGTTCCCACTGCACACAGATTTATTTTTATTTATTTATTTATTTATTTATTTAAGTTTCATTTTATTTATTAGATAAGCAACATGTAGGGCATTTAATACAATCCATTTTGCTACTACTTACAAAACTCCTCTGACAAGTGCAATGGACACTTCTGCTGTGAACATGGAGGCCAGGAGATCTGGAGGCAGCATTTGTGCCTCTGTGCAGCCAAGTGAGAGCACTGCTTGCTCCTTCACATAATTGAGCTTAATGTAGGTTTTCTTTCCTCTTTTTGTGCAGATGGCAGAAAACTCATGTTCTGGGGTCAGCTTTCCCTTCCTCATTGAGATGTCCACACACCGTGGTGTGACAGAGATGGGATGTGAGGAGCCTGAAGCAGAGATTACTTTGGTGTTTGGTGTGTTGATGGCCTTAGCAAGGGGTTTGTGTTGCTGAAGCGCAAGTGAAGAAGAAGATTTAAGAGCTGGGGAACAGCAGAAGAAAAGCAGGGATGACTGATGTAGAGTGCAAGCAGCTTGCATATGGTCCAAAGGAAGAAGGAATTGATATTTTTCTAAGTCATTGGTGCTGAGGAGTGCTTGCTAGAGAAAGGCTCTTATTGGGATGTGTCTATGAAACGCCAATGGGAACTGTTTGAAGATGGGCAAGAGCACAGTTACAGCTTGCTACAGGCAAGGTGTTTCTGAAGTGCAGTGGGCCAAGGCATTTTCTGTGCCTGTTTATGACAAGCAGAGAAAGGAGGGGGCCTGTATTGAAATCTGTGTGGTAGGAGCTCCATTCAAGCTAAGAGACTCCATTCAGCGGCTTACAAAGGGTATGAGTCAACTGCAAAGAAAAGAGGCATTTCACAGAAGCTGAAGTGTGACCCTTTGTTTTTCTTGACCCTAAGGTCCTCAGCGACACAAAAGGGGACCCTAGCACTGATTCTGCACCAACAAATGCCTGTTGTGAGTGAGTGTATTTGAGGAGCAGTGACAATAAGGAGTGACCTGAGGTGCGTGTTTCCAGCCCTTGTTCCCCAAGGGACTGCCGAGGGGGGGACCCTGTGTGCAGCTGGACAGAGGTGATGGAGATGGGGCTGTGGGGAAGCTCTTCCTGGTGGATGCACATCCATGGAAAGCCTCTCCAGCAATGTGTGATCTTACTGACCTTGCTGACTACTGGGACAACTGTGACATTTTTTTTTTTTTTAAATTTAATTTAATTTTATTTTTATTTTATTCGGTGCTCCAAAACCTATAGAACAAAATACAGCTTTTACTTTTTTTTTTTTTTTTTTTTTTTTTTTTTCCTAATTTAGGACTGGCAAGGGATTAGGATGGCTTAGTAGCCTTGTCTTTATTTCAGCCTTCCATTAGCCCATGACCACCTTCTTTCACAATCAAAGTAGACATGAAAGGGATGCTTTGCTTTGCCCTTTTTATCATCCTGAAGTGCTGCAGTTCCCTATTAAAGTTCATGATGAAATTAGGGAGCAGAATGATGGATTTAAAGGTGTCATAAAACTCTTCCTGGTAACTGGTAGTCCCCAAATATATACCAGTTGTGACCTGAGAGAAGCTGCTGAAGGCATCCCAGGCAGCCCTGCGCTGGCTCTGCAGATCATTTGAGATGAGGAAATGCATTTGCATTTGGATGTCATGCTAAGAAGGCAGGGCAGCATGGATTTCATTACTGCTAATGACATGTGTAGGAGAAGTGATTTAGTTTATAGCCAGTGCCAGGCGTGGCACAATGAGGAAGCACTTATTTCATACAAAGCTTTTTCTTGCTTCTGAGACTCAGAAATCTGGGGATTTCTTGCAGCTCTGGGAGGCCCAATGTTACGTGACATGGTCTCGTTAGCACTGGGACAAGAACAGAGCCGTGACAGAGGGGAGAGAAGGATGCTTCAAGATTTAGTACAGTTGTTGTGAGAAAAGGATAGGAGTAGAAATGAAAGGAAATGAGAAGGAGGTGAGGAGAAAGAGCAACCCGGGATAGAAAACCAGCAGGTAGAGCTGGCCCTGTGGGAACCACAGCTGCCAAGGTTGGCCAGTTGGACTTGGAAAGTGCCAGAATTTTTACTGAGTCCTTGTTCTAATGTACCCAAAGCAGAACACAGAAAAGTGCATTGGGCCTGGGGGAAGGTGTCTGACTTCACAGAGAAATTTCTGAGAACTGGGAAGGAGAAAAGGGATCCCAGTACAATGCTGGGGCTGGAGTAGCTGCGAGCTGCTGCATCGTCTGGACCATCACACGGCATCTCCATTCACCAGTGAAGCTGTGTTTGCTTTTGCTGCTCCAGGAGGCACTGCCTTGGGCAAAAGGGAGCAGAGGGGGCCTGGGGCACATCCTGGGCACAGTCTTTGGGGGAGAAGGAAATTTTAATGCTCGGGCAACTTCGGGAAGAACTGTTGAACTGGGATCACTATCTTGGGTGGCCTTTCAGCTGAGAGTAATGAATCAGTCAAGCAGAAGAAAGCAGCCAGAGAGGAGAGGTGCATGAGAAAGATTATGACAGAGATAAGACAGCCAGTGAGAGGGTTGTGTGCTTTAACAGCAGGCTGAAATAGCAACTGGGAGCATGCACTGCACCCAGAGCACGCGCTGGGCCTGTGGCACTCCCCGTTCTGGGAGGAGCACTAGTAGGAAGCCTACCTACAGCTCACAGCATGAAAACCTGAAGCACGATCTTTGAACAGGAATTATTCCTGCTTTATGCAAGGCACAGCAGCTGTTTTTAGTGGATTGTAACCATTTGGCTGCTATCACCCACAATGCATGCAATCAAAATGTTATGAGCTGTTAAAACTCACTCCTGGAGCAGCCTCTGCAAATGCTGTCTCTGTAAATACAGGATGTTTTGGGGTACCTTAATTTAAACTACATTATTCTGTTATGTTCTGGAAAGGGAAATCAGCTGGTCAGTTGGACATAGGGATGTGAACGCCACCTCAATAATTAGTGAATGAGGACATACAGTTTGGAGAGGTCCCTGGCTTCTGCTTCATCTGAGTTGAACTCAAAGGGTGTGGGACAGTGACATTTAGCAGGGCTTACAGGAAAGTTAATGCTGCTTTACTGGATATTGCAGCCGAAGTCAGAAAAGCTGTAAGATGCCTTTAAAGGACAGTTTTAGACAACTGTATACTATTGACTATGTTTTACTTTGTATGAGTCATCTGAATGATCTTCATACCCAGTTATAAGAGGGCAGCATGTGGACTTCATCTAAAGAAGTTAGAAGGAAGATGATATGGCATAAAAGAGGAAGCAGGAATCAGCTAAATTTGCAGAGCATCTGAAAACACAGGCAGGACAGAATAATATGCAGTATTTTCTAGAGGTAAAAAGAAAATAGATGAAAAAGACTCTATGCCAATATGGTTTTTTTTTTTTTTTTTTTCAGTGAGGCTCTGATGGCAGACTGAATTCTGTTGGGGATGGCTCATTTCTCCTCAGCGACAACAGCAGGTTTCAAATAATGCTGCATATTCCCCAGGTTTAGCAGATGAAGAAAAAGAATTACTTGGGAGGCAAATAGAGCAGATTTGCAAATAGAGGAGAATGTTTTATGGCCAGACTTGCAAACATTTGGCTCCTGCAGACACCAGAAGACTCTGCATCTGCTTTAATCAACGTGGGTTGATCCTTTCTGATGATTGCTTTGAGATCCCAACTGTTCTTCAGGCAGTAGTTTTTTATTATTTATGACAAAGACACTGTTCAGCTTCACACACAAGGCAACTTACCTGCAAACTTGAATTGTTCAGCTTTTGATCAGCAAGGAAGGTGAGCTGGAGCTGATGGACTGAGAACAAACGTTTATTAAGCATTCAGTGATTCCCCTTCCAAAGTATCTCAGCAGTCTTTCAGTTACATCTTAATTAGAGATACAATAGGCTCTTCTGTTTATAACATCTTCTTTACAGTTTGGCAAAAAAATAGATTATAGTAGGAACATTTCTTTGTGAAACATGTTTAAAATGTACCTTGGAAATTACTGCATTTGATTCAGCTGGGTGTAAATAAAGCCTGCAGAGCAGCAGATGCTTAAAGTAATTCATAAGAAACCTGAAATTGGCCATTAATTGCTGTCTCAGGGGATACAGGTCTTTCATGGCACAGATTTCTTTAGCAGATGGGATAACAGGAGAAGTAATGCTGTTACTCCACTGAGCAAGATGCAGTTGTCCTTTTAATCTTTTTGCTCCTTTGTTGTATTTTTACAGCAGGAAGGTTCCCTTCAGCCATGGAGGTACTTCATGGTAAGTTGGATGGTGAAAGCAACTTCCAAGGAAAGCACATACAGCAGTTGTCCTGAGAACGTGTTCTAGATCAGAGAAGTCTGTCTTCTGGGTTTTGTTTTGTTTTTAAATTGTTATTATTCTTTCACATCTGTATCTGGGATCTGTTGGCCTGGCTGGGCTTGTAAGTAGTTGGTTTCTGCAGACACCAGAAGACTCTCCGTTTGCTTTGATGAAAACAGACTGATTATTTCTTCAAGATCCCTGTGGTTCCTGGGGCAGCAGTTGTAATACACTACCTACAACAAAATCACTGTTCAGCTTCTATTCACGCAAAGGATAACTCACCCATAGATTCAAGATGCATGTCTGTTCAACTTCTAACAAATGGCTGAGGGAAAAGCAGAACAGCCTGGCCATGCTAAGCCACATGGCAGTTAGCATAGGGAAACTATGCTGTCACCTTGACTTTAGTTTTCAGGACAGTCAAAGTTGGGTTGTCATGCAATGAGACTGGGTTTCCATGTAAATGTATGGTGTTCCTATTGTAATGTATCTTCCTTGAGATAAATTCTTCCTTAAACGTAAGAGGAAGAGAGAGGGAGAGGGCAGCCAAGCACTTTATATGGCATCTGTAACATTTAATTATAAGAGACAGGGATTTTCCAGGATGCCATTGCAACACAAAGAACATTTAGATATCAGCATCACAGTATATATTTTCTAAATCACAACACCCACACATTTCCTTAGCCAAGAAGAAGTTTTCCTTCTATGGCTGCATATCTAAAATTAGCTTGAAGGTCAAATCTGAATAGAAATACCCTTGCCATTGAATGTGCTGGGAATGATTGGTGCAATGGGCTCAATTTTCCCATCGAAAACCTTCATTTATTATTATTTTTTTAAATAACAGTTGCTTTTACAATTAAAGAGCTTGGAGAAAGGCAAAATGAGGCCCGCTGTATAAAATTGTCATCAATATTCTGCTTTCATTGCAAGGCTATTTTTATAGCCAACCATTTAAAAAGTAACAAGATGGATATAGTGAAGCTATAGTACAAAAGATTCAGCAAGAGCCTTCAGAATAGCTGAGCTGAGCACCAGCATGTCAAAGAATGGCCTTAAAATTTGGAAGATGTTTGTATATGAAAGATCTACACAACGAAGAATTCTAAGTTAAGAAATGTATTGTTAAGAACAAATGAATAATCTAGGTCTAAAAATAACTGCTTAACCTGTAGTTGTATTATGTGAGGACTAGGCAGCCTATACTGCACAAACGCAAAAGCACCGTCTTGCAAAAAGTGCATTTATCAGCCACAGTGTTTTATTGAGTGCTTTAATAATACAAGTGTACATCAACTGATCCACAGTCAAAAGTGGCAGGTCCCTAAGAAATTTACAAGCACTTTTCTTTTAAGTAAATCAAAATACATATTAATTTGTTCAACGCAATAGCCTTTTGTGTGGGAAACGGAAGGCTAGTGATAAACACAGTCTTAGTAATGCACAGTGATTCTTGATTTTAAGCTTTTATACAAAACTTGTTCCCAGTAGCATGCACCCACCATTAAAGACTTCAGTACAAAAAAATAACCCTAAACACTACATTTAAGTAGAAACGAGATATAATTCTGAATTTGTTTGTTTTCCCAAAAACCACATGAAAGAAAAAAAAACACACATTAATACAAAGCTTTGTGACAAAGCTCTATACTATTACAGATCCAACATTCTTTGCACTGATAACCAAAATTCCCTGTCTACATTTGAGGGAAACAACTTTCAAGTTAACAGAACAAAAAACCCCCAAACAAACAAACAAAAAAACAAAAAAAACAAAAAACAACAAAAAAAAGAAAGTAAGGACAACCTTTTGTCACAAAATGGTTCAAAATTTAATAAAAAATAAGAATGAAGGGAAGGGCTATTGATGCACTTAGTGAATGTGCTTGCACAGGTCCAGCAAATCCTAGAGGAGGTTCCTATGTGGCATATCGCTTGGTCCACTGTCTGGCCATTCTGTCATGCTCTGCTCTGTTAGTCATATACTGAGTGGCAATACTTCCAACCAGGGGGTCAGCTGAAAAGGAAACACAAACCATTAAATGCTTGTCAGCCTGGGAAGGATGAAAAAGCTATTCTCAGATTCAGATTTATTCTGTTCTCTTGGCTTTAACTCTAAGAACAATGTGCCTATATACATTATTCTCATTTTGAAAACACACATGCATACAGGAGGAAAAGAACAAGAGGAAGGGGAGGAGCTGTCTGGGCAATTAATTATACATTTTTTGTAGACATATGACTAGAACTGTTCTCTAAAATTCTGCCTCACGAACAAATGTTCCAATAATTTCAGTTTGAGATAAATGTGGCAAGAAGAATTTCAGGTGATCAGAATAACCATACTAAAAGTAATTTAGTTATGGTATTAAACTTCCATGGGCAATGAGTACTATTTTCAAAGCAGAAAAAGTTAATTCCAAACTTTGGGAACTGGCACTTAATTTGTGAGATCATTCTGAGTGCTCATATGGCCAGAATGCTGTATGATTCAGTCTTCTTTGGCTACTTCTGTATTTCCAAAACGAAGAAATAAACAGAAAAAGTCATTTTACATTAATCTAGATTTACAAATTACTTCCCAAGCAATTAAATAAAATCAGTTAGCCCTCTAAGAAAAACAAAGCAAGAAAAGACTTTCACAGAAGAGACAGTGTGCAATCAGTGTTTTTCTCAGGCAACATTTTTTTTTGTTCTCAGTTTAATGCAGATGAAATGCATAGAGATTTTTCTTTTTTGGGGGACCCATACTCTTGATAGTTCTCCTGCAACAGTACATTTCCTGAGATTGTATCACCAAACCATGCAAGTTCAATAGTACTGATACCATTTTTTTTTTTTTTTCCCTGACTTAGGTAAGATGCATATGACTTCTTATTAGAGAAAGTTAATAATCAGCTCTATAGTTGACTGAAGATGGTGCCATTAAACAATATGAATACCAGCTTCCCTGGTACAGTCATAATCTGAGTATTGTGTTTGCACAGCATTATTAACCACCGAGATTCCTGGAGTGAGATGTCAGGCTGTCTGCAAAGCAGAGTAAATCTGGGCTTTTTTGTTTGTTTGATGATAAGTGTTTATGATAGGATAAATACATTGCTTTAGCCAAAAATCAATTGATTGGCTTACTGCCAACAGTACTGAATATTAGTGAATAATATCTAATGAAAATAAAATCTTTTGCTTTGAATACATACCCTGCACTTTCAGGAAGAGCCTGTGGTTTGAATCCTAAATTCACACCTTTTAAATTAATAAGGCAAGTTACCACTGCAGCTATGGCATACTAAGTCCCTGTAGTCTCAGTCCTGCAAGCACTTACTGCATATGCTTAACTTCAATATCTTAATATATCCAGAGGAGGTCACTGAGGCCTGGACTCTGCTATTTTTACACATACGAGTGTCAAAGAGGTACAGCTGAGCTAAGATCCATTTTAAAAGTTTCAGAATAGAAAGTATATAACCTTTAGCTCCTCAGATAAGGAAAAGAACTATATGGGGGGTTACTGGAAGGATTTTGGTCTGTGCAGATGGGAGGCTTACACTCTATTGGTGTTTAAGGTGTGCAAAGTTGTTCATGGCTGGAATGAGGTTTGAGAAGAACTGTAAATGAGCAACTTGGCTAATGGGAAAGGGCAAAACTTTTCTTGGCTAAACATTAGGGAGTAGCCTGAGCGAAACCTTGTCACAGTGGCTGTATAGCTCAGGGAAGAGTCTGACAACACTGCTCCAACTTTTGACATGAAGAAACACTTCCACACAACTACAGAGAAATGGAGACTAAGGGTGGAACTCAAAATTAATCCTTGGAGCAAAATTTGATTAATTTCTTGGTTTTGATGCTGTTGGGAAAGGTGAGGTGTGCTTTGGCCTGTGGAGCAGCAGATGGTGACTGCCTGAAAGAATGTCACGGCATTGTCATCTGGAACATGACAAATACTATTTCAATAACATATATCTTCAGAAGGATTTGAGAAGTAAAGGCTCCTTCTCTTACCTCCTCCTGGCATGGGAGGGTGGCTACTTTCTTTGGGGGTGGCTGAATCAGTGAGAGCTGTTCTTGTCATGAAAGTGGGAAAATCACTTGAAGCCCAGTAATGTGAGACACAATGGGTTGTGTCTCCTGGGGAAATAAGATCCATGTGCTGAATAAGATCCATGTGCTCCCTATCCATGTGCTGAAGTGAAGATGGTGGTTCCCTACCACATGTGCGTGAGAGGTGGAAGGAAGGGAATGAAGCAGCCTGAGGAAAGATGATTTTTTTTGCCAAAGCAGTAACTGTGTGCAGTACTTTAAAACGCTGTCTAAATTCATGGCTTGGTGATGATGCTGGCTGTGAAGACAGAGAAATATGTAGCTGTAAGCCTTTGTCTTTATGTGTTTTGTTTCATATTTGGGGAAGGAGTGGAGGTGTTGACCTGCAAGATGCTCCAGGTCTATCTAGCTTTTGCTGGAGTTGTGTAAATTCCCACCAAGAGAGTGGTTTGCGAATGAACTATAATCTTGGGGTGTATGCCTCAAGTCAGAGCCTCCTCCACCAGCACCTGCCTGTGTGAAGCAGGAGTGCTGAAGCAAGCAGCAGTACCTGCCTGCCCTACCGTGAGCAGGACCAGCAGCACCCACAGCCAACTGTTGACTGGATGCTGCTAGAAGTTGCTCTCAGTAATAACAGAAGTAACATTGTTCTTTGCAATTTGGCAGCTTGTCTATACATTTTATTGCTTACAACAACGTTGAATAAAAGAACAAAACCACAGTCTGGCAAAGTCACTTGCTAGTTTGAGATCCCAAGTTGAAAGAACAGACAAATGCTTCTTGCCAGAGAGGTTCCTAAGTCACATCTCTGCCAGAGGGTCTTGAGTTGTGTTGTCATTACTTGTGAGGACTTTAATAAGGACTCTTCAACAGGTGTTGGAAGAGCCAGCTTATTTTAGCAGTTCCTGTGAAGCCATAAAACCATCAGGAGGCACAACGGCTTTGTTTGGGAAGTCAGGACAACTGGTGAGGAGGAAACTTTTCACTTTAGATCAGAGTCACCTAACTAGTGGCACACTGGCCAAGTCGATACAGCAGACCACATTTGTGCTGGTGGACATACGGAAGGTGTGTGAACTTCAGACATGCAAATAGTCTTGTTTTGCACCTGCATGAAGATGGGCACCTTTAGGCCCAAGCCACATTGTCCCTGCTGGAGGAGGCAGCTGGGTGGCAGGCCCAAAGAGACATCTCTCAACACTCAGTGAGTCATGAGTTACCATTTCTATGGAGTTCATGGCAACAGGCCATAAAATGAAATTTATCAGATAAATAAAAGCAACTTAATTAAAATAATATTGAAGATTTCATCCTCAACATGCACAGCCTATGACCATAGTGTTCAAGTCCTACAAAAGACTGAGGAAGAGGAAGAAAGGATAGTACCATTTGTCCCCTCTATACATTGGCTAATGGCTGAGCACAGGCCAGATCTCAGCTGGGCAACACAGCACAAGGAGCGTTGTGAAATCATCATTAGTAAGGCCAAATATGTAGCTATAAAACAACTGCTGCATGAACTATCCAACCAAAGGATGAAAAGGAATACTGGATCTCAAAACTCAGAATTACTTTTTCCATGTTTCCATTTCTCATTACTGTAAACCTGTTTCTTATTTTCCATTTGTATATAACTGTGGTTATATTCTCAATGTTAGAAATTTGTTTGCATAACTAGTAAACCACTCTAGCCTTTTTTTTTTTTTTTTTTTTTTTTTTGGAAGTAATGTGGTTCATCAGTGAATCAGGGTTCATTTCAGAAATCTACTCCCAGTGGGGCTTTGTCCAGATGTCAGTGAAAACCAGGGGTTCAGGATATAAAGAAATGTGTTATCAGAAGGACCTAATGAAATAAATGTCAATAAAACCACAATTAATTACTAATAAGAACAGCACAATTAATACAGTCTCAGGCAATGCCACTCTTGGAAACATGGGCAATGAACCCATTCAAGCCATGGGAAACTGTTAGCCTCAAAGAATGCTTGTATTTTGGAACCTCTCGCATCACCAGATGCACCATGCCTGGCTTTCTGGCTTGAGAGCTGGCGTGGCCATGGCGTGACACCATGCACACACAGCTCCCCCTCTGTCCTGTGGCCAAACAGGGACACCCCAGCGGAGTGCAGGATATTTGGGAACCTGGGACAACAAAGAGCAATTGTGTGCTACACGTGATGGGGAGAAGAGCTGGGCGAGATGAATTCCTGCCTCGCTTCAGTGGTTGGATGTGCTGCCCTGCAATGACTTGTCATCTTCTTTTGCAGCCACGTAATATGACTGTATAAGGAAGGACATTTGTATCTCATATCTGTTGTAAGGCTAATCAAATTTACAGCCCAGTTCTGGGGAGTTAATGCTATTGGGGATTTGGATGAGCTTAGGTTTGGTCATTACAAAGTTTCAGCTGTGTTTAATGCTAGTTACACTGCTTTATCATTCGGAAGACAGACTATAATTCTTCTTTAAAACTACTTTTCCCCCAAATAAATGAAAATATATTGCTACGCTGTATTTTTCTCTGCTTGTATTTTTACAGCTATTTCTATGTCAGCAAATAGCAATTTCAGAGCAGAATTCATCTCCTGGGCTTTCCAATGCTCTTTAAATATACAGCAAACATACTCTAGTGAAATAAAAAATGGAGATAGTGTATTTAACAGCTTGATTTCAATGTGCCTTCTCCATCAGCCACATGATATGCAATGAAATTCCAATTGGTAGTGTCAACATGGTTAACGAGTCATACATTTAGACTTAAAATGTACATTATGGGTGTTTGTATGTGTTATATATATATATTTATGAGCATTTATAAAATAGAATAATATTTCTATTGCAGCATTTTACCGTTTTAATAGAGAACAGCTGATGTAGCCAGTTATTACACCATCAGAAATGAGTTCTCAGAAAGATTTCTGGAGCACCTTAAAAACTAAAACCACAGCCCTATAAAAATCTCATAGCTTCTTTAGCCAAATACTTTATATATACATATATATATATTTTCAGTTTGGGTTTAGATTCAGCTCTGTATCAGGGGGAATTTTGAAGAGCTGGCCTCCAGCTGATGAAGAAGAATTAAACTGGAAGAATTTCCAAAGGTTAGATGCAACTTGAAAGGTCTTACTCTGTCTCTTGAGCCATAAACTACTCCTTTCTCATAGCTACGAGAGGCATCCCATTGAGAGGCTCTGTGGAACTACTTGTACTGAAACATCAGTCACCAAAAATTAAATCTGCTTTCCTTTCTTTGAACCAGTTGTGTGAAAGAAAAAAAAGTTTTCTTATTTATTTATTTATTTAATTAATTAATTATTATTATTTTTTAATCTCTTTGGACTTCAATTACATGTTTAGAAGAAATTTTGATTTTTGGAATACTGATTGATTTTTTAGGGCTCTTTCCATGTATTCTGCTGTACTGCTTTTTGAATTAAAAAAATTAGGAGTGCTTGCTTTTTCAAACTCTTTTAAGAAAAAGTGCAGGTGCTCCATATGTCACCTACTGTACAGCTGCCTTGGAATCATCTTTATACAGCAGCATAGGCAGGATTGTTTACCCAGAAATTAACCCCCCCAAATTAAATTTAATATTTTTAATAACTACATTTTGTTTGGTGATTTCAGTGCAAATAGCAGTGCAGGACAGTATATATTCCCACATTGGCTTGCAGTGAAAACCAAGTTTTCTGAATCCAATTTTTGTGGTTTTTAATATTGTACCAACCTTTAAGAAATAGGTCCCAAAAGCCAAATTAAAAAAAAAAACAAAAACAAAAACAAAAAAACAAAAAAAAAAAAAACACAAAAAACCAAAAACAGATTGGGGAAAAAAGCAGAAACTAATAATTCTCTGTAACACCAGTTTTCTTAACAGCTAATGCTGGCAGCCTGATACACACCAAAAACATCCTTAAACTTAATTTTAAAAATATATTTTGTCTCTATTTATATTCTCATGTTGTTTTCGGTGACGTCCGGGCTAGTCTTAGAGGAAGACTAGCTAGTGAAAACTGAAGTCAAAAGCAATGCAAGACATGCTACACCAGATATGTCATTGAACAATTTAATACTCCAAGAGTAAGGGATTAAGAAAAGATGAATTGTTTGTGAGTAATTTTATTTATAGTGTCACTTTGCCTTAGGAAGTTTCCACAGTTTGCCACGTGTCACCCATTTTCGACTTAATGAACTCCTAGAAGACCATGTCAAGGATACTGTGTGTCTTGATGTGGAAAATGAGGCATGTGAAATGCATCATAGGATCCTTCGGTGATCTTATAGTAGTAGAGCTGCTCTCTCTCTTACTATCATTAATAATAATGCACTGGCTAAGTAATTCTGTGGAGGCAAAGGCAGGTGAAGTGGCATACTGAATTACTCCACTAACCTTTCACCTTCAAAAAGAGTGTTCAAAAATCAGGGCATGAGTGAAAACGAGTACAGCGTGGCTCTAATCCCTGTTTGTGCAGCAATAAAACTAGCCTCGCAGTTGGAAGTCTGATCAGCACGCGCTTACGAACTGGAACAACAGAATGATTCAAGCCAGAACAAAGAGCAGTAGCGGGGCTCTGGATTGCTTTACACACCCTACAAGCAGAAACACAATTTATTCCTGGCTTTCATAAAATCACAGTTCCAACTATCCATAGATAATGTATTTATCCATCTATGAGGCTCTTTGAAAACTGTACAGAAGAATGATGAAGTGATCAATAAACACTATAAAAAGCAAAACAAATAAAATGGATTGTTTCAGTAAAGAAAAAAAGTGGTCCTTAGAGGAGAAAGAAACAAATTCTAGAAAGTCAGTGAAGTTATCCATTTTAGCAATTATAGCTTAGAGCAGAAATCATATGATATGGACTGTAACAAACTCTGCTTCTTGTTCGGGAACTAGTTGTGCAGATTTGGCTGGCCACAGCTCAACACTCAACAGAATAATTCTAATATATATAGGCTACGTCAGTGTGCTAAAACATAAAAATATGCCTGCTGGAATTGCTTTAGAGCTCATGTAACTCATTAGGCTCTCTACTATGGCTGACATGGCTTTGGTGAAGTGGACAGCCATATGACCTTGTGCTTACACAGAGCCAAGGACTTTTCTGCTGGGTGTGCCCAAGGAGCTGAGAGGGGACACAGCCAGGACAGCTGACAAACTGGCCAAAGGGGAGTCCCACACCATGTGGTGTTGTGCTGAACAATAGAAGTGGGGGGAGTTGGCTGGGGGGCAGGGGAGAAGCTGCTGCTTGGGGTCTGGGCATCAGTCACCAGGTGGTGAACAACTGCATTGCACATTACTTGCTTTGTATATTATGCTATTATTATAATGACAATCATAATTATTATTGTTATCATCATAATCATCTCTTCCTTTTCTGTCCTATTAAACTGTCTTTACCTCAATCCATGAGTTTTTACCTTTTTTTTTAGTTTTATTTTTCTGATTCTCTCCCCCATCCCACTTTGGGGTATGAGGAGTGATTGAACAGCTGTGTGGTACTTAGCTGCCTGCCAGGTTAAACCACAACAGTCCTTCAAGGATTCTTCCCACAAAAGAAAAATGAGAGATTCAGTACGATATCCTTTGGCATATTCTTCTTAGATACAAGGTGATCTAACATGTTGGAGTCAGAAGAAACAAAGGCTGACTTTGTTGTGTCACTTCTCAGTTTCAGACAAAACCCAGGACTGTCTTTCCAGGTATAACTTAGGAAATAAGAAAATACAGGGCAGATGCTTAAGAACCTGAGACACAGTCTCAGCAGATCTGAACGTTTACACTCATCACCTCTGCAGTTAGAGAACTAAGTGAAAGCTGTGCTATATAAAATAGCTTGGAGAGTGTATAACTTTAAAGCCTAAGTTTTCAAAAAGGCTTTGTCCCTAGATAGGAAAGCTAGCCTAGTGGTCACTGTGCTAGCATAGGGATAAAGGAGACTTATGATTTTGCATAAAGCTTCCTATTAAGTTGTATTCACCAATACATCCCATAGGCCTGGTCACGCAATCATCCAGTTCTTGGCTACCTCTCTAGCTAAAGCCTTTTTCCTGGGAGAGATCAGGGTAAATGAAGGAGGAGAAAGGAAATATGATAAAGAATGGAAGATTCTGAGGTCTTTTTCTGTTGTACAGCCAGGGTATGTGTCTGGGCAGGTAAGCAGGGAAACAGTCATGTCACACTGCTTGCAAGGAGTGAACTTCTGGAGTGCTTCATGGTTTTTGTGGTTTGCAAGTAATCATGATGACCCTAAGAAAGTTAAGTGGTCATACAGTGGTGCCTTAATTTCCCATCTATAAAAGTGAGCTAATACTTATCCATCACACAGGATATTCTGAGAATATATACACTAAAAATTGCAAGCTATCTGGCTATGGTGGTAAATGTGGCTGTACAGATGTGTCATAAAGAGACTGTATGCCATGTCTTGACTCTGAATTTTGAACTCTGTGGAATCGTCAGAAACACATCTGACTTCTGTTAGTTCATATAGTGGCTGGAGGAGTTGTTACACAAATATTAAGGCATATATGACTTGATTCCAATGTCCAAACTGATGTCTGGAGGAAAATGTTACCTATCTTCAAAAATAAAAGAGTTCTGCAAATCCAGTTTAGAAAACATCCATTTACTAAAACATTTTGGATATATGGAAGGAGAAATTCATCCCTCTCTCTAGACTTGCATTTGATTGCTGTCAGGCTACCTACCACAGATCTGTGTGAAATATGAGGCTGCCTCAGAAAAAGATGTTTCAGAAATAAGGAGTATTATCTGGCCCAATTTTATTAACATGGCTCTTAAAGGAAAGCGCTGGCAGTGATTCATCTCTGTATCTTGCCAAGGGAAATCATTCTTGTCATTTTTTTTTTTTTTTTTTTTTTTCTGTCTGCAGTTTTTAGCAGGGGTTCTATAAACTTCAGGGGCTGACTGGGAGTTAGCTGAGACAATCATGGCTCAGCGAGGCACAGTGTACCGATCTTGAAGAGTTGTCTTTAATTAAGGAAGAACATGCACCTATTAGAAGTGCTATCGTGCTGGAACAATTAAAGTTCTGAAATAACACCCTTTACTTTGATGCTTGGATGCATTTCAAAATTAAAAGCATGGATACGTTAGTGAAGTATCTGTTCACAACAATGAATTCGATTGAGAAACAGTTATTGTCATTAGTAAAAAAATTAATAAAAAAGTTTTAGCAACTAAGAACCTGATATGGAAGATATTACATGGCACATGGCTTGATAAAATTTCAGCAAATACATTATAACAATATGCATTCACCTCATGAAAGATCACTGAGTGGATAATAAGGAAATTACTCAAAATGCTGTCAAACAACCAAAATGGTAAGATCCATACTGTAACTGGCATGTATCCATAGGCTGATAACTATATTTTCAGAAAAAAAAAAACACAACAACCTGTGGATGTTTATTTTTGTCTCAAGATTTACTGAAGGAGAGAGAGGTATTTTATATGAAATTCCAGTGTGTTTAAAATTTATTTATTTTAAAGAAAAAAGAACCATTTTTTTCTGGATTTATCTCTTCTCACTTCCCACTAATTACCGTCTCTGAGGAAAGGGGTGACCTGTGGGTCTTAAACATCCCAAATGAACAGTTTGATCCCAAAGTAATTGGGTATAAAGGCATTCCCCGTGCCCATGCTTTGTATACTGTCAGACATCCCATAACTACAGGCACCAAATGTAGATCTGCAACTGCAAGAAACCAGTTAGTTGGTCCAACAGGATCCACCTACTGTGTGGATTTCCAGGTGACAGGGAGTGGTGTGAATATTACTGTATAGGTACTGCATTGTCTTGTATTTTGATTGCATTTTGATGCTGAGAGGAAAATGAGTCCCAAAGGTATCTTCACTTTTAGGAGAAGGGTTTGAATGTGAGCAATACCAAAATCTTCAACTTAGACACATCAGGGTCTTTTTAGGTCACATACAGGAGTCATCTGAATCCTGCTTTTGAATCTATCCCTTTGTTCCTTTACTGCAATTATTCCAGGGAGTAACTAGAAAAGCCTGCGCACATTATGAATGCTGCTTATTTTGGTTTAATCTGATTTTATCTTTCTCATCCTTTTAAATCTTGTTATTAATTCAACTCATGTAAATCCAAAACTGTTATTAGGAATCCCAAACAGAATGTCAAAGGAATACAAGAGGCTTTTACTTAGAAAGAGGAGGGTTGGTGAAGAATTTTAGTCTTATTAATACCAATAGGACACCCCTTCCATAGTCCAGGGCCTGAAATCCCTTGGGAAGTTGAACATCCCTTGGAACAGGAACTTTGGTGTGCCTTGCATTAGCTCACCTCTTACTGTTTTCCAGTAACTCAAAAATAGTCTGGCCTCTTCTTTTAACTATTTAAACTCAACTACTTAAGTTGCCTATTTTTCCCTTCTTCCCAGGGAACGTGTGGAAGGAGGTTGGGTTAACGGTTGGACTTGATGTACTTACAGGTCTTCTCCAACCTAAATGATTCTATCATTCTATGTTCAGGGGTTTTGTTGCCATGGCCCAGATGGGTTTTTAATGGGGCAGGCTTCTTGGGGCTTTTAAGGACTCCAGGCATGGGTCATTTGAGCCAGGTTGTGTGATGGAATGTTGAGACTGTACCTCATGCTTGCCATCTGTATCTGTGGCTCACACTCTCCTAGAGAAGGTGTCCCAAAATGTTATTGTGCTGTGAATGTATGAAATACAGGTGCCATCTCAGCAGAGTATGGGATATGGGTCTGTGGAGTGAGTGAAGTGTGATACTTGACAGGTTTCTGACAGTCCAGAGTGGTGAACTCTGACCCCTTGGGTGCTGCAGAATATAGAGCAACAATGTCCTACCAAAAGATGTATCCAAGGAAGATGCTTGTACCAGTGCACAGTGGCTCAATAAAGCATGAAAAGTGGGGTATCATCCTGAATATTTACACAGGCTAGTTATAGCAGTACTTCTGGAGATACTGAGTACTCAGGCGACATGGAGTACTGCAGAATGAGAGCAGGGTGGTGCCAACTCTGGCAATGAGGAATCAGCAGGTGTGTGCAAAAATAACCTCATTTTAGTAACCAAATGGACTATCCAATTCTAAATTAACTTCTGAACATGAATATAATTAAGCTTAATTAAGAACAAGTTCTAATAGAACTAGAAGGAAAAACAGGTTAAACAAAATAATTAGCATTCATCATGCAGTCAGGTTTGGCTCCTGGATTAGCTGCAATGAAGTTACATGGCAACCCTGGATTAAAATGGAATTTATGACACTTACAGTGATAATTTTATATTTAGTAACAGGTAAAATAACTTTCACTGGATATCCTATCTTTCCTATGTGAGGGTTCATACTGACTCCATTGTCATGCCTGGCTAAATGATAGTCAGTTTGTCAAGGGATTTCAGGCATTGGTCTATAAAGTGATCTGTAGGAAAAAATGTACAAGGTAGAGATGAAAAAGACATGGAAGGTCATGAGGGCATTCCTTCTGCTAGTATAATATTGTGTCTTACAGTTATTTCTAGTTCTACGCCACTTTATCTAATCTGTATTATAAAAGCCATGTGATGAGGATTCCAGCCCTCGAGAATTCTCCAAAATCTAATTCATCTTAAAGTTGCAAAATGTTCTGATCCATAGAAGGGCCTTTTTTCTACACCTTGTGCAGATGGAACATTCTACAAATAATTTATTAATCAAAGCTCTATTTCTGTGTCCCATATGAACATGAAATCTTACATTACAGCCCATCTTTAGGTTTGGGACAGTTACACCATACAATATGCTATTTAAGTAACTGTCTCCTGCTCTGATTAATGCACCTGAACTTAATTTGCTATGAAAATAGGGATTCCGAAACACACACTGCATATAATTTGGCTTATTTCTTGCCTTTGATGGATCTGCAAAACTGTGAAAAAACAAACAACTGTTTCCTCCTCCCCTGCTGAATAATGTAGAAAATTAGCCATGCAGAATACAAAAAGACATATCTTGCAGTAGTGTAAATCATCTCTAAAGGTAGAATCTGAACAACTCAGGAATGCTAATTTCTGAAATCCTACTCAAGAAAGTGAGAGACTAAATGATTTAATAGCTAGCTTATTTACACCCAGGATTATAAATATTTTTTTAGTTTAGTCAGGACTGACTCTACATTCTTGTTGTGAATCTGCTAAAGAGCCAAATTTAGCAAGGTTCTTTTCAGGAACTTAGAAAATATGCAATGATGTGATTTCTATGGTGAAACAAGAATAACTGTATTTTAAGAACAGGATGAAGTACCTTAAAATAGTTGTGCTAATTAGTGTCCTGAAGGTGGCTCATAGGCAGTTAGAAATATATGGTAATACATTTAACATTCTGCCCTTGCCTTCATGTAAGAAAAGGTACAGCGGAAAAACAAACAAGCAAACAAACAAAGCACAAACAAAAAAACAACACAATAAAATTGAACAAAGTCTACATGAAATATCTGGGGTAAGATATTCAGCAGGACTGATGCCAATTTGTTCCAGCTGAGATTTCAGCTATTTGTACTAACTGAAATAATGAATATTAGATAAATTATTATGAGATTAGAGAGTTAAGCGTAGGGATACAGATAAAATATGATGTCTCACATTATTTACTTTCTAGTTTTAATTATTTTTCCCTTACATATATACAGTTCTATTAGTGAGAAAATATATCCATTAAGGAAACAAGAATAATTTTCATCAGTGGAAATAGAATGGTCTAAGCCAGTGTAATTAGAAACATGTCTGCACTGGCTAGACAAAATCTGCATGAAACAAAGAAAATACACATAATGAGGACTTTATGTTTTATATATATGAAATAACTGCTTTATCTAAACCCTTTACCTGGTAACACATTTAACATTGATGACATTTTGGTCTTGGTTCGCACAAAGATTTACTATGGGTATGCATTAAATGACCTGTCTTCTCTCTAAGGTAATACCATAGGAAATCTCCACTGGCATTATTTTAAATTACATATGTTTATTGGCAGGAAAATATACTGTAACCTTTTGTATTTGTAGCATTTATCACTCATGCATTTTTATAAGTACTTTTAATTTAATGATGGCTAAAGTCCATTTGCATTTATTTATTGATACAGATGTACAAGGCCTCTTTATTTATTCTGGATTTTAGTCAATCTCTGATTTAATCAAATGCCATTGATCGTTGGGTATTTATATCTGAAGTTCAATTTTTCTCACATTGCCTTAAATGGAAATAAAACCAAACCACAATAGAAGTAGGAAATTTATTGAAAAGGACAAGAAATAATTAGCAGCATTGTCAGACCTTTCACATTTAAGGAATGATTAAATCTAAGCTTATTTTACGTAGAAAAAAAAAGTAAAGAAAAAATGTGACAGGTACTTTTATAAAGAGATTATTAAAAAGAAGTGGTCTTGCTGATTTTTTCCATAGTGAGAAATGAACATAAACAAAAAAAATCAACACATTTAGAGAAAGTTAAAAGGAAGTAGATAGTTCATACACCAAATAGTTGAACACATACAAGAATACTAGAAGGTAATTTAGGAAAATTAAGAAAGGATTAAGAAGCACACTAGTCACGGCACCACTGAAGTTACCACTGATAAGACTTTTACTGTTCATGCTACATCACATAATCTGATCATTAGCTGTGGTTAGGAGGGAATTTCCTCTCAAATATTATGTGTGAGTGAAGTGCTTTGAGGGAATTTTACACTTCTCACTGAACCACTGAGCAATGAGCAGTTGCAGGCAACATACCTGACTGAATGGCGCATGACTGACTGAATGGTGCATGACTGTTTTTCTGCTCGAGAATGGCTATACTCCTCCTTTTAACCATCATTCTTTGTAGAGTTACAGATACACCAGATTAAAAAAAGGATAGGGTAAGAGCATGTGTGACAGGTATCTGGCTAATGATTTTAGACATTACAAAATCCAGATTGCATGTTTTATTTTTAAAATGTAAGCTCGGCCATTTACTTTCTAAAGTACATAAAACCACCAGTATTCTTATGCAGATAACTCCAGTCACATTGCAGAGAAAAATATACTTAAACAGATTGCAGACTTCTGAAAGTGTGCATGTTTAAACTAAATATTTCTAAACAACCTTATTTCTGTAGTAGTGTTAATCTTTTTAATGATGTCTTGTGAGTTTTGAACAGTATAAATCTCAACACATGAAATGCCTCTATGCCCCTGAACAACGCTCTTCTACTCATAAGGTGTTGTCAGTATGTAACTGAAAAGAGCAAAAATTTAGGCCAACATAAACAGTAATCCTGATCCAAGCCTCCTCCCTCTGCACGCATAATTAGGAGATATTCCAAGACATATTTTCCTGAGAAATACTAAAAGGATGACAGTTCACAAATGTTTTTCCTGCTGTTATAATAATCCCCACAGTCATGGGTTCATGTTGTGGGGACTTGGTCCGTTGATAGGAACAAAATCTCATAACGTTTTTATCACCTTTTTATGGCCAAGCAAATTAATTATCTTTTAATGCTTATCTATGCAGAATTTTCATAATGTACTGCTGCATTGCTTGCATTTATGTATGTTTAATTTCACCTTTATACATTACATCCACAAAGTTTCAAACATACAGGTGTGCGTGTCTGCAAATACATAAAGACCAGATGTATAACAAGTCTGTAGTTTCCTGACTGTACAGAGTCCCTAGAGAGACTTGAGATACCTAAATCCCCTCTGGGAGTACTGAAAAAAATGCTGCTTGTCTGTCTGCATCTTTAGGTGCCTAAATTTTTTCAACATATTGGTGCTGTGTGTCCTGCTCATAAGGTGAGATACTGTATGTGAATAAAACCATAGAATAGTATATGCAGTATATGTATATGTGCAGTATACATAGTATATATACTATAGTATGGTACAGATAGCATAGCACAATATCTTTTAAAAGGTATGGAAAGAGAAATCAATGACAGACTAACAAGAATTTGTAAATACCATCTCCAGAATCTTCAATAGATATTCAGCAGGTTCTACAGAAATGGCAGGGGAACTTGAAGTATTTAAAGACAAATATGTACTTTCTGGCAAAAAGGTCCAGAAAGAGCCATGAGCTTTGCTCATATGAATGAAATGGATGCTGACACATTTTTCCCAAGGCAATCCTGTCTTGGACATTGTGATTCTGCAGTCACAGAGAGCAGAACTAAAATTATCAGTTTTGTGCTTCATTTTCTTTTCATGCTATGTTAGGACAACTTACTAGCATGGCCTTTATGTGAAAGTCAGCCACGTGCACCCATCCACTCTGCTTATAATCCAGTAGTGCCAATAGAGCAGAGAGACCACACTCGACCTTTGTGTTTGTTAAGTAAAAGTCTCAGGAGTGAGCTAAATCCATTTGGAGACATCCTAAGGTTGATTTTAAAAAGGACAGAAAGGTTATGTTGCAACTTAGAACCACATAACATTACTCCATGAGTTGATTCCTAACTGTTCTATTTGCCATCTCTTGTTGCCATTTTGAGTGACAAGGCATAGATTTTTTGCTGCTCAAGATACAAAAAGATCATTTTCCATTGTGCTGAAACAGCCTAGAAACCATCCCATTTCCTGACAGCATACAAACTCTGAAGAAAAGTGAAAAATAGCTCCAAGCTGAAGAATATAAATAATCTCAGACAACAGAGCAATTTCATTGTTTACACAACCCTCTGCTGCTTACAAAAGGGATATATGGCAAAACGAGGTTATTTTGTTGTAAATCTGATAGTACTGTACTATGATGGTGCAACTGGTAGCCTGTGGGTGCCAGAGAAGAATCAAAACATCAGTGGTTAGCCAGCCTAATAAAATTGACCAAATTAAATATTATTTTGCCAATTTCTAAGAATTTTATTCATTATTCAGAATATTCATCACACTTGACTGATGCACTCAAACATGTTTTGGATTATTGCAGAAGGAGTATTTATGATTTTCCTGTCTTCTGTATGTCTTGACAAAAATATTCTAAAAGAAAATGACATTCCATTACAAAGCAGTGGAAAATATATTTGGGTACAGGGAAGTCTAGAAGTCCTTTTAATTACCTGAACAATGCTGTTAAGCTGCTAAACGGGAAGGAGAAAAAAATCAGATTTGATTCTGAAGTAAAGATTTTTGATAGTAGTAAAATGTGCGGATTATGCCTTTAAGGGAAAAAATTACAGGAATGAAGAAAATGAGAAGCGGCTCATCCCTTAAACTTGCTGTCATCCAGAGTTTCTAAATTCACTTCACAACTTGGGGTGAGGGGAAAAGAAGGAATGATAATTGGAAAGCCTAAAAAATTGCAGAAGGAACATCTGACATGAACCAGCGCTGACAGAAAGCAGCCTCTGCTATGGAGAAGCACCAGATGAGGACAACTATCATGCATGCTTCCTCTTAGGTCTAGATGTATAGAAGAAGAGAAGAAAGAACAGACACCTCCGGCCTGCTGACCGCTGATGGGCACGGACCTGTTCCTCATTACCCGGGGCTGGGTAGCTATTTTAGAGTTAGGACATGGAAGCCAAACAGCAGAGTTGTGACCACAAGTCAGCCAAATCCTCGCTTGGAGCCAAACACTCCAGTATGGAACAGATTTTGTTTTTACAGCTATGTTACATTTTCCTTTATTAAGCTGCCTTAGATTTATTTTTAAACCTTTTTTTTTTTTTTTTCCTTCTTTTTTTTGGACAGGCTAGTGCTTTCAGATTTCTCAGTAATTCTGAAAATAGATCTTTTTATTGATACAGTGGACACCTATTAGCCCGTTAAAATGCACAGTGGTATGGCTGGAGCTTATCAGCTGAGAAAACAGAGCTGTTCCTGTGCTCCTGTGGAATCTAAAGCACTGACAGATGCTCACTTTATAAGTGGCCACAGTGGTTTTGGATGTTACAATCCCTGTAACAGAGGCGATTACCCTAAAGAGGTATCAGAAAGGAGCATGTCCAAAGACATCGAGTCAAAGGCTGGCAGTCGAGCCCAAACTCTCAGTGGATGGGTTTTCCTGAGAGGGTTCAAATGAATCCACTTCTCCTTGCCTGAGGTGGGACAAGGCCCAGTCCATGGGCACTGCGGGTGGCAGTGAGGGACCTCCTCAACCAGTTGATCCACATTGGCCACTGCCTAGCTGCCAGCATACTCGGAAATATAATACTAGGTAGTGAGGAAGGAATTATTACAATCACTTAGATGAGGCTTGGTTTTCTCAAACCCTACCACAAATTCAGACTATAGGCTCTCAGAACTTCCTAGAAGCGAGTCTGTCCAGATGCCCTGGGCCCAGTGTTAGCCATGCATCACGGCTGGAGCCCTCCCAGCAGCGAGCTCTGGGGAGGCTGCTGACAGTGGGCCTCCGAGGGATGGTGCCATGGCACTGCAGCATGATGCCAGGCTCCTTCCCGAATAGCACGTTGCTGGCTGAGAGGGAGGAATGGCTGGGAAATCAGGACACTACACTAAAACAAGTCTCCCCCTCGTACCTTGTCTGACTTAACTCTCCCCGCCTACTAGGGTTTTGCAAATCTCCTGGAGACAGCAGCAATTCCAGCAGCTTTGTAGCAGGGCAAATACCACTCAGGATTTTAGGGCTTTTATTGCTTATGTTGAAAAGTCACTCTCCAAAGTGCTGTTTCTGATCCCATTGAGGATCAAAGATATACATTAAATTACACTATTGAATCCTTTTCTGCAAAAGATGACAGAGCTGGGATTTTATACTCCCAGCAGTAGGAGTATAGAGACTTGCAAACCTTTAGGAAAGTAACAAAGGGAAAAAAAAAAAAAAAAAAAAAAAAAAAGAAAAAAAAAAAAAAGTAATAACTGCATCCCACCTCTTAATTCCAACACCCTCATGCAGGTAGAGGTAAGGGTACCAGTATTTTTTTTGGCAGAAAATACTTAGGTAAACCTAAATCATGTCAAACCACGTGAATAACTTGTAATAGCAACAGAAAAGCAATGATATGTTATCAGTAACTGCCAACTATACTAACTCTGTGATGAAAACAATGACGTTTCTGGGAAAGATAAAGGCAAAACACGAGGATGACTAATATAAAGAGAGCTTGAAAGCACGTCTCATGTCCCTTAGTGAGATGATTAAAATCTCTATAACCTTAGGATGCTGTTTGACTTTGTTTATCTGTGCCTAGATAAATGCAAGTCATTAAAATGCATAGCCATGTTACTTAGTGCATGTTAACAAAGTATGAAACCATCTAGTAAAGTCATAATTCATGGCAGTACTTGTAAAAACAGCATGCATACTTTTAACTGTGGTATTATGTTTGAGTACCACAAATGCATCACAAAGTTTTTTAACATAAACAGTCCACTTTTCAGGCATGCTGAGCAACTGAACTCCTATAAAAATTGATGGGACTCACATCAAAGTAATGCAGCGATATCCATCCAGCTCATTTACTTTTATGCATGCTCTCACTGCTGAGGACATGCACATTCTTCCATCTGAAACTATGTTAAAAGCAAACTTTAAATATATGACTGAACAAATTGCTTCACACTTTCTGTGGTGCTTAAAGGATAACAAGAGATAAGCAGCTTTACACTGCTAATATAATATGCCACTGCGGGATCTAAAAGCAGAGTCACAACAACTAACCTGGCTAGTGCTGATCCAGGTTAAGCGGTTACTGCTGTCAATTGTTTGCTCATTTTCTTTGCCAGAGGTCAGTGCTGTTCTCTTATAAAATCTTTATTTCCTTCCTCCTTCCTTCCTTCCTTCCTTCCTTCCTTCCTTCCTTCCTTCCTTCCTTCCTTCCTTCCTTCCTTCCTTCCCTCCCTCCCTCCTTCCTTCCTTCCCCCCTCCCTCCCTCCCTCCCTCTCTCCTTCCTTCCTTCCTTCCCTCCCTCCCTCCCTCCCTCTCTCCTTCCTTCCTTCCTTCCTTCCTTCCCCTTCTTTCCTTCCCCCCTTCCTTCCTTCCCCTTCTTTCCTTCCCCCCTTCCTTCCTTCCTTCCTTCCTTCCTTCCTTCCTTCCTTCTTTCCTTCCTTCCTTCCTTCCTTCCTTCCTTCCTTCCTTCCTTCCTTCCCCCTTCCTTCCCCCCTTTCCCCTTCCTTCCCCCCTTCCTTCCCCCCTTTCCCCCTTTTCCCTTTTCTGCCTTCCCCCCTTCCCCTTCCCCTTTCCCTTTCCGAATAATTTCATTGAATTGGATTAGAAGGCAGACAAGTGGTATAAATGACAGGGCTAAGGAAGAATCAGCTTTTGGCAGGGCTGCGTGTGAGACAGGAACATCCGACTGGGAACAGTAAATTTTTCAGTCTGGATGATGGTGACCAGCAGCAGGTTAGCCTGTCTAGCCATGCCTCATGCACTGATGAACTCCCCACAAATCAGACACGTTCAGGAAGGATGACTTCAGCCTGATGCAGGGGCAGAACAGGCAGCGAGGGTGATAAGGGGAATGGAAAGGCCATCTTATGGGTGGAAGTGAATATACACAGGCTTAGTTAGTGTGAAAAGAGGGTGGATCTTCATTAATACACCAGGAATGAAAAACAGCAAGGGAAAATAGTAATTTAAGCTATGGGATAAAAGTTGCTGAAAAACAAGTTGGTATAAAATTCCCATGCATCAGTTTAGGCTAGAAATTTGGCAGAGGTTTCTAAAGAGCAAAGAAAGTGAAGCTCATACAGCCTCTTGGTAGTTGCTTGTGTTTCAGCAGCCAGCCAAGTGTTCAGTGGAACCAGACACACTTTGGGGAAAAGAATGCCATGGCTGCTTACAGCCTCAGGCTGTCCCTTCCCACCCCCTGTTCTGCAGCACCACGCAAATTCCTATCTGGAAGGTGGTGCCTGTCAGTGCCCAAATGAGATCATGGGGCACAGTCTGTCCCACTGGGACCAGGGGCAGCAGCAATGCCAAGGCATCAGGTCCAGTTTTCCTGGTAGGGAATGCCAATGGAGCAATCAAGGGATAGAGATGTTACTGGCTGTAGAACTGTTATGTGGAAAAAATGGTACTTAACTATAGGAAAACAATGACAAAAAAGCGAAGGAGATTTAGCAGGTTTTGCTCTAATGTTCTAGTCAAGGCTTAGTCATGTGTTATTAAGCAGACATGGCTTGATGTTAGACTGTTCAGACATCAGGGACAACCAGGCCAGCAAAGTTCAGATTTTGCATGTGTGAAAAAGGAGGCCAAGTGAAGGAAAAAGTTCCAGGGCAGTCTCATCAGTGTTTCAGTTCATTTCTTCTAAAGCAAATGAGATTTTTCCATAAGACTTGAGAACCTTTGGCATGGCTGAGATGGGAATGACCAACAGAGAACAATAGACATTTTAACCCAGCTCATCATCTTCAGCTGTCTAAATATAAAAATAATTAATTTCTTTCAATCTCTTTAAAAATAAACCTCAGGGGCCATCCACACTTGAAAGCTATTTTGGATTAAGGTAGTAAGGGAATTTATACTCCCAGTGCTACTTTTCCATACTTAATGTACAGTTGACTTTTACTCCATGTAAGACAGCTTTTCCCAACAATATATTTTCAAAAGGGGAATGTCCATACATAGAGTTACTCTGGAATAACTAACAGCCCATGTAGGCAAGCCCTAGCAGCTAACGCTAGAAGTAAATATGTTCATCACTCGAGCACGCAGCCTACGAGCACTTACTCACACACATAGTTTTATGTAGATGAATGCATCTACCAAGTTTTGTAGGGTTGCTCATGCACATGCTGAAATGTTTACAGGACTGGGGCCCTGCTTTGAAGAAGAGATATGTGCTGTGTCCCAGAGTACCACCTTAAAGAGAAGCAGTAATCCTCAGACTGAATGCTAGCGCATCCCATCATTTCTCCCATCTCTCTGATACCATTCCAGTTGGCTCTCCTGCGCTGACAGATAATTCACACATGTTCACTTACACACAAATACTACGGCACCCTTTCCCCCCACAAAAAAGTCAGCCAGCTGTTACAAAATTCAGACATTTCATTAACACAGTTTACCGTTTGATGCTGCCAAGCAAAATAGAGACAATTAATAACAATCAGGACTGAAGGGTCTGAGACAGCTTATGAGTAAAGGATTGTATGAGTTGTTTAAAACGGACAAACTAGCTCCTGCCTTGAGTGATATGGAACAAAGGGCGGTGATGTATAACCGGGGAGGAAAGAGACTCTCTCCGTGTCTTTTGTAGATGGCTGTGTGAATGACAGAAGCGGCAGGAGCAAATACCACTTTTCATTTGCTCAGCCTGCTGGAGAAGAATAGCAGCGCTTGCCAACGAAGCTGCAGCTGTGCTCTGGCTCAGTTTAATCACTGTGTATGACTGAGGGTTAATTAGCTGCCATTCTTACTGCTATTTGTTGTTCTAATGAAGATTTGCATAAATGTAAGGCTGGGGGTAACTGATACTTGATTCTTCCCTTCAGAGGGGCTGGGGGTGGAAAACTCATCCATCCCAAGTGTTTATGTTTGTGGGAGATTCAGTGTTGCCTTTCCATTTGACCTGATCTACTTCTGTCTGATGAATAGTGAACAAAGAGTTCAAAGTTGCTTATCAAATTGAGATCCCTGTTGGGTTGCTGCCTTTTAAAAGGAGCCAAATAGTTTGATGAAGAGAGGACTCAGGGATTAGAAAATTACTTCCAGCTGACAGAAAGCAAAATACATACATATATATATATAATAATAATACATATATGATATATATCGACACATATCCCTATCTATCTATCTATCTGTCTGTCTATCTATCTATCTGTCTACCTGTCTATCATGTTCAATCTGGCTGGCAAGGAACATCTATTCTAATGATTTGTTAATGATAAAAGTTCATCAGAAATGAACGGTACAAGCAGTACAACCAGAACAGGCTGTAGCATATTAGGCAATACAGCGACAGGTAAGAAGCCTTGTGTTGTATGTCACTAAACTTCAAAATTCACTTTTTAATAAAAACAAAGTATCTAGCACTAAGCAAGTCTTCTCAAAGGAAGGCAAAAATGACTCAGCAGTTCACAGCAGCCGTCAGCTCCTCATAAGAGGGGAACTCATGATACAAGTAAAGAAATTACATTGATTCCTCAAAAAACATAGCAAAATTTTAACAGGACGCAGTAACAAAATCCACAACCAAATGTCATAAAATTGTTTGACTTACTACAGTCCTGACTGTGTATAGCTACTAACTGAAAGAAACTGAAGAGTAACTTCCCATTTTTAGTAAATTAACTTGTTGCGTATGATAATATCATACGGGTAACAGTTTTCAGTGTTCCTCTGACTTGCTTGCTCACTGTTGTGCCAACATCTGTAAACTAGTCTAAGGGAAGGAAAAAGACTGAGAGGGCAGAGAGAGTAAATTTCCCAACTTCAAATCATTGCTTGAAACTGGCCAGCTTTCAAGCTGCCTGAATGCCTGCCTCTAAAGACAGGTGAGCACAACTGAGTGCACATCTACTTCCAGTTCCTCACTCCCCGACACAGCTCTGCTGTTAAATCCTGAAATGGCCGTATTTGCTGAATGACAACTACTGATTTAACAGTGGTGTCAATGAAGCTCTTTACCTGGACCCTAACACAGCTGAGCAAACATCCATTTGCTTTTCTTTAAGCCTGTGTCACCAATCCACCTGCTTTTGTACAGGCACCTCAGCATTGGTTGGGGTGGCACTACAAGTCAATCTTCCCAAGAGGTAAACAGGGAGCGCCCAGCACTCCTGAAATAAACGTGCCTGGAATGAGACTGTGGGGATTCTCTACAGCTCCAGCTCAGCTGGGAGAACACTGCAGTTTTTAATGCTACATGCAGTAACAAACCCACATGAAAAAAAGTGCAGCCAATTGCAACTGAAAGTCCACTTTCACCTTATCTGGAGCTTTGAAATAACTCAGTCTCCTGTTACGGCCTTTGACTTGGCACCTGCACAGGAATCTCACATTCTGCCCTTTGAAAAATACTTTTTTAGCCTTTTGGTTGGGGAGAAAAGTTTAGAAACAGGAAACCTAAAGTTTTAAAACCTAGATGGCAAATTAATAATAATAAAACAAAACTAAGTGTACAATAAAAAACACAAAACCAAAACCCCAAGAACACTCAAGATATGCAAACAGATTGCTTAGTTTTTCTTTAAATGCTTCTTTAGTAATTTCTATATATTACATTTTTCCAGGGCCACAATCAGAGCCATTCAATGGTAAACAGGGTAAGAGAAAGTGGAAATTACAGATCTAGTGGTCAGCTGCAGAAAACAGATCTAAAAGAGCTGAGGGAAGAGGTTAAGTGCTATGCTACTTAATATGAATGACAGCTTGCTTTGAATACTCATACTGGCTGTCCAGGATATTGAATAAACTTCATTTAAATTAATTTTCGTTATTTGTAGAGTCTGTGCTGGACATCTATCATTGTCAGTACTATTAATATTCTTTTCAGCGAACATGTTATCAGCATATTTAAATGAAAGCTTTCCTTTTCAATATTTATTAACACATTAATATTTCTTGGTACTAATATCCTGCTTGTAATATCCAAATTAGTGCCTACTATAAGGTATTTTCCACTGATTAAACTTTTGAATTAACAGATTTTTATTTTCAACTACTAAAAATGCACAAGATCCTAAAATTGCATTTTCTTTCTTTTACTATTTAAATAAATTTAAAACTTATTTTTTTGGTCTCTCTTTTTAGTACATAGCAGTAGAACAGTGGACCAACCATATCCCAGTAGCTGACAGAATACGAATCACGAATGAAGGCAAATGTGAAAGTTAATTTGTCTTACCCGGGTTGCAGTCTGTGAGGAGGGAGCAGATGGAGAGGAGAACTTTAGAAATGGTTAATGCTGGACTCCAGTTGTCTTTTAAAATGTCCAGGCAGATGACGCCTTGGCTGTTAATGTTACAGTGATAGATTCTTGTCCGAAATGTTACCTAGAAAAGATAGTGTGTCTAAGTGCAGTGGTTTACAAGCCAATAATTATATGATTATTAAGCAATAAAAAAAAAAATACACAAAAGACCATTTTGCTTTCCTGGTTGAAATTACACTATTCTGCCAGTTAAAGATTGAGCAAAATAGGGATATTCAGTACAAAATAAAAGTCTGCCTCTTCCATTTGTGGCTATCAATGGAGCTGGTTTCCACAATGTAAGAATGGGACAAGTTTCCAAGTTTCCTTAGCTGCCTCTTGCCTTGGTCCCACTGATCTCATTTTTCTTGCACGGGAACAAAAAGGCTATTCTTCATTTCCAAATTTAAGTCACAGTTGAATCAGTATAATTGCTTACAAATACCTTTGTGTTTTTGTGTGTTTTTTATTTTTAGGATTTCTGTATCTGCATTGGGTTTATGTGGCAAGGTTTTGGCAGCAGGGGGGTGCAGGGGTGGCCTCTGTGAGCAGAGCCCAGCAGCTGCCCCATGTCAGATCAGAGCCAGCTCCAGATGGCTCCAAAGGGACCCACTGCTGGCCAGAGCCGAGCCATGAGAGATGCTGGTTGGGCCTCTGGGAGAGCAGGTTTCAGAAAGAAAGGGAAGGCTCCCCCCAAGCGGCCCCCACTCCCTGTTCCCCTGCGCTGCTTGTGAGGAGGACATAGAAGTGGGTGGATGGGAGAAAGGTGTTTTTAGCTTGCTTTTATTTTCTCATTGCTCTAGTCTGTTAGAAATAAGCAATAAATTATATTAATCTCCCTGTGCTGAATCTGTTTTGCCCATGACTATAGTTAGTGAGTGGTCTCCTTGTCCCTACCTCAACCCTTGAGCCCCTTCCATCATATTTTCGCTCCCTCTTCCTTTGAGGAGGAGTGGCTGTGGTGTTTAGTTGTGAGTTCAGGGTGAAACCACCACAGTACCCATTTTATATTCTCTCCCAGGTGATCCTATATCTATTGCACTGAGGAGGAGACCATTTATTTTAGTCTAGAATGATGTGTTTCTGCATTAAGTGGAAGATACAGACCTTTTATTTTAAAACAATTTCAGCTATTGAAGTCCTAAGTGTAGTTCAGAATAAGTATTGGGGCTACTTGACAGGAAGGGACAATACAAAACCCCTGCATCTTGGGATCTCTATGAAAAATTAATTTCTCCATCATTTCTACAGAAATGACAAGTTAAACCAGATAGTTTTAATGACATATTCATAACATCTAAAATTAAGATGTATCATTTTGGTGGTCTACCTCATCAGCTAATAGACAGGCAGAGGAGGCATGAGACAACTGCAGGCAAAGCACACCTCTGAACCTGTATTTTTCACTAGAATTCACTAGTGCTAATAACCAGGAGCACTTATGAATCTATCCCTACTCTACCATGCAGATAAATCTGTGTCTGGATAGAAATGGAAGCTGATGGCAAGCATGCCCCTATTCTGGCTTTATTCAATACCAGAAATCCCAGTGATTTCAGGAGGACTAAGATCAGGCTACTCACCAAGAAGCAGAAGAGATGACACAGTGAAATAACATGGTACCTCTGTTACCTGTGCTACCTCTATTAAGAAAAAAAATCACTATCTAACATGGAGCAATTCTGCCCCCTTGATTAAATCAAGACATTTTGACAAAATAATGGAAGGAAGAGGTAGTAAATTTCTGGTATTACAGTCCTACATTCAAGAAGAAATATTTATTCTCGTAAGTACTTTTCCACATAAATCTGGGAAAGCATTCCCGGAGTGCAGTGTCATGGACCAGTGAGCTATGTGACAAAGATCCCAACAAAGAAAGCTCACTAGTTTTTACATGCAGCTATGTCTAAAGGTATTGCCAACTGATAGGCTACTTGAATAGTTTGCTGCTCTGTACTCTACATATTCATAACCTAAGTGCTTCGCTTCCAATACCTTTATGGGAATTTTAAATATTTCTGGCACAATGAACTCAATTCATCCAAACACTATAGCCGGACAATCTTTTTTTTTTTTTTTTTTTTTTTTTTTTTTTTTTTTTTTTTTTTTTTTCTCC
>CM021766.1:39711699-39735199 GCA_011076525.1 Nettapus auritus | reverse complement strand
TTTTTTTTTTTTTTTTTTTTTTTTTTTTTTTTTTTTTTTTTTTCTCCCATAATAACTCTAAGCACATTGAGCATTTGGAGTGAAAAGTCTTCTGTCACATCAAGAAAGTAGTGTTCAGCGATAAAATTAAATGTTCATGTACAAAGATACAAAGAGAAGTTATTGTGAATATGGAAGGTTACAAATGCACAGAAGTGGCCTTACACTAAGTGTGTTAACAGTGTCCACAAAGGGAGTTGGTGTGGAGGAGCATCCTGTAAATATTAGGTCAGTGTTCATTACATCCCCAGACAGATTAACTCTAAGGCGCTATTAATACTTGATATACCACTGAATCGGGGAATCTTTCACAGCAGGCTGTCCCAAGACTCAGGCAAACACTTCAGCATTGGCTTAATTGTAAGTATTATATTCTTACTTCTTAGTACATAGTTGAAATAAAGTTTTTGTTTAATTATTTTCCTTGAAAAAAGGTACTTTCCTATGCTTCCATGAATAAAAATTTGAGGACTTTATTCAGTGATATCTGAATACACTGAGTGAACTTTGCATGGATTAAATTATACCTTCCAACTTATTTTAAGATAGAGGTCAGTCTAAGCTTTTAGCCTACTTAATGCCATCAATGTGAGCCCGTATTTTTATGTGTAACTTTTGTTGTCAGATTAGAGGACAGACACATTGCCACATGTTCTCTTTGAAGCATCCAAGAAGGGACACTGGGAATTTGGCAGAACTTGGATAGCCACTGGAGGTAGTTCACATCTTATATAAACTGTTCAACACCCCATTGTCATCTTAGGCTATTAGTGGATAAATGTAGGTGGGATTACATCTGTTTGTAGTTGCAAGGCTATTTTTTTTGCAAATACTTAGAACTGAACTGTATGTTTTTTCACTATGAGTATACCTTAAACCATGACACTGAGGAGGGCACCCAGTCACAAGATAGGAATCGCTGCTTATCATTGACAGATATGTCACTCACTTGCCAAACATGCCAGCACACTTGACAATGCCTGTACAAATACACAGAGATGGTAAACTGGGAAATGCCTGCCCTCTATCCGTTTGTGGAGAGATGCTGGAGTTGGCGCATGAGGAAGCAGGTGGCTCCCCACTCTGACTCCTCAGCAACTGGGGCAGTTTGGAAGAAAACCATTACCTTCATTTACCTTGCAAACTCTGGCCTGGGGATCATTACACAACCCCCAGATCTATTCAATTTCATAGTGAAATTGTAATGAACTTAGGAGCTATTGTTAAAAGGGACGAGGTGAGAAGCCCCATCCCATTTTCATATGCCAGAGAAATGTAAGACGCAGGACAGCTGGGATGACATATTGCTTTCCTCATCCAGGTATTGCCTCAAATTGCATCTAATGTGGGAAACGCTGACACAGACACTGTGTTTGCCATACGCACATTTTAAAGTTATGCAGGGTCATCTCTGTTATGTATGTAGAGAGAAGTCAGGTGATAACACTGTTCCAGGGGAACTCTGTTTTCTTTAATATGGTCATATTTTAACCTTTGATGCCACTTGAATGGTTCCTATAAACGATGCACTCTAATTTCATTTATACCCTACTGAAAACACCTAAACAATCCCATTCAGAAGCTCAAGGGAGTGCGTGGGTGTATAGTAGGAGTTATCCTCAGACAATTGAATGGTAGAGGAGTAATTTATCTATTTTATTTATTTATTTATTTTTTTCTTGAAAGATAAGTGCCCTCTATGGATTTACTCTCTTTGATTCTGCAGTTTTTAGAGAATATCTCATTTTTGTTGAATAAAAATGCAGGTCAGAGAAATGTGAATTGCAGGAAATAGGGAAAAATAGGACTATTTTCTGAAAACTGCATAAGTATTATAAAGAAGCTTTTGAAAGGTAATGATAAAGAATTTATATTCAGATTTGGAAGTAAATAATAACAAACAAATCTGTTTACCTACTGCTGAATGCTAAACCCTTCTGAGTATTGTAAAACAGAATTAAACAAATAAAAAAAACAAACACTTTATATAGTCTTTAAGAAGAAAATTAGGTTATCTATTTAAAAGTGGGAGAGAAAATGATTACAGAGAAAATAAGTATATGTAAACCTTTTAATTGAGTAAGTTTTAGGGCAGAAAAAAAGACTGTTTACAAAACCGAGGAAGGGCAAAGTTAAATGGATTGCAGTTGAGTGACTGGAGGCAACTGATCGTAGGCAAGATAAATCACTTCTGTATCTCAGGGTGATTTTGAACAGCAGTTTTCCAGCAAGATCTTAAAATCACTCACTATCTCTGTTTTGCATGTAACGTTCATATGTTAGGTGTAAACCCAAGAAGCCACTGTGTCGTTAGCAGCCGTGTGGGTGACTGGCTTAATCTTCAGTGAGAGACAGAGACAGGCATGTAAAGGCACTGATTTAGATCTGAAAGGGCTGGTCCTAAAAACACAACCAGTGCACTTTCAGACTCCACTGAATTCAGTCATAATTCTTAAAAAATATGTCCAGAAGAAGAAATGACTCTCTGGTTTTGCACACTACCATGCTAGAGGGTAATAGCATGCACTGAGGAACTGCATTCTTCATCCTGTTTGGGTTCAAGCCCCTATCCCCTTTTCTTCATTGCTCCCACTGAAGCTGGGCAACTGTGCAGGGAGAGATGAAAGATTCAGAGTCTACAGGAGAATAAACAAAAACAAAACCCTTTTGCTCAGCCAACACTGGAAGCAGGATTGAGATCCCAGGGCTCTCATTCCTGCAGTTTTGCAAAATTTCCTTTCAAGCTCTTTCATTTCTTACAAGGGCGCAATCCTGCAGTCATTCCTGAGATGAAACTTCTGTCTTTCTCTAATATTCCCCAGGAGTTCTGTTTTAATAAAACTACAGTGGCACTACCTGAAGTGGAAGAAGTTGTACTGCATACATAAAAGGTTATATATATATTAAAAAATATGATGCCCTTTATGATGATGTTCATGGAGCTCAGGAGGGAGCAAGTAGTTCCCATCTCAGTTTTTCAGACTTTATGAGCAATAGATTTGTCTGCTCAAACAGAAAGAATAATAAAAACAAGATCAGGGCTACACTCTTTAGTAATACTAGAGCAATACTGTAAAACAATCTAAGTGAATATTATCTACAGCTGTGAGTGACACAATGTCCATGTTAACCTTTATGTTAATTATCATCCCTAAACTTTTGCACTTCATTTTAGCTATGTCCAGTGCTGAGGCTGCCTTTTTACAACAGGATGATCCATCTCTGTTTTGCAACTACAGATTTGTAGCATGCACATGAGCAGTTGTTGAGATACTTAACGGATTATCACATAAAGTGCATAATAAATGACAGACCACACAATGATTACTGTTAAAGAGCACGGTTTAAATATATGCCAAGAAATGAACTTCAGCCAGGTCCTACAAACCTTTAGTTGGTAATAGCTATGGTTTCTTACATTGAAGGAAAAGATATGTCATCTACATTAGCAGGAAATAATAACTTACAGCTACTTTTGTTTGACCTACAGAAAAGTCTGATATGCAAACTACTCTGTGGTTTCTGTAACTAAATGCACCACGTGAGACATAACTAGCCAGAAGTAATCATGATTTAAAAGGCATGTAATAGCACTCATATGAGTTAACCTTTAACACTGCTGAAGATGAAACGGTATGCAATGTGAGTAATTATTCATTATATCCCCAGTAATTATGAAGCTGAGTAACTACTCACACTGCCTCATTGAATTGACTGTTGCAGGAAAAAAAAAAAAAATTCAATAAGCACAGCAACACTAAATGTGTACTTTATTGAAATGTACCCTGTTTGCACACAGATCTAATAGCAGAAAAAGTAAAGAGGAACTTAAATAATCTTTGATGTACCTGAGAGGGCAAGTAAAAAATTAACTTAAATTGTACGGTCTTCTGAAAATAAAAGAATAGCAGGAGAGAATAAAGGAAATGGAAAACCGTCCAGGTAAGGAAGATTCAGAATAGAAGCTATTTAATGATGCAAAATATCGAAAGCTTTGCCTGACAATATCAGTATGAGTTATTTATTTATTTATTTATTTACTTTTTTAAATTATAGACAGCATAATCTTTATTATATTTAGTAACTGTATATGGAAAGTCAGTAATAAAGTCCATTTATAGAGAAAGCAAAATTTTATGGAATTACTGCCCATTTAACTTTCACAAAACAAATCCTCCCTTTCACAGAATAAACCATGTGGGCTGAATCGTCCCACATCCACTTCCTCTGAGTCCCCAAAATGCTCCTTCCCTTAGAACTGTAGCTGACTTGTTTTTGAACATTTACTAGTTTGTTCTTATTCTATAGTGATAGCATAAATATAAAATTATTTCCGTCACATCTGTATATGTATATATCTGTGTGCATAAAAGAAGATGAGAATGAACATTGATGTATGATGTATTTTTAGATTATGAGTAGATTTTTATGCTGTAGTGAAAATGCATGCGATATAAGAGAAATACCTAGTTTCCCAAGCATCCAGTAGTCATCATGTCCCCTTTTGAAAGTGAACCTGACAGGCGGTATGCAAACCATAACTGTGAGGCAGAAGAGAGTCCCCACAAGATGACTCTACAGTTTCCCATGGGGAACTTAATGTTCTGGGTATTTATAGGAAACAGGAAGAAATTATGAACCTTCTAAGCTTTTTTTGGGGGGAAGGGGAGAAGCAAGAAGAGTTTAGCTGGATAGAGCCATTTTCATCAAGACTAAAAAAATAAAAACTACTGATATAAATTAGTATATTAAAACAGAGTGAAAAAGAAGGCTATTCATTAGAAGAAATGGCAATTCAACTTGGCATTTAGTAGAAGAACTCTCAGGTAACTAAATGAAAAGGAAATCTCAGCGGTTTACAGGATATTTTTCTATCAAATGTGACCTTTGCGTTTATTGGTAATAAAATATAGTTATGGATCCTTTCCTCTGCTTATGTATTTCTGCCTGCATTTCCATTGTCCACATCTCTGATGCTGTCATTCTGAGAGGCATTGAAGTTTCTGAGGGAGCCACCTGGGTCTGATGCACGCTGGGCCCAGTGCTGTGCGCTGCCCCATAGGTGCAGCACTGCCTGCAGACACACAGCCTACGGCATGTGGCGCTTCCAGGAAAGTCATGATGAGACGGATGGATGTCAGGGATAGCAGTGACAGGAGACCATCGTGTCTGAAGGCTGGTCATGTCATGGCGACAGCCACAGGGAGGGCAAGAGAAGGTGGACTGAAGCCCTGCCTACAAAGTTTGTACTGCAGGAGAAGGATTCCACATAATGATATTTAGTGCACAGAGATTAGTGTTATGATGATTGCAAAGAAAAAAACCTGAAGAGATGTTCAATACTGCCATTAAGTCCAGATTCTATAGACTCTGCATGTTATGTTTACAAAGGAAAAAGACTCTCCTTACAGTCCTACAGTTGATTTAAGACAGCTAAGCTTTCAAATGCGGAGAACAATTTTTCAGTCATTTGATAGACATACGTGATGTGCAGGGAGGAAATGGAGTTTTCTGTTATTTTAATTTTGATTTAGAGGTGATTTAGCATATTGCAGCTTTCAAGTCCTGTGGACCATTTTTCAGTCAGATGAGATTAAAGTCCCTAGCAAGATTAATTGTAGAGTTGGGATTAAGAGATTTTATAAATCACTCAAATTAAAAAATAAAGCTAGCAGAGTACTAGGATAATGATAGATGTATCCATATTGTATCAGCTACAGCTAAATTGAATTGACACTGTAATAGAGTGAACACAGTCAAATATCTGAGTAGAAGTTATTAATAAAGATTATTCTTGATGAAAATGCAGACACCACTGTAGTGACAACTCCTGCAGGGAGTGTGCTCTTGAAGAGCACTCAGTTTTCTGCAAACACCTGTATGAAAGACTGCACCAAGACTTCCTCATCTAGTGGGACAGTATGCAAGATAATGAAATTACTGCCCTTCCTTCAACAATTATAGCCTGTATAATGTTGCAGTGTCAATTTGTCACAATGGCTAAACTTTAGAGGACCTCAGGTCAAAAAATTTGTATACTTGGGGAATTCACTGATTTTGTATATGGACCAAGGAGAGAAATTAAGCTGAAACTCTCCAGGCTGACTGAAGGAAGTGATACCTCCTACTCATATATATGTATACATATATGTACAGATACACATATACACCTAAACATACACACCCACCTTTCTGTGCATAGCCATATATCCCGTCCAATACCACAAAGAAGGAAGCAGAACAAGAGAGCTTTCCCCTGTAAAAACTAAGGGGAGGAACAGTCTGAATTCATTACAGATGAAAGGAAGGTAGCAGGAAAAAGAAACCTCAAAGGCATTTCTACAAAGGGCTGGGGGGTCATTAAGGCATTGGAGAAATGCAAGGTTATTTTCTTGGCAGGCCATCTAAGTATTTTTATTCATTTCTGTAAGTGGCTGCTCTGAACAGGCCACAACTTTCTTTTTTCTAAGTCTGCTGCACTACAAGACAGATGCTGTGTTTTGTGGCTGAAGCAAAGCCTTGAAGTGACCAAGAATGAAGTCTCACTGGCACCTGGCCTTTAGCAGAAGGTGAGATCAGGTGCATATCTATGGCTTGCTTTACCTGTTCCACGCCTTCCTCTTCCCTCACTTCACAAAAACAAGTGTGAGGCCTGGGGGACTGCTACAAAGGAAAGGGCAATTCTGCAGCCTGCCCCTTTTCCTGCTGACTCAGCCGAGGGGGTGCTCAGCTCATTTGCACAGCGTTACAGCAGCTTCCTCACAGTGAAGGCCAGCAAGGATTTTTAATTGAGCAGAGCCTCCCAGAAAGCCAAAGCTAATTTGTTGTTTCTCAGATGAGCTGTTCTAAAAATCTTGTTCTCCGGTTACACAGAGCAACTGGAGTTGGGCTGGGATAGCCTCCGTCACCCCTGGTCAAGCTGCATCTGGCCCACATAGAGAAGCTCCTTGTGGAAGAAGCACTCTCTCCTCCGCACCAGGCTTCTAGTGAGTGATGCAAAATGCTATGGGTCTTAAAGGCAAGCAGAGCCGGAAGGGTCATTGCACTTCAACTCAGAAAGCTTGGAGTCTGGTTTCAAGGCATGAGACCAAGCTGAAAGACTGAAATAGACTGACTTCAAAGGGGGAAAAACGAATATCATGAGAGCAGATTATAATCTGACCTATCACATGGTATCTCCTACTTTGTTGAAAAATAACTTACTTTGATATTATGCTTATGGCTCAGCTTTAGAGAGACACTGACAGGTGTCAGTACAAAGACAGACAAAAAGAAAACTGATGACCCGTAGGGGAAAGACTGAAGGAAAGCCTGATTGCCTGATGTTTGGGTATACAGAAACAAAATGAGGCACAGAATGCAATCAGAGGACATAAAGAAGGTGTAAAAATTGAAGAAAGCAGGTTAACTATCTGGAAGAACAAACAAAAAATACTTTACACATTTGCTAATCCCTCCCATGCTCAAAACATAGGTTCAAACATCTTCATGTGCACATGTGCTCTCAGTTTTTTAATTCATGTTTTCCAATACACAGCAGGGTGCCCAATGATCAGAATAAGCATCACAGGGTTTATAGAAATAATTTCGATCGTTTATAAAATATTTAAATCTTTGTATAATAGAAAACAAAAAATGGCTATACCACATTTTTTTTTTTTTAATTATAATAATAAAAAACATGAGATATGTATCCAGAATTTAATTTCAATATATTTTTCCTAATTTAAAAATTATTTTTTGCTTCCCATTTCAACATACATATGCATGATAAAAGATTGTGCAACATCTCAGAATAGATAAGGAAAAGGGATTGTGGAAATATTTCTGCAGATTTTAATACACTTTGTATTAAGTCCTTTAACAGTAACTATGTTATGTGACATGGGCATTTGCCTTCGGAACCTCAAGCTGGGTCAAATAATCACATCTGGGAAATACAGTTTCTGTTTCTTCCCAGGTCTTTTGTGGTCACATTTTTAGAAGATCAATTTTGACAGTACTCATTTAAATGCTTCCTTTCTTCATAGTAAAAAAGGGATGAATGTGGCCCACAGAAATCTCAAGAGGAATGTATGAATTCAGTCATAGCAAGAAACATGAATTAGACCCTTTCTGCTGTATACTGACATGGAGGTAACCTTGCCAAGTCAGGGATATACTTTATGACTTTCCCAGTACATTCCACAGTTTTGTATTTTTTTTTTTTTTTTAAGTTGATAGAGCCATGAGGAGTGGGATATACTTAGAAAAAAATAAATATGTTATTATACACTCCCATAACTCTAAGAACCATGATTTTAAGAACAGCCCCAGATATCACAAATCTCATGGTAGAGTAGAAGAGTTGCCAGCCCGGTGACACAGATAGCACTGTACCATGATGCCATATGTTATGTTCCACAAACTCAATACCTTTCTTTTGCTAGAAATAAGTGTTTGGAGTAAATATTTAAGTATCGTATCCCAACAGTATTGACTAACAGCAGCTACCTTATGGCCAGCACTCCTCTTCCCACACTGCTTTATTCAAAGGATTTCCCAGACTATTTAACCTGTGAATCAATTTCACAGAATTTGGGAAAGATGTGTAATGAAGTAGCAACAGCTTAAGAGCTCCTAAAGCAGGATTGAAAACAGGAGTTATTTATGACAGTGGCTCAAGTGAAAAGAATAAGAATGTATGTGTACAAAATATGCTAGTGAAATATTATTTCTGACACTATCCCCTGTGCACATGTACTCATTACTTTCTTATAGATAACAATTTCCCTCATCATAAATACTGCCCTTTTAGTAATACAATATGGTATCATCAGCTCTCTCATCCTTTATCAAACAGTACATTTTCTTATGATTTATATGCACACATTTCTTAGAATGACAATTGGCATCAAGATAAAAGCAGACAACAATGTTTTACAAAGCAGGGTAAGAACCACCTCTTTGCTTGGTATTTCATTAATAAGCAATGCACAGCTGCATTACTCATGTCTCATAATACAGTTGCCAAACACAACTGAGGGTGGACTGAAAAAGTCTTTATCTACTGGTGACACAGTAAACTGGACTGTCACCTTCTATTTTAAAAGGATGCTGTTGAATAAATTGACTACAATTCAACAGACTTAACAAAGGGAAGGAGAAATATCCCTATATGCTCTATTTTATACTCAATAAATCCATGCAGTGAATATGCCAATACCCACTAAATAATTTTACTTTTAATTGGCTAGGGTACTGAATGTAACCCTTGCATTACAGCTATTGCACACAGACTAAGCAGCAATGAAGCAAACAGAAGGAGCCTGTCAAGGTGGACCTCATATAACAAAGGCCAGAACGACTTGGGCTAGGAAGAAGGCAAGAACAGAGCATTGCCCGAGCTGTGTGCCAATGCTTTAACTGACTGAATGAGAAGCTTGGAGTTATAAAGTTTCAAATTCTTTCTTCACTGAGTATCATAATTATCAAAATTAAAAAAAAAAATTATGGTCAGCAGGGTGTACAACCCCTGCAATATTCATCCATGACATCAAAGCTTCCCTAAACTAAATGCTAGAAGTTGGAAACAAAGTTAGGCCATCTGCATCTGCTACCTAAAATGTGGTTTTGTCCCATCTTCATGTCACTGGTTGGGAAAGTGCAGTTTACAGAATGGCAAGTACTTTGAACTCACCTCTCTCTTTCTTTTTTAAAACTTTCCCCTGATAATAATGTGAACTACTATAAACATTACTATTGAAGCATCAAAATTCTGTTTATAAATGCTCCTCTCTCAATAGTGTACTCACAACAATCAAATTGGAATCAACTACTCTATTACAGGCAGTCATGGTGTATCAACCTTTTCACACACAAGTCAAAAAGAAGGGAAATATTTCCACTCCCATAAGACCTCTTGAGGACCTATTCCAAAACCTCACTCTTCTAACTTGGAAGGTGAAAAATTAACCTATCTTCACTTTGTTTCATAATAGACAGGCCCATCAATTTATTTGATTCTATTAACAGCCCTGCTGGGTAAATTTTCCGGTTTCTATTCATGATAGTGAGCATGGGTGTCAAGAATTGTACTCAGTCTTCCAGATAAGGTCTTACAAATGTCTTGTGCATGACGCCAGCAATTCCTTATCTCTACAGGAAATGCCAGTTGATGCATTTTACAAGTGTATTTGCCTTTTTTACAGATGCATTAGACTGGTGGTTTGTAATAATCCCGTGATGAACCAATAAAACTCCGTTTTGACACCGTCTCTCAGCAATTATACCTACTGGTTACCAATGACATTTTGCACAAGTGCATTTCATCCCACTTCTGTTTCTCCGGTCTTCAAAACCTCTAGGTATTTCCTTTATGACATTCTGAGCCTACTCTATCATGGTAATGATCTGCCAGCTTCATGTTATTGGAACAGTTCTACATTGTGGTTAGTGTCATCACTGACAGCATTAGAAAACAAATCTGCAAGGAATTCTGTAAGTCGTTGTCTTTCCAATTTCTTGTCTTTGTTGCCATATTTCCACAGTCTTCCAGAAAAACGATGGAAAGCAATTAATTATAGCTTCATGAAGAGTAGTGTAGTTTGCATCTGGAGAAGTAATTTATATGGAGTAGCACGAAAGGTGCATATATTGTCAGACTGCCACAGACCCCTGGTGAATGATATGGGTCAACTGGAAAGATTAAGTATCTTCAGCTGCTTACAAAGGGTGCAACTCAAATATAAATGCTTTCATACTAGAAACAAATCCAAATCAAACAAATAACTGCTGGAAATTATGCAACCATTTGCTAAATAAATCCATATTTATCCAGCTATACAGGAGACATGCAAGCAAATGTTAAGCAGTTATTAAAATTTGTTCCATCAAAATACTCATTTTAAATATTCATTATTGCCTTGAAATTGTTGTGTTTCATGCTACAACTTTATACCAACATACACATTAAAAAATATCACAAGGAAAGGAATCCTACTAGACTTTTAATATCCTCCTACTAACCTTAGGTGGTTTAAAAGGATAGTCCGGTGAAAAGGTAATGTCAAGGAAGAAAACTCCACCTTCATATACTGACCCTGGAGGCCCCAGTATAGTTGACCTCCATTCATAAATGTTGTCTCCTTTGGGTCCAGCACTAAAATAGAAAATAAACAAACAAAAAAACCCATGATGACCACATACAGTTAAGAAAATACTGCATCAGTTACACTCTACTAGCAGTACCACTGGTTTTGCAACAATGCTGTAAGTTAAAATTGTGTATCACATTTATTAAGTTAGTCCTGGATAACATGTCACTGGCATCCTAAGCTCTGTCAGTGAAGTGATATATTCAGCCAGGAAGAAATATTAAAATCACACTATAAATTATTCAAATAAGTACAGAAAATTCCTGGCCATCTTATATCAAATATTTTAGTGGGCAAATGTGAAGTATTTACAGTACAAGGATACAGAGACTTTGCTGAGATGTCTTGTCACTCTCTTGCCTCACAAGCCATCCTATTTTCACCTACCTCCACATCCACCTACCTCATCAGTCAGCAGTGTAATTACACACATTATTATACAGCACACACTGTACTAAAGACAGCATGGTACAAATGACCTTGCAGCTTCACTTTCTAAGTTACTATCCTAAGGACTCCTCCAGTCACTAGTACAGAAGGCTGCTTTAGTCTGCAACTGTTAGGCTACCTTAGAAGTCATAACAGGAAGCAGGTTCAACTGTTGGATTATGTTAATTCAAAGTCCTCATTTAAAAACACAGTACTGAAACAATATTTAAAATGCACAAAACACAACCCTATATATGGAACAAGAAAAGTCTCTCACGTACATACTTAATGCCTGGAAACAACAAATTAAAAACTAACGTTTTTGGGCATTACTAGTCCAAAAGCCGGTGTAGCCTCCTTTCATACAGCGTAATGCTTGTCCACAGAAGGACATATTTTACCCACGGTGGCTGTGGCCTCTTAAGGAAGATGAAGACTTCTTTTTGGTTCACAGCCTGCTGATACAAGTCACTGATACAGGACCTGAATTTTAATTAGGACCAATTGGGATAGTGACTTCTGGATATCTGATTAATATTTTCCACAGGAATGCAGTGCTGGTAGATTTTTCAAATAAATGACGTGGTATTGTCTTAGGGCATTTCTTGTGAAACTATTCTCGTTATGTTTGCAATAAAGATTTCCACAGTATGCAGGGGTTTGTGAAATAACCCTATGTGTAGAACAGATGAAAGCTCTTGGCTATGCTCCATGCCTCACAATGTACCCAAGGCATACAATTATTATACGACATCATGTCATGTTCACTGCTCAACTATTCATTTTGTTCACTGAAAGTTAATAAAACCCTCTTTCACCTGAAATTCCTTGGGCTCCCTTCATTAAAACTTCTGACTGCATGATTCCCTGCACACAACACAGTGACTTAGTACTGTGTGGCGTAGTTCATTAGTCATGGTACCTACATCAATTTTCTATAATAGCTATTAATGCTTCTTGGCTTTCTAAACTACATGCTTTCTTAACAAAAATGGGTTACGGAGAATATAACATTATGGAACATCCATTATCTACCAACCATAGAAACAAAACTTGCAATTGTTTTAAAGACAGAATCTGGCTTTTCAAGTGTCACAATAGCAAAAGTCTTGCCATCCATCCATCCATCCATCCATCCATCCATCCATCCATCCATCTTTCACAGTGTCTGTAATATATCAGGTTGTTAGCTGCCAAACAAATTTAATTTACCCAGTTCTCAGTTTGCATTAACCTTTGAATAATAAAGCACAGCTGAGACTGCTGTAAGAAACAAACCAGAGAATGAATAATTAAAAACACCTCCACTGCCTTTAGAAAGACCAATCCTGAGTCAACAGGGAAGGTTTAATTGTGACTGAACTACGCATTAAGGGGCTAATTGAACTCTTTATAAGCCCGAACGAATGTGGGACTACATCAGTGCTATGGTATACAAGGTTCACAGAAAGTAAAGCCCTTTAAAAAAAATTAAAATAAGGCAATTAGTTCAAATACAAAAGGCAAGAAGCAGGGGCAATCTAAATCTTACACAAAAAAAGTCTATATCATGTGAAGGAAATCCTTTCCCATTTTCTGCAGAAAAATGTTCTAATACTTGGAGAAGCAATGACTCAGTTGATGCCAGCAGGTTAAAATGGAAGTGATATAAATGTCAATCCCAGACAAATGGTTGGAAAAAGCAAGTAACAAAAGCAAGTCCTGTCTTTATTAGAGCTTATTTAGCCAGCAGGGTATGATTGGGCCCTTCTTGGGGTTGAGCAAGGCTCACTTTTTTGATCAAAACTGCCTCTGGTAGTAGCATTTTCATAATGTACATTATTTTTATTTGTTTTGCCTATTTATTTAATTGCATTAACATTTGAAATGAGCAGTCATTAATTAAAATAGTTGGAAAATGCTCCATCTGCCAGTTGAACTGTTTCGGCACGTCCATCTACAAGCCCAGCCTGATCACATTCTGAGGATGCTGATTAACATTAATTGAAGGTTTCTTTGCAAATGAGAGATGAAGCTTTATTAAGTATTATTATTAATTTGAAGAATAGCTGGAATTGTATGGAGTGTGGGTAGACTTCTGTTATCAATGTTGCCTGTTGGAGTGCTTGCTGGCAGCAGGGCTGTTCAGCCCATGTAAAATACTGATTCATCTGCACAGTCAACAGCTGGTATTGAGGGCAACAGCATGCACAAGCATAACGTTTTTTTCACTTGCACATTAATAATACAAAAAGTTTGACAGGTGTATTATCTCTGTTTCCTTTCTCTCCTAATTGTTAAGCCTTTTATTTATCCACATTATTGGCAACAAGAACGACAACTCATCAGGCTTCACCAGAGAAAATTCCCATATGTGCAAGACCTCAGCCAGAGCCTGGTTCTGTAAGGTTTATAATGCAAGAGGATTTAATTGCCCTTTTCTCTGCATGGATATCTGCCCGGCACGCTGCAGCCCAAATGGTTTACATTCACTGTGATTTATATTCCAGCCCTATTAATGTTACTGGCAACCAAACCACGGATCTCAAAGAAAGCAAACTAAACATCTCAGTGCCTGAAGTCCTGTCATCTTTGGAAGGACCTATTCAGTTGTGCACCTGCTCAGCAAAGGGCAGGATAACTCTATTTGAACTGAACTCACCCGAGCTGGAGCACATGCATGCTGCAAGCTGGTAACCTGGTGCTAAGTTGTTCAGCATCAGGGGACAAATAGTGGTGGCTGTGGCAGCTCCAGGTGGATGTGGCTGAGCTGTAAGGATTAAGTTAGAGTAAGGACAGAGGTGCTGTCCGACCAGCAGCTCAGCCTCCCAGTACAAGCTCCGTTTCTGAAGCCCCAGTGACTGCAGAGTGAAGCAAGCAAGGAGTCTGGCAAGATGGATGCTGTGGCACTCCCAGCACTGCCTGTGTCACCTCCCAGGTGGGAACTGAGGGGGTGCAGAAGGGCAGGAAGGCCCTGGAGACTTTCATTTATCAATGGCTCATCAAGGGGTAGATCCTTGCTGCCTTTATTCCCCCATAGCTGATGAAAGCTACAGAACACCGCCTGCTCCACCCGCTGGGGAGGCTCTGCTCGCTGGAGGAGTTGGGGGAGGCTGGATGTGGAGCCCCTTTCAGAAGGACAGCAGTACTGGTGTGTGAAATTTAGGCAAATTAAGTCAATACATGTAAAATGGTCTGCTCTGTACTTCACCCTCCTTTGCCTCTCCTTATATACTTCAGTTCTGCCTCTGCTTCCTACATACATACTTGCAAGTGAAATGTATGCACATCAGTTGCACTTAGCTGCAAAATACTTTAAATGCAACTATAACTGAATTCATTTTGCTTTAAATATGCTTAATGCACTCAGTATTTTCCATTCCCTCAACATGTTTTAGGCAGGCAGTCACTTGAAAGTAGTGCTGCTAAAAACTGCTTGTCCGGTACAATGCATAAAAAACAAAACAAACGACAACAACAACAAAAACAGGCTTTCACTGCATTTAGAACATACTAAAATATTCAATTTGAAATTCTGCTGGTGAGCTGTATGTAAACAACAGCATCTATGAGACATACCAGATGAAAACCTATCTGGAGAAGTTATGAGAGTACAGTTGATTTTTAATTTTATCAGAGTTGATTTGTATATAAATTTACTCCATTTCCAGAGTATAAATCAAAACAGTGAAAATACAGAAGGTCAGAGAAATAATGGTACCCCACATGTTTATCAAGTAGTCATATGGAATAAGTTAGTCAAAATAATGTTATTATTTCCTAATCTAACTTATGTTTCTTGATGAGGGATTGCATGCTTTCCTGGTATCTATAACCGAGGTAGCATAACCTCAATGCTGTGTTTCTGGTGATGTGGAAAATATGGACTAGTTTAATGTCTTTCTACTCTTGGTCTCTAATCTTGCTGGAATCCACTTCTTTTACAGTGTAACTGTACTCTTTAGCACAAGAGAAAGGCAAGCCTGTAGCACAAAACAAAGAAGGAAGAAAAGAAATTTTAACCTCAATTACCTTCTAGTTCCAACACACGAATGGTGTGTGGAGGGAGGCAATACAGCCAAATAAAACAGGAAAGCAGGATGGTTGGGAAGCCTTCCCATTCCTTGGGACTCAGAAAGAACTAGAAAGGTTCTTCTGGACTGAGTTAAATTCATTTTTATCCTCATCCTTCATAACAGGGTGGAATAAAGAAGGACCAGGCTGCTATACTAACTTGGTAACTCACTTTCTGTGACATTCCTTATGGCAATTCACTTTTAGTATGGCATTATCTAGCCTGAACTGCACCAGCACACAGAAACACACCTCAGAACTGGGGTTCCCATGCACGAGGTATAGTCCATGGCAGACACAGACCCTCTCAACTCTCTTTGATAACACACAGCAGCAGAAAGAAGAGGGTCACACCTTAGACTCTTTTCTTGCTTTCCTATTACTACATGGAGCCTTGACTTTAAGAGATTGCCCTCTGAGGAGGGAAGCTCACCACAGAATCACCTTCACTTATAAGACATACAACATAATTTCTTGCAATCCTGTTTCTTGCACATCTAAAGTTAGGCTGGAGCTGATCCTGCCTCTAGCTGCCCTCAGTGAATGCTTCTGAGAAGCCACTTGCCCTGAGGACAAAGTGGATACAAAACGATGGGGAGATTGGCAAAAAAAAACTAAGAGTGCAGCTGGTGAGAGAAGAGGATGGATGTGACAAAACAGAAGACTGCAGATTCAGCTTTCAGTGAGATACATATCTTGAGAAACTCAGATGAAGCCTCATTAAAATAAGCCTGGTATATACCTCTGCTCTCCTTTTTGAATGTAGTGCTAAGCAAAAGTGTTGCTTGGGTCTGCACCACAGCGCAGGACTGTGCCTGGGGACTGCCAAGCAACCAGCAGTGGGGCTGTGCTGGCCAAGTGGTTGCTGGAAGACCTCTGACAGGAAGAAGTAAATCAGCAGGAGGCCTGCTGAAGCTACCATTACCAGGTGACCTGCACAACCAGCCCAGCCCTGTTCAACAAAACACAAAAATAGTACCACCGAGAAGCATCAGCATCATGCTCCTACAGGCAACTGTGGTTCTCAACCCTGATTTCCTACTGCTGCATCTTTGGCATTGGAACAGATGCAGACATCTGGTCATCTGCCCTCTTCCCAGTTCTCTCTTTCTGGTATTTTGGAAGCCACTTGGTCCACTTCCCTGCTTCTCTCTCTGCATGGTAAGAATTCACTGCTCCTTCTTCGTGAAGGATGCTTTCTCCTTTCAGGTTCATGCAGATCCACCTCCCCATAAACACCCCCTTTCTTTTTCTCTCATCAACAGCCATCAACACATCCTGCTATTTTTTGTTTTTCTCCAGAAAGGAGGAGGGGGTGGAAAACAGTGCAGGGGCATTTTGTTACAGTACAGCAATTACTGATTTTGCTTCTTTCCTTCTCTGTTGCCCCTCTTCTGAGACATACAAAATGAAGAGCAAGCAGAATGGGTGCTGCAGCAACAGTGGGGTAGGGAAGGGAAATGGAGCCACAGCTGCCTACCCAGATGCTCCAGTGATATCAGTAGGTACTTTTATAAATGTATGTAATAAACAGTTGCCACAGCAGCCAAAGGAATACATTTCTACAAAACAAAAACAAAGAGATAGCAGTGAGCACTGAGACTGCCTGTGGCAATGGGCACAGTTGTATGGTTAATAACATGTCTGCTATGAATAAAATTAGCAGCCTAGTCTCCTAGAAGTAAAATCAAAGAACAATTAAAGAAATAAACCCCTTCAGAACTGGAAAAAAGTGCTGTACTTTGGCTATAATATCAGAGACAAGCTATCATCAAGAAACAAACCTTCCCCAGATTTGTACCTTTAAAATGTATAACCTCTTCTCTTTTCTCTGGAAACTCCTAAAACTTTTTTTCTTTCTTTCTTTCTTTTTTTTTTTTTTTTTTTTTAATATTTATCTTTATCTTACTTTTTCATCTATCTTTATATTTATCTCACTTTGTTCATCTATCTGGTGCAATACCTGCTATTATCAAAATACTGGGAGGCACTCATGGTTCTTACTAGATTCAATCTAGACCAAAGCTAGCGATATTTCAGCACTAAATTTTAGGCCCAAGAGATCTGAATTACTCTAAGAAAACAAATATTTTTAAAGACATGTTCACTTTCCTTTAACTAGACCCTACTGCAGTGAAAAAGCTTGGCTTTCCATCATCCAGCACTCAAACTTGGGTCTATGCTAGATCCATCATGTTTGGTCATCCTGTGGTACTACTAGGAATTTATGTATGTTGGAATATCAGCATAATTAGATGAGGTAAGCACCATTTCGGGGTATGTATCTTTCATTAGACTTAATTATTCATAATGGAAACTAAGGGAGAAGCAACTGGGCCACTTGTCACTCAGAAAGGCTTTGGTAGGAAGAGAGACTCAGACCAATCCCCTATACAACTTAGCTTCCATTACAGTGGGAGAATTCAGCTGAAAAATTTGGATAAGACTTTCTTCACATTCTTCCAGTTTTGTGATTGAGACCATTTTTCCACAAGAAACTTAAAAAAAAAAGAGTACTTTGAGGCAAGTAGTAATAGTAGAAGGATATTAAGACATTTTTCTAACTCATGCTACAATCCCTTCAAAGTGGTTATATCCTGCTTTTATCAAATGCTTTTTATTGAAGCCAGTTACCATTTTCATCTGCACTTTGGAACCAATGTGTTCGTGGTAAATGTGACTGGAAGAACACTGAGGACGACCGATCCCAATGAGCTGTCAAAGGCGCAGCAACGTATTACTAGGTAATGTAGATATTGTTTCATATACTTACTGAGAGCAATTGTGTTCCATACAGTATGGCATTGTTTCACCGTTAGCCTCCTCTAGTTTTAGCAAGATGTTTCTTAGGGGTACATTTATCACCAAAAGTGATACACAATTTAACTTCGGGGCTTCCAGCCACTTTCTTCCTTACAACAAACCTGCAGCACACCAGCTCAGCATGCCAAAAGTCCGTATGAGGAAAATTCTTTCTTTTCTTGTGATTAAAGTTCTCTGCCTGCCTGTCACTGGAGCCATTAAAAATTATTAAGAGAAACCGAAACACAGGTTTCCTCCTGTCGAAGCTGTGTTGTGTTTAAAATTCATGAGTTTTGGCCACAGTAAAAACAACAAATAGATTAAGAACAAAGCGAATGTCATTTAGTTAGTAGATTTTATTATTCACTTCTAAGTAATAACACTAAAAAGTATTAAAGGTATCCCAGCACTTTAGTAGACTGCTATTATTCAGAGAGTATTTCAATGCTTTTATTCTCTAAAGTCCTGTCTTCAGAGCGTTCCTGAGACAGAAACCATCATGAAGAGAACTGCTTCTTAATGCACAAAACAGTTATTTATATTATAGTATCTACAGCAATTTATTCATTGCAAACACCATTACACAGTGTATGATCACAGCATGCTGAGTATTCACAATGAGATTTTAAAAATGGCAATTTTGTTAAGTATTCTCCACTTTGTTCAGCTGAACAAAATTACATAAAACCCTTCACAGAAGGCTTTCCTTGTTCAGTGTCAGAAACAATGATTTGCCTCCTATTACATATCTATGCGCTTGATTCCCTTTTGCCATGTTTTTCTTTCATTATTTATTTATTTATTTATTTATTTATTTATTTTGTTTTCTTTTAAAGTAATACCATTAACTACAGTTTCAGCTCCTTTATAACACCAGAAATGACCTGTATAGTTTACATAAAATATTTATCAGGCTCATTTGCCTCTACAGTAAATTCTATCAAGAATAGTTTGTAGCCACATTTTAGGAAAAGAGGAAACCACAAGTAACTACGAATGAAAAACACTACAAATAAATGAATAGACATTCCTGGGACCTTTTAACATGACCTCCAACCTTGCAACTTGAGAAACGGCATTATTTCCTTGTAATTCCCAATTTGCTTTTCCCTGATTTTTTTTTTTTTTCTTTCCTGGTACAATAATTTATTTTCCAAAATGTAACTAGGTTTCAATTTCACATTTCCCTTTACTCACACCAGCTGTAATTTAGCATTCTATCTTTTCCAAGTCAAACAGCAAACATGACACAAAACAGTGGGGTGGCACCATCAGGCATTATATTTTTAAATTCTGTCTAATTTAAAAGGATGAGGTGACTGAGTGTGGACAGATAGCACAGAAACCCCACAGCAGCCAGACGATTTAAGAGGTGCAGTGGGGAAGAAAGCATTCTTTAAAACAGCACTGCCTTTTTAGTTTCTGTGGAAACCTTAGAGGCAGCACAGGGGAGAGAGAGAAACAGGGCTGTGGCAACCCAGCTCAAACAGACAAGAAAGACTTGTAATTCATGCATGGAATATATTGAAGCCTTTGGTTATGAAATCAATTTCATAAGTGATCATTTATATAAAAATAATTCCAAACTCCTGCTCTTCATCAGAAATGATGAAAAATGAAGAAAACAACCACACACAAGGTACTAGTGATGGATGGATCGGCTGAACTTTAAATAAAGTTTTTCACTTTCTGATGAGGAAGTGTGGGATTTCCCCACAGAGCTGACTGGGAGACCTTACGTCAAAAGTAGACTTGGGTTTTCAGCTTCTGGGGTGGGGGACTTCAGATTAAGGTGGGTGCATTAACATATAGCAGTGCATACCAGCTCACCCCATGGGTAGAAGGCTCTTTGTTTCCATGACACCTAGAGGGGGTCAACAGAAAGTAGATGAAGTGGGGGAAAACTGTGCACCTCCATCACTCATCCTCAGTTGTGCGTTACATTAAAACTAATAACTGTAAAATGACTGTTACTATGTTTTACAATATTTACAAAATGAACTGCAAAGCAGTAGCACATCAGGCATATTTTAATGCCTGCCCATAACATGTCTATCTTACCTACTGTTACAGTATCAAATGCCAGTAGAATAAAAACAAAGACTTTCACTCTTTTTCCAATTTTCCGCTTTGAAACTATAGAAGGTGAACTAACTTTATGAACATCTTGTGTTAAATTTCATCAACTGCTTAACTGTTCCACATCCAGTATTCTTGATTTTCTTATGATTAGCTTACATTTTAAGTATGAATGGCAAGATTTTCATTTTTTTTCTGATTTTTTTATTTTTTTTTTTTTCTGATATTCCTAATACATAAGGAAGGTATTTAATTGTAATCCCGTTATTGTGACTAAGCTAATATCTATCCTTCTCTGTGCAGGATCCTGGACACAAGATAGTGGCTTTCTGAGATTGCATTTAGTGATGTCCAAAACCGTACCATATAATGATATAACCTGCAGAAATCTGTTGTGAATAAATTCCAACTAATGAGGTCATTAATTTTGGTTTCCAACATCAGAGCAAAGATGATTCTATACTTTTAAATACATAAAATAAATATAATACATAACATTTAATACATAAAACCAGAGTATAACTATGCTTTTGAGGAATTTTTCTGTTTCTGCTACCTCCAATCTATTTAAACTTGACAATATTTGACTAGCCTTGGTTTAGCATATTGAATTTTTTATGATATTATTGGCCATTAAATTATAAAATTAAGTAAATAAAATAATTATGATTCCATACGCTTAACTACTGAAGCAAAATCTCTTTAGACATCATAAAATGCCAGAGAACTTCAACATGGTTATATAAGGATTTTTTTTCAGTTGTATCCAAAAAATATCTCTACAGTATCTTATTTTAAGGAATGTCAGTGTAAAGATATTCTGCAGTACTCATCCAGTTCAGTAATTGAGAAAGATTTATACAGGAAGATTTCTAATATATGCACACACACATATTCTGATGATTACAAATACTACAAGCAAAGCAGAAATATTTTTCAATGACTGTATACTTTCAATTCCTCAGAAGCTGGTTCTGTATAACTGCTAGTCATTGTTTCTTTCCCCTACTTGGAAATAATTTATCAAATTGCCTATAAAGAGGTTTGATTTGCTCAAGCCTGTCATCTTTAATAATCCCATCTACAGGCAGTTGTCTAAATAGGAACCTGGAAATTTTGAAACCTTATGCAACAAAAGTGATTGTGTAGCTTTGTCTGAAGTGGCTTGATTCTGATATTTCCTTTTTCTATGTTTTAGAGTCTTAGTTTCTATGTTTTAGAGTCTCAGTTTCTACAGATAAACTGGTCGTGAAACTGGCCCAAAATATTAAAAAGGGAAAGCAATGAGAGGAAAAATCAAATAAGTTCGTTTTCACAGAGAGATCTCAAGCATCCGATACAGCCATGTGACCAGCAGCACAGCTCTTCCGCCCATCCTGTAAACAGAGGAACAGGCTTGAATACAGACTCCCCTAATTTCGGCAAGAGATTCACACATGCTTACATGTGAATTGCTTGCTTACCCAAGGAAACAACTTGATATTATGGCATAGATTAACTAACATGATGTTAAACACATTATAAAACAAGTCATTTCCTCCTGAGTAAACAAGCCTATAAAGCCAACAGGCACAGAAAAAGGAAATTTGATTCTGAAATCCATATACTTCAAAAGCAGATTCCTTTTATTTAGTCAATTTAGTTAAGAGGCTGTCTTATTCCTCCAGATCTCTGATAAACAGAAGAAAATATACTTGGAAATTGTTGGCAAACTGACACGTTTTTGCAACATTTGTTCTTCATTTGAAATTATTCTTTTATTTCAAATATGGAAAGCAGCCACAGGACCAAGGTGAAAAAAAACCTTAAATTTTCCCAACTTTTCACTGAGACTGGTCACCCCCATTGCAGACCACATTCTGATTTATCAGAAAAAAAGCCACCATTTACAGGAAGTCTTCTCTGTGGTTTCTGTGAGGAGTGAGGAATTTGCACCATTTGACTGATCAGTCCAAGTAAATGCAGATCTGGCAGGTTTTTCAGGAGTATTTAAAGACTGGGTGCTGGTGAGGTGGCTTGTTCTGCTTCATTAGAAAACTGCCAGGGTTTTTTAAAGTATCCCTTTTCTGGGGTGGGGGACCTTTCTGGACATGGACACGACAGGTTAAACAGAAAATATGTAGACAGGAATTTCTCATTTCTCTATCAATCAGGATAATTATCTACAAGAATCTTTTGGGGGCATCTCTTAGGCTGATGTTACAAAGGGGTTTATGCTGGATTGAATTTTGTGTTTTCAGGTCACTGGAAATCCTCTCAAAGTCAGAGCTGGAGTTACGGAATAAATTTGCTAACACTGTCAGCAGCCCAGAAATTCTGGTCATGCCACAGCCTCCACCATAAGAACAGCTTTCTGATTTGTTTTGCAGTAAAGGTGATTTTATTTAGGACATATGAGGCTACATTCTTCTCAGTACACCAACCTCCACTGCAATCCCAGGACCTGGACTTCAGATTAGAAAACCCTAATGGCTTAGTTTAATTCCCGGTTTTATTCCAAAGCATTAGGATGAAAAGTAGTCCTGGGAGGAATGGTGGCAAAATGGGATCAAGAAAAGAAGAATGTTTGATTGTCATTTGAGAGCTATCATGGAAGTGTAGGGCTTGTAGGAGCAAGTTCGCAGCCACTGGGACTGTCTAGGGACAGGGATGCACCACTCTGAGGGCAGGTATCTGTTTGTAAAAGCAGTCTTCACCATAGACTTGAGTCTGTGGGATCAGTCTGCATGATCTACTCTAGAAGCAATACCTTCTCTAATGAAGAGTCAACATTTCTAATTAGTACAGGAGAGGCAACACTCTAACCTGCAAGTTGTAATCAACCAATCTTGCAGAAGAATTAAACTTCAACAAAATAAACCTTTTTCTCTTTTCTTTTTTCTCTTCTCTTCTCTTCTCTTCTCTTCTCTTCTCTTCTCTTCTCTTCTCTTCTCTTCTCTTCTCTTCTCTTCTCTTCTCTTCTC
>CM021766.1:39549256-39711599 GCA_011076525.1 Nettapus auritus | reverse complement strand
CTTTCCTTTCCTTTCCTTTCCTTTCCTTTCCTTTCCTTTCCTTTCCTTTCCTTTCCTTTCAATATATATTTATGTATATAACTCCGGTGTACCTTCCCTACATCAAGATGCAATACCATCAATAGTTGAAATTACCATTACAATTTCCTCGGCAACAACAGTTTGGAATCCTTACTCACGCAGATGTTTTTTGCGTGATAAAAATTACGTTACTGTTATTTTCTTTCCCGTTTTCAGTTCCAGCTCATCTCCCTGGTTCAGCTGCCCGTGATACCTTCTCTCATCATTGTTTATTCGCTTGTAATATTACTGGTGGTGTGCATTCACTGCAGTAAGTGACAAACGACCAGTCTGAGTCAGAGCTAGACCACACAACATGATGCTAGTCATTCTGAAATTCACAATAGAAAAAAAAAACATGTAGCTTAACCTGTGAACACCAGAGTTATATTACTTGTCTTTATCATACTGCTTATCTTTATTGTCCTAATCATGCTTGTTTAATTCTTGTATATTCAAAGCAAACAGCAGATGATTCCAATTACTGCACTCTGGATTCACAATAACATGGATGCATTTCTATAAATGATTAATAGTGACACATGTAATCATGTTATGAACAATGTCTGTTACACTCAGGCTCCCTTCAACTTACTACTTTCAGAAAGACTTAATAAGTGAAATTAAAAATATGGATATAAAAATGTGTATGTACAAAATGGTGGGGGATTAAAGAGCATGCGGGATGGATTGGAGCATAATGTGAGGAAATAAAGGAAAAGGATTAATCACTAGCATAGAGTCGGATTTATACAAAAAGAGAAGTTGTTTTCTTTGTGGTATTCACAAGAGGGCAAATATGACTGGAGCAACTGGCTATGAGCTACAGAAATGTTCATCTTGTGGTTTCTGGTTCAGTGCTAGCCTAGATGGCATTTGTCCAAACTGTGAGTACTTGGAGGCTCTTTGGTGGTCTGTGTCTGATGAATAGTTTTTTTTTAACAAATCCACCTCTTAGTGGACAAATGTCCCAGGTCATAAGAATATCATTGCTGATTGCAACCTCTCTGGCAACTCTGCCTGGATGGAAGACGAAACGCTCCTTGGCTGCGTGTACAACCCTGTGGCTGAGGCGCTGAGAAGGCTGTGGGAAAATGTGCCGTGCAGCTGCCTGTCTTTGCCAGTTATTCACAGGGTATGTGGAAATGTGTCTGTACTAATCCCTGCAATGGTCAGTAGAGTACTCTTCAGAAACACTGCATTGAGTGCAATAGTTTAAACAGAAAATGGTCTTTTTTTTTTTTTTTTTTTTCAATTTTTAATTATTATTTTTTTTTTTCTAATGCAGAGGGAAGTTGTGGTGGAGACATTTAAAGCCTTTAAGTATTTAAAGACTGTTTAAATAACTCAGCTATGATCAAAATCAGCAGTGGTTCACCTGCACTGTTTGTGACAATTTAGCAGAAATCTAGCTGTCTGAGAAAGATTTAAATATACAACTTTATGTATTAAGAGGAAAAAGTGTTTCTCTGGCAGATTGTATTGAATCACAACAGTATGCATATGTATTCTTGTCACTGTTTCTGCACTTTTCCTGCTTTGGATGCCTTCAAAATAATCTTTTTTAAAATTAATATACTTGTCAATTGTATATTCTGGAAGGGAGAGCAGCTGTTTCTTCACAACTGTATGCATAGCCTTTTGAAGAAAATTTTGTTTATTAATAGTAATCTGTTTTTCATAGCTTTGCAATTTCTTAGATAATAGGGTAAAACACAATTTTCCTTTCATGTTCTCTGCATAGTGAAGAGACAGATGTGGCTGCAAGAGACTACTTATGCTGAGGGCAAAACTTGGTACTGTGTAATGTGACTTAATGACTAAAAAATGTGTATCTTTTATAGATGGCATGTATTACCCAGCTAATATATTATTATGGTCAACGAGTACAATTCCCTGCCAGTCAGTAAAAGGATTTGGAATTAAATCTGCTTTTATTTTACTTGTTCAAGTAGACACACTGAAAGTAACCAAACTAACCACGAGTAACACAAATGGGATTTAGTTCTTGCTCTTGATCTTCTTCTAGACAGAAGCTCACATACAACAATATATAAATCAACTTAAAACATAGAACTGAGAGAAAGAGGGGAAAAAACAAGAGGACAGCAGACAGGCTATTTTACAGCTGCATACACATGTAAATACCTCCAGGAACTTCGTTTAATAAGGCCAGCTACTTTCAGCTATCACTCCAAGGCCCATGACAATCTTTGCCTGAAAGCATTTCCTTCTCCCCCAGGCAGCATTATTAAGTCAGTGCAGCTCCCTTGAAACACATACATGCTGTATTTAAAGCCAAATGTATAGCATATGCAAGGCTGGAGATGTGCTCTGAGGACAGCCACCCACCGCTCAGTCACGCTAACAAATGTTCTCATGAAATGTAGCAAAAATGACCGGGAAAATGTCAGAACAGAGAAATTCTCTGTGGATTTTAACTGGTGTCAAGTGACACTGATGTGTAACAGAGATACCACAAGCTCCACATGCAGCTGATCTTGAATAACCTCAAGATACGATGCACACAAAGAAACAGTCAACTCAGCAGTCTTTAATACACGAAGCACCGTTTCCCTCGTGGAATACTTCAGACTTATTTTTGTCCTCCTTTTTCCTAAAAAGACCACTGCGATTTACATGTTCCTTTAAGCCACTCTGCTGTTGGCCAAACTAGGTGTATTCAACCACAAGGCAGAGATGTGAAAGTCAACTTCCCTGGGAAGCGAAGGCTCACTTCAGCACAAGAGTTGATCCTGCATTCAGTGATGGCAGTGGCAAAACTCCCACTGACTTCACTATGTTGAGATGCGCAAACAAGAGCACTGGTCAGCCACCTACCTGTAAGCACACACGATGTGCATGCATTTGTGCTTTCAGTTTTAAAATCTCCAATATTAGTGAGTCTTATAAAAGGATCTTGCATGTGCAATTGTATATTCAAATTCGTGGTGACCTACTTTAAATTGTTTTCAGTTTACCACATTCAGAAGTATATTCTAAAACTGTATTCTCAGATTATAAAACAAAAAAAACCCAAAGCTTCAAAGTCAAAAAAACTCCAAAACCAACTGAAATTAATGTAGCTGTGGAAAATCCAATGTACTAATAAGCAGGGGCAGGAGGAAACCTGCACAGCCTTTGCAGCATCTCACTTCTATTACACTGTGTGTCATCATTTCATCAAAAGCGCTCAGATGCTCTGCATCCCTCCAATACAACAACGGTAAAATAGGCTTAAAACCAGCACAGGCTTCTAGGCCTGTTAAATGTTGCAGTGATTTCTACGGGGTCTGCTAGGAGCACAAAGGGCAGCTATTGCTTTAAATTTCTTCATTGCCTTATTTAATATTCAAATCTGAATTTCCTAAGCACAATTACAATGTATGTTTTAAGAGAGTTGTTGATTGTGAAGCTAAGGTAGAGAAACACAGCTGTGAAACTGCTGGATAAACAGCTTCCCTTCCACATGTTCCCAGGAACACTTCAGAGAGCCAAATCTCAAAATATCTGGGGCCAGATCAGTCCCAGTGCAATAAAGGTGGGAGTGGATAACTATGACGTGAAAAATGCAGTGCATTATTCAAACAATTTCTCCCACTGTGCTTTCCAATAAAGCTTTGCCCATTGTTAAGGGACAACTCTAGTATTTCTGTGATCTCAAGAGGTGGAGGAAGAGGCACAGGAAGACTGCCAGGGCATGGAGGTGCTCCCACACTTGCTCCACAGCGATGCCAAAGCCCACCAAGCCACCAGAGCCCCACCTGCAGCTGCCTGGGGGCCCTGTCCAAGAGGAGCATACACCAGAGATAGGCACCACTGAAAGTGAGTTTTCTCTATTTAAAGAGTATCTCTATTTTCATTTGGATTTTTACACTTATTTTCAACTCATCAATCACAGTGATTATTGTGGACTTTAAGACACAAATCTTTACAATTTCAAAAAATTGCAATGCTTGAATATTTTCTCCAGAGAGGTAAAAAGTTACACTGAATAGCACTAGAAATGAGAAAAAGAAACTAAAAGGAAGGTAAGAAGTCTGGCTTCAAGGTCAACTTTCTTTTACTTATTTGAGTGTGTATTTTTTTAAACTTGCCAATTTATCTATGCCAATCCAGTGCTCTGGCTTGCTGCACTACCAGTGAATAAACTACTCAAACAGAAACAATGCTAAAAAATCCCATGCCTTTCAGAAACCCACCCTGCTCCTCATCCACTTCTTCCTCAAAAGTCTTGAGCAAAGAAATAATGCTTCTGTTGAAAATCAGAACACTGAGATCCTGGCAAACTGACAGGTGAACTAAATTTATGTTGTTCCTTAAAAACATGATTGTGTGATTGAGTAGGGCTCACAAATGTGAGTGGCCAGCCACCTCCTTGGATGTGACCACAAATAGTTCATTTAAATACAGGATAACATTTACAAATAGAAATTAGACACAGCATGTATGCATGTATTTCAAAATCTGTCTGCCACTGTCCAGAGCTTTTTGCTTTTTGTGGTAAACAAAACAGTATAAACAGTGGGAAGTAGCAGTGGCTTAAAAATACTTTTTTTTTTTTTTTTTTTTTTTTTTTTTTTTTTTTTTTTTCCCCCCAAATGAGCTCATATTAGTAACATCAACAGCTACTACTGTTGGGAAATTTATCTAAAATTTTGTAGCACTCAGAAGCCCATATATCTTATTGTATAAATTTTATGCTTGAAATTTCATGTGCTTCCAAAAAATGACAGGGTAGATTTAGTGCAAGTTGGATGACACTGCCATAAATACAATTTCAATTTATGATTACTGATTTAGATAAATTAGGATTTCCCAACAATGCTAATCAAAAGTTTTGTATTGACACATCTCTTGTTTAAGAACTCTGTGACTTTTTTTCATCCTTTTTCATCTATTTCCCTATAATAGCCACAAGTATTTTTCATTTGTGGGCTATAAAACATTATAGTTATTCATTACATATGGCATTGGCATACTTGTTATAGCTATCTAGTGTACATTTCAATACCAAAATACATTTCTCAGTTTAATATACTACTAATGAATCAAATAAAATTCAAGTGGTTTGGGGCTTCAACTGACACTTTAACTTATTACCCCCATAATCACATCAGGAGTAGAAGTGGCCTTGTAACTCTTACTGCATGCTCAGGCAGCTGTAGTGAAACTCACTATAATATTCTCTAGTAATTTATCACTCTGGGGTTTAAAACTACTTCCAAATTTTAGAAAATGTATTTACATGCCTAATAATATCATTTTTCCAGGGAGTTTCTGTTACACTAGCCAACATCAATGCCCAAGAATAAACATCCAAAAAATAGACATGCAAATATAAATCCAAAATTACTTCATCATTTTAAATAAAAGACTTTGCTTCTTTAAAACATTTCTTGTCAGTTCACCTCATCAGAAACTGAACCAGAAGCCCCTGATCAGAGAGCAGGAGCATGCAGCCTTTTCCTTCCTTGCTGAATAGATTTTCAAACGCTTTGACAACCCATGGTCAGGGAGCTCCTCATTCATTCAATAGCATTACATATAGAGACATGCTAAAGAGAAAGAAGCATGGTTCTGAGCAGACCTTTCCCATGGGCTTCCAACTACTGCTGAGGAGAAGGCCTGGGTTCCAAGTGTTATGGAATAATGCTATAAAGCTGCCTCCCCACAATCACATGTACCATGACTTGCAGTCATTGCCCTTCAGTACGTAAGGCTTAATAGCATGTTGCTGCAAATACTTTCTCGTGGGTGACGCCAATGAAAATATTCACATACTCTAAAGACGAGTCATTAATTATCTTCAGACCTTACAAAATGTTAGGACCTAGCACCAAAAATATATATGGATGTGAATGTTTTTGCCAAGAAAGCTACTTAAGGACAAGAGTTTTGTAGGACGTACACTTCTAAGATGCAGCGTGCAGTTTTTGACAGCTAAGTGAAAAGTTTGATTTCAGCAACTGAAATACATTATTTTATAGCATTTTTTTTTTTCAGCCAGTACACTACCACGAGACACTAATAAGAAAGGTCTATCCCATTCTGTCAGGCAATGAATAAACTCAATTACCCAAGGATGGAATATTTCAGAACAAGTCCTAAGAGATTCATGTTGGATTTTCAGGGGGTTTTGTTGTCGGTTTTTGTGGGTATGGAACATGAGATTACTACCCACAGCAGGCAGAGAGCACAAGGCTTGTTGTCGGTTCAGCGGGAATGCTACGATCAGGTTTTCATCTGTTCAGCAGAAGTTCACAAACAGGACGTCCTGTGTCGAACATCTGCATCTGCTGTACTGCGTGGGAAACACATTCGAGGGGACGGGGTGAAGGGACCTAACAGCTTCACCGTAATACTTTGGCGTGCTAGTGGCTGCCTGTTGTAATTGACTTTTTGCTATAGAAACAGGCTCAGCCTCATTGCAATACATCCTGCAGGGAGAGGAAAATGAGAAAACAGACTGTGGTATCTCTAATGAGCAGAACACTTCTGCCCATTTTCACTTATAAGGAAGGTTATAAGGAATCTATTTATTCTAAGCTGGGTGAGCAAAATCTGTCAATGGGTAGAATAAACACTACTTAGAGCGGAACCATTTGTAATATGCTTTAATTGGCAATTTTCCCTTAATGAATAATTTAACATCTCTCATATGAGGATTCTGCAGCTTTGTGATTTTTTGTCCCTGTATTAGAGATATGAAAACTGATGCACAGAATACATTTGATTAATAACAGAGCTTAGAATAATACTACCTTTATATCAGAGGGATCACACTTGTCTATAGTAATGCAATCAGAGCAATAAAGTAAATTTAAGACCCCCATATAGTTAAAATCAACATCTTTTCTTCAGAACAGATGACAATATAAAATATAAATTAAAAGTAACTCTACAAAAATTTACGGAAAACAAAACAAAACAAAACAAAAAACTTTTGAAGAGAGGAAGATACCTGACTGTTTAGAAACTGTGTTTACACTTATTTTTTCCCCTTTTTTTTTTTTTTTTTTTTTTCCCCCTACATGAAGGTATGGCAAGAGGTTCAGTCAAAAAAAGAGGGGTTACTTAGGGTTTTTTGTAGCCTACATAGTGGCTCGTAAGACAATGGCCAGACAGACAATGCCAAAATGTCAACAAGGCTGTCTTTCAAGTGGACACCTAAAGGAGTTCTGCACAAATTTAATCTGCTCCAGAAAAAGCGTAACCTGAAGCGATTAAGTTCACTCCCACAGAAAACTGCCGAGTGTTGATAAGGAGATTTTCATTGCTAGCTCTAGTGCGCAGTTTATAGTAACAGGGAAGTCTCAAATGAAGAAAGTTTTAACTCTGAAATTATCTTTAAAAAGGGCTTTTATATACTCTTTTCTTCCCATTTAAATTGAACAGTACTTATCATATATACTGTCACTCTATGTTCAAAAATAACAGGACAATCACAGTACATAAAGTTTGATGGACATACACACATTTCCAAGATTTCATTTTCACTAGAATGAACACCTACTCCTCTGCATGTTCCCCAGCGTGTTCTTATCAGAATATATACACTTTCAAGAGTTTATGCGTACCAACTAGAGCTTCTTGCAGCAGAATGAAAAAAAAAAAAAAAAAGGTTCTAATAAATATGTATGTAAAAACCTTCTCATAAATCAAAGTAATGGGCTCAACATTGTGATGATGCAATTCATTGACTCCACTGGAGTGGTACTAGCTTACTTAAGAATTAAATTTAGCTCACTAAGATTATTAGAAAAACTAGACTATGGAAATAATCTTTGGAAATCATGAAAGTGAATTGTGTAAAATCAAAGAGGTGTAAAAGTCTAAATACAAGCCTAAAGACAGTTACTCAAGACTCTGTATGGGCACCAAGACCACCATTGTCAGTATATCACCTGATGAAATGTAGCACACATAAACTACTACAAGACCAAGAATAAAATAATTCCTTGAAGTTCAATGCAGAAGACATTTTCCCCTTAGAGAAAACTTTATGAAAGGCTTGCTCTCTTCAGACAAGATAACAGAATGGAAGGGAATGAAAAAGTAAAAAAGGGAATGAAGTAGGTAAAATTTCTGCTTCTCTAAACGATATTGAAACTTAGAAAATGAAAATGTTACATTACAAGATGAGGAAAAAGACGTAGCTGCTCAAAGTCAGTCAACTCACTTATCTATGTCTCAGAAAATATGTTGGGTCTGCACTTTGCCAATCTGCAGAAAGTAAAGGACATTCTTCTGACCTCATAAATATGTGAGAAATTGATTGTGCACTGATGTATTCAGCTCAGGAGATACCTGGCACCATCTAATCTGGTTCTCACAGAACCAGACACATCCACCCTACAGAACCATGTACATCTACACTGTGGGTGATTTCTATGGAATTTCTCAAAGTCAAGAAGAAAAAACATTTAAGCATATTTAAGCAATGGGTGTGTCACAGTGGTGTGATGTTGATTCTGGGTTAATTGCCTGACATTGCTGAATATGGTAAGCACTGAACATTAGTATCATGGCTCTTCTGTAGCTCTGGACACAGCAGAGATAAATTATAGTGAAGCAGGACTTCTCAAAAAATGTTGGCAAAGCCACATTAAAAAGCTATAAGGAAGTGATCTTTTCAAAACTTATGTATGGCCTAGAGGTTTCAGTCAGCTTCCCAAATGGTTTGCTATCTGGATAACACCACTAAAATTTGTAATATCACCATAGGAGCATCTAAAGAGAACGTTATGTCTAAACATAGAGGAAGGAGTGAATTTGTCGTGGCAGTATATTTTGACATTCATCAAAAATAAGTTCCGACAGAAGATATGTGAATTGGAAATAAGGTGTTTACTCAGTAGGCTAAACAAGATTTTTCAGTATCACGTTCATTCATTCTTACATAAGTTTGTGTATTTGCAAGATCTATGTATGGATTGTGTGACTGGGCTAGATAGTAGAAAGAATTTACTGTTTTTCATATTATGTTAACTTTGTTAAAGACATGTATGTGGGAGAAAACCCTCTCATATTTTTCAATCTTAGGTTTTAACACTGAAACCTCTCATTTGAACTGGCCATTTGAGAAATACAATCATGTTGTTCTGTATCAGACCAGCATCCACATCCAGTGACAGTGAGGCAAATATATCAGACCTGTTGCTATGGAGTGATAGTTTCTTGCACGCATTGTTTCTAAAATCAGTGCAATGATTTTGTACTTTTTGTATACGTGACATCTTCAGAAGTGATGTAACCTCAGAATCATTTTGAGATCAGATGGCTTTCTGTATCCTGATGACTTTCTTTAAAGAAGTATCAGCATGGCCAATTGGCTCTACTACATTAGTGCAACCTCTAGAGTGAGCAGGGCTGGTCACCAAGCAGATGCTTTGACAGCTAACCTTTTAAGCAAAAATTAAAGGCTGTAAGAGAAGAGGCACCTGTTTCTTATTTAAAATTTCTCATTACCTCTTCAGTGGTTTCTGCTTGCTAACAAGCATACAACCTATGCATCAGCAGCTAGAATTACCTATTTGTTGCAAGTGTGTATTTGCTGACTTAATGTGTTCAGCATTTGTCACATACACAGAGGACTTGACAAATACAATCTTCTTGTCCTTACTTAATAATTTTCTGGAGCAAGAAATGACTCAGGTCATGATTCTTTTTTTACTGAACTTGTTCCTTACCATGGTTTTGTGCCAAAAACCAGCTCACAGCCATTTCCCATTTTTAACATACAAAGTCAAAGTAAATTTCCAGCTGGCAAATGAAGTGCAATGTTGATGAGGAATGCAATATATTTAACATTTAACCTTTTAACATTTGACCTTTAAAGAGCAAAAAATACTGCATTTGAATATAGTAAGTTTGTCACTTATCCACAAAGCCATATCAAATCAGGGAATGCAGTTGTTAGAGCTGATTAATGCTGACTTTGTAGTTTCATGATTTTTCTATGTGTTTCTCATAGTCTTAACTCCATGAAAGAACATTGACAAATACTTGACTTTTCAAATATGTTCTCCTTTTAGACCACTATCCTCTTGTGGAATTATCTTCTATTTATTCCAATCATATTGTGTTTTAACTAAGATTTCTGATTTTACCTTCAAACTTCGACGTATATGAAAGCAAACATCTGAGAACTTGACATTGAAATACTCTCTAAATCCTACCAGTTTCATACTATTGATAATTGCTGTGCCAAAAGTCATCATACTCTGAACTTCTTTGACTCTATTTGGAAACTCATCCTCTGAAATATGGGTTCTAGGAACAGTTAGAATTTTATTTATTTATTTATTTTATTTATTTATTTTTTTTCCTGTGCTGATACTAACTGATTAGCATGCTCATACACTGTCTATTGGGTGTCTTACAATAGAAGCACAAACAAATGAAACACCGAATATGAGTACCATTCAATCACTTTGCATGGGACTTGATGATCCTTATGGGTCAATTCCAACTCAGGATATTCTATGATTCTATTCTATTCTACTTAAATTGGATTCATTTCCTCGTTCTATGAAAGTGTGAACTCAAATTCTAACTGTGAGTAATAGTGAGGAAGACATGTTCAGACCTTATGCTTCAGAGATTACAGCACCAGTGAGCAATTCCTAGGACTTTCTGCCTGGATCTAAGGGAAGAGTAAAGGCATGCAAAAGGGGAAAGGGGAAAAATTTCTGGTGTGCAGAAGTTCTCCGGCTCTTCCTCTTGTGCTACAGGCTCACATTTGAAACACAGGGATTATGGTGGTACAAAATAGTTACAAAATTTCTCTTGGAAGGACTGATTAGCAATAGGTAGAAGATTATTACTGTTGAATACAGGCAATTTGGTGGCACAGGCTCCTGATAAAGTGTTTCAAACTTGGAACATTCTCTGGGATGAAGATTTTCCCTTTAGAGATTAAAAACATTCATCATTTGTTCCAATCCTGCTTTCAACAAAAGGAACTTGGTATTCATTTCAATATTCTTTACAAATATAGTTTGTGTTTTCTATAGTTGAATGCACAAATGTGTTTGCCAGCAGAGGGGGCATAGCTCAACCATTTCTCTTCCTAGAACAGGCTGTCACAACTGATGACAATGTGACGAACAAGAGGCAAACAGGAAAGCTGTGCAAATTTATATGCCTTTAGAGAGAGTCTACATAACAGTCTACATATCCTACTGCTTTTGAAAAAAAAATAAAAAATTAAAAAATAAAGAAAATATTGTATGTTAAAAATTCCAGGAATAAACGCAAGCATCATGTAGTTCAAGGAGTTTCTGCATTAGAGCAAATAAGATGTTGATGTATTTTCCTTGCAAAATGATGGGTAAAAAATCGAATGCCATTATGTGTGTCCAGTCTAGTTGAACTGTAACAGTTGCTCAACATTGCTATATCCCCATTGGTAGAATCAAATTCTGATGAGGAAAACGTCCTCCTAGAAAATGGAGTCCACCACAATGACAGACTAAAGATGCTGTTTTAGATTACAGAATTCCTGGCTGCTACCAAAAAACAGCAACCAGCAAAAGGAAAAATTTCAGATTTCCAAAGCATGTTCCAAGAATGTTGACAAATATACAAGCTGTAGTTAAGAAGAAAGTACAGTCTCAAACTATCAAACTGATCTCCCATTTGAGATGCCTCTGTTTTTGAGTAACTATGTTAGACATTTTTATGTGAAAACCTCACAAATACCTCTGAGGCCAAGGTGTGGTTGACCAGCAGTTCCAAAATTAGTCTGTTAGGTCATGATGCAAGAAAGATTTTTAATAACTGCTTAATTACTAACCCAAACACATATGTTTTACTCTGATCTTCAAAGTCAGACTCCGGAAACAGTGGTGCCCAACACAGGAAATACTTTTTGAGTTCACTCCAGTCCAGTGTGTGAGGTATGTACAAAGCCTGCCCAGAAGGCCACCTGATCAGTTTTGAGTTCTGCAGAAGCTTTGTAACACTTCACAGAAATACCCATATTTTCTTATCTTCGGACTGTGGGTAGTTAAAAGATAAAAAACCCTGCTACAACATTTTATAAAGTTAAAATTCTTTGGTATAGAACAGAAAAACATATGTTTAAAAGGCATAATACCCTGATGCTCTATGTCAGACCATTCCTCTACTGTAAAGGTGAAACAAATTCTAGTGTTGAGTCTCGCAGCCCATGGACTTAAATGGAATGAAAAGGGGGTAATTGAGGAGAACTGGAGAACTGGAGTCATGGCCAGTCAAGCAGTATGAAGGAAAACAGTATTACTAGGTAACTATGGACATCTGTTCTACCCACACAAATGTGGGGGCTTTACATATAGCATTTTCACTTGAATCTGTTAAAGAAACAATTCTAGCTATACCTGTACTAACTCATTTTCTGTATCTTCACTAATGACATTCAAGGCAAGGCCAAGATATAGGTTTTCCAACAGGCCACCTGTGCACAGGACAAGTGTCAACCAGAGTGACCCTATGTACTTAGACATCATTTTGTCCATAGGAGGAAGTCATTGCCTGGTGTACGCTGCACATCCATGACATAGCTGAAGGCTTATAAAATTCAAGTCTACCTTATCCTCAGGGAAGCCAGAGGAAAAAAAGAAAAAGGAAAGAAAGAAACAAATGGGAGGCAACTCTACAGTAAAGAGAAGAACTCCTTTCTCCTGCTAGGCTGAACAGTCATAAGCCCTGACTGAATGACTCTCTTAATTCCCCAGTTGCTGCATTTTCCTTTTAATCTTTTGTAATTGCAATATTCTCAGACAGTCCTTCTCGCCTCTAGTAGACTATGCCTTGCAGCTCACATCCTAACCAGAAGAAGATCAAATTCAAAGGCCAAAGGCCACATGACAGCCCGCAAAAGGTCACAGAGTTTTCTGGACCTTAAATATATACCCATACTAAATTATTTTCAAGTGCCAGGAGGCTAATTCTGTAATTAATGGAAGGCCTCACATTAAATGAGTTAATTTTGCTCTCCTCACTGTGGGTAACATCTAAATTTGAAATTTCCTCTCAAATTGTTAATTGATTTTTTCTAATACATTCCATAATTCTCCCAAGTGAGGGAAGCTGAACAGACGTGTGTTGGTTGCCCAGGAACGCTGCTGCCTAACAAACTCTGGTGGTCATCTCCATATGGAGGAACATCCGCCTCTGCTGGAACTAAAGCGATGGAGAGAACTGTGGGAGGCTTGCTGCAAAAGGCTTACATGACAATTTTTGGGAAAAAATTGACTTCTTCTGAAGTTTCACTCATAATACTTTCTTGGGGGTAACCCATTCAAAGGACATGTTTGGGCTTTGCAGTCCCTGGCTATATTCATACTGGTCTGGAATGAAATTCAATAGATCTGGGTTCAGTTCCTGACTGCCACAGGTTCCTGGGCAATCACACAGGGCAGCAGAATCAATTCATTTCACTTGTTCTCATTTCTCCAGTTGTAAAATGAGGATATGAAGCTGCTTTTTTTTTTAATTTATTTATTTTTTCCTCAGGAGGAAAAATGTCCTGAGAAAATATTTTCATATGAATGAGAAACTGAAATGACAAGTTAATACTGTTTTAGGGGAAAAAAATCCTCATAATTCATTATGGAAAACAAAATAAATCAGCATGTATGTATTTTCCAGTGAAACGACTTGGTTTATGGAAAAAATATTTTCAGTCAAAAAAAAAGAAAAAGAAACAAACAGTAAATCACACCCAATTCTGTTCACTTAGGATTAGCCACAAATTCAAGGATTTGAAAAAATAAATTTGAAATCTTGACTTAGACTTTGTCTCATACTCAGTCTGCAGTTTCATGAGTAACTTAACCTTATTTACTGCTACTGAGAGCAGCAGTCCTACCCTTCCCACTTTCTGTGGCTGTGTGCTCCAGCTCCCTTGTTTGTGCTGACATCAGTGCTTGGGCAGCTGTGCAGCTGGTCTGAAAAGTAATCTGACCAGAAAAAAAAAAAAAAAAAAAAAAAGATTTTCTTCAGCTGAAGCAGCTCCCTGAATTGACAAATTGACAAGCCTGGTGCTGGCATGGAGAGAAGGAGCAATGAATGAATGAAGGATAAAGCAGAGGGAGGGACAACCTCCTTCAGTGATCCCAGGGATTTAAATAGGCTTAAATCCATCATGAAACCACTTCCTCAGTCTTATAACCACTGGCTACATGATCTGTTTATATCCTTGGTTGGGGCAGACCATCTTCACACAAACAGAAGGCTAACAAGTTACTTCTCACAGATGTGCAAACACTGGAAATGCAAAGTTATTCAAGACAATTTAGCCTGGAATAATGCAGAGGTAAGTGCCATTGCATTTACCGTGGGACAAACTGGTTACGATCAGTCACCACTACATTGTATCTGCTGAACTTATGGCCATTTTAGTAATACTACTTTCTACTAAGAAGAAAATACATGATAACTCAGTATCTCCCACACAATGTGGGAAAAATATCTTCTTGCAGGAATTAATTAAAGTAATGCAGTACGAGAGAAAATGCAACAACAACAAGAACAAAATCCCAACTGAATAAATTAGAAAAAATTAAAATGTTTTGAGTCCATACAAAACATTTTGTCCAGGGAAACATTCTAGGAGTTTAGTAGGAATCAAAATATTCCTATGAAGGATTCCCCAGTATTACAATTACAGTATTCCTAGTGGTTTTTCCTTCGATGAGTCTTTGACAGAGTATTGATTTCAATACAAATACTAACATCATCAAGACAGCCCCATACTTTATTTGAGAAAGACCTTCTTTTCCTAAAATTCAATTTTCATATTCCATGTTTGATCCTAGATAAAACTGTTTATTATTTCTCAGACACTGATGAGAACTTAAAAAAGAGTCTCTAGTGACATTAACAGCATATTCTTTGCAGATTTAGAAAATATTTTGCAACAGAAGTGTTGTAGAAGTGGAATGTCATTTCATTGAAAGTCAAAACATAATTCAGTAGTATCCACAACTTTAATTTTTAATGATGTCAATACCACATTGGTACTTCAGTCTTATGTTGATTATATTTCTAATATTCTTTTATGAGCAGCTCACAAAATAACAGAGTAAGACAAATGTCTTCATGTGATTTAAAAACACCAACAACTGAAATGAATCTTCAGCATAGTCATGCTTAAATCAATTAAATAGATCCAGATCTTAGGAAAATTCTCTAATTATACTTCAGTTATTACCCAAGCTGTAAAAAAAGGCAGAAAGAGAAAGAAAGAAAAAAGCTGAGAGTTATCAGGTGCCTCATCTTCCCTGTTATTACTTAGTACATGCAGTGTTAAAAGACATCATATGTTAAAAGACACCAGTAATGAGTTCTTCATTTATGCCAAGTGAGCCCATCATTTTCTGATGATGAAAGCATTTCTCTGAGCAGTAACACTTACTTAAATAGAAATATTCACAATCTTCCTCTCTGGATAATTAAAAGCACTCTGTCTGATTAAACATGAATCTGAACAATGTTTTCCAACCCTATCCCTGCCTATTCCATCACAAATCAGTGCTCTTGAGTGAGTTGGGTCTCTTGTTTTAAGTACTGTCCCTATACTAATTTTATTTTTATTACTTTAAGAGGTCTTAAAAACATTAGCTCAAGTGAAACATGGTTTGGTGTTCACACAAAGGCTTTTAACGTTTTCCAGTTCATTGTTTCTAACACTTCAGTGATGACTACTTCCACGAAGTAGAATGGATAACGTTTTGTCTGGTCACATGGGCCATTTGTTCACTGGGAGGAAATTAGCTGACTCCCTCCACACCATGTGAGCTCTTCTTCATAGCCTCTTGCCATGCAGTTGTTTTGGTACATCAGGTGGAACTTTCCTGGAATTAGAAGTAACTGGAAGACTAAACTATGTTCTAAAACATAGAAAATTAAGGATAAAAAAAAAGACCCCCTGCCAACATCATAGTATGTATCAGAATAGGGCTGAGGAAACACAGTTGAATTAACATACTGTCTATACCTTTCCCATTTTTATAATATGAATTTAGTTGGTTAATTTAGCTGTACAGAAAAACCAGCCCTACTACCCCCTCAAAGCCCAGTATTGCTATTTAAACTATCAATAAATCAACCTTTAAAAATGATTTTCTCTTGGCTAGCAGAGTTTGTGAACACTTCTGAGAATCAGGATACATTCTCCCAACATAAAACCAAAACAGTTTTTAAAAACATTGCCTTTTTTTTTTTTTTTTTTCCCTAAATATTAATATTTTAATTATTTAAATGGATTAAAAAAAAAAAAAAAAAAAAAAAAAAAAAAAAAAATCCAGAATAAAACATTGGGGCACCCTTTGTATTATTATACCAGTTACTGTTACAGTTACAGTAGGAGGAAAATCTTTTAATTAATTCACTAAAAAATTAGGCATGCAGTATATTTTCAAAGGAAGTCCTAGTTCATGTGAAGCAAAGACCATACTGTCAATTTAGCTCTCTGCAAAAGGAGAGCCTGAAGATCATGGCCTGCTAATGAAATCTTTTTTAGTGTTGCCTGTGGATCTCCCGTCCATATTATACAGCTTGAGAGATGACTGAGACCCATATCTGAAAAATATGATAATTATTACTTTTCATAAAAGACAGAAAGCAGGGCTGTAAGATTACTTTCTAAAATGCCTCCAGCTATCTGAATTAGGAGTTACATCCTTTCAAGGGCAGAAGGTGCCATTTCACAGTACCAAGGGCTGGGAGGGAAAGACAGGAATTTAAAGGAAAATAGCAGCTTCTCTTTTTTGAATTTGCAGCCTAAAAAGTTTCAGGTAATTGTACAACTAACAGACCATGTTTAATCTTTGAAAGTACATTTCACAGATCAAACACAGAAGCTGTAAATTACCAGTAATGACAGCAATCTTTTCATTTGACTATCTGTATATCAAACCACAAACTCACTGAACACAATAATAACCTGAAGATAGGAATCTAAGCAGACTCAGACTGTGTATTTATTTGGTTCTCAGGTACACTGTAAAGCTGGAAGAGAAAAATATGTTTGGTTTTCTCAGCAATAATATAGATATAAAAAGAGGTTTATGAAAGAGCTAAAAGACCGAGTGCCAAAAAAATTACATTTCCCAAAGACTGCAGGTACAGTGCCAGGCACCCAGTGCTACAAAAAAGCATTTTGTGCTCTAAAGTCCATGGTAAGGGAAGAGCTGAGGGTGGTTTCATCCTGGCTACCAAGACTAGTGGGAGCAGTCCAAAGGCCAGTATCACTTGAGGTCCAACTCACTCTTCCTGACTGATCACAAACCTGAAGAATGGGACCATAATAAACGCTAAGGCAAGGAGCTCTGGGCAACTAGCTGTGTCTTCTGTACTGCAAGGAGCATATATGGGGCTGTTATTTTTATTCAAAACCTCAGGGATGCTCTGGGTTTCTGAGGAATTTTGCTGGCATCATTTTTATGCCTGGGAGTCTGGCAATTTCTACCTGAAATTCTTCCCGTACAATGAATTAACTCATTATACAACACTATTTTGGTACGGAGACACTTCTTGGAAGACTCAGTGAGCATACAACTGTAGGGATATATTGATACCTGCAGCACTATAGTTACTTCCTTTGTGAAAGTGAAAAAATGCACAAATGTAAGGAACCTCTGTATCAGCACAAGTGAACTACATGGTGATGATGTTTTTAAATACATGTAGGGATTTAATTAAAGTGACAACATTTTATAATGTAAATAAGGCAAAAACAATTAATGATAATCAGCTGTAATTTATGTTGTAACAAAAATAATAAAACCAGGCAGTAAAACCAGGTGCTATTTCAATTACAACAAATCCTGTTTTTCCTGATGGTGAAACACTTTGTACAAATATTGCACTTTCAGTGCTCAGTGTTAAAGTCTACAATGGAGAATCAAAATCATACAGCAATCAGATTTTATTCTTTCCTCCTTTCTCTCTCCCATGTAGTATTTTTGTGAAAGTGGTATTCTCTAAAATTGTTTCACACTCACCAGAGCCTGCATTTGGAATCTGTGGATCACATGCTTTTTTAAGGCATGACTGCTATCACTTTGCATCTTTAACACATCTGCAATGTCTACATTATTATCTGGCTGAACACCATATCCTTTTTTAATGGATAGGCTAACTTGCCTCTTTCCTGTTTTTCTTCTTATGGTATACACAGTGTCATGTACAGCTTATGGATAGTCTATCACTGAGTGAGTGGGGATGTTTTCTGCAACAGCAGAGGATTAGCATGTGCTTGCCATTAAATGTGCGAAGGGATCTGGGCTCCGCCATACCGAGGGGCACTGCTTCTCATGCTGAATGCTTAGTATCCAGAGTGAGTTGATCCTGACTGGGTTCAGTGCCTGAGGTCCTTGCCCCTGGGAGAATGAGATGCCTCGGACAGGAATTCAGAGCAGACAGTTAGGCTGAGCTGGGAGCTGTTGAAACTGGCCAAGAGAAACACTGAGAGAAGGGTGTGCCTTAAATTCCTCTCTTTTTGCGAGCTTAGGTATCTTTTTATGGCCTGCAAGGCAGAGCCCATGTCAGACAGGGTTTCAAGCCCTAGATCCACCCTAACTTGCTTAGGTGCTTTGCTTCTTCCTTTGAAAACAAAAGGAAAAAAAAAAAAAAAAGTCATGCCTCCTCTTCAAACAGAGTTGTAGTGTCACTATAGGAGGACATGGGGAGCACTGGTTTAATTCTTTCTTTAGCCTGATGTGGTTCAAACCCACGTACTTCACTTCCCAGAACACTCCAGCCCTGTTACACTGGGGAAAAACAGGGATGGGCAAGGGCAAGGGGTCACTGGCCCCCTTCTGTGTACATTGTGCCAGTGCTGCAATGAAAACATCCTGCGTGGGTTATCCTGGAATCTTCCACTCAAAAAGTGTTCTCAGTTCCCAGTCCTCTACCCAGGATTATGTCTGTATCTTACTCAATTACATGTGAAAGTATAAAAGACTGAGTTAAAACAAATGAGAGCTTACAGTAGTCTACTCCATTTTGGACAAAAGTTTTCTTGGAGTATATTACCCATTCCTCTTGTATTATTACTCCCTCACTGTGTGACAGTCTCTTGAGGTTCTTCACACTTCTTTCTAAATTTCAGGGACATGCTGCTTACCAATGACATTCAATTAGTTCTCCACTTAATAAATAACTGCATATAATTGAATATCTTTGTAAGTATTAAACACAGAACACGTTCATTGTTAAAATTTAAGATTTTTAGCTATATGCTTACAGCCAATGAATGGCATTGTTCACGTTAAAATAAAATCAAGGGATTATAATTCAGAATGCTAATGTTTGGAAATGGATCATTTGCAATTTAAGAAAACAGATAATTTACAAAGTTTTAAATAAAATACATGATTGCATTGTTCTAACCACTGAGGAACTGAACAAAAGGCTTCCGCTTTCTTATCAGTATCAATTATGGCATGAGTATGAATAATAGGAATTGCGATTGAATCATTACTAACCATTTTTGCATAAATTTCTAGTTTCACTTCTCCAATATAACATTTTCATAAAAGATAAAATTATAATTATTCTAAATGCCATTAAAAAAAACCCACAGAGCTTGATCTGTGACAATTATTATACAGAAGATACAAATGATCTCTCTACCCCAGTTACAGCTAGTAACATGCTTGGATCACACTTCCTAGCCATTGCCCTCCACGTAGAGGGCCTTCAATTCAGTTTTGATGAAGTCAAAACTGGGATGAAGTCTTTCTTCTGTGGTCTCTTAAGAAAGTCCTCCTTATGCTTGCAAGACAGTCAGAAGCCAGGGACTTTGTCTTGTGGGAGGACAGGAATGGTGATGGTACACACATGTGAGACACAACCAGGCCCAGGCACTGCGGCCTATTAGCGTAGGGACTGAAGGAAGAGCAATCAATCCTGTGTTAATTACGGAGATTGTTCAGCAGCTAGAGTTTCTTTGATCTGGAAGGTGACTTGAAATGGTGACAGCAAAAGATGATTACCACATAAATTCTACACATTTCTATACCCTTCTAATGTAGGCCTTAGTTTGGACCAGGAAAAAAGACGAGACTGAAAGAATCTTGCCTTAAAGCATATGTTGATCAATTATCCAGAAAAAAACATGTTTGATTATATGTATTGAGTTACTTAAGTGCTCTTTGAAGGCAGGTAAGATGAAATGCATATTTAAATATGTCAAACATTCAAGGAACATTTTAAACACCTATTGTACACCGAGACATCTTAAGGGATGGGCTCATGGGACCGAAGACTCAGGCCCTAATTTTAAAGGAGGTACAGAGAAGCTGGTCTCCAGACTTCATAAATGATTCCACACTTGTGTGTATGGTGACCAGGGACTGTGGCACAGACATGTTTCTACACTTTCAAGCAAAATTTTTTTCTGAAAGTTATTTAACATAGGTGTAGCCTGGCACAGTAATAGCAGATGCAGCACACAGCAGAAAATAATGTAAAGACCGTGTCTGATAATGATTTTCCTCCATGCTTGCACAGTTCTCTCTCTAAGGATCATCTTTAGTGAGGTTTTCATTAGGAGAGTCTGGACTGGTAATAAAACAGGCCTTCAGTTTTTCTGTTCTCTGATGTTTATAATTTTTGTCAGGTATCAGAGGGACTACTGATGCATTTAACTCATTAAATGAAATTTAATGAAGGACAACTGTAAACAACTGCCGTAAACCTTTCAAGAGACCCTGGAAAGTAGGGGGCACAGAGATTTATTAGTCTTATTTGTGTAGGCATCTTTATCTGAATAAAACTAAGTGAAGCATGAAGGAAAGACTTGCAAGTCAAAACTTTTGTGGTATTATTACATGAAGGTGTTTTATCTAATATATATATATAAAGTGACAAATGTAAGCCAGGTTTCCTGCTTTACTCAACTGAAAACAAAAAGTTTCATGGTTACTTCATCACCTTCCAAACAGAATTTTATCTGAAAGCTCATATAGGGCAAGGAAGAAACTGATTATGGAGTGATGTTTTACTGATTATGGAGATCCTGTTTTACAACACAGTGAGGACACCAGAAAGAATGACTAATAATCACAATAATTGCATGAGCAAACATATAGATAATCAGTCAAGTTTGCAGATAAATTAGTATGGCTTTCCTAGGGAGTTGTTTCAAAAGCTTGAAAGACAGCAGATGGCTTTAGACCTGTCAACCAAATATGCAGTTTAAATATAACTTACTTATTCTACCCTTCATTTAGGTGTATCTGCTATGGAAGCTGGATGAGATTTCCCTTGAACAACCAGAGGCAGTGACGCAGGACTTATTTTCCAGAGTGCTGCCCCATGTGTCTGGGCCATATGCTATAACTCCAAATGAAACAAGCACCTCCTGAGCTTCCTTGTGTTCAGCCGTGATGTACAATGTTCGACTGATGTTCGACTTCTGAGCACTGCTTCCCTGTTGTCTTACCAGGCCTGTATGTTTTTATGCAGACTTGCTCATTTGTACTTCCACCTTCTTGTAGAACTACTTTTGTTGAATATTATGAGCTGCTGCTACGCAAGTTGGGAGGACACCCTGTATGATACTGCTTCCCACTACTTTTTGTGTACACTTCTGAGATTATAGCCAAGCTGCCAAATTTTGTATTCAAATTTTGTGTTCAGAAGTCTACATGCAGAGCTTTTTCCAACTGTAATCATTCACTCCTTCCAGGAACTTGTAACAGTATTGGCTTTGTGAAACACATTTTTCAAAACAGTTGCTTAAAAGGCTATTTTACAGATTCACAGAATCACAGCATTTTACACGTTGCTGTGGCCATTATCCTGTTGCATGAAGGTGCTATCAAAGCTCCATGCCACAGTGCATCAGGACCCCACTGGCATGGAGGGTATGAATTTGTAGAATTCATTTCTTTGTCAGACCATTCTTTCTTTAGTGAAGGTAATGCAGAAAACATTCCATATTTCTTTAAAACTTTTTTTTTTTTTTTTAATAGTCTTACTCATCTTAAGAACTGAACCTTCTCATCATCTCACCACTTTATTTATTTATTTATTTATTTATTTATTTATTTTTATGGACAGCATGCCACACAAAGATGTATTATTTTTTTTTTAAATAACCATTTTTCCTGTAACTTTTTTACTGAAATGCTCAATAAATATTTAAGTGCCAGCATGAAGTGGATTATTGTTAACATGTTGCAGGAAAATTGCACAGTGCTAAAGCTTGCAATAAAAATAAGCAGAACGCCCACTGTTAATACACTGTAGTTAAGTGTATTAGCTGTTTTCAAAAGCATTAACTCCCACACAAATAGCAATGCTATTTTGTCCAATATATTATTATCAGACAGAGAAAATCAGTTGGGGACTATCTAAAGCCTTTATGCCTGTATGCATTAAAACAAAATTGTTTCACAAAATTAGGAAATTGTGTGGGGACAGCACTTAAGATTTTACAAGGTGTAAACAAATAATAATAATAATAGATTATGAAATTACACACTAGTCCTACAAATGATTCTTCCCCGTTCCCTACCCAATATTCAAAATCACTGAAAAAAAATCTTATTTTTCCCCCACCTCTCACTTTTCATTGTATTTTCTGTCTCATTAGCTGGTGAGTCTTTCATAAATTTTGAGCTCTTGCACTTTTCTGTTCACTGAAGTGGGAAAATTAATATTGGATAAAAATGATATATAAAAAGATGCAATTGTTAATGATCTTAATGTGGAAGCTCTTCACAAATTTACTGATTATCCTTTTGTTTCTACTTCCTGTCCATGTGTCTCACCAGTGACATCATGAAAATAATAATAATTTGTACCCACATTCTCAAAGTAGTTTGCAAATATTAATTAATTGCAAACTTAATTAAGCCTTTGAGACAGATTTTATGGTCCTATTGTACTCTGGAGACCTATGTGCATCTCTCCTTAAAGCACATTTCTTCTCCTGTAGGGGCTATTTAAAACCCTCTGAAGCTAAGGAATAAGGAATTAAGAAAAAAAAAAAAAAAAAAGAAAGAAATTAAGGGGCAGGAAGGGGCAGGAGAGGGGAAGAGTGGAAAGGGGAAGCTAGGGAGGGAGAGGTGTAGAATGGCAGAGAGAGAGAATGAATGCCTCTTATTTTGCTAGGCACTGTGCTGCTAGGCATTATTTTGCTAGGCTCTAACTACCTCATATAGGAAAAATGCTGTGTGTTCAAATCATTTACTGTTAGCAACAGTATTAAAGATCACTATGTTTTGTCCGGTGGTACTGCGAGGTGAAAAAAAGGAAAAATGCAACTAAAAGGGTAAACACTGTCAAATGGTGTCTTTTACTTCTACATGTTTTCAAATTATGACCATCATTTGGCACACAGCAACCTCAGCTCCCATGGGGTTTTGGGCTGGGGCTGAGTGGTAGCACTGCCACGCATCCCTCTGCCATGGGCTCAAATAGCAACTTTTCATCAACAACAGAGAAACGCATCTTCTAGGGAGGCTACTGAGGATTTTCCTTTCTCTTTGGAAAGCCTACTTTGGCAGAAAGCCAGAATGTGTGTCCCTTGGAATAAAGGCTGCAAGAAATGCTTTCTTTTTCATCTCTTTTGTTATCGTGTTTTTATTTCTTTTTCAGAAAACCTCTCATCACTCTGAGGGATGAAAATATGAAAAATACTGCTGGTTACTCTTTTTCTCACTTTTCCATGACAGATAGGCAGCTATTTCTACACTGCAAGCACTCTTCTGACTTCAAAAATTAGCAAGGTGGTCTTAAAAAAGCTGCCATTTAATTCTCATCTTGTCACAATAAAAGCATGTACAAGCCAATTAGCTTGTACAAAACAATTAGCTTCAAATCCCTGATCATCACCAAAATGTCTGTTCATCTTAATGGAAATACATACACTTCCATAACACACATAGTTTACCACAGGGAAGAAACTATGCAGTCCTCCAGATTGCTTACCAAAATGAAATGTTATCCCTGAAACAACATAGGTCGATGAGGAGCAAGACAAGAACCAGAGCTCAAGTGTTGTCTGGGACACGGAAGGAGTGCAGAAAATTCAGGTAAAGCTGGGAGGATGAGTTTAAGATATTTTCTTTAAGACTAATATAATTACAAGTGTTTGAAATCCCCAATCTTAACAGAATGCAAAAACAAACAAACAAACAAACAAAAAAAACATGAATATGCTTTGAAAAACTAATTTTTAAAATTCTTCTCATGAGATTTTCCTCTTTCTTAACATAATAGCCTTAAGGCAGATTGAGTAGCGGTCAAAAGGATTTGCAAATAATCTGATCAATTAATTCTTCCAAAAGCATGCTGTATAGTGAGTATCTGACTTCTAAAATGAAAGCAACTTCTTTGATATTTTGGTCAAATTTAGTAATTTTGTTTACTTGTTTTGTTTCTGAGATGAGTAGTTGAACAGATGACAGTGGTTCTGTGCCTCCCAGCACTTCCTCATTTTGGAATAGAAAACAACAGTTTAGAGGTGAAATTTATACAAGAGTTAATAAAATGATAAAAACAAAACAAAACAACACAGTTTGTAACTATCTCATTCAATCACTCCTGAAATTTTAAAATCTGATTAAATCTGATTTTTATGAAAAAAAACAGCATACAGGCTTGTAAATTAGAACCTAATTCTTTAAGAATCAGATCTGAAAGTGTGTTAGTCTTGCAGAAAGGGAGTTGGAATATGCTGGCAATGATCTCTGGAGCAGCAGATGGCAGGAGTAACTCTGTCTCTTACCTTTATTCACCATATGCCATTTGAATGATAAAACTGTGTTTATATAGCAAAGAATAACACAAAACAACACACGCAACTACAGCTACTCAGTGCCTATCATCCCACTATTTTTTTTTAATGTTCTGGTAGTCCATCTGCAAATCTCATGTATTTTTGTCCAGGTCTTCTCTCCTTGTATGAACTTTCTCTATGTTTCTGCACCCCTGCAAAACAACACATACTCCAAAATGTTAAATCTGCGATCTTCATATATGGTAAACACAACTGATACTATGGGAGGAAGGAAGACCTGACAAAAGGATCGAGGCACTTCAAAAGGTCCTGTTAATTCAACAGGTGGGATCTGAATCAGCAGTGTCATATGGTGTTGGAGGAATACTATCACATCTTGCATTCGAGACTGAGATTTTTTTCTATTATTATGACTGATCTGATTACTGCAGGAATCAGCTGGGTGAGTATCAGGGCAGCTCTCCATACACTTACACATCCTTACATGACAACTACTCCCTTTCTTGTCCAAATACCCAGTGCCGTCATTCATTTTCCTTTCCCCTCTTCTCCAAACACCAGCCTGCATCCTTCTCCAGCAGCATTCCCACTTGCCTCTCCACCCCTCCCCCCCGCCCCCAAGAAAAAAATACAAGAAACTGTGAAGGGCCTGTAGCTCCAAGGTGGATTTTAGTTTGCTTTACTATGATCTGATTTTATTATTTCCCTTAATGAAGTGAGGGATCATCTTCACCTTGCTGCTCAAGGCTCCACTGATGTCAGTCACAGTCCTGAGACACCTGGGACACACTGCAGCACCTTGGTAGCTAAGAATGAATATAGGAAAAATACAAGAAAAACACACCACCAGGACATGTGATGGGAAGGCAGTGGGTTGTAAAAAGTGTGGGAGAAAGATATCAGCCAGTCCTGTTCAAGCCAGGAAAAACCTCATTCTTAATAAGACAGATAAATTTCTCTGCAAAACCGATACAATCAGCAAACTGGGAATGACTGGTCACAGTGATTGCTCCGAGTGCTCCTCGGTTTGACTGATTTACCACTTGCATCAGCTGACCGTCATAGTCCCTTGTTAAAAATTATTTCAAGTGGACTCTGGCCATTAATCTTTGCCTTGATATCTTCCCAGACTGTGAGTAATTCCTTCCTTCATCTATGCCGTTACTTAGTTTATAAGCCATAATTGGGTCCTCTCTTTCCATCCTACTGAGTTTTCTCTTGCATGAAAGACTATTTTATCGTTTGCTCTATTATCCTATCTTTCAATCACATTGTTATCTAAACAACATTCAGCTTCATAAAGGCAGTCAGAACCACATAGTACTTCTGATGTTGCAGTGTCTAATAATGTAAAATAAGCATTTATGAACTGTGGAAAATAAAATCTAAAAAGAGAAAGTAGAAATATCAGTCCCTCCAGTTTCAAAAGATTCTCTGGATGGGGTCTGTGAATATTCATTACACAGGTCAGAATTTCTGTTTGTTAGAGCTAGTAGAATACAAAAACAACAACATAACACAGATTTTAATAACATTCAGCAAAAAACTCAGAGAAGATTCTGCTGGCTGTTAAGTTCATAGTGGGATTTTTATAAAATATTCCAACTCACTTAAACACACAATTGATATGGTGAGTCAGAATTGCCAAAATGTCTCCAAACACATAGATAATTTCAAGTACATACAGAACTTGTGTGTTTTTGTTGTTGCTTTAAATTCCAATATGTTATTAATTCTCCTTCCTCTATAAGTAAACAAACAAACAAACAAATTTTTATTTTAGCTAGCTCTGGATTTGTATGTGAAGTTATTTTCATTGAAAGTTACAATTTTAAAAGATGGTGTAAAGTATTCTGATTAATATGAAAAAAAAAAGTATTATTATTTTACATTTTGTAGGGATTTGGAATCAAATAAAATGTTGATGTCTTACATAAGGCATACACACATGTGAAAGTGATGTATTAACTTGAAACGGGAATTTAAAAATGGATTAAAATTTTCCTAGTTCATACAAACTGTCACAACCTATCACAGCTAATTAGACCATCCCTATAAAAAGTTCCTCATTTCTATTTAACACTGCCAATTTTCAGGCTATTCATGAACTATTTTGAACACTCCCAAAGATGGTTTCATGTTGCCAAGGTTTTTTCACCCTCCCTTTTCCAACAAATGAAATTAGACTCCTTTCCATGCTGACTGTCTACCGCTTTATTTAGTGATAGATTATCATTAACTATCTTCAAAAGAAGAAAACAGTGTTTTATTTTCACACATCTGGTAACAATATTCCTGGGTCTAGACAAGTGAAATAGGAGTTAGACAAGATACATCAGTGAACTCTGTATTTCCAAATCAATGCTGAAAGTAAAACTTATGAAAAAAAATGATGTAGTTCAGCATGGTTAAAAAAAAAAGTTACTCAAATGCTTTATTCAGGCACTTGGAAATTTATATAAGGACACATTCTTGTTATCTGCAATTGTTTTATTGAACTGAATCACTATTCAGTTCAATAAACAATTCATATCAAAATTAAGCGATAAAGTGAAACAAAACCCCGCTCTAGTTAAGTGAAGAAATAAATACTGACAAACCTGTTTTGTTATAACAACATATGGAAAAATCTCATTATCTTTTAGTCATAGATACAGCAAATTAAACACACTGTATTCAGTTTTCCTTCCCTGTCTCCACATTATGAGGCATGAGATTATTTCAGTAAGATTTACCCTGGACAAATCACAGACAGATGAGTTCCCAATCCACTTAAACTACTAACTTCATGGATTACATGTGTTATGTGAAAAAAAAATTAACATACAAAACACTCCTCCTGAATGTAAATATAGTATTTTTAAAAAAGCACCAGACATTTGCATCAAGTGGGAGAATGATTTTTCTAAGACTAGATCAATTTTGGACATAGAGGTCTTTATCTCATATAATGACAAAAATATTAAAGTAAGATGGCATTATTATTTATCGTTCTCCTTACTAAAACTTAAAACCAGTCTGGTTTTATGCCTTCTGTAAAACTACAATAACTATACAGGTATGTAACTAAGAACTTGCTCATTAGCTACTACAGTTTGTAATCTTGAATTTTCTGTTAGTTTTAGATGACCTGTACCGTATTTAATTGATTTCATTATCTTATATACATATATTATATGGCTTTTGTGTACCAAACACTGTAAGCTTTTTTCTGTATGATTTAGTTGTGATTTTAATAAGTGCACTAGATCCAATGCAATTATAATAATTTTTTTTTATTTTTATAATAAAATAAAAATTGCTGCTTTAATAACAAATTTATGTAACATTTGCCGTGAAGATGGGTAAATGCAAGTTATTTCCTCCCTTTTGAATGGCTCCAGTGAGGGCTCAACTGGTGTACAGATGCAAGTCCATTCCCACCAACTCCAAGCAGGTCACCTCCATAAAGCCCATTTCTTAGGATTTGCCAAGGCAACAAGGATTTTGTCATAATACTTAGAATTAAACTGATTATCTTTAGAAATCTGCCCAAATCCTTCCAGCTAGTTAGCTAGTTATGTGAGACTGTCATTACAGTGTCTTTCCCTTTCCTCCATGGAGGACTACAATATCTTGTTTCTTTTTTTTTTTTTTTTTTTTTTCACAGTTTAGAAAACCTCCACTGCTTTAGTTTACTTGTTTTGCTCCCATAGTTTAAAAGCCTTGGGGTAAAAACTTCTGTTAATGGTAACATACGGTTATAAAAATTAGTACAGATAGTAGAAAGATTAAGAATGTGTTATCCAGAAACGAGACCCCAGAGACCCACTGTCACACATTTTTTATATGAATCTATCTCAAGGAAAACAAATTACTTTTTTTTTTTAATCATCTCCTTTTTTCCTGAACAACAGATGATATTTAGTGTAATCTACCCAAATTTGTTATTTACACAAATCATCTGAAAACAGCGATAACCCTGTGATTAAAAGTATAACATAAACATTATAATGTGTGTGTCATCAACTACATTACAACCACCAGACAAGTACAGAGAATATTACTGAGGAGTCTGTATCACATCAGAAACTGGCTTTGAAGGCTGAACGTGGAGAGCTCTAGCTAGATTTATTGACTGGATTTCTGCAGTCATTGAACTGGGCCATACCCCACAAGTATGGGAATGGGGAGGAAAAAGAAGGTAAAGCCAATGAGGACATGTCTTTCCCTGAAAGAATCTTGCTGGGAACTTCTCCAGCTTGTCTGCAACATGGACCTTCTCTAACCAAACACTGCTGCGAGGGAAGCCTGCGCCTTGCATCTGTGGGAACCAGCTAGCATACTCATCTACTGAGATGCATACATGCATGTGGACATCACTGCAGCTTTTGGAAAATATATCATGTTCTAGGAAAACACACCTGTATTTTTCATCATCTCTTATTGCATGTTAGTAAGGACCAAAGCCAGCTGCAAACAAGTGGCTGTGTCCATTTGGAACACTGCATGCATTCATCATTAGCAGTCCAGGGGGCTGTTTTCAATGTGATTAACCCTTCTGGAGTTTGTTCGGCATGATGATATTTTAATAGAATCCTGTAACATTACATATACCAATGTACGCAAATGGAAATAAGAAGTTAGGTAAAACTTAGGCCCTAAAAGCGATGTACCCCGAGAAGGCATTGGGAGTGGGGGCTAGAAATAGTTGTTTATGATTTTATAGCTAGGGGCATTACTTTCATAAATATGAACAAAACCATTCTGTTTGGATTATATGAGGCTCAGAAACATCTGGATTCAACAATTAACAAGCAAAAGCATTAAGCTAAAGAAATACTACAAAGAGAGCATTTTATTTGTGTGTGAAAACAGAAATTTCAACAGTTAGGCACTAGACTCTTGGAGCTGAACAGTGTGTAAAATTAAATTAATAGTCCTAAATCCAAACCACTGACCTATAACAAACAGTCTCCATTTTACGTAGCTACATAAATAAGCTTTTATGTATTGATTATTTTGCAGGATATTTTGCACAATTATATTCTTATAGATTGATAATTCATTACAAAAACTAGGTGATTAAAAACTGTACCTGGAAAGTGTCTTATTTACATCTCATTTGATTTTGTCTTTGCCTCCTTCAGTCTATTTGTTTAACATTTTCTTCTAGCTTATATCCTTTCTTTCTTCCCCAAATAACTTTAAATGGTCGAGGAACAAACAAAAGAAAACTACTTGGTCAAAAAGAAACAGATTTTTTAAGTTTTTCACTTATCTTCAGCTAAGCTCTGGAGAATTTCAAGCACTCAACAAACAGCATGCAATACGAGGCCCATTGCTCAAGTCTGGCTGAACGCTGCTCTTTGCCATCAAGTACTTGATGTATACCTCATCCTTTTATCATTTCTTATGTGACTAAACAATGAAATTTTACTCAAGATGAAAGTTATAGAGTGGCACTTTCCTGAATGAATCATTTTTAGTTTCTTTCTTCAATTAGTTTACCATAAAAAACAACAAACATTTTTGCATGAAGATGATGCATGTAGTTCCCTGGATATCAGACTAAATGAAATATTTGGCTGCCTGATAATTATTTATTTTTATTATTAAAGGATTAAATTGTCTATTTGTACTTTCAATGATATTCTTTTTTTTTTTTTTTTTTTTTTTTTTTTTTTTTTCCTCCTAAATACTTTGAAGCCACATACAAAAAGCAGTAATTTAAACATCTTGTGCTCCTTTTAGATGTGGCACATACTTACTGCTCTTTTAAAGGTAGCTATTTAAATTTCCTTTGAGGTTATTTTAGTGGTATTATAAAAATAAAAAGCAGCTGACTTCTGTATTATTGTAGTTGTGCTTTTCTTCATTCCTTGTAATATCAAGTTACCAAATCAGTTGCAGTTAATCTGAACTATTGATATGGCTTATTTCTGATGAATCTCTCAAATTTGTTGGGAATATTTCTATTTTTTCTTCTTTTCTAAATCTTAAATTATATAATTGAAAAGGTAACAATCATGATTAAATTGATGAGGGTTTTGATATTTGCATACAGCTATAGAACTTGATTATCAAGTAAACTGATATATCTTTGTTTTCCTACTTTTCCCAATACATTAAAAATCTGTATCAAGTGGGGAAACTGAGTCCCAACATCATTAGAAAAAAAAAAAAAAAGAATTGGCATTTTCATTAATAGAACATATCTCTGGGTTTGGTATGCTAATCTATTTTACATCCATCCATAAAGCAAGCATGAAGTGAAGTACTTTAATTTCCTTAATGATTGTAAATCATAAAAATGTTTTGTAATCTGCAAACAAAACATGCCACTGAAGGGAAATTTTCTTTATTAAACAATGTTTATGAAGCCCTATTTTGGAAGTATATGATTTATTAGCTCATGCTATCAAAGCCCTAAAAATACAGATATTGTAAAATGAAGACCTCTGAAAAGACAGGTGCTACCTCTTTAATCTCATTTGTATATTGTTAAACATATTTTAAGAATTAAAGTATCATTTTCAAAGTAATACCAAGTATTGATTTGAATGTGACCAAATACAGCACTTGGAGACATTAATGCAGACATTATCATATTGTACAACCTCAAGAGTGCTTTAAAAATTCATAGAAGCCCTACATGAGCATAAACTTGCTTTTCACTACAGCAGAGACTAAATGATCCAGCATTCCAAAAGTCTTTCTTATTGCATCATTCAGTACCTAAGTGGCCATGATCCTTGGGTAGGTCCTTGACTACATCTCTGTAAGACAGGATCAAAGAACATAAATAACGGGCCTGAATATTTAACCCACACAATATTATGCTAAACATATTCTGAATGTTTCCTCAAATGGCAGGCATGCTCTTGAAAATATTAAATCAGCATAAAGATCAAAATATATCAAAATTATAGGCTGTTGAAATTAAAGACACATTAACTTGTATTTTGCTGGCACTCAATTGGGCAATAATTTTGAAGATCGGAATTCATTAAATATATTGGGAAATGGTCTTAGTCTTTCTCTGGAACTACGAGAACCATCAAACATAGTAAATACTTGATGAAACAAACATTTGAGAAATTTAAAAATATTTGTGTGATACTTGACTGCTAACACTTGACTTCTGGAGGGGGAAAGAAAAAGACCAAGTGCCCAAAGAACAAAATCCAGAGTTTGAGGTACAGGTCTATTGTGGCATTTAGTGCTTATGGGGACATATATTTCACAAAGCCGATTAGAAATGCAGAGTTCAGTATCAATTAATTCTCTTGTACAACTATTTAGTTCAGATATTCTCTACACATTTCCTGCTTGTTCCTGTAAACACATCATCTTTCCTCTCCTGATACTTAGAAACAACTTCTTCACAGAGAGACACTTTGTTAAATAAAATTGCTACTATTTTGCCAGGAACTTAAACTCTGTTTTGTGAGATTTAGATAGCCTAAATGCTACTGATGAAGGCAATAACTTCCTAAAGCTTTTAATAGTATTTGCAATTGAAGAAGCGCATGCAGTGTTCAATTTTCAGGCTCTGAATGCAATAGAGCTTATTGGTCTGGAGTTTTAAAGATATTCAGGCATTGATGGCCATGATAATTTCAGTAACAAAGTTCTATTTTCAGACATGACACATACAGAAATGAAAAAGATATAAAAAAATGACACAAGCCTAAATTCATGGAAAGTTACAAACCTTCAAAGCTAAAACACCATACAAAATGTTAGTGAGGTTAAAAAAAGCAGAACTAAATACTTGTAAAACCTGATGACATACTTCAGAAAAAGGATTGCAATATCTGAATAACACAGTGCATTGATGGAAAAATTTTCTGTCCACAACAAGGAACACAAACAAACAGCTGCACAAAAGAAAATCCATGCACACAAAGAAATAAAATAAGTGTGTTTAAGATGCCTAGATTCAGTGCCCATGCTTCTCTGTCCCCATGCTATATATATATATATATGTATATTTATTTATTTATTTATTTTCAATACTATATATATATATTTCTTTTCAATACTTCTTAATAATTGCAGCTGTTATGGAAGGGGTAATTGCTGATTGGTTATGTATTTTGCTTGCTGTGGACAAACACACCAAGCTACACAGATGGGAAACATTTTTCTTGTCATTCTCTACAGTGCAGCTTCATCCCCCTCAACTTCCAGAATACATGCTACTGAGAATGATTTTTTTTCTCAAGTATACTGCTAAGCAGACCTGTCTGACATCTTCGCAATTTTAACTCTAAATAATTATATGATGTATCTTTTTGCTAACACCGACGTATAACCTGGTAGTCAACTCGTTTTAGTACCTAATCTCTCCAGTAACTAGACCTAAACACACTGATCTCACCAAACCCATGAGAGCAGCTTATTATTTTTGATATAGCAATAACAAGAGGTCAGACCATGTGTCAAACAAATCAAAGGTTGAGGTCCCTTTCAGTAATACAGTCATTGCATTTAATGAAAGCATGGTCCCAGTCCAACAAGATAAACAGTATTTTTTGCAGCAGAGGAGCTGTGAATCATACTAATTCAAAGCAGCCAGTGTACACATAGGCAAATGAAATTTCAAGGAGGGAAGAATTTCTTTGATTAGATCAGCTGACAAAGGTGGAGAGAAGAGCTGTGGGTTTGGGTACATGCTCTTCTTTCATCTACCCACGGGCACCCACTGCAGGCCAGGCGGCTGCAATGTGGTCGGGAGTCCCCACTACAGACCTGCACAAATGGAGCATGCACCCCAGGAAGTCAGCCGGTGGGGTAAAGGAAGCAAGCAGGAGAACTTGGAGCCTTCTTTCTAATAGGGCTGCCATTCACCTGCTGATGGTAGAGCCAATTTCAGGCAAATTAAGTAGTTATTTTGATTACAGGAAGTACCAGCAAGCACTATTTTACATGTGCCCAGTAAACTTACAAAGTTAACATATAAAGAGGTTACAGGACTGCTCTGGCAATCTTTAGAAAAACTTATCCACAACAGATGACATCCTGAGGGAAACAGAACAATACACAAATCAAAGCAACTTTTTTTTTTTTTTTTTTTTTTTTTTTCCTGACCATATTGTATTCCTCATAAACTGTATCTACTTTGCTGCCTCTAAGGTTGTCAATATGGTAATTTCTTTCCTTTGGTAAAGAGGCAATACATCTTGGCAAATGGCTGAAACATCAGACTGTTCATCTGCTACTTTAGTTGAGACTATCACATATGAAATAATTATGATTTTCTTTTCCCAATATATACCTGAAATTCAGGATCATAGGCATGTACTTTTTTCTTCCCCAAATATTAAGAAATGGGACTTTCTGTGCTTCCCCTTGGCCATGTCTGTAGAATTTGATTAGATACAAACACATAAGTCATATTTTTATAAGCTTAGGAAGGTATGAAAATATGAAAGCATTTCTCAACCTGTTTAATGAAACAACTCAAAAAAAAAAAAAAAAAAAAAAAAGAGCTGTTACAATACAACTGTGGTTGGAAAAATGACTAAGTAAAAACAACAATATTTTTTCTCAACAGTTTTGCTCTCTGGCTCTCTGGATGAATTCAACAATCTGTTGAATTTTGCAGAAAAGCCACAATCTTATTACTGCACTTTATTCATTGGTAATGCAGAATCAGCACAGGCATGAAAGGCAGAGAAGAGGAACTAGTATTACCTCAAATTTTAACAAGTAGGTGGCAACCATCCCCAAAGATATCTTTGAACTAGGAAACATAAAGGTGTGGAGAGTGCTTTTAAGTATTGTCTTTTCTGCTACATCCCACAGAAACACTCACGATGAAATGAGAATCTCCATAAGAAGGGTTCTCTAAATTTAAGAATATCCTTTTTGTTTATCAGCTGAGCACATTATTTCCTAAATAAGTAAAAGTTGGCTATTCTGAAGTTTTAAAATACTTTTTTGTTTATTTGTTTTTTACATTACACCACTGCAAAACTGACATATTCATAAAATGTCACAGGTTTTTTTTTGTGGTGTTCTCATGGTATTAATAAATGCTTTGTAGAAAGACACTGCTCAGCTTTTGTGGCAGTACCTTTCAAAACATACCACTTTTATTAAACTGCCCATGAGTAACCCACAGAAGACTGAACAGTGCTAAACTACTTCAAATCATGTTTATTAGTTTCCTAAAGGTATTTGAAATTTCATTTGCTCAAAGTGTAGCATTTCTTTCACCAGTCTTCTTGGTCAGACACCCACTCCAATTTGCTGACAGGTTGGTGATCTGCTTTTAAATGCTAACTCAAATGACAATACACGTACACCCCTTCTTTCCTGCCTTTTCAAACTTTATTTTATTAGACTATCTTAAGATGTTTTCCTGTCTTTTTTGGCCGTCACCAAGACAGACTGTAATTCTGGCAAATGTTCAGGCTGCATGGGTAAGCTTTCAAAGCTGAAGTTCTATAAATAACATAAGAACATTCACTTTAATAAGAAATGACAACATTAAAAGTGATAGATAAATGACACATTTATTTTTACACAAGAATTAACTTAGGGATCTTATATTTTCAGATATTAGGGAAGCCCAGTGCTTTACCAGCTTAGGAAAGTAGATGCATAGAGATGTGGAGGAAATTTGACTTATCCTTTGCTGGCCTTCTATTATTATTATTATTATTATTATTATTATTATTATTATTTTGTGTGTGTATCTTTCAATGTGAAGTGCTGGCCTCCCAGCATTGCTGCTGGTGCGTTTTCTAAATATGTTGTAGGATTAGATAGCCAGAAGATTTTATACACTACTGTGATAGTGAGGGGCTCACAAAGTTCATGAATCTGCATTATTTTCACCCATTTTTTTACTACACGATACATATTTACTTGGAAATCCACTGTGGCAGGAGCTGTGCACAGAGGCACTGGCAGTTGTTTCCTATTCCAGAGAGTTTATGGTTGCAATTTGAAATTAATGGATGATAGTTCTGTTCCTTATTAAAAAAGTATCCACTCAAATGAAATAGGCATTAAAGTTTTAACAGCTATGAGAGTAAAAACATTCCTCCATAATATTTACTGTCATTGCTGTAAATGAAACTACACGTATTTCTCACAAGTTTGGGCATGAAGCATTATGGTCTGCTAGTCCATATGAATATTACATATCCACATGTGATTTCCTTTCCTTCACTTACATTTCTTTCTGTCCCTTATGACAGATAAACAAATTTGGACAGAAAGCTAGGAATGCATAGTATCACTTTTGTTGAGTAGAGTAAAACTTCCTCAAGAAGAAGAGAAAAGGCAAACAAACAAACAAAAACAACAATATTTTGTCCCTGTTGCTGTTCAGTGCAACAAGGTCACCCTGGGTTTTCTCCCTCTGTAAGGTGACAGAATAGGGAAAATGTCAGTAAAGTAACAGTCCAGCTATTTTGTTTTTAGTTGACCTGCCTAATCTGGCAGGGTGGATCTTTGTTTTTTTGCAGCAGCACCACTCTCACACAAGTGAGGAGCTTAACATTATTGCCTGTACATGAACAAGAAAAGAGCTATTTAGCCATATAGTCAAAAAGCAAAAGTTAGCCAAATAGCTATGAAAGCATTAACTGAACCTAATGTACTTAAAGATGTTGTAATTTTACAACTGTAAATTTTACAACATCCTATATTTCAGTTCCTAATCTATGAGCTATTTAGTTTACTAATAAGATCTCCAGTCCATAGCTATCTATTAATTAATCCATTTTAATATCTTGATTTGTGAGATAAGGCAAAAAATATTGCTTCCTTATGTCATGTGATACCACAAACTTAATTAAAGCTCTTTTAAAAAAAATCTAGTGGATGCCATAAAAGTGTAGGGTGTACAAGTCATTATCTCAGGAGAGAAAACGAAACATTTTACTTGCCATAAAGGCTAAATTTCTCTAATACCAGCACCAATAAACCTTTCAGTGAATCTGAAAATGCACAGTGCTTGTTAAGGGTGAGCATAATGAAAAAGTATTATCTAGGACAATTTTTCTTCTAATGAACAAAAGCGTAAAATTAACTGCAAATGTACTCACAGTATTGACTGAACATAAACAACTGGAGACTGCAGCTACTGTGTAAGTACACACATTAAGTATTACAGAACAGTAGGCTTCAATAACCCACCAGTTTCAGTTCTTCTGGAGCAATCTTAAATCTTTAACAAGTTTTAAGAAAGAAACTGTGGTATCCTAGACCTTTTAGTAAAAGGCAGCTTGGGATATCCAGTGAAGAATGATGGTAAGAACTCAAAGTCTGTTAGTATAGGTAATAAGTCTAAAGCAATTACTACCTGCTACGGAAATACGCTATTGATTTAGCCACTTAAGTTTGATAAATGGGTGTCATATAGCAGAAACCATAAGAAGGAAGAAGCTCAAAATCCTGGCACTGAATCTTAATTTATTGCAAGAATGTCAAAGCCAATATTAAAAAAAAATACTGGTATTTGTGTTAATGCAAACTGCTTTCAAAGGACAGTCTCTTCCCCTCAGCATGGCAAAATGTCTGAAGCATTAATATTTTATTGTAAACTGCTTCTTCCACCAGAGAAGTTGTAAAGTACACCACACAATTCTGTGCAAGACAGAACATAGAAATAATACTTGACAAACTTTGTTCTACTTATTCATAAAGATAATTTTACATTTTTTTCCTACCATCTACCGACAACAGCCATATCATCGTGAGTTTAACACCTTCACTTTACTTCTCCTTCTGTGATTTACTACATACAATTTACATGCCCAAAGCACTGCATTGCAGAGCTGAGCGAAAATGCTCTGCATGTATTAGAAACATGTTTCCACACTTTAAGAGCCTTTTGAAATACTATGCCTTATTGTTGGTCTAAATGGTTAATATCTGTAAGTACCATTTTGAAATGTATATACTCAAATTACTACTGGATACAGTTGTATGCTTAAAGATTTGCTACAAATCCTGTGGAGAACTTCCAGGGCAGCAGTTTGCACATTTGGAGTAAGTAATGAATTCAAAAGCCTTTACAAGAAAAGGAAACTTGCTTCCTCAGAAGGCATTACACAGTTTCTAGATCATCAGTAGACAGGCTTAAGATGGGAATGATGGGAAAGCGCATTGAAATGTGAATAACTGAGGTAAAGGTGGAGTCCCACATCTAAGTAAACTCCTGGTTTAGCTGTTAATTTAGCTGCATCTGAGAACATCTACTAAAGGCTTTTCATTCACATAATGACAATGAATAAAGAGAAGCTCATGATTAAATGGGTGTTTCTAACACCGTTTCCAGGGAGCCGTATTAGAACCGGCACTATTCAATCATTTTCATCAGCAATCTGAAATATCTGATAAACCCCAGGAATGCCACAAAGACAGGTGATGAGTAAAATGATGTGAGGACACTGCAGAAGCCCAGAGCTCATGGAGATACAGAGGGGATCGGTAAGCATTCCCAGCACATTGCAGTGCGGTGAGGACGTCGCAGCTCAGCTCCCGGCATGGCGCAGTGCACGGTGCTGACTCAGCTGTGCTACTTTTAGATTGTGGCTGCCTCACGTGCCTCCAGCTGATGTTGTCTCATGCAAATACAGCTGGGGAGTATCTGGATCTCGGGGGTAGAAAGGACTGTGGAGTGATCTGGATTGTATCATAAACGAAGCTTGGTAATACTGGGAATTTTGGAACATTTCAGAATGCACCATGTGGGCATTCTGCACCAGGTCTTCAAAATGGGGGACTGTAAAATCACAGTTCTAAAAAATGGCACTGGATAAGCCATGTAGCACCAAAATTCAGCATTATACCATGGCAAAAAGGACATACAGTCAATACAGAAAAAAAAAAAAAAAAATAGTTATATAGATGGCATTGGCATAGTGCATAGTGTTCCGGAGCTTATATTTTTATAAGCTATTGGAAAAACTGGAGAGCGTGAGGAAAAGAACCATAGAAAAGGGTCAAGGTCAGGAAAAAAATGCTTTATAGCGAAAGATATAAACTGCTGAATACTGGACTCTAAAGAAAGCTTAATTAGCTTCATTTAGCAAAAAGAGTGTTGTAATGCACAACTGAAAGCTGAAACCAGATTAATTCAAACTGGAAATAAACTATGACGTTTTAGTAGTGAAAGTGAATTCACTGAAATAAACTGCCCAGGGAAGTGGTGGATTCTTTTAATGTTTTACAACAAAGAGAAGGTTTCTTTCTGGAGGACCAAAAATTAGATTAATCTTGAGGTAAAGGTAAGTGGTGGAAATGAGGGTCTGCAATAAACAGGAGATTAGCTTGCCTTGTAGTATCCTCTGACTTAAAGCCTGTGAGTCTAAAAAAAGTGAAAAACAGGTAACAACAGTGTAAGATTCTCCTGTATCCTTTCATTTAGTAGTTATACTTTAAGGTATTGATCCCATTTTTCCCAGGAGAGAAATGGATCGATAGTGCAGGCTCACAAAAAGAAAATGAAGTTTGGCTCTAAAACTGGTAACTACATCTTCTAAAAGTAACAAGCTGAAATCTGTGTTTTGACTACAAATCATCCTACAAATGATTGCAATGTTTGATAAAATGAGAAGAGATGAAATGAAAGGCTGATATTTTTAGGTAACTTGAGGTAAACTCAGGGAATTTTGAGACCTATTCAATGAAAGGAAACTATTGAATACAAAATTTATTTGTTAGTTCAGGAAAAAGAACATGACTTCAAACTGGTCATCAAGCCAGGGAATTATTTCAGAATGGTACATAACATTGTGAAGGTTGCCTAAGAGCTGGTAAACAAGTACTCAAAATGAGAGAAAGGAAGAATGGGCAGATATAGCAGTGAGAAGTTTTTTTCCACTGATAGCCAGAGGTCAGTAATTACATGGAAAATCTGTAAGCAGTGTCACACAGGAGGTGAGAGAGGAAATGAAATATGATTAAGAGTCATATTTAGCCACACTTTGTAAAAGGCCTGTCCATTGTCCACCTCAGATAAGGTTGCTGAGGATATCATATTGTAAAAAGCTTTTTTTTAGAATAATATTGTTTTGTTTTGTACTTAATGACTATTGTTTCATATGACTGTACTAAGTATATGAACATTAGGTAGTGTTAATGAGTCTTGTAAATTCATCATCTCAAGCATGCCTTTACTGACTATCAGTTTTACCACTGCTCTTCCACACCAATTAGCAGGAGATATCACTGCACAGCAGTCTTCTGATGCAGTGCACCATTTTGATCAAGCCAGGGGAGGGTACTTGGGCTGCCACTACTCTGTGACACTATGGGTCAGCCTGGGGAGCAGGTGTAACTCAAAGCTGTGCCCTACAAATGGTTCCATTGCTTTCATGAGGACATTGTATAAAGCTCTGTACTGGGCTGCTAGAACAGTAATTGTAACTCACAGTGAGATGTATGGTGTATGTACCTCACCCTAGAGGGGTATATTTTTCACACAGCATTCTGATTTGAGTATCAGATCATGATGTTCAACTAAAGTACTTTATCTGAAACTGACGGCAGCATATTAACATTCCAAAATTTAGACATGACTTTTTTTACTGAAATAGGGACAGATTTCCATACTAATTTCAGTACTTAAAAAGTCAATTTCACTTTTCAAAAATAAAAAAGACAAAAAACCCACATCAAAACATTTATGAACTTTCTGAGAATTCATTGTCTTCTTACTGAGTAAGTTCTTTCATTAAAGCACTTTAGTAAAAGAAAAAATTGGACTGACTTCAACAGATTTGAGGCCAAGGCTTTTGTCTAAATAGTACATCCATATTTTCAAGTGGTTTTCCTAACAGGCTGATCTAAAGCTCACTGAAGTGCATCAGATTCTTTCCCGTTGAGTGCAATGAAGTTTGAATCCTGCTTCTGGAGTAATCACATTGAGATGCATGTCTGAGAGCAGAGACTGAAATTTCATACCCAAATTACAGGAGTCAACTGCTGTCCATAAGAGTACTTAGAAAGAGAAGCACAACCATTAGACTAAGAAGTGTTTGAAAAAGAACACCGAGAAGCTTGGCCTTCCCACTGCCTGAACGATTCCTATTTCACTGTGCCCACATACATTCTGTTCAGCCTATGAAGATTTACCAAGCTCTAATTTCCAACAGACATGAAGTAAATCCTGAAAATGGTGTTGCATCAGTTTCTAACCATAAAGTATGTTGGAAACAGTGTAACTTTAATTACCCATAAGCATACAAAATTATACATTGATGTTAGTGGCTAATTGTTATACATATGAATAGAGTGGACATGAGCCCAATACACCAACATGTCTCCACTGATATGACTGAAACTAGGCAATAATTTAATTTAGAGAAGAAAGTTTTCCTTTTCCTCAGTTTATCAAAAAATTGCAGAAAAAATACATATACCAGTGACTTCTATGGCCCGGATAGAGCACGTGTCTGACAGAGGTACAGAGGTACCTATCTTCACCTACAACTGTGTTCTGACTGACAAAGCAAGAGCAGGACCTTAAAGTATTTTTAGGTAAAGCTGCGTTAACCTGTACTTTCAGATGCCCACCTGGGAGGAACACCTTTATAGAGGAGCTGAGAGTTTCCAGAAGGAGTCTTCAGCATTAGGTACCCATTGGGATGCTCAGATTAAAGAATGCACAACTCCTACCACCCTGAATTAGAACCAGCCATCTTCTAAACTACATACAAAGTGGGGGAAACTGTTCTAATTACATGCATTAATCTGTCAGAGCACCTCAAATGAAAGGGATTCAATATCCAGGGAATAAGTAGGGTATTAGCAGGAAGAGGGCTGATAAGGTGCTTATCTCTGTAAGAAGAAGAGAAACAGGTAAATTATCAGGCACTAATTTTGTTCTTCACTGTCTTAAGCTTCTGTATTTGACAAATGGACAAGACCTTAAGTAAGCGATACAAAGACTTCTTTTTAACAGCATATGCCTTCTTGATGACCATATGTGCACATAGAATGGTTGGAGAGCCACACACATATTTCATTTTAGCTTTTTTTTTGGAGGGGGGGAGGGGGGTTGGAGGATGGATATTAAAAAAGGAATGTAGTAAGAATTTTTGGATATTGAGAAACTGGCTCACTTCCCTGGATAACTTCTCTGGGGCACCACGGTTACTGGAGAAATACCTCTGTTTCAGACTTAGAAGTCAGTATCTCTGCCTTGAAGCATACCCACCATTTAGTGCCTGCATCCAGGCATTAAAAAGAACACCCTCTTTCATCAAGAAAGATAACTCAGCAATACAGATGAATTAGTAATTCCTCTGCAATACAGAGTAATTTGTTTTTGTAAGAATCAATATCAGGATAAGATAGGGTCTTCTTTAATGTTCTTATTCACAGCAGGATTAACAGAAAACATGAGAACAACTATATAACTTCTGTACGTTCTATACCTAGATCTTAAAACTATCATAATCCTAAATTATCCTCAACAGTTTAGTATTTGCTTATTCGTTATGTTTCTCAAATTTGTTGAGTATTTTTGTCCTAAACTATTCTTTAACAGTGCACAAAGTATTTTTTTTAATCGTCATTTAGATGATTTTGTTAACAACACTCTACCCATTCTATTGTACATATTCTGGAACTTTATGTAACTGATGCACTCATGATATATAAGGGACAGCGTTTAGAAGTTAACTGGATGATTTCCTAATTCATATGTTTTACCTAGTATTTTTCTCTTTTTGCAGAGCAAAGTAGATCATATCCTCACAGGAATTCCTTGCTTCCATTCCACAATACAGCAGCAGTACCTTTTTAAAATTATTTTTCCATGACTGCAGCTTCTCTTTTTTTAAACATATGATTTTCACTGTCAAAAGGGAAAAGGGACTGAAATAGCGCACACTTACTTTCCTAGTTGTTATGCTATTTTTTCATGGTTGGAAGTATTGTAACATTCAAGGGAGCAATTAAAATTGTTCTGCTGTGTAGTAATAAAGAATATGACTCTCAAGTCAAGTGCCAGCCAGGAAGGTTTTGTAAACCAAGAGAATGCTGGATTTGTACATGTTATAATATGCTATGTAGATATTTACTCTGGAAATAGTAAACTGCATTATATTTTGAAATTTTTATGAAAAAGGCAAGGAAAGAATTTAAGCAGTGCCCATAGTATCACAGCAATACAATGGACCACTTAGAAGGCAAAACATTTCAGCAATAAGATTAAAAAGCTATAAATACAAATTATGCCCTTTTATGGTTGACAAACATTTTCTTTCAGGAATGTTTTAATTTTATATCGCATACCATAAAATATATTTGGTTTTAGCAGCTTCACCAATCTCTTTAGCATTAATTTTTTCTACTTCACAGAGACAGATTTAATCCTATTTCTCCTTCTATTATATATTAATGTTTACAAAAATATTGTACCTATGAGAGTTATATTTCTAGGATTCAATTTCAGTACTTGAAACAGCACTGATTCAAAGGCTTTTACAGAAATAATATGTGAAAGCATTTCTGTGAAACATAACTGCTTTAGGATTTCCCTTCAGTCCCTTCATGACACACTTAACCATATTTCTCACACTTTCAAAGAGAGCTGGTCTCTTAAGGAAAGTGCAGACAAAAGCTGTAAAAATAAAGCATTTTGACAGGTATCAAACTTCAAGCAAAGTGCAGTAACATTAACATATGGCAAACCACACCACTTTGCTATGTACAAATTCTTCTACAAGGTAAACAGTAAGAGGTAAGTATAACTCGCAGACCCATGGCTTTTAATTATTTGTAAGCTCACCATTTTATATAATTCTCAAGCCACATGCTCTTAAGCTGGGCATTGCACATGCACATGAGACCAGGTATTGCAGCAAACTCCTCTTGGTGGAGCAGGCAGGACAGCTGAAAACCTCGATTCCTAACCACACAACTTTCACACATTAAAAACAGAAGTTTTTCTCACTGTGCAGTTTCAATGAGCTGAAAGATGTCAGTGGACGCTAGTAACAGGGGAGCTAAGAATTCACTAAAAGCTTTGGTGTGATTAATTAGTGTAGTGTGTCTGGTGGTGGTGGTGTGGTCTAGCCACAACTGGGCTGCAACCACCTGCAAGTTATAGCTTCCTACCCATATAAATAGAAACGGCCTTTTCTACACAAATTCTTTTGGTTGCTATAATATATGTATATTTATTATGGACATAGCAAGTACTTTGCTAGAATAAGCCAGATTCCACCTAAGAACTAGGCAGGCTGCCCTGGAAGCAGAGAGCCAAGTAACTCATGTCACATTGTACAAAAAGGAGATGAAGCAGCATTGTTTGGGGTTACCCCATTCAATTAAATGTTCTGCCAATCTAGTTTTGTACATCTAATATTTTAAAAGTCATTCTGGTTTCATGTGTAACTGCATCTCAGGATGAGCTGATTTGTCACAGATAACCCCTGCTTAGGACTAAGTAGTGAGATCTGAATTTCAGGGACCTCCACAAAACTTGTACAGTGCCCTTGCACTTCAGCAATGGAGAAATGACTGGGACTGTCCTGAAGAAGGCAACCAGTTGCTCTGCTCTGCTGTCTCTGTCTCTGTGGATCAGGAACTCCCTGCAGCGAGTGTGAGGATGGGCATTGATGGGTGCACAGGGATGGAGAGGTATTACACAGTAGAGAAGAAACTTAAGAAGCTTTTGTTTCTAGCATTTTAGTAATATCATGTTTTGTAATAATGGTACATAAATAAGAGTTTTGGATAATTATTTTTCTCTACAAATAAAATATAGCATTCAGAAGAGATTAAATTCAATTTAAAAATTTAAAAGTAAAGATGAGGATGTCAACAGAAGGGTCCAAAGACAGCTACAGCACATCCCTACTAAGCAAACATGTAAGTGACTACTGCAGACTCTGCACACCATAATAGTTTGGGAGGAAGCTCACAATTCCCAAAGTCTGGTCCAGAGGATCAAAAGGTGAAGATTTTGACATCTGGCTGAGGGTGGGAGAGAAGTTAATTCTAGTTTCCATTCTATTCAAGCTGGCTAATACGTCCAGCTGAGTTTTCAACACAATAATTGATCTATTGGTTAAAACAAAGTGTTCCAGATTTCCAGATTAAAATGAAAAAAGAAAGAGAGAATATTTTTTAAAAGTTTGGAATTCTCCAAGCAGACAAATAATTTCTCTCTAACAATGTTCAACTTGAAAAATAAAATAAACCTTCATTTTAAATTGACATTATCATTTTTATTTTATTTAAACATCTGAGGTAAATTTAACAGGTTGCCTCTGCTTCAGGAACATTCAAAACCAACAACTTATATTTCTGCATACTAAAATCTCTTTGTTTAGTGTTTGTAAGTGGCATAGAGAAAACTCAATCTGACTGTATGTTAGGGCAATTTCACACCATCTTTTTATCAGTTTTACAGTGGGTCAATTTAACAGCAGGTGAGCAAGTAACACCCACAATGTAAAAATCCACTGGTAATGAAATAACCATTGTCTTTCATCTTTTCCTTTATAATATGCTTGTGTGCATATACAGAAAGTGTTACTCAGTGATTTGAGTAATGACTGCAAGACAGTGGTGTCAAAACAGTCACTGCCTAAAACAAATATCTAATTTTCCTGTGAATAAAACAAACAAGAGTTGCATGAAATGAACTGTCCTGTGCTGTAGATGGGAACGTGATGGGAAAAAACAAGCTTTTAAAAATCTTTAAAGATATCTTAAGGAGACAAAATAGAATCAAGTTGGCATACAAATAAAATTAGAGTGCTGGACTAATCACTAGAAACACAGCTGGAACAGCAAGGACAACAAAGATCTGGGTCTCTTCCATTCTTCCTAAAATAATCCTTTGCATGTTTTTTTAACCTAAGCTCCCATGGTTTATGACAGGTGCCTCACCACTATTCAGAGGGAAACCAATGCAATACAAGGTCCTCCAACTTTTCTAGGGTGACACAACCAGCCAGTTTAAGAAAACAGAAATCCATCCCATGTCTCCTTGCCTATTCGTATATTCTCAAGTGTGTGCCACTCCACCCCACCTGTTGACATACATTTCAGACAGCTTACACTAGTGTCAGGGCAGCTAGAATGAACCCTTATGCCGCTACAGAAAGGAAGTTTCATAGCCAAGGACACACTTGAGGAATCAAAGACAATGTAGTAAGTAACACAGAAAACTGAAAACAACGAAATAAATCCTTAATAAGGGGCTAGATCAGGTTCTGCTACTGGAACTTTTGATCCTTGTAGGACTCCTTTCTCACTGCTTATTTCAGAGTAAATGGAGCTCTATCAAAGTCCACATTAAATTCCGATGCTTACCAAAGTCAGAGAAACAAAGAGATAAGAAGAAAATGATCTCTGTTTTAATACTGCAGTATTCAAATGGCATAGCAAATGCACGGCAATTGGCCCTACATTTCCTAGGCTTACTCAGGCTGGCAGAATGGAGAGATTCAAACTGGGGATCAAAGGGATGATTTCATCTGAGATGTGACAAAACGCAGAGTGGTACACCTGCTGAAAGAAATTGTTCTGACTTGTGTGTGTTGCTTGCTTTTTTATTTTGTTTTGTTTTAGAAAGTGAAGCTCTCATACAAATAGAGGTTTTCTTTATATATATATATTTATTAGGGATAACTGTGATAAGAGAGGTCTTTCCACTTTCTACTTGTAACCAAGATCTCTGGGTTTGATTTATTCAGCTCCTTTATTCTAACATTCAAATGACTCCTGCAGCCTTTTTTTCACAGTCTGAATACAAGAAATGGAAAGCTTCCCAAAGAAGAATAAACTGTAGTCAGATGAAACTGGAAATTTGGAGCTCAAATTCCTCAGACTGTAAATGGCACAAAAACACAACTCCCTCATCCCTGGAGACTCATTTGTGTAGCTACAAATCATAGGAAAAATCTTTAAAGATGAAATATGAAAAATGGTAACAGAAAATAATTGCTTAACACATGCATACCTGAGCAATAATGCTATGATTACATTTACAACCAGAATAAATACTTAGGAAAAGAGATCCTCTCAAAAGACATATAAATATAATTACAACTCCTTTGAAATGAATCTTGTGCAAGTCCTTAGAAAACATCACACACAACTAAACAATTTCTGTAGCTTGTATACAGCAGAGTCTGAAAGCCCACTGGTGCATGCTGCTTCAAAATAGCACATTTGTGTCTTCATGAATTCCTTTTAAAAGTCTATTCCTCTTGCAGAATGCTCATTTCTTTACTTTGTTTTCTTTTCACATGAATAAATTCTAGTAGAGAGAGGAAAAATTGTTTGGATGCTTTTGGAGTATGTGAATATTACCTATCCATAAAGTTGGTAAAACTTCAATAATAAATGACCATACCTATGTGAAAAAATCTGCATTGCTTTACACTGGCTGTGCAAATACATCTTGATGACCCCTCTTCTACTGTAAACTGTTGCACTTTTGTTATTTTTAGTTAACACCGAGCAGGACTCCCCGGAGTGCCACAAATGCCAGTTATAACTGCAGCCAGAGAGTTATATCTATTTCTGTATGTGTACAATGGTGTACACTGATCATGAAGTTACATCTAGAAGATTTCTCATACACTTCAATGGAGAAGGGTGACCTCAGTGTGGGAATTAATGCCATTCCATCTCTATTGTATGCTCTTCTTGTGGGATTATTTCTTTGTTTAGTGCTGTCTGACTGACTGACTGGAAGACACACACGCTTGTGTAATCCTCCTCCACCTTTTGCCATCTTTTCTGATTTCTATGCAGACAACTGCATAGTTGTTGATTTTTGGCAAAAATGGCAAGAATTTGTTTCTAAGTTACATAAAGGTCTAAAAATATATTTTACTGGTTGCTTCAAGTCAGCCGGTAATTCACAGAATAAATGGTGTGAGATGTGCTGTGGAGAGTCTGGCAAAGAAGAGTAGTAGCACCTCAGAAATGCAGAGGATAGCTGCAATATTTAAATTTTTCAAGTACTTTCTGGGATTCTCAGTCTCTTCTTCCATTATGCAACATTTTCATGAAGTTGCAAGTATTTCCTCAGTTCTTAAAGAACAATTATGTTGCATACATGCACCTTAGCACATATTTCTATTGTACAAATATGCAAAAATCTCTGATATATGAAGCTGTTTTTGTTCTACTAGTGTAAATGATTTTTAAGAAGATCAAAATCACAAAACTACCTGCTCCCAGAGCTGCTTTCCTGAAGTACAAAGAATGGGAGTGTGAGTACAAAGCATCATTTCTGTGGGAAAACAAAATTGAATAAATAGATCATCAGAGAGCAAAGATCCAAAAATCAGCTTGAAGCATGAGTGAATAGAGTAAGTGGCTGGGTCAAAAAGATCTTCCAGGATTTAAGTTCTTTAATGTGACATTTTTAGCCTTTCAAAAGAAGTTGACATAACAGTATGGATAGCAGCTCTTACATAAAGTAGTAATATTGATACTGATACTCTTCAGAATTAGTATTATCTTTTAATGCATATTGCATTCATGCCCAAGACCTCTGTAGGGAGAAGCAATCAGTTGCCATCAGCTAAAGTTTAAAACTCACAAATGAGTTGCCAAGACTCAAAAAAAACAATAATAAAAAAGAAATGTTTCTTATCTTTGAACTGCATTTTTGCAGAGCTTTTCTCAAAATCTGTTTGCAGGGCTTCAGCTAGGCCCAGACAAGAGGAAAAACCCAATGAACTACACACTATAAAAATTCTTAAAGTGATTGGGTTTGCTGTGAGTAATACATAGGTTAGTAGCAGTGTAACAATGACTTGCGAAGTGAGAAATAAACAGGGATTGAGCTCCTCTCGTACACAGGCCATAAAAGGCTGGTCTGGGCAGGATTCAGACTCAAAGATCAAAGGCTGGATAGGCCATTAGCAGTGCTTTGTGGCATCCAGCCTATTACAAACACTAACCAAGAGGAGAATCAGTGCTTTCTGAAAAGATGCTGTTCTCTAACACAGACAAACTCTCCTGACGTGTAAGAAGGACCTGCTGCTTTTTCTGCACTCGGACAAAATCTCCCACTTACTTCTTTCAGCCTGGCACGTACTCATTCCCATTCATGGTTCACGTAACCATTCCCATTATAAAATACAGATAATAAAATGAAAAAGTAAAGCACAGACTGAGTATTAAATACAAAGCAAGCCATTTAAAGCGAAATATTCCAAAATCTAAAACCAATCCTGCAGTTGTTCCAAGCTCCTCACAGTAAGTCCTATTTCCCTCCTTCATTTGGCCACCCATAGTATTTGAATCTGAAAGTTCCCATCTAAAACACATGCTTTATTCTCTGCAGATCTGGGGAGAAACCAAGCCTTGATTACATGTTCAGAGGCAGCGTTTCTTGTCCCTGTTTCAGTGGTGTCATGATCTGTGCTGGTGTAGCCACTTGATATATCTATAGGATGAAGTTACACAGTTATAAAACAAGAAGCAATAATAACAGTAATAATAACCTGAAAGGCTAACTGAATATACAGAGGCTGGAACTGCTGCTGAAAAAAGAACTGAGCAAGTAGAGTCTTTGTCATAAAATGTCTGCAACTGTTACTTGTGCACCAGCAGGTAAAAGACACATTCCAGGTGTACATAACTATTTTTAAGATAGTAGCAAACAAAGGTACCTGATGTATTGGGTTGTAAACCAGACGATTCTGTGTATGACCCCATTACTAGCTTCTACTACACTGATTTATTATCTACCTTTGCCTTCCAAAGCATCCTTGCACTTCTTTTCAGAGGGCATGGACGGAGATATGAGAAAATGCCCAAAAAGCAGGACCCAAAATAATGATTTCATCCTAATTTAATTTCATGGAGAAGCGGAATTTGATTGATTTGGGATTACAGGTAAAATCAGAAGAATCTCTGACCTCTTATAAATTACATGGGCAGTTTTGCTGAATTTGGACTCAAATCTCCATGAGCTGATACATATGTTATGTGACAAATACATTTTACAACTGATGTATTATTTAAAACACACCCAAGTATAAATATAGCTAGGTATTTCAGTAAAACTTAAATAACATCCACGGAGCACCAGAAAAATGCTGTAAAATAGCCATAAGGCCCTGATTCAAATAACCAAGAAATTAGGGGTTGAGGCTTGTAACTATCGTAAAATCCCCTGAACACATGTTGACTTCCAGAGAATTTCAGGGAATTAAAGATGGTTCTAGGCTATGCTTTGAATGTGGGGGCATTTATCACTGTGAAGAAGATCATTAGCCATATTTAAAATTAATCGTCGTGTGAACGTGTTGGTGTTTTTAGTCACAGAACATTATATAAGTGAAAAACAACCAAGGGCAAATTTGATGTTTTAATTTATGAAACAGCAACTGGAAATCCTGCTTTGCAGACGCACCTGACCTTGATACACTCACAACGTCTCATTGCAAAACTGCTGAATATTAATTTTTAAACACATCATCCTTCAAACACTGTTTTAAGCACCCCCTACTACAAGCTGGAGCGCATGTAGTACAAGCAATGTGGTTAGCAAACAGGCTTCTGTAAAACCACAAAGGCCAACTAAGTCTCCGATTAAGTCAAGTGAAATCAGTACTGTTACACCAGGATCAAATTTGAATCTAGCCTCCCAAATTTTGGGCTTCTCTAGCTACTTAAACACAGATGTCCTGAAAATTTTCTTACCCTCCCTACAAAAATATCAGGCAAAACAAAGCCTGACCTTGGAGAAAAGTTGTAGAAGGGGAACAAAGCGGCAATTAACCCTGAAGAATTGCACTTCTATTTTCTACCCTCCCACTGCTGACTTTGTCATTTCTTTAATAACAGGAAGATTTTCAAGATTTCTAGTCCATTAAACAACACCTTGCGGACAAATAGAAGCAGACAGGAGATGGCATTTTGAAGCTAGGTTTTGTTCAGGAAGGAAAAAATAGAAAATGCTGCACATAACTGCCCAGAGAGGAAGACCTTGTCAGACTAAAGGATAAACTGAAGCTTTTAAAACTATTTTAGGATGCTTCTGTACCTTTAAAAGATTCAGGCTTTGGAGTTCTTTTCTTAACTATGACCACTTTCTGCAGCTTCCACTTTTTTATCATGGGCAGATGCAACACACTATTTAAAATATCTGAAAAATACTATCTGATATATTTAAACTAATAAATGGAGATACACCTAATTTTATAATTAAAATATTACTTTACTGATTCAATGTGTAATGTGAGGTATCTATAGATACCAAATTTTACATTCAAATCTACAAGAAGAATTCATTTGTAACAATGCCATCCATTTCCATGGCTTTATTTTACATATTTAGATGAGCTTTCCACGTTGTAAATTACATTCTTAAGGGACAACGTTTTGCATTTCATTAGATTAGTGCTCTGCCAGTTGAATGTGTTCACTTGGAGTAGTAGTTTTCACAACAATCAACCAGCTCTCTGAATCCTCTTTTGGATGTTAAAAATACATAATTTCAATTCCTAAGATCTTTGCTATTACTCTCTCCAGACATAGCTTTGCTCGTAATATTAGCTATCAGAAGATTAATGTAATGTGTTAAATGCCTAATAGCATGTTTTATATGTTTTGTATTTATTTCAGAATATCTACTTTCTTTCATTATTGATGTAGTACCATGACAAAGACTCTAAGAGTGATTCTCTGAATTGCCATGAATTTGTGATAAAAAATTAAGTTAGATCTGTATTCAGGTTATCATTTGACTCCACAGAATCTTCTTCCTGAGCTCCCCTTTATGGAGAAGATAATGAATAAATAGAAATTCCTCCTAGAATATACAGTTTCTAGTGTCTGAAACAGGAGGGAGAAGAACAGGATTTCTTCTGCCCCTGTGAGTAAATTCACACACACACAATAAATGAATGAATAAATAAATAAACAATCAAACAAATAAATAAATAAAAGATCGGCAGCCCTGATGTGCCCAACTTCCTTTTCCTCCTCCAGTCGACAACTGATTATTTATACAAACACAAACAGCACATGAGGAAGCACAAAGAGTACCCTTTCCTAGAATATGCCACAGGGCACAGTGTTTCCCCAGACACCTTCATGGAAAACAGAAAGTGTTGAATCAAATCTATTCAGGCCATAAAAGAAACTAAGCAAGGTTTTCTTGCATCTGGATGCATTTCTCCTTCTTAAGGGGTGGAAATAAAAGCAGTTCTTCTTCTCTTTTTTGCATGCCTTTTTTTTTTTTTTTTTTTCTGTTGTTGGTTTTTCTTACACTTTCATTATGACAATTTAAAAAATACTTTATTTTTTTATTTTTTTATTTTTTTTTAAGAAGAATGGAAGGAAACCAAAGGAAAAATGAAAGAATCTGAAAACTTTAATTTCAAAGATCCTCTCTCTCTGCCTTCTCAAATTCTCTTCTCCCACTCATATTTTGGTTCAGGTGTGAAATTACAGCAACCCAACAGGATTTACCACTGTACTAAATTTCACATTAACAGTACATGAACGGTTGCATTCCCTAGCATGTCAGAGTAGAGCACAAACACTACAAGCCTCATCTGAAGGCTTGTGGTCCTAAAGTTCAAGACTGAAACTCTATTTTTCCTTTAAATAAGCAAATATGCTTTACACCCTCAATTAAAAGAAAACTGTATTTAATAAAATTCCAGTTTCACAAATCTATAGTAAGTCCAAGACAGCAGCTTTCTCAGTGTTAATTCAAAGTTCTAGGGAATCCCACCAGGAGCAGAAGCAAGGGGGCGAACACATGCCAAGAGATTAAGTCAAAAACAAAACAAAACAAAACAAAACAAAAAAACAACAAAAAAAAACACACCTTACCACCTATAATTGGAGTTACATTTTGACTACTAAGTTAGCATTCAAAAGGTTTCTTTTGTAGATATAACTACTTCAGGAAATCTGCATTTTCCAAGGAGAGCAGCCTGTTGCTTTATCAGAGGCAAAGACATTGCTTGCCTTCTCCATCAAGAATCTCCCGGCAGCTCTTGCATGATTAACAGAGCCATGAAGCAATGACTAGTCTTAAGACTGCCTTAATTAACCCTGGTTCCCCTCACTGCTACTTTTACCTTTGTGTTCCAGGATCTGAGAAAGCACTTCCAATCCCCTTCCACACCTTCAGAAGCCTCTTCAAAACGTGGCAGCTGGTAGTGTCACTCTCCTCAAATTAATCTAAGTAGCTTCATGGGGATATCCGTCGCTCTAGCTTGTGACATCAATGGTCTCATTACTGCAGGACTGAAATTCCCACAGAAAAGAACAGTTTTAGGAGGAACAACTCTCAGCCTCTGCAGCATCCCTCTCTGTTGCAAGGACATTAAGTTACGGGTGAATTATCTTCCCCCTCCTTAATCTCTGAGAAAGTTGCTCAAATAGGAAAGAGCTCACAGTCATCTTCCCCCTCTCTTTATCAAAGCACAAGAGCATAGGGCACATTTTTTTTGCTCCTTGTCCAAAGCTGAAGGGAGACAAAGCATCAGTTGGATCTGCAGAGCTCAAACCCACTACAGACAGCAGGAACATTGTTGTTTTTCTCAACACCAGACAACCACAAGCTGACAGATTAATATTCAGACAATACTCATCCCGTGAAACCACAGACCAAGGGGCACTTATCTAATATATCATCCCTTGCATCAATAAATATCAGAAGTTAGACATCTCCATGAGAGGCAGATTTTTTATTTATTTATTTATTTATTTTTCATGAAAAGATTCATGTTATTCATTCAGTCACACATTTCTTCAACTTGTTAAATTCTTCGAGGCGCTTACACAGATGCATGCAAATATGCCATTTGTATATCAACAAAGGACTGAAACAATTACAGAGTGTTTTAAATGGTATAGCACATAATGTATTATGCAAGTGAGGAGCACTACATCAATCTCATTGTTCTCCTAGTTGACTATAAATGTAATATCTGTAATCCAACCAGTCATATCTTGGGCAGATATTGCAATTACTTACTTTATCTATGTTGCTCTTCACTATTGTATGGCAGAATGGTATCACATACAGTAAATGGCATTGTATAGGCTTTTATAAACACCAGCCTTGGAATATGTACATATAGTACGGTTTGGGGAACCATTCTTAGCATAAACTGCAGGACACGTATGGGAAGATCACCTGCCTGCTTAACCCAGGGGAGAAGGATCTAGCATACTGACAGATCATTAGATATGACATACTCATCACAATTATGGCTCTGAAGAAAATGAGGGAAGAGAAACTGTCACAGGAGATGCTATAGGAAGAACTCAATAATGCAGTATCACACGCAGGCAAAAGGAAACAAACAAAAAGACAAAACCAAAAAAAAAAAAAAAAGCCAACAGTGTTTGAAGAATCCTAATTAAGATGAAAAATCAAGTGCTTGAAAGTTCAGGAATGTCAGATTTATGCGTGGTTGTCTGTGCACTTGTATTTTCTACACATCGTGCAGTCATCTTCTACACTACATAAAGATAATCTAGCTGTCTCGCCATTTTATTTACACAAATACACAGACAATTTCTCTGAAGTATTTCTTTGTTCACAATTCCAGTGTATTGTTATCAGTTCCACAGAATTTATTCTGCATTTACTACTAATTGACACAAACAGCTCATATTCACCAATTTAATGATAATCTGAGGACTTTTAGAGATAAGGACAGGAAAGAAACAAATGTAAAAATACATGCACAATTTGACAAACATTTCTCACTTTTTCCTTTCCTCTCTCAAGTGGATTGGAACTGAAGTAGAGTAAGGATTTACTAAAGACACTCACTGTTCTGCTAAGATGAATCATTTCACCTCACTCTCAAACCTAATTAGCAATATGTTAGCGGGTGGAGAGAACAGATAACAGGCATCTAATCTGCCAAATGCTGCATCCACAGAGGCCCATTTATCTAACCTGCATGGTGTTTGGTGAAAATCTGGACAGATTGCTATGCTCTTAGAGAAGAACGCCTTTGTATCAGATGTGACCTTGCCATTTTTGAAACACCAGGTTTAAGTTTCAAGTACTGAATATTTGGGTATAAAATACTGAGCTCAAAAGTAACATGAATTGGTTCACAGAGATGCATACTGTATTAAAAAGAAATTACCTTCTGGGTCACTTAGGAGCCATTAGTATCATTACCTGACAAAGGTGACTAATATCTTCTAAAAATACTGGGTTTATATTTTGGGACTCATTTTATTTGATATTTTAGCTAATGACCTTGGAATGAAAATAAAGATGCACTAATGCAGTTTGTTGAGGATACATGTCAGGAGGTAGAGGAGGATTTGAATGTCCTGTGGGGGGAATGCATGATCTCAAAGACCCCAGAAACAGAACTGGGTTGAATGTAATAGTCCAAAGGGCACATGAGATTAATAACAAGAATTTCTGATATATACTGGGAGCTCATTAGATGGAAATAGCAGCCTATTTTAGTCAGTCACAGGATGACTATGAGCCATTTAATTGAATCTGACCATGAAAAGGGCAAGGCAAGGTATTTTGATAAAGAAGAGGGAGTATTCATACCATTGTGTAGCCTGTAGTGAGACCTCATCTGAAGTACTGTGTATAATTCCAGTTATACAAGTTCAAAAAAAGATGAATTTAAATCTGAACAGATACTGAATAAGATTATTACAGAGATCAAACATAAATGTATCTTATGGGAGGAGACTGAAGGGACTTTTTTTTTTTTTTTTTTTTTTTAATACTGAAAAATGAAGTCCAAGAAGAAAGATGATTGCTTGCAGCAAATGTACTGGGGACAAAAGAGTTGTTAAATCTAAGAGAGAAAGCTGGTGTTAGAACAAACAGGTAGAAACTAGATATGAACAAATCAAGGATGGAAATTTAATGAAGGACTGCAATTTTCATTACAGGAGTGAGGTCCTACAACAATCTTCCTAAAGGAGAGATTAGGGAATGAGAATATAGCTGAACCTGATCAGCCTATGGAAAAGACTGTATAATATTGCATTCCATGGCAGAGGAATGGATTTGGTGACCTCTGAAATTCCTTCAAATGCAATGTTTATATTGGCTTTGGTGAAAGCCCTCGTGTCCCTAAATGGCTGTTTGCAGATACCTGCACCACAGCCACCACAGTCTGCACAGTGATTAAACTTATTTTAAAAAGCTTTTTTTTTTTTTTTTTTTTTTTTTTTTTTTTTTCATTCTGATCTACATTTATACTTCAAATATCCACTTGTAAAACCTTAATTAGGCACAAGTGCTCAGTCATATTTTTAGTAACCACAGCAGCATTACAGTCTTGCAGTTCAAGATCAGATTTGGTATCACAAACTAAGTCTAAAGGGAGCAAGTTGGAAGTGCTCTGCATCCAGTGGGCATGCTTGGCTTACAAATCTGACTCCTTGTTGAAAGCAGCCAATCTACCTCAGTAAAAATTAACATCCTGAAAGATAAGTCATCTTACCTTGTAAAAGTGAGGATGCTAACAGGACATTGACCTCTGGGTATTTATTCTCTGTTTAATTAATTGTGTCTTGCTAAACAAAGCCTCTAAATAAATAGGGAAGAAAGAATCTGTCCCAACAAGATACATGACAAACAATAATTTCATTTGATATCATTATTATCAACTCTCTTCCTGTTTTACCAGTTACAGCAGGTGCACTTTCATGCTGTCATAATCCAAGCTACATAATCTACATAGCAGTAACATTTGATAAATACTAATTTTCAATACTATTCCTTTTGTCTCACTCACTACCATAGGTTTTTGTGATTTTCTATGTTTTTGCTGTGAGAAAGTTCTTCCAGATAAAACAGAGTATCTCAAGATAGAAATAATTTCTCATAATTCTTAAATGGAGTTACTGGCTCAGTATGAGTCATAATATGGGATGGAGAAGAAGCTTCACAACCTCTTGTACTATTAAGATTTCTAAATGAGCATTTCCATAATGTTGACTGAATCTTTTAAGTATTTAAAAATGTGAGTAGTTAATATATTAATGTTGAAAAGGCATCAGCTAGTCAATGCTCAAATTCAGAGACGATTAGAGAACTACTTCCCCATGTAGAAGATTCATAGCAGCCTAAGTAATTTCTCAAGACACATGGCTCTACTAAAGAGTTGTTCAAACTGTTGTGCTGTCTGTACAATATTTATATAAACACAATGGGGAAGATAAGCACTCAATAATTTAGTTCAACAACAATATAATTCCTTCTAAAATAGCCCATTGGAAATGCTCTGATTTTAACTCTACATAAAGAGCTTGTCACTCCATTATTAAGGCCAGCCAGAATAAAGTAAATAATGACACAAAAGCTAGAGTTCTTAATATTAATCCAAATGTAAATTTCCAGCAAAATTATTCTCTACTCAAAGAGTAATTCTTCTTCGTTAGAACAGACCTCATTTTTTGTACAGAGCAAAACACTTTGATTCCTGTTCTAAGTATAAAGTAAAGCTATTCAGTCAAAGCCAGGCAGTACCACCAGAATGCAAATTCATTTCCTGCAACTTCAGAACAAGCCTTGAAGGCATATTTGGAGCTTTATCTAAACCAGAACTGCATATACAGAGCCTGTGACTCTCTTGTTCAGAAGGTTAATGTGTTTTCATTCATCAGAACACATTACAAACATTTTAAAATGCTAAATAACTTAACAATTGTTAAATAAATACAAAATAAGTATAGCTTAATAATACAAAATTTGTTGAGAGACCAAGCCTTCAAACGCTATCTGAACCAAGGACATATGCCTCTTAAAAAAAGAGAGACATATCAAATCAATTAATTCTTATATATAATCCTTTGCCCAATTCATATATGTATATTTATAAAAAAATCTATATATATATGGTGAAATTTCATAATGCACAGAGGGATGTGTAGGTGGCTGTGATTCTGAAGAAATGGGTTTACTTTTAAACAATGAGATCAAATTGTTGAACTGGAAAATTTTCAATGAGATTTCTTAGATTTGCTCAGCCACGTAAAGTACGGGATCATGTCAAATACCTGTCATATGGAAATAAACAGTGAAGTAACAATAGCAGAAGTTCACCGTAAACTCCAACTTGCTTTGCAACTGCAAGGTCAAGTGCTATCCCTATGATCATTACAGTTTTGCCAAACCGTCTTGGCAACTTACTAATAAAGACATATAACACAGTCACTTGTCACAGTGATTGATGAAAATACTAATGATACTCTGTTTACTTAAAAAAATAGCACTCTGGTTCTTCAGGCAAATTGAGTTTTATGAAACTGAGTTATCACAATGTAATTTTACAGTTTACATTAAAAGATACCTTCAGACTTAAAGAATATGAAAAAGCCAAGGCATTAAATGAACAGTGAACACAAAGAAAATTTTTCATTTGCTGATCTGTCTTACACCTTCCAAAAACTTTGTCACAATAATCTCCTGTCTTGTCAGATGTCCTTCATGACTTCACTTCGCTTTAGTGCAATACCGTCAACATCTCCCTACTCTTCCTCAACCTGCCCAGCATTTACGTAACAGCTTTTTATCATTTTTTTACAAATACTTCTGGGCACAGATGTATGGGCACAGATTGGCTAGAAACAGAATGGGGGCCAAATGAACATGAATTTCCCAAGTTAATGCTGTGGACTTTCTCCAGGTGGGTGAGAAGTGGCAAAGAAAACCTAATCAGCAGATCTGCTCCACTGTTGAAACTTGTACAACAAACTAATGAATATATGACAGACAGAAAAGCTGTATACATCTCATTTCATGAGGAGAGCAGACTATGTATTTTACAGTTGTCCAGACCAACTCAAAGAAGCAGAAGAATTTCTAAGAACAGTGTGCTGTATTTATTTCTCCATTTGCGGTCAAAATTATTTACCCCTGATAACTTAATTTACATTTATTTCTTATCTATGCTTGATTTTTTCTCCTCATGCCTGAACCCTTTTCCCCCTGTTTTAATTTTAAGACACAGCAGGGTTCCTGTTCTGTTCTTAATAGCTTTCGCTGACAAAAGAACACAAGCCCATAACACAATAGTGAAAAAATGATAAGCAGAAAGACAGCAAACCAAAGCAACCAGTACCCAAACACACACACATCAGCTGGAGAATTCCCTCAGACTTCAGCTGCTGCTACTTTTATCTTTGGCAGGTTTCTCTTCCCGTGAAAAGCTCCAACCTCATTTAAAACCTGGCTGAGGATGCTCAGCAGTAATTCCACTTTCAGATAGTTTTAAGCGACTAATAACTGGATGTTTTTGTACTGATGCCTGGAATTGCTGCAGTGTCCTGAGGCATGACTTTTGATTTACTTGAGGAATTAGTCCTGTAAAAGTCAATTTCAAGTCCCTGATACCTCATATGAATTAAGGAGGCAAAGGGATGTTCCCCCACTATACCAAAAGGAAAAAAAAAAAAAAAAAAAAAAAGCCCCCTAAAAGAGATAATAGAGATAATAGGACAGCACTTCAGAAGAGAGGTTTTTTTTTCTATGAAAGAAGATTTCACTGACTCCTCAAGAAACTTTAAGACCCATCCTTGTGTTTATGCAGGATGGCATAGCTACAGGAGACCAAATAGTCTAATTTCTGTATTCTGCCAGGAGGTTACTACACGGCACAAAGAGAGGAATTTTATATCACAGTATTACAGACTGAGAAACAAAAAAACAAATACTTGTCATTACACCAAATACATATATTCCACCAACAAATCTACATTGTTTACATTAGCCATTTCTCAGTTTTCCATTATAAAAGCACAAATTTAGATTAACCTGAAACACCTGCACTTGAAATTCCCTGTCACCAGCAAGCTGATAACATAAGAGAAAAAGGAGTCTTTCATGTTAATAAACAATGTAATGAGACTGATACAATGTGTGGCTATTGTCCTTTCAAGTTGCTTTGAGAACATCTACATAAATTAAATGCTCCTTTTTTTCAGTATCAACTGAGGTTATGATGTGCTGTATTTTATTAGTTCACCACTCTCATTCAAATAGTAGCTATCACGATCCTTGTAATTAGTACCTTATGTACATTCTTGAACCAAAGATCTTCCTCTGGGATTTAAAGAAAACCCAGGGTCTCATTTGAGTCTCTCTTGTAATTCAGCTACACACTACACTTTTACAGCTATGCAAATTAGCTTCAAGGAAGACTGTAACATACAGCAAAGGAACAGATCTGAAAATTAAAACCCCACAGAAGAGAAAATATTTAAAATTTCCTTTACATTTTTTCTTTTGTTTAGCTAATCCCTAAAGGCATTAGGGCAGCATGTTCCATCTTGAAAGTCCCTGTAGAATCATGTACTATTGAGCATAACTACAAATGTGATGCTTTGAGCAGCCAGATAATGTTTTTTAATTGGCTCATCATTGCAGCTTCAGCCCAAAAGCACAAAAATGAATTTAGAACCAATATTAACAGGTGATAATTAAATTATGGGGTCTGCATGTTTAATATACTGGAATAAGGCAGATGAGGCAACTAAGACCATTAACTTTAACAATGGAAATCAGTATCTACCTTAAGTAGTATTTTATAGCACATTAGCAATGGTTGATTAGTGTTAAATCATAAAGTAAATTTTGTTTTTGTACTAATGCATTTTTCGCTACTATTCCGTACCTGTATATTTAGTCTGCACACTGAACCAAAGATGTTCATTTAAATCATTGATCAGAACCCACAAATAAAACAGCTAATTAATTCATTGTGAGGGCTTCAGTACTTTAGTTGTTACTTGAGTAATTTATTTATTACCCCTTAATATTAAAGCATAAATAGATTGAACAATGAATACAATAGAAAACTGTATATATTGAATTAAATAATACTAGTAAAACTATTAATCATTAAGTCAACAAGCCCATAACGCACACTTCCCATTCTCATGTGATGAAGCAAAACTACCTGGATGCACTGTTCTTACAGAAATGATGCCATATACAGATTAACCCTGAACTTCCTCAGAGCAACAAAAACAAACTTTGCTGATGTCTCAGCATCACCCTAACTTGACAAAAGAAAGTGCTGCTTTGCTCTTTTTTTCCTATTTTCTTCTCTATGCCTTTAAATCTAAGGAATGAGATAGGCTTTGAATTTTCCTCTCTTCTCTCTACATGGTCATTCCACTACGTCTTTTCCTCTACCCTCTTCTCCATTCAATATACCTTATCTAATGCAATACTATCTCCTCGATCTTGCAAACTCTGTATCATCTCCTATTCTGGGTCTCTCCTGACTGCTCTCTCCAAATTAAAGCTTTCATTCCTCTTGCCTTTCTGCTGCCTACCTACACTCCTTTGTCATTTCTGCACTCTATCCTGTCAACTCTTTATTTCCCTTTACAGCAGAGTGCTCTGGTTCCTTTTTCCACTTCTGTGTCTGCCTCTTCAGCTTGAGCTCAGTAATCAGATTCCCCTATTTCCACTCTTACTTACAGTGTGTGAGCTATTGAGTGTTTTAGGAAACTTAGTTTTTCTGTGAGACTTCTCTCAATTTGTGAAGTGCCTCGTTTTTGATTCTCTCTTCCTTCTTGAGTTTAGTTTTGATCAGCACTTGTATCTTCCAAGCTACTAGGATTTTCCACTTTCAGACTCCTTCTCAAATAACTTTCTTCAAAAGCTAGCCATTCATTCTCTGTTACTTTCTTGTTCTACCTTTTAACTATTCCTAGCATCTTTCATCTGGATAGACATGTATGAATTCCCTTCCTTCCTATAAACAAAACAAAACAAAACAAACACAAAAACAAACAAACAAAAAAAACCACCATTAAAATGGGCCATGAATATAGAGTGAAACAGACATAAAGTTACTACAAAGCTACCTGTTCCTACCCGTGAACCCAAGAACACACATAAATTAGGGAATGGAGGAGAAATATGGAGGTGTATCCACTTGTTTAGGCAGGAAGCTTTGAAAGCTTCTATTAGGTTTGAAGGATTGAAATAATCTGTGGATCATGAACCACCAGGCCTTCAGAGAATACATTCCATACCTCTTTTCAAAGGTACATTGTTTATTAATACATACTCTTAATATTCTAAGAACTGAAGTCAGATTTTATGTAAAATGCAGAAATTGGAGGTAAGGAGGTGGAAATAGCATTTAAGAATAAGAAAATCAAAATTTTGAAGCAATTATCTATAAGTCCAATGTGATCTGTACAAGTTTCTTATGACATCATTTCTACCCTATTCTTATTAATGTGAAATTCCAATTGAGTGCCATTAGGCAATTGCACTCAAAGATTAGAGCAAAGATTAAACAACTGAACTAAAGAAATAATGATTCATCAAAAAACAATAACTCATTTCAAATTGTAAGTTAAATTTTATATCAAAACAACATTAAATTGTTCCAACACCTGTGATATTCACAGAAAACAAAGTAAAACAAATACTTAGTATGCTTGATGCAGCTGAGAGGAAGGCTAAAGATAGAACAGAACTTTCAGGAAAATTAACTTTGTCAATTCTATAACAAAAGCCAGATACACATATATGAGTGTAATACACTCCTGTGGCTATAAATTGTTACACTTGTCCTAATGAATTGTATGGCTAAGGTTTTACTATATATGAACCAGGTGATATTGCTTTATTTTAATGTAGATCATCCCAAGGGAGTGCTCATAATACCTCTATTTTGTGCCACCGTTTATCATACTTATAACATATTTTGCAGACAATCTATTTTAGATCTGTGTTAGAGAGTTTTACTTTTTTATTGTTATTTCTTAAATATCTACACATAAAGCCACTTGATTTTATTATCATGAGTTCAACTTTATAGGCCTTAAAGGGAGAATAAAATGATAATGAATATATTTCAATAACCTGTGAAAATTATTAAAATATATTCCCTGTAAGTCATGGTACTACAGTTTTAACATCCAATAACTCAGAACCTACCAGGAATTGAAAAGAATGTCTTTCCATACCTGCAAACAGAATTTTCAGCTCTATAGATCAAGCTTTTAATGGTTCACGAAAGATTGGTTCTCAGACCTCTCAGTAAGACAAAGTAAGACAAAAGCGTTTTAGATTTGTTTTGGAAAATGCATATGGTGCAGGAAAAAAGAAATGTTTCCCGGAGAGCTATTTTTCTTTATTTTACAGCATGATACTTCCAGATAACACTGAGTCCAAATCAAAATGACTACTGAGGAGAGTGAAGGTGAGGCAGTCAAACATGCATCATAAATGAAATTTATCTCACAGTTCCAGTCTGTCACAAAAATCGCACTGTCAAACATAGCAATGTGGGCACAAAGCACTGCTATTTCTTGTGCCAAGGACCCTTTAAAAACACTGCAATTGCCCATACTGAGGTGCCATTTTCATCCTGTGTGCAGAGAAACACAGCAGAGAAAATTCATTCTAAAACGTATTTATATGTCTTTCAAAAAGAACCAGCAAAAGCTTGGTAACAACGTTCATTAAAGATTCTCTGCTACTGCTGAAGAATTTCCTTTGAACTTCCAGCAGTAGGATTAAAAGGTCTTTCAATGAAACTACTCTGTAATCATTGTACCATTCATACGCAGAGCATCTTACATGCTACTGTGGTCTTTTGTGACCCAGTAAGAAATAACAGCATTACAGGGCCAGTAATACTTATGTGAAGTGACAGCAACACAGAATTCACTGAATTCTACTGGAATTCTCATTGATTTTGACAGCAGTGTCATCTATGCTACTGTAAGAGAGACATTGTTCCAAGAGAGATATTGTTCCAATTTAAAAATTATCTTATTTTCTTTCTTTGTAGAAATCTTAAACACATAAACAATACTCAACCCAGCATTGCCAACTTCAAGCACTCAAATAGAAGTAATAGAATTGTAAGATTTGCTCAGGATTCCATTTATTTAACTTCATTATTAACTTTTAAGAGCACACTATTTTGGCTTTCTCTACAACCGTGAGAATTAGATATTTTACTCTTCTCTAGCAAAGGTTGAGTTTTCAGTGGGTCTACATATTTTCTAAAGCACTGTGCATGTGCACACACACTCAGTAAAATGCACTCCTAATAAAACTGAAAGTTTTGTCAATGTTGTGTATCCATGCCCAGGTTTTCTCCGGAGGGAAAAGGTATAATGAAACTAAATACTAGTACAGTTTAAAAAAAAAGAAAGTTTTAAAAAATGTTCAGGAGTTGTTGCAAACAAGACTTAGTCATTCACAAATTAAGTATCAAATAATGTGGACTGAAACCTTGTCACTTCTGAAGTCTAGCAAACTGATAGGAATATCAAACACGGCAGAAACAGAATCTCAGATGTTCACAAATTTGTCTAATTAAATACATCCATTGGACTTGCTGTTCAGCAAACATGTTTTTAATTCAGAGGGAGCCCTGGTGGAACGCCACACTAAGAATTCAATTCCTCTTTTAGTAATGCATGGAGCTTACAAAAACTGAAGGAGTCCGAGACTCCTGTTTGTTTGCACAGAAGTACTGGTTACAGGAGGCAACATTTGGCCATTCGTGAAAGCAGAACCTGGGACCTTTCATTTGCCAAGGAATGATACTACTCAGTTCCAAAAGCCCTTTACTTTTGAGCAGAGAGATCCCAAACGAGGGCACAGCCCTGGGGGTAGTGAGCACCAGATCAAACCAAACTTAGCAGGGAAGAGTGAGAAGCTATTATCAAAGGAGAGGAGCAAAGAGAGAAGAGCTGAAGAATACATTTAGATAAATGTTCACAGATAAAGTATTGCAGAAGGCATTCAGTGCTACACATCTCAATGGATTTTGTTGAATCAGTGGAACTTGCTGTACACAGCAAATTATTTTCTGTGTGTAGCCTTGTACTTCAGCTCTTAATAATCAGAGACTCATATTCCTCTTCTATTATTACCTAATATTACTATTATTGATTTATATAGCACTGCCAGAAAGAGAATTTAACAGACAGGGCTGATTTCAATTAAAAACAAACAAAAAAAACCAAAAAACAAATAAACAAAAACTATTAAAATGTCAGTATATAATTATAAAATAAAATTGAAGTTTTAATTTTGAAGAATTAAACAAATTGAAAATGAAGAATTCATATTTATGAAAAATGGAGACTGCAGTTAACACACAAAAAAACCTTTACAAATCATTACACTCATAAGTTTAGAAATGGAGGATCCCTGGCAGCAAAATGTGTGAAGACAGAATGTTTATTTATTAGTGTTATTTTTAAAAGGATGTTCCAAGTCAAACTCGACAGCTTGTTTACAGTGGGGTCCTGCCCAAGGGTGGCTTAAAAGATATTAAACAGGCATACAACCAGAATATCATGTTACTGTACAAGATACAAGTTTGCCTGTGGCTTGATTTTACCGTGACTGCTTTAGCAATTCCTTATTTATTTTTTAGGAAGCACTAATCTGCTCTAGCTTCCCGTCCCTCCAAAAAGAAAAAGAAATTCAATAAAAACTCTTCATGTTTTCTATATGTATCTATACATGGACAAATATATATATATCTATGAATGAACTAATATATACTTACATATTAAAAATATGTACTTATACATGAATGAACCAATGGGCTGACACACAGAATCTATGCCAAGTGTTGCTTTTATTTCCAGGCATTGGTTTTCCTTACAGAAAATTAGCTGTAATAATTTTAAGGAAAAACAATAAGGATTTTGCAGATCTTTGCTAATTTTCAAAATAAATCTTGGAAGGATGCTGTTTTCATTATAGAATAGTAACTGTGCTAGTCCTTCCCATCAGACAGGTTTGGAAAGTGAACAGCTTTGAGAAGGGATGAATTTTCAGCAGGCAGCACTCTTTGTAACATTATATAGGTGAGTTACTACAGAAAAAACACAGATCTCTTATTTCTAAGCTTAGTAATATCAGGTTGGAAATGGAGTATGCTCATGGTAAATTTCCATTCAAAATCTGACAATGTTACTTTAGTTTAGAAAAGCTTCTCTTCAATGAATATTTAAGTCATAGTAAAAAGGTTTGTTCAACTAAAAAAAAAAAAAAAAACAAAAGTACTCGTAATGTGTATTCATAAGGTATTCAAAAGGTGTTCTAATACTGTTAAGATTCTCAATAGGAAAAAGAAGTCTGACTTTGTAGAAGGTATTTCCCTGGCCTCAGGACCTCCAATCTAAACTGGCCTGAACTTTAAATTCGGTTAATGTAGATGATGTTAAATATTTAATGTGTAAAGTAAATTCTGTGTGCTCATATGGTGCATAGCACCATGACATTCAAAATGGTGCTGGTCTACAGAAGTGAAGAAGTAGAAAAGAAATCATACGTCTGGACTTTTAAACCACCATGCTAAGATTTCCTTTTACTACTGCATATGCCTACAGAAATACTGGATGGATGCACAACAGAAATCCTTATAGGGCTTGAAAATAAAATTCATATATGAAGCCATTATTGGAGTAGATGATATTAAGAGATATGCAGTAATGAATGCTTTGTACATAAGAACTAAACTGAAACTCGTGTGACAAAATTTTGCCCTAAATTACTTTTTAATCAGCATCACTGAAGTAAGTACGAATATGCAGGTGTAACTCAGGCATGATCTAGCCCCTTGTAGCTATGTTTGGGTTCTCCATTTGAAGCAGAATCTAATTTGCAATATTAAAATAGCATTATCAGTCATTCCAGAAACATAAGAATGTTTCGGTACCCCCCCGAACAATAATAATGTTTACTAAAGAATGTGACAGCCAAGCTTAAAAAACGAGTTCTGCATTCTTGATAGATTTTTAATGTGGCAATTTCTACTTTGACAATAACAAAGAGCTTTCCTGAATTACCATTTATTGTTGGTATTTAGATGTAGCAATCTTTTACACTGCACTGGAAGTTTACATTAAAAACATGGCTTGACATGCCTCCATTTCAATGGTATGCTGGCATAAGTTCTCACTTTTCCCTGCCTTTTTGCTGCTGTCTCCAGTTTGCCAGTGCAGGGAACTGATCTAGCTCAAAAATAACCTTATTATATATATATATATATATATATATATATATATATTGTTTTGTTTTGTTTTGTTTTGTTTTTCTCTGTAACTTGGCTCAGCTCCCTCATCTGGTTCACTGCATGGCTGCACAAATACTTCTACCAACTCAACCAAGGAGCTACAAGGGCTGTATAAGCCTGAACTGCAGCCAAAAGCAATTACATGTCAAACTATGGTCTATGTTTGAGCAGACAATTTTAATGTACTAGATGTGAAGGATGTTGAGATGTCTGTAAATGTTATGATTACATAGCTGGTTGATAGCACTGATTTATGCTGTCTACTATCAGAAGATTGTAAGGGGTTAATTCAAGTGCATTATTTAAAAAGGTTGGGAACATCAGCTTCATATGGGCTCATTTAAGAAAGCAGATGTCACTAAGTTTTGAAGTTTTACAACTGTAGATATTTCATACATATGATCTTTTCAAGTCTGGCTGAGTTCTAATGGAGACCGTGTCAGATGAACCCCAGTAGCAAGAAGTTGCACAAAGACCTTGAGAATGACTAAAAATCAAAAAACCTACAGAGACAACGCGAGGAGTCTGACAATGAACAGGGTAGTGCTGGAGAAGAATGACACCTCTCTCTCTCTCTCTTTTTTTTTTTTTTTTTTTTTTTTTTTTTCCTGTGTAACAGTTCCAAACTGCTCTCTTAAATCATTCATGAGAGAGAAGCCAATGTAGAAACATTGTCTCTAACTCAAGGAAGGCTCATGAACAAGTTCATGCCTTACAACCAGCTACTAAAAAATCCACACAAAGGGACTTGCTTAATGTTGTTACCTAATGTCCCTCTATCACTCACTTCTCTGACACCAAATCCCTATCTGGAAACACAGAACACAAATGGAATTACTTGCCCATCCCAATGCTTGTTCCTCACTAATTCTTCTGCTGTGCACCTACTGTTGGTACTAAATTGCTTTACGGAGGAGGAGTTTCATAAAGGATAACGTTAGAATACAGAGACAAGTTTCCCATTTCAATTAGTGGTTAAGGACCTCAAAAGGGCAATTATGAGGTAGACACCTCTTTGAAACTGTTTTTTTTGGATGCACCCCCCTCTCCATTTGTTCTAGAAAAAGACCATAGGATAGCCTACCCAAAGAAGGTTTTCTATTATGAAGCAAGAGTAGTCAGAAGTCCCAACAGCTTGTGGTCACAGTTAGACCTTACAAGAAAATAATCTTAGAGCCCAAACTAACAGAAAAATTATCACCAGCTCCTTCCCTTTGAAATAGAGAACAGTGTCCTCTTTGTAGAGAGAACAATGTACGGCTGATCTGAGACTCATAGGATGCCGAGCAAGTCTATATATGTGCTTGTGCAATGAACTAAGGGTGTGAAACTGCAGAGCAGTAGCATATAGTGTCAGGAAATTTGCAAATTCACAGCTTAAACTACCATGCACTAAGGTGCCCTGGGCAGCAAAGCCCTCTGAACCTAATACAACACGGAGCTGCTCCAGGGCATGCTGTCTCTCCAACACCGCCTACTCTGGCAATATAATACAGCACTTTAGCACTATCTACTCGGGTCACAGTTGACGGTTTTAGAGTCTAGATATTGTTAACTACAATTGCTATGTTGGCACTGTATGACAGAAATGGATCTGAACATAGTTTTTTCCTTTTATAAATTCTATCAGTACTATGCTTTTGAAAGATGGTATTTCCTTAATCTAAAATGATCACGGGTAGTACATCTCTGTTAGTTTCAAACGTGAGAGCCAGGATTCATGACACCATGGTTTAATGCTGCTCTTATCAGAAACCTGCAGAGATTAGAAACTGTAAGAAATGCACTGATGGACGTTTTCAGGCTTTCTGGATTAGTTTGGAATTAACCACCAGTGGCTTGCTTTCTTTGACAACTCTTTTATAATTGGGCACAGATGGATGAAAATACACTACAAACACTGTGAGATTTTCTTTAATCATTAATTTTCACTTAATTTGCCAGATGGCTTTGGTTTCTAGTGTAGACTTTATTTGCTGTTGTGTCATTTGCTGGGTAAGTTTTACTTTTTTTTTTTTTTTTTTGGTTAAAAAATATTGTATATCTCCTGAAAACCTTACTTTATTATTGTCTTCTGGCCTCTTTCTAAAATCCAGAGGAGATGAACTTGTGCCTTTTATTACCTTACTGTTATATTCTTATAAGTATTCCAGTTTTCCCTCACAGAAACTGAATACTTTTATATTGCCAATAATGTTTTAATATTGAAATTTAAGATCTGATATGGCATATTACTAAGCTCACATACAAAATGTGTCTTGAAATGTTGTCTTATTCTTAAAAGTGCATGTGCCATTCCTAATGGTACATGTGTGTTGTTCAGGAAAATGGGTTATTTGCATTTACACAGTTACACAGCTGTGTTAGGTACTCTTCTCTGCCCTGCCTAACTTTAATTGTTAAATTCACACCCTTTCGTGAAAGTATTTGAATGGAAAAATGGAAATAGTGTGCTCAGGAAAAGGTGTTTCTTAAGCATGCACTTTGTTCCACAATTAGGAGTGACTTAAAAAATAATTTGTGTTTCAAGAAAATTCATTTTCTGTCTTTGTTCATTTTTCACATAAGCAAGATACTCCTTTATAAGCTTTTCATTAAAAGACCTTTTCTTCAACCAGGATGATAAGATGCTGTTGTTCTTTTGGTCAAAAAGGGAGATGACTATTCAAAATAACTGGAAAACTAATTCTGAACTGTGCATGCTGGAGTTTCCTAGTCTTTTTCTTAGTCATAGTCTTGGGCTTGGAGTAAAGCCCAAGCTTTACTCTGAGCAAAGCTTGTTGCCGTACTTCCCCAGTTGGATGGTGTCTGGTTCTGTGAGAAACGTATTAGACACCAGAGAGGACAGCATGTGGAAGTAACAGCTTTTTGTCATAGGTGAAGCAGCAAAATCTTTTAAGAAATGTCAAGCCTCTGATAAGCAAAAAGACTCCAGGAAATGCTAAATTTGAACTTGAGCATTTTGCTGAAATAAGGTTCTTATTTGTGTTTATACAACCTTGGTTTGTTCTTAGGGACTCTTCCTTCAATGAGACACTGATGAGATTATGTCTGAAAGGTCTTTGTTATGCTTTCTGCTGATACACTGGATGTAACATTATTCTGAACTGATGAATGAAGGCAGAAAGAAGAATGGAGAAAGTGTTAAACGGATATGAAATGGAATATTCAGAAAGCAGCCCCAGGCAATCAGAATAGGGAAGGGATGAGTGAACAAAAGAACAAGGTTATCTACTCTCATATGTTAAAAATTCTCAGGAGGCCCTGTGTCAACCTTTAAAAAAATATATCAAAACAACACAGTAACAAAAGCAAAAAAGGAAGAAAGAAAAATTTCCCCATTTCTTTTCTGTTTACAAATGTTACTTTGTCTTCCAGTACAGCAATGGACACCTTTGCAAAAACAAAAAGAAATGAACAGGAGGTATAATGAGACATTCCATCACTTCAGTAGTTGCAAAACCATTTTTTGTCTAGAGAAAGATGCTTCAAGTTTCTTAATACATAGTATTACTTGAATAATATAGGGAGCAACGCAGCTACAGCACATGCTGGAAGCCAAGATTCTTTTCACACAAAACTGGCAGGCAAAATCATTCTGTAGAGCAGTCTGCCTGCATAGGAATATACGCAGCTCTTAAAGTGAAGATGAAATCTGAACGATACCAAAAAGTAGTGTGCATTTCCATTCAGATTCCTGCCATTTTAAATAGAAATTCTCCTTTGATATGTCCTCACATTTATAAGTATAAAACAGTTTCTTCTAATTAGAATTACAACTACTAGTGCAAGTTTCTATTTATTTTCACACTTTTTTCCATTTCCTTTTGTCAAAAAATAAAATCACACCAAGAAAACCACTCCCCCAATATAATAACAATAACACTAAAATTCCAGTGAAATAATTCAAATTAATGCTTCTATGAAAATATAAGTAATACTTCAGAAGTTTACAAATGCTATAGAGAAAAAAGTGAAAAGTGCTTGCATACAGATTTCAAATGGCACCGGCAACTCTTATCAGTTGCATCAGTCAAAGCATGTCCTGCAGAAAACGTACTGTATGCTGTTGACATCAATGGAAGCTCCACATGCAGAATTCTCAGAGATTTTGACATCAGACTGCAACCGATGGCAAATATTTATGTCATTTTAGTCTGATACATCCACGGCAGATATGGATTTCAAGGTACGTATAAATCAAGAATAATGACTGCTGGGTGTGACAGTTCAAAGGAGGGAATAAGTAAGTATAAGAAATGTATAACTGAATTTAAATAGTTTGGCCTTTTGTTTTAATCAAGAGAGGAAATTTAAGTCTCCGCAAACTAACAGAATTTTTATTTGACTAATATTAGCTCTAAATAGAACTTGTTGTTAGCAATGGCATTTAAGAAAAGGGAAAAAACAGAGTTAGAGAGGCTTAAGAACAGCAAGAGAGTAGAATATGTTCCAGTAAGAAAGCATATGAATCACAGAGAACTGCTTTCTGTTATAGCAACAAGATCAATTAGATCTGCAACAGCTGAAAACCATTAACTGCTGTTGGCTGCTGTTAGCGTACTTGGGGCCGGCCCCCCCAGTATTCTGGTGTCAGTTTATCACTTTACTACCCAAACAATTCTGCCTGAAGCCCTGGTAATCTCAAATATAGAATTGTCAGGAACAAAAGAAAATCTCCCAGCATACAAATTGAAGTATTAAATATTACTAACCTGTTTACAGATTAAACACAGCTTCAGCTGCCAAAATTGTTCACTGCAGTGTCAGAGATGTCTTTTTTTATGTTTTCATTCTTTTTTTGTGTGAGATGGTCACCTCATGTTGGTCACATTAATTGATTTCTAGCCACATACATATGGGAAAAAAAAAATGGGTCAAGAAAAGCTTCCCATGCGTACCCAGCAACAACACTTCTTTGTTCTTCTTCCACTTTATGGAAAATAAACTTTATGGAAAATAAAGTCCTTGAGAGGCTGTTCTCCGCATTTTCCCTGGATTCTTGCACCGTCCCATACTAACACAAATCCCACAAGTACCATACTTACTTCACTTGGTTCTCTTCTATTTCAAATTAGCAACACATTGCCTTCCTTAAAAATGTGACAACTTTTTACATAATTTATCTACAGAACAATTTATTATTTTCTGATTTTCAGATGAGAAAAATGGTATGTCTTTTTTTTTTTTTAAATGTTTTCATTTAAATATTCATAACATAACATTCAAAGTGACAGGCGGTCTTCTTCTAGATTAGTTTTGTTTTCTGTTTTCTTTTGTTTATTAATGGCTCAACCTCAGGCAGGATTATTTCAGTAACTTGTCAACGCTGTTTTCTCCACTCAGTGCTGCTCCCTTTCTTTATCATCTTGGTGGCTGCTTTTACAGGCTTTCAAACTGTTGGGTGGGAAATATCAGGAACACCACTGCTTACCCTAGGCTAAATTAATGCCTCCCACATAAGGAACCATGTAAGCAAATATGTTTTTTTGTTGTTTTTGTTTTTGGTTTTGGTAGCAGCAGGGGATAGGGGACATGAAATGCCAACACTGATTTATGTTAACAGGGTTCAATTGTGAGATAAGCCTGCCTGTTTCAAAGAAAGAGGTGTGGTGAGGAGATCCACAGGATAGGACTAAACCAACCAGAAATGTTTGCATGGGACATTCAGGACATGCACATAGTACAACAGCCCCCAGCTTTGATGAAGAGGCAGCAGAGCCAGCGAGAGCCTGGTGCCACACTGAGGCCAAGAGGCAGTGCCTTTAGGACTCCTCAGTTTAGGTACCTACATGCCCACACTGCCTCCAGCTTTGGAATAAGTCACCAGCAGTTTGTGCAGCATGCTCTGCTGCACAACACAGGCATGCTTGGGCGATGCTCCCTGAGGATGGGAGATGCTTAATGCCCGTATCTCTGTCCCAGACACAATCACGTTATGACTCCTTCTGACTAGAGTGACAATGAACAAGTGTTTTCTTCACCATCTTCATCAAAATTCTGTTCATACCTTTCTTTTGACTCAGACAGAGCTCACTCGGTGGTTAGGATGGAACTGACAAGTACAAATATCTGAGATGTGCCTTCAAGCCTTTAATCCATAAGCATTCTTATCCTGTGGCCTTCCCTTTGTGGCATCATTTGGCATCATCAGAATACCTGAGTACCTATAACTCAGCAGAAATTGTAGAAAATCATGTTGCCAAGAGCTACTTGTTACACCCAGAGGAATTCTGCAGGGAAAGTTTCCACCTTACCCTTTTGTGTATGATTAGTGACAGGTAAATAATAAAAATAGAAAAATGACTATTTTGTGTTAACTCATAGCAGCTAACCCACATTTCTTTGGTTGTCCTAATTTAATTCAGACTTACAGCACTATAGCTTCATGCTTCAATGTCATTTGCTTTTTGCTTGTGTCTTAGAAAGGAAAACAAGTAGGGAAAGTCCTTGTGCAACGGAGGGAATGGGGTGGAGTGGAGAAAAGGTAAAGACAGAGAACAATGCAACCATCTATCTCAGTATTAGTCAAACACAAAGTGTTGCTTTTCCCCTACGTGTACAGTTCTGTTAATTGGTAAGGCATGCATTTACAATATCCAGCCTGGAGCGCGAACAATATTTCATTTTTTCTGCACAGACATGGATGTTTAAAACAAAAGCAACAAATGAGAATACTTTCAAAGCTTTAAAGATTTCTTTCTCTAAAGTTGTCCCTACTGCACAAGCCAGTGCTGCAGGAAGGGAACTGCGCTTGCTCCACTCTCAGATGCATCACGAACAATAGTGTGACTTCGGCTTGAGCTCTTGGGCACCAAACACAGAAGCGCTCTGCACAAGGTGCCCACTACCACAGCCCCTGTGCCTGGAACTAGACTACTAAATAAATGTTTTAAAATACCTGAAGGACCCTGACTTCCAAGTGCAATACACATGTATCCCTGGGGCATGTGGAATGGGGGATTTTCATCTTTTCTGTGGAGCACTGAGAAAGTACTTTTGAAGATTTTTAAGTCTCAGAATTGTAAAGTAACCACATTCATAGCTACAAAAAGTATCACAGATCACTTCATAGTGAAGTAGGTGTTACAGGTTCATAGATTCTTAGGTGTTGTAATGTCTTTATTTCAGAGAGCTCCTGTCAATGAATTCAGCAAAGTAAAGGAACAACATCAAATATATATTTTTTGAAACTTTACCAGTTTCCCTAATAACTGTATAAATTACACAGAGGATAAGGAGGAAGCTGCACAACCATTTCAAGGGGGATAAATTAAATTCCCCCATGCTCCCAGTTTTGGAAAAAACTTTAAATTCAGCTGGTGTAAACAGGGACTTTAAAAACTATGTGTCTCTCTTTTTTAAAAAGAACTGCTCAACTGAGGACAGAAGAGCAGTAAATGTAGAAGATTTACTTCCCAAAAATGATGTAATATAAAACACTGCATTTTTGCTGTAAATGTATATATATATATGTATATATATGCACCTTGTTTAATATTGAAAGCTAAAAGTAAGAAATGATTTAAAGAAGCAATTACAACTCCTTATGTGCAGGTTTAAATATGCTGCAAACCATGATTAAAAACAAATCCAAAAAACTTAATACAGATGTTACACATATGGTGTAATGCCTCCTTTCCTTAACTTCACTGAACCTAGCCTATTATAAATTAATCTTGATTTTTTTTCAATGTAAACCTGAAATCTAGGAGGCATTCCTTAAAATTCAGGTGTTTTGAATATATGTGTTACTGTGAAACAGCTGACAAATATATGCCTATAAATTACCATGAAACAGTAGATAAATCACTTTGTTAGCTAATGCATATTGAGATGTTTCTTTATGTTGTATCCATTATTCAGATACTTGAGAAGCAAGGCATAAAAGCTGAGAAGATATTGCCCATGTAAACTGGCTCACGATGTCCTGTTTTTAAATGAAAAATTAAATGTGTATTGACAGAACAGTTACGGATAAAAATACAAATTCCTGGCATTCTAATACAAAATGGTATGTCTTGGTGAAATACTAGCTTCATTTTTTTTCCTAATTAATAAGAAAATAACAGTTTACTTTAGGAATCTACGATCACATTGCAGAAGTATTCAGCTCTACAGTAAGTAGTATCAATTCAACACTTGAGAACAAGAACTACAATGGGATTCAAAATACCATTGACTTAAGTTCTAGTGAAGACAAATATATTACTTCACAAGTAAAATTTTAAATTGCTGGCTTATTTTCAACCTACGAAGAACATTTAAAAATGAAAATGGAACAGCGTTTTTTGCTTTTGTTTTTATTAGGGACAACATAATTTTCATATATTGAATGATAGCCAGCTCTCAGTATTTCCCTATATAGCTCTAATAGCCATGCTGTTAAATATTACAGTATTGCCTGAACAATTCCACGAATCCTTACTCTTTCCTGACATTATGAATAGCTTGAATACTGATTTTGGTTTGCTATAATGAGACAAATGTGTTCATCTATTAAAAATATCATAAGCATAGGTAAACTATATGCCTGTGTTTCTTTCATGAAACATAAAGTATATATTGAATACCATTAAGCCCTTGACCTCAGGAAAATTATTAGGCATCAGAAGGCTTGCAACCTTTAAGAAATATAGATACAGAATGAAAATATGTATTTATTTATTTATTTTAACCCCAGGGAGTATACTGCATTTTCCAAATTTCAACTGAAGAATAAAGCGGGAATCTTATAATCTTATAGAGCCCAGCTAGAAAACACCAATAAAACTGCCTAAAGACAGATGGAAAGACAGACGTATACATACATAATTAGTGTTCTAAGTAAACAGTTAGGCTTGTATTCTGCTTTAATAGAGACATAACTGAATTTTTATTGTAACCCTTCTTTTCCCCAAGTACATACATATTGGAAAAAACTGTCTTATCACAAGTAATACCAAAGGACTAACATTTTGCCTTTTTTTTCTTATTGTTACCAGGAGTAGAATAAAAGGAAGAATTTCATTTGGTAATAGCTGATGTGAGGCCTGCATCATTTTTAGCTAAATACTTCCTAAGTCAAATACCAAAATTTTGAAAACACCTTGTCCGTGCAGCAAAGTGCAAGTAGAAAATATAGCTGGTGAAAACAAGTACAGGAAATGCCTTTTCTCAGGAAAGGGCATTCAAATGAGAGTCCTGGCCTTAATCCCCCTGGTTAAAGAGTGATGGTGATTCTGGAGTGCTCTAACTAAAAAGAGAGAGAGAGAGAGAGAGGGGGGGAGGGGGAGAGAGAGAGACAGAGAAGAGAGATGCTACAGAGCTTTCGTGGACTTTTTACCCTCCCTTCCTGACTCGAAGATCATCCACTGACTGACTGACAAATCTGGAAAACCATACAATTTCATCAGCTATTTCATCTTATCACTAGGTTAGGTTATAATGAGAACTGCTTTGGAGCTTGCACAGTTGGCATCCATCCACATAGAGTGTTTAAAGGACTGAAATAAATCCTGCTGCCAAGATGACAACGGGGAAGACCAAATAATAAGAAAGTATTTCTGACATGAATTTAATTTTCAGTTCATAATTAAGCTTCAAGGAAAGTTACTGTCTGGGGAGAAATCCAAGCGTCTGGCCAATACAATACTCACTTACTGGTATTAGAAGTTCCATGACACTTTTTACTCAGGTTTCATTTGTGGTACAGGGTTTGATGTTAAACTGCACCATACATAAAAGGAGGAAGTCACATTCAGGTCTTTGTTAATTGCTAATGTAACCAATCATTGAAGTTACAAATTTGCATGTGATGTCGTTAAGGGAAAGTTATTTTACATTTTCTGCTTTGAAAGATATTTTATCTTCCCCCAAAGCAGACAATTTTGACTGTGAATGACATCTCAACTTTTACATTTCTATAGCAAAGAAAATATTAAGTGCTGTAGAATCAACCGTGCAAGACATAATAAAAATAACTTTTAAAAAGAATGGAGAATTAGTTCATTTGATGAAAGGGTGTATACAGAAATAGGGAGATGGTACTTGAGTTTACCTCTCTATGGTGATGGCTGTTTTGCTATCCTGTCCAGAACAGCAGAGAAAAGGATCAGCGCAGTGATTTTAGGTCTCTCTCCTTGTACCTGAGATTATAATATGCAAGGCAAAAGAGACAGGCTTGTTGAATAAATGAGAAATTATGCCTTAACAAAGAGACAGCTCACAGCTGTCACTCAGGAACCAGACTGGAAAATGTTCTGGTATATTACCATTTTCTGCATCTTCTGTTTTTGTAAAATGGAGGGTAATCTCAATGTCTATCATACCAGATACAGATACCAGTAATGAAGCATCAAACAGCAGTTAAAGTATAGCAGCTAAATAAATAACATTTTCAGAAGGACATTCACCTTGTTAAATTCACCTACTGCTATTTTTGAAAACTATGCTTCAAATATAATTGCAAACTGATTAAACACAATGTTGAAGCCCTCCTAAGTGTATATAAAAAAGAAGTACTAATCTTGGTTATCAGTCTGTTTATAGGATTTGAAAAATTACCTGCAACCATAAAAGATTTTCTAAGCCCTGAACTGTGAGAGTTATGTGAAATATCTTCATTCATAATAATGGCTTTTTATTTGGCAGTTTAGTGATGTAGCTTAGTTTTAGTACTTCATGAAGTACTTCATGTTAAAAATCCTCAGTGGACTTCACAAAACATTATCTACATTTCTTTTTTTTTTTTTTTTTTTTTTAAGAAATACTACATCAAGGTTTTTCTGAAGTCACTCATCTGCCTGTTATGCAGGAGAGTTTCTTGAGGACAAGGGCCTGGTGGAAAGGGGAACCCCTAATAAGAACACTGCTTTTTCTGTGAGGGGAAGCTTTTTTTAATCAAGAAAATGATCTTGCAGAAGTTTCCTAAAACTGCTTAGACTCTGACTTCATGTAATTACTTGTGGGTGTTTATTTCCCACCTGGTCTGCTGTCTAAGGGCCTTCATCCCTGCTTTGTGTATGCTTTGTCTTGGGCATTGTCATTTGTTCCATAAACTTCCAAGTAAAAAGTAGTCATTTCACTGTTGATCACTTTATTAAAATTGCCATCTGAAATAAAGTATATCCACATTTGAGAGACTACAGCTTTAAGGAGAGAAAGGGTTTCTTTGCACTGGAGCTTACACCAGTGTCTTGAATGGAACAAATTACTTCATCAGAAAGGGAGGTTTTTGACACTGTTAACTGTATTTAAACCAAGAGGTTTTGCCATTGGAGCTATGCCTGGTAATGGCACGATATTTTCCAACGCATGATTGAAACAATCACAATGGTAGAACTTTAAAGCATAAACCAGCCTTGAGTCCCGTGAATGAGATCAAAGCCATGTCTCTTCTCTCTCTCTCTCTTTTTTTTTTTTTTTCTTGAAGGCTTTGTTCTAATAGTAATAGTCAGCAGAAAAGCAGAATAGCCTGATGATTACTCTGTTTTTAAAAGATGACTCATCCTTTGATGAATCTTGAGGGAAAAGAGCACTGGGTTTGCTTATGTCTTTCCTGGAGTAGCTTCAGGCCTTAGTGAGTCAAGCCTCGTGCGCTTAGAAGCGCAAGTCTACAGCACTTACCACTGTATTAGTAATGAGCATGTTTTGCATCAACTAGCATACATTCCTTTCTGAGGCATATATTTAAACCATATTACTTCAGCAAACATTAGATGATTGCAAGTTCTTAATTCTAGAAACAGTTCTTACTTTTTTCTTGAAGTTTTAAAATACTCCCAGAAATAAAAGCTGCTTCACTGCTTCAGAGTTTCTCCATCCTACATATCATGCTGTACCGTGCATTATGCCACCAAGTTTATCTGACAAGAGCCCAGTTGAAATGTTTAGCAAGTTGCTCACTGTGCTACAAAAGGGTTAAGCTGTCAAGCTGAAAAGCAGTTAATGAAAATGCTACAGTAACTTTAGTCTCACAGTAAAACAGGATATTTATAGATTTTTTTCGTGTGTGCATTTTTTTTTGTGCATTATCAACACAAGATACGGTCAGGCCAGGTAACAAGTTTAGTTACCAGAGATGAGGATAAAGCTGAGGTGCTTAACGCCTTCTTTGCCTCAGTCTTTAGCAGCAAAACCAGTTGCTCTCTGGACGCCCAGTACCCTGAGCTGGTGGAAGGGGATGGGGAGCAGAATGTGGCCCCCACAATCCATGAGGAGATGGTTGGCGACCTGCTACTGCACTTGGATGTACGCAAGTCGATGAAGCCGGATGGGATCCACCCAAGGGTACTGCGAGAACTGGCGGAAGAGCTGGCCAAGCCACTTTCCATCATTTACTGGCAGTCTTGGCTGTCAGGGGAGGTCCCACTTGACTGGCGGATAGCAAACGTGACGCCCATCTACAAGAAGGGCCGGAGGGTAGACCCGGGGAACTACAGGCCTGTTAGTTTAACATCAGTGCCAGGGAAGCTCATGGAGCAGATTATCCTGGGCATCATCATGCGGCAGTTACAAGCCAAGCAGGCGATCAGGCCTAGTCAGCATGGGTTTATGAAGGGTAGGTCCTGCCTGATGAACCTGATCTCCTTCTATGACAATGTGACATGCTTAGTGGATGAGGGAAAGGCTGTGGATGTGGTCTACCTTGACTTCAGTAAGGCATTTGACACCGTTCCCCACAGCATTCTCCTCAAGAAACTGGCTGCCCATGGCTTGGACTGGTGCACACTTTGTTAAGAACTGGCTGGATGGCCGGGCCCAGAGAGTCTTAGTGAATGGAGTCAAATCCAGTTGGAGGCTGGTCACTAGTGGACTCCCCCAGGGCTCGGTACTGGGACCAGTTCTCTTTAACATCTTTATCAATGATCTGGATGAGGGGATTGAGTGCACCCTCAGTAAGTTTGCAGACGACACCAAGTTAGGTGCGTGTGTCGACCTGCTCGAGGGTAGGAAGGCTCTGCAAGATGATCTGGACAGGCTGGACCGATGGGCCGAGGCCAACTGTATGAAGTTCAACAAGGCCAAGTGCCGGGTCCTCCACCTGGGGCACAACAACCCCAAACAGAGCTACAGGCTGGGAGATGTGTGGTTGGAAAGCTGCCAGGCAGAGAAGGACCTGGGAGTATTGGTTGACAGTCAGCTGAATATGAGCCAGCAGTGTGCTCAGGGGGCCAAGAAGGCCAACAGCATCCTGGCTTGCATAAGAAACAGCGTGGCCAGCAGGTCCAGGGATGTGACTGTCCCCTTGTACTCGGCTCTGGTGAGGCCGCACCTCGAGTACTGTGTTCAGTTTTGGGCCCCTCACTACAAGAAGGACATGGAGGTGCTTGAGCGAGTCCAGAGAAGGGCGACGAAGCTGGTGAAGGGTCTGGAGAACAAGTCTTACGAGGAGCGGCTGAGGGAGCTGGGACTATTTAGCCTGGAGAAGAGGAGGCTCAGGGGTGACCTTATCGCACTCTACAGGTACCTGAAAGGAGGCTGTAGCGAGGTGGGGGTTGGTCTGTTCTCTCACGTGCCTGGTGACAGGACGAGGGGGAATGGGCTAAAGTTGCGCCAGGGGAGGTTTGGATTGGATATTAGGAAAAACTTCTTTACAGAAAGGGTTGTTAAGCACTGGAATAGGCTGCCCAGGGAAGTGGTTGAGTCACCATCCCTGGAGGTCTTTAAAAGAAGTTTAGATGTAGAGCTTAGGGATATGGTTTAGGGGATGATTTGTTAGTGTTAGGTCAGAGGTTGGACTTGACGATCTTGTAGGTCTCTTCCAACCTAGACATTCTGTGATTCTGTGAAGTATGGTTAAACCTTACAGTTCAATGTGTTTAGCTCTGTAATGCATGTGGGCACACAGCAAACAATTGCACTGTTGCTCTCTTGATGAAGTCTGTGCCCGCTCATATATGGTTATTACATACATGTGGTTTAAATACAGAACACAGCTTTTTGCAGTGAGGAGTTACTTGTACTAATTAGGCTCTTATATGTTCAAGCCACTTTTCTGATTCAGTTATGTAATATAATGCTCCTCTACAGATGTGCTCTCCGTATAAGATCACGGCAAAACAGATGAACAAGAGGAAAACTGAGGAAACAGAGGACAAAAAGCCTTCTCGGTCATTTTAAATTCCTACTACCACATTTGATTTTTTGGTCCCCATACCTTCAACATTCCCAAATCTATTTTCTATGTTTTGCTTTTTGCATCTATTCAATGATTTTAACTGAAATGTAATTATATTGACTGCATATTTTAAGTGGAATGGAATTTTTCTGCACATTTACATGTACTAGTGACCACTAAAATCTATCTTGTTTGCTTGCCAACTCTCTTCTTAAAGATGTCCAATGGAAAAAAAAAAAAAAATGTGAGAGCCTATTATCTGGGCTTTAAAAAGCAGACACAGAAGTATTTGAAAATGTTTTTGAAGAAAATATTATTGGAGAATGATGCATTTATGTAGCTTCCACTGTTCTAGCATCAGTGTGTATGAAAAATTTTAGTAAATTTATCTTTAAAACCACCCTGCAAGGTAGGAAAAATAATTATTCCCATTTTACATATAGTCAACTAAAACACACAGAGACTAAGCAACATGCCAAGCTATGAAAGAATGTGGAAGTGAACCTGTCTTCTGAATAACATACTAGCATTCACATCACACAAGCCTAATAGCTTCTTTTTTTGGAGATAAACAGCAGAGAACCAAACTAACTGAAGGAGTAATATTAGATGGTTCAGCAGCAGAAATTGTCTCCCACAGAATGTATTCCTAACCTATTTTCAGGACTAAACAATGCTTCAACCAACTCCTTTTCCCATCAACTTAACCCATCCACAACAATTACCCAAATCTACAAATAAGGCAAGCCAAAACAATCTCAACTATGAACCAAAGTTACAAACCAACCATAATAATTCAGAATGAGGACATCAGCCTTTCTGAATTACTTTACTGAGAGCTGAACTTCAGAAGATGCCCTTAGCTTGTTCCTTGAAGAATAATGTACTGTACTGATCTACATCTTGCTTGTTCAGTTTATGTTGTTATCTGATAACTGTTGTTCTGCAAGAATACCCCATGTTGTTCACTGTTTATCACTTCCCCAATTACTTGTGTGAATCAAACACTGCAAGTAACAATTTTATTTCTACCAGCTGATTGAATAAAATGTTACACAATGCAGAGCGAAGAACTGATTCCAACAAGATTCCAATAGAAACAGTTCATTGTTTGCAGGTGTATTGACATCCCTTCATTTGCCAATTTCTAATGCACTTTGAATGCCACGTTGATCTTGTATCTTGTATTTTTTTTTTTTTTTTTTTTAAATCAGAATTTCAGGCAGTACTATATAAAGCCTTACAGAAATCTGTATATCATATATCAAAAATATTATCTTTCATCAACCAAAGCTGTAATCTAATAAAGATTGATATACAGTTAAACTAATGTTGATCAGTATATGATACAGAAGTAAAGGAAAGAGGTGTAACAAGAGAGACCCGCATCAGCCCTTCTACTTCTTCACCTGGGATTGATATCAAGGACAGGCTATAATCACAACAGTAACTTTTGTTAATATTAAATAGTTACTTACTGATGAGAAAAATACCAAATTTCAGCCAAGTTAAAAGGAGGAGAAAAGGACACTAGTAAGAGCTTGCTGGACTAAAGATTTCTGATTGTTGGATACTAATTCTGAACTAGTGTTCCTGTTTCTCCAGGAACTTATGACATGCCTCACATATGAAATAAATGGCAAGACTTAAAAGCTGGCCATTTGAGATACTGAAAAGGAAGCTGCTTGACAAAAACAAGACCTTTAGCAATGCAAAGCATTCATCACTTCCATTCCAGCAGACAGTCCATGTTTTAAAAAAAAATCCTATGACCACTGCATCCAAACATATATTTGATCAGCTTATCATTAATATGTGATTACTGCAAAATTGAACAAAGATTGGAAATTTCAAAGATTTCAAACAGTTATTTTTCTTGTTATCTTGATCTTCTAGTTGATACTATCAAAGCCATTTCTGATGCTCTACTTACCAAAATGATGCAGGGAAACATCTGAAGAGGGAGGAAAGAAAGCAAAGGGGAAAGAGGAAGAATAACAACTAATTTTAAGTCCGCTCTTTACGTGGAAGCAGAAACAACTCCAAGGTCAGGCTTTGGTTACAGGCTGACTGGTATCTCTGCCCATGAACTTGCAGAGCACTCCCTCGGCAGCTGCAGGAGAAGGCAACGCTGCTTTGATGTGTGCCATAGTTCACTTCCAAGATTACCTCCAACCTACATTTTTCCTACCTCTAGCCACCACATACTCACTTCAAGGTATTATAACACTGTACATTAAATTATTGTGGTACAGAACACATATGCCAAGATGTCCTCCTCTGTGTTCTGATCTGTCCCTTGCCAACACACCTCAGCTTCTCCTGATATCCATTTAGATGAAGCACAACGTTGAGCTCATGTCCAACCCACCTGTTTTAAAATCCCTGAAAAGTCTGGGACACACTGCGATGCTGAAGCACAGCATCTATTTTGCAACTGCAACAAAACAGTGTTAGAAGTTTGCTGAACTTGAAGTTCGGTCATTTCAAATGACCAAAATACGGATGTGCAGTTACACATTTTAAGTGAACATAATGAGTTTACTTTGGCAACCTTGTTAATGCTCATTCCTGAATCTTATTTCCCTGTTTTTATGAAGACAGGATTCTAAATCAAGACTCACATAGGAAACAACCCAAAGCATGTTCTATATGTGCTTTGTATTTTAATTACCCTCATTCTGACACGTGCAATTTCCAGTTATGCCTTGGCTGCACCCAAGACATAGAAGAGTGAATGCAGACAGAGCTTCTTGAACAACTCTGTAGAATAATAAGGAAACACCTTGAAGAAACTTAAGACTACTTTCAAATGAACAATGTATGCAAAACACCTATTATTTAGAAACACCGGAAAACATCAGGACTACTTGTGTTAAACAGAATATGAAAATACTTATAAGGATATGATTATAAGGAACGTGAGCAGATTGTCCTTCATTCAGTCTTATCATGGAATAGAGGATGTACTAGATGTAAAGCTGTATTTGGCTAGACTTAGATTGGCTGACTGACTCTAAGCCACCATTTCAGTTTATTTAATTTAGAAAGCAGGTCAAAGCGCTGCTTTCAGCCATCTATTAATATTGAAAGGATCTGCTGGTTATTATAAAGTGTCTTCAAAGCATTACAACTATACTAAATTGTGACTAAACATTTTTTTAAGACTCAGGAATTCAAAAAGATTGTTACTAACACTTGACTAAAAACAAACAAACAAACAAACAAACAAAAAAAACTTAATGCTTTCAGCCAAACCTACCTAAGAACACTACTTCAGACTAATGGAAAAGAAAGATTTCAGTCAAAAACAAATTCTCCCTGCTGCTCTTCCTCCCCTCCTCACCTGGTTGGCATTTATTTCCTTTGTGAGAATCTCTTTCTTCCAGATAAATAAATGTGGAATCCTAATAAAATTATCTAATAAAATTATTAACCAAAGGGTACACAATTCTGGAAACAATATTTAAAAGTATGTTCTAAATAAAAGTAGTAACAGCTGTAAATTTAACATCATACATTTAAAAAAGACTTTTTTTTTTTTTTAATTCGAAGGATTAGAGACAAAAACAAGAAATACCAAAGCTGAAATTGAGCAAAACGATGTCTCCTTTATTCCGTTATCTATGTATATAATACCTTGAGTTCCTGCTATTCAAAACAATGTATAGAAAAGCAGGTTTAGAGTCCAGTTTCACTAAGTCCTTCTGCCTTTCATACTTTATTTAGAGCAGAGTTTTTTTAATGGGCATTAAAAGCTAGAATAATTCCAAAGTTTATTATAGGGTTTTATAGGCATTTTCTTGCACATGGTGTGAGGACTGAGAGAAGCGTGAATTATTTTTCATGTTACATGTTTGTATCAGACCCTGTTTTTGAAAAATTCTACATATATGTGCTACTACATCCACATGAGGATTAAGTAGAGCGGGTAAAGTTAAGCACGTGCATAAATTTTTGTAGGATTACAAACTTATAACCACATTCAGATTAGTTCACTTATTTCTAAGGACTAGAAAGTTACTACAGTCTAAGTTTGGGCTTTCTCCAGATCAGATTCACTACTATGTGATGTCTGTGATGTTTCTCTCAATGATACCATAAATGTATGTGTGTGTGGTTGGTGTGTGGCTGGGGGTGGGGGGAAAGGGAAGAGAGGCTGAGTATTATTTCAGCAGTAGCTAATCAAGACAGAAATTCCCAGGCTATTTACTGTTAACAGTATAAGCGGATTGCTTTCTGGAGAGAAAAACTGACAATCATTCAATATTTCTGTAATACCAGTGTAAGTTCTTATTTGATAACAACAACAGTCTCATTTATAACTAATTCACAACAATCATTTAATATTTTGAAGTAAAGAATTCTATTAAGAAAATGCAGTTGTGTGCAGGACGATAAAGGCTATCTGTTTACAAATTAATGTTTTGCTTCAGAATTAAACATCAAGACTTGTCCTCCAAACAAGGACAGGTTTGATGGAGAGACTGAGGGGACTACTGTACAGTCCATGTGCTCCAGGCAATTTCCCTGTCTGTATCCTAGATGCATTGAGCCCTGTCCAATCCCATTCTCTGTAAATCTGAAAAATAGAGTGAGCTAAGTGGCTTTGAATTTGTTTGGCTTACACAGTTGCAATAAAACCTTGCCTTTTTCCACTGTAAAGAAAATTAGGTGTTTTTTGCACAAACTGTTTCATCTAATTGTAGCACTAGAAACACAAAATATAAATTAAGCCATACCAAAATTAGTACAAATTTGAAATATCTATTTTACAGCTAAATGCAAAAATAAAGGCTATTCCAGATGTGTTTTTATACATTGCTGGCTTGCCTTGGCAGAATCCAAGATGCTCAGGCAGTCCTATATGAAACTCAGGTGTGACTACACACAACTTAAAACAAGCCATTTCCAAATCATTTTTTTTTTTTTTTTAAAAAAAAAAAAAAAAAAAGTAAGTTTGGAAAAAAAAAAATGTTACACCTTTAATTTTATATTGTAAATATTTAAAACTCTTTTTTTTTTTTTTTTTTTTTTTTTTTTTTTTTTAACTAAGTGGTCTCTGTTTCCACCAAATAGGTCAAACGGAAGTATTAACTGCTTCTACAAATCTTTTTATTTTCACGTGCATAATCTCTAAACTAATGTTACTAAACTCTTCTTAGACAACAGAATGAGCATCATACAGCTTGTTGGGCAGCAGTAGGGTAAAAAAAAACATTTAATTTAGTAATCATAGATTTGTGGGAATTTAGAAGGGGCCTATACACACATTCACATTTTCATGAAACTGAAAGGTCTTGGTTTGACTATTCATATTCAACAGCTTATAGTGATGACGATTTTCAATATATCATGACAACTTCCAACAAACACACAGAAACATTATTTCCTTCATATATTTGAAACAAACAAAAAAACCCACTGAAACATCAAATACATTGTCTGAAGCAAGTTATTACTTAAACATTAAGCTAATGAGACAATTGAAATACTGGAAAATTATAATCTCAACACAAATCAGATCTCAATGTATCTTGGCTAATTAGCACCAGAAAAGCAGTAATAAATTACTTGTGTTTCTTGTTCGCTAAATCTGCTTTCAGCATATTCTAAACAGTCCTAAATTTGAAACCATTCCTTCTCACTAATAGTTTTTAAAATACCAAATATCTATTGTTTTAAAGAATTCACTCTTGAAAAGCTGTAAAGAAAATAATGAAGGTTTTTTTCTGAGAGAGGAAGCTATGGATTTTTTCAGAACACATGATAATGGCAGCATTTATCTATCTCAAACATGTGCTGATATCTAATAACTAAAGGTTAAGCTGACCAAAGGAAAGGTCAGGGCACAACATCTGGTCTAATTACATCAATGGAAGGATTTTACCCAGAGCAAAAGGAATTATTCTGAGGTGTTAGAATAATGAAACCTAGTTGTCCCATTTGCATTAGTGCATGGAGAGTTCTTAAGGTCTGTTAGCAGGAAGAGTACTATGAGACACCCTGTCCTTTGGGAGAGGTAAGGTCCTGGCACATAGGACAATCACCATGTCAACAGCCTTCTCTGAAACACAACAGAGAGCAGAGACCGTTCCAGTGGATACAGAAAGCCAAAGCAGTACAGGACGCGCCACTTATCATCTTTCTCCAGTCCTCCTGAGCATGCTACAAAGCCCCAGATGACATAAATGCAAGTTACATAAAAGCACAGGCACATTTAATACCCACATAGATGGAAGGTTTCAGATGAAACTGAACTGCATTTTATACTAGATAGAGCTTGGAGCACAGAAGAAAAGAAACAGAGGTGATGGGCACCAAAGAGTGACTCGGTGGCTATGGCTTGTGCTCAGGCCTAGCTCTCCTCACTCATGTGGCCTGCAGCGGCTCACACTGCTGGTGGCACTCTGTAGGCTATTCCCAGAAGAAAGGAAGCTCAGGAGCTTTGGTGCATGCTTGAGTGCAGACACAAAGGCGGAAGAGATGCACCATCCCATGAACTTCCTCTCCTGAAGCTGTGCCCACGCATGAGTGCAGCTGCCCAGGGCAACACAGCCACTTGGGGCTGGGGTGAGGCAGAAAGCTGTGCTCATCCAAAAGCATGCCCTGTGTTCCTCATCCCTCCCTGAAACTGGGGGTCCACCAATCAAATTATAATGAAACTTCTGCTCAGTCCCATGTCTGAACATAATCTAGGGGTTTCGTTTTCATTAGTTAAGTATCTACAAATCTTGATACTAATTATTCAGACTACAGGCTCATTAAGTAGATCAGCAACACATACTTCTTACACAGACAAAACATTTAATTGAGGATGGGAGTGTTCAGAGGAGGAATGCTGGTGTTAAAAAGTCTAGTGAAAGCAGTTGTGGTAGAGAAGCAGTGTAAGAAAATGTTTTCACGCCATACCGCTTTTCACTTTTTACACTGTTCAGCTTTATGTCCCTTTGGATGGCAGCGCCTGCCACACAATATGCATTGTCAAAGGCACTCATGAAGGGAAAGTCCCTAACCCCAGAAGATGCCAGTGTCGGGGCATACAGAGGCTGGTGAAAGAGGAACAAAGATGATGACTATTACTTTTCAGCAAAGCAAATGGAAACACTATGAGGTTGAGTCAGAGCACTGACACACTTTCCAATGCCCCCTCCTCCACTGCTTCCTACACGGACTCCTGACAACAATAAAGAAGTCAAAATCAACCCCAGAAACCTGCTCAGTTATCAGTGAAAACTACCTCCTGAAATTAATTAAAATAGTGAGACTTGTCACCCTTCTTGTTTGTTCTGGGTCTCCCTCCCCTGCACCACAATCTTTCCTCTATTTGCTTTCTATTTTCAGTCACTTCTAGTCCAAGCATCTCCAAGTCTCTGAAGTGGGTTTATTTTCATTTTCTTCCTTCTATAGAGCTGATATGCCCCAGAAGCCTTTATTTGCATCTGTAAACGATAAAGACCCTTCAAAGGGTTAGCAGCCGATGAGAAGTGAAGGGTGGTGTGGGATCTCTAAAGGAGTGAGCAATGCTGAAAGCAGAGAATCAGTTGGACAGGCAATTCATCAGTGTAGGAGAAAATACTTATTTTCAGCTTTTAAGCTGTGCTGGAAAGGGTATGGTTGCCCCCTGTGAAGGAGTTCCCTGGGGAACAGTTCATTGTGCTAGCAGTGGGAAACATGAAGGCAGGGGAAGTATGAGCTCAGATTCAGGGACAATGAGCACAAGGCTCCTTCCAGAGTGACTCATCCAGCCTCTGGGACAGAGGAAACCGATCACTCCATAAATCAGCATCTTTTGCTAACTATCCAAGTAGTGGCACTTGGCAGTGGGGAAAGCAGCTGTTCACTACTTCTAGCAGCTCATGAGGTGGTGCTGGGAAGCAGCAATTAAGCAGAGATGTGGGGGAGAAGACATTTGGTGAAAGACCATGAAGGAAATAGTACAGTGAGATACTTAAAGGAATTAATTTGCCTTCACATAAATAATAGGCCACTTGATCAAAGTAATATTCCAATAACACTAAGGTTCTGCTACAGTAGAGGATTTTTTTTTTCCAAAACTTGCGGACCACTGAACATTTTTCTAGTAAGCTAGAAGTCATTTTTACATAATTTATGTGCCAGTAATGCAGTTTTCTCATAATAAAAGCTAGCCTATATCTAATATAAAAGACAGATTTGGGGAAAAACAAACAAGCAAGCTTACTTTTATTTAACATAGTTATTAGGTTTTATGTCATAAAATTACATGCAAACTAACTGGGAAAAAAAATAGTAGGTATTCCTCAGCTTTATTCCTTTTCTGTATAGTATTGTAATGCTTAAGAGTATGCAGGGAGAAGTCCCTTTTCTGATGAGCAATTTTGTCATTTCCTACCTTGAAAAGCCAAAGAGATTCTACTCTTATCAAAGGCAAATAACACACCAGAACACTGAACTGAGAGAAGCACCAAGTATTACATTAGTTTCAACATTAATATCAGCCAGGGGCAGAGTTTTGGGAATAAGTTTGTTTGTTTGTTTGTTTGTTTTTTAGAAGTGGTTGCTTTCATAGCTGCTCTTATGGGCTGGTGGTTAAGGATGCCTCTTCTCAGCAGTTTCTCTCATCCCCCACTTGCCCCAGAAGGATTGGGAAAAAAATAAAAAATAAAAAAAAAATCAGTTTGATTCTACACTTATCTCTTTAACTTATTATCTTCTCAAAAGTATCAAGGATACAACCTAAAGTAGCATGAAGTTTTTCAGTTACATTAACTGAAGCAATCTGATCCAGATAGCTGGACCAGGAGAGCTCACCTTAGGTGATGTGGATCTGGTGATGCTCATCTATCGCCTCTGGCTGCATAAAGACCTTTGCAACTCAACTACATGTGAAACAGCTTCTGAGGAGGGCTAGGACTTCTGCTAACTGCAGTTCACCACTTCTACAGCCATTGGGAAAACCCAGGTGCCAGCTGGAACTTTTGACACCACATCTTGTCTTACATGTGGGAGCTAAAGCAAAGGCCAAGTGGGTTTCTTGCTACATCAAAAGTTTGGAAAAATCACAAATCTTCTCCTTCCCAAGTTTTTACCAGGGAGCCACAAAAATAATTAAAATACAAGTGAAAATCAGTGAGAGGTTAGTTTGCAAGCAATGGTCAATCCTCAAGAGCTACATTCAGCCATTTCAGAGGTGACCAAACATTCTGAACACCATTTAAGTGACTTTTGAAAATGAAAAAGTAACTCTGAAACAAATAATCTCACTTTTAGCTTTTCACACATTCCCAGTACTTGAATTTCTCCTACCAAGAGCAGAACAGCCTTGAGAGGATGAACGGCAGTGCCTGAAACCATGGAAACTGTAGTTTGCCTGTTTTTCTTAAGAGTTGGGCAACAGGCCCTGTCTGAAATCTAGTTTCCACAAGGTTTTGCAATTAGAGAAGTACGAATGCAGCAAGTTAGGGAACAAAAATAAACAACATTTCATACTTCCTATTAGTTTCTGAGCTATTATGAAAGCCTTTTCAGAACCACTTTTTTCAGAATGAAATTACTGGGTTATCATCTGATTTTCTGACCAGGAGTGCTTGCAATTTAAAGCAGAGCAGGATAAAAAGCTTTACTGATGTGACAAAGATACTTTCTGAGACAGAATTTATGCATCTTCTTTGTTGGTATTTGATGTCTTATTTGAAATAAAACCTTCATTGAGAAATTGCATAGCTAGAATCCTATTCTCCAGTTTGCCTGGAAAAAGACACACGCTGAATGATGGAAAAGAGGAGCTATGGAGAAAACTTTTCAAGACAATATCCTTTATGAATGTTGACCAGAATTACCCCCCTGCCATCCACGCAGAAATTGATTAGATATACAGAACACGGTACCCCTCAAAAAAAAAAAAAAAAAAAAAGGACAACTACCACATCTGCAGTACTACAACAGCAATTAAGTTTTTAGTTCTCAAAAACTGCAAATAAATCCTCCATCACCTTCTGCCCTTCCCTTTCACTTCTACCTCTGAATTTTAGAAGAATAGAAGAATAGAAGAATAATTTATGATCCTATGAGTATTACAAGTTGGTGCAGAGCTTCTTATGCCTCTTTGCACCCTCTGTCACACATAGCTGACAGGCAAGACTCACCTACAGAAACCAGAAGAATGAATTGAATTCCTGCTGCATGCACAGACCCGGAGTTCCTTGTTCATAGGCATAACAACTTTGCCATGATAAACATGAGACTCACCAGTGTAGATGCCCTGACATTGTCAGGCTGAACAATTTCATCTCTTCACTCCCCTTTTTTGTACTTTACAGCTTTTTAACATAAGGACTGTTCTTTTCCTTCTGTTTGTACCTGAGATGACTTAATCCCTGGTGGGTCCAGTAAGCACTGCACTGTGACAAGAACAATGTGCATAGCAAGAGAAAGAGATCAGCTGGCCATTTCTGAATGCCCCATAGCCCTGATAATTCTTTGAAATTCTTGCTTTTGTGGGTAGTACTACAGCTTTTTTCCCAATTGAGAGCAGGTGACATACACGTGTAATTTGCTGACCCTCTAGATCCAATGCATGGGTCCAGGAAAACAGAGGTTGCAAACTGCGTAGCCCAAACTACAAGGAAGCTGACTAGCATTATGGCCTTTCTCTTGTAACATGACTACACTGCTTTTTCCTTAGGGATGTGTGTCACTCAGGAAAATATCTGTTCCCATTCATTGGTCCAAAGACCAAGTTAAAACGCCTTGCATTTCCAATACTATGGAAGGTCTATACTGATAACTTCTGTTAATGCCTAACTGGATTTACAGCAAAAGAGGAAAACTATATTTGTGGTTTAAGAATATGAAGTTATTCCTTCACTAAAGGAAAAAGGCAGAAAAAAAAAAAAATCTCGCATTTTGCTGAAGAACAGATGAATAAAGACGACTTTTTGAGAAGCTCTTCATAAGCAGGATTATAAGCACTACCAAACTGAAATTTTATTTTGAATTATGGTAAATTATGGTAAAGTGCAACAGAAAACAGATCTATTGGCTTGTGCACTTCTTTCTTTTCAAACACAATCACCATGCTTCTTCCTTAGATCATCTATTTTCATAACACACACAGAGCAGTTGCCCTTATCTCTAAAACTCCTTACGTATAACTTACAAGTTTGCACAAAAGGCTTCATCACACCAGTGCTGGGTCAAGAAATACTTGGATTCCATAACTTGTTCATTCAAGAGCATCCCAACTCTGCTAGAACAGGGGCAAGAGCCATTAAACCTTAGCATGCTGATTTCTCAGGTAGTCTAGAAAAAAACAAGTTTGTAATGATGTAGAGAAACTAAGTTTCAGAGCACACCCAGTGAATGCAGCAACAAACAATGTCATCCCTCTGCAGCATTTTAACCGTTAGCCTTTCACCCAGAATTTTTTGAAGATGCAGCAATGATATAGGACATCTCTTTTCATATACATACAGAGTCAGTTTAATGGAGCTTTTAGTCTGTTGGAGTAAATAGGTCATGTTTTAATAAAGACATAAATTAAGATTGATAGTGTCACATACCTTCCTTAGCTGACCAGACCTGAAGTGCAAAATTTTGGAGTTTTCACTTTTATTCCCCAAAAGCTTCACACAGTGAAGAACACACTTGGTTTCTCTTTTCTTTTAAATAAAGCAACATATTCAGGAGGAAGAATGTTCACAGACTCAAAATATCAGCAAAGATCCAGGAAAAAGGAGAGAGGCTTGTGTTCAAACACTGACCTACTTCCTATTATAGCTTTCCTCATCGCTGAAGAGCACGCAGCGCTTCTTCAGTAAAACTGAAATGCTGTGGCATATGCTTCTGTAGACAAATAAAATGCTGACAGGCAATGCGCTAAACTGAGCCATGCTACTGTGAAAGCCGTTTAAACATCGGTATTACCTTATGTGGTGGGATAATGACTGAATACTTTATAAATGGGACAGAAACCCAATTATTCTGCACATTTGCAGTCACAAACAAGAGCGTGAGATCAATGTGCCTATAACCTATTTTATAAATACTTTAACAAAAAAGAAACAAACAAGAGAATTAAGTTTGTTGTTTCTTAACACTTTAAAGAGCTGCTAATGTATGTACTGCTACCCATGAAGGTTATTTATAGAAGGCAAGCTTCTTCACAACCTTCTTAGAAAATCATTTTTATTAACCCTCAGATACCATGTTTGTTAAAGCCCTGAGGATGTGTTACAATTAATAATTGGTGCGAAATTTGAATTTCAACAGTATTTTTTTATTGCCCAGACATAAAATGCCGGTTGACAATCTGTGATTAAGATGAAACGCTAAGGATTATTTGATTAAAATCAACAAAAGAGCAATAAAAACTATTAGTCCTAAATACCCCAGTTTTAAATGCAGCACTCCTCCCAGATATGGGAATGTATAGCAGACATACTTGTTGAGAAACCTACACAGCATGGCTGTAACTTATGAACAAGGAAGTTTAAAATATCAGGATTCATGTTGAAGTAAAATGTTTAATATTAGATACCTTGTACTTCAGCAGTCTTGAAATTGATACAAACACTAGCATTTAGTGTCGCAATTTTCATTTGCAAATTTTTTTATTTTTTATTTTTATTTTTTTTCCTGAAGCAAAGCATACCTTAGCTGTGCCATGAAAAATGATGCAATTCTGTGGAGTTCCATTTGTTGGTTTATCCTAATTATTACAGTAAAGTATTATGATCGTATTGTTTTCTATAGACAAGTTAAATCTACTTAGAGTTGCTAAATTTAGGATTATCCCCAGATAGGTATATTAAGCATAAAAATAAACTGATTCTAGAATATACAAAATCTCTTTAAATAAATAAAACATTTATTCATTAAGTCTTATGATATTCCAATGGATAACTGTTCTATTTAAAATAAATTAATAAAATACACATATAATGTTTAGGAGTGCAACTATTAAATCTCATTATATAGACCTTACCAACAGCTTCTTCCTGCAAATTCACAAGCCTCTTAAAGTTAACGCATAGTTAAATGTATTTTGTACAGAAACTTGCCAGAGGGAGGTTTTTTGGTTAGACTTCTAAAAATATTCTGTGCTAAATATTTTTGCCATATACATAAATTTCCCTGAAAATGCTTTTAAGTGATTTCCTCTCAACACATTGTCTAAAAATACAATACAGTATAGTAAGAATACAAAACAGTAAAAACACTGTGTAAATAACATGGAATATTTAGGAAATTATGTTGAATATTTTAACAGTTCATAAAAAATCTGCAGTCACATTTTCTGTTGTTTCTTACTAAACCTGCACTTAGTCTTGCATATGAAAAAAATGAAAGGCAGCACTGAATTCCAGTAAATACCTGCAATAATTAAGGAAAGGCAGATGAAATAATGCTTTCAAAAAAACAGTTTAAGGAATATAAAAGAATAAACTCATGTTTATGCAAAAAAATAGTTAAAATATTATTCAAAATGTTGAATATAAAACATATTCTGACACTTACTTAATTATTGATACGATAACTTTCTCACACAGAAGCACAAGTAGAACCCAGGTATGAAAAATGGTCACAGGAGCCTATGAGGTCCCAGACTATATTAGTGATTCCATGCTCCAATACCAATAATTAAAAGTGAGAATTTGCAGAACATACTGCTCGATCAGCACAGGTAATGAATTATAATTAGAGTAGTATACTTAAAAAGCATTGGTGACAATGACTAGGTAATTTGTAGTTAGACGCTCGGAGCTTAATTAATAATTCTAACTTCAACCTCACCTGCTGCAATATTCACTAGCTGCAATCATTACATGATAAGCTTTGGGAAAGAGAAGCAGGCAGTTTGCACCTGTAAAATCCAGCCCTCACTGAGACCATGCCAACACTTGCTGTAGCAAGTAATATTTTGCACACCAGGGTTTAGCCCAGAATAAATAGCTCTGGCTTAGCTGGCCACAAACATGCAAACTGAATCCCGAAATAGGCCCAAGTATGCCCTTAACGTATTTATCATAATACAGTGGTATTTCAAAAACCTACACTTAAATATATCCATGTAAAATGGAACAGAAAATGGAACAGAAAAAAAACACACTGTAGTTATATAAATCATAAGTTATTAGAAGCGGATACATCAGCCCTTTTTAAAGAGTTTCTTTAGAGAAACAGATTCATTATTTGTGAATATTGTAGATGCTTGCAGATTGACATTTAGGAAATTGGCCTTTTTAGGCTTTGCATTTCACATGCTTTACCTCCCCCTTTTTTTTTTTTTCCCCCTCAACTAGTCAGTATATCCGGTGTAAATAACGACTTGTTATTGATTTATAACTAACAAATAACATCCCCGTGTTTTGGGGATGAATGCACACACGCTCGTGATAGTACGATGGCATGTGTGGACTAGAGAGTAACTCAGAATCATCCGTGTCTGTAGCTGTTCTGGTGGCCCTCGTGTGTTTGGAAATCACTCAGAAGAATTTAAAGTAGAAGTAGTCCATCATAATCATGTTGTAAAAGAGCTATAACTTCTATAACAAAATCAGAGGCCAATTCAAAGTGGAATAAATCCAATCCAAAATGGCTAAGGAGTCAAGCTGCTAGTGATACAATGCTGTGATGGCCAGAATTTATATATCTGAATAGAACAGATATTTTGATGATCTGCATTTTCCTTTTATTTTAAGGACGGCAATATTATTTATTCAGTTTCTAGAAGTACATAACTTGGACATGACCCCAATCTGAAATCAGAGAAAAAATGCATCTATCCTTTTCTATCTCTATCACTTCACTTTTTAAAGGTAAGTATTGCTAATTCCACAATTACCATAGTAAATTTTACAGTGATTATAAATCTCAGCAGAAAAGTCCATCCGTTATTATTACTTCAAAAGTAATTTAATAGCAATAGCAGCCAAATAGAAAGTCATGACTTTTCTAATTCTTATTTTTTTTATATTTGATTTTTTTTTTTTTTTCAATTTGGCTTGAAATATTGTAGCTGTATGATAATCTTTGGCACTCTGTTCCATTGACAGTAGGTCTCTTTCTGAATTTGGAAGATGGAAGGTGAGATGGTGTCAACTGATCCAGCTGAGAATTTCAATTTCACAACTCCTCACTTTTATTAAGTAGTGAGAGCTTTGTAAACAAAATTTAAATGTTAAGCATCAGCATCTCATCTATTTAGAAACAAGAAAAAAGCTTTAAAAAGAAGAAGCATTTAAGGGTTTATTTTTAAGCAGTTATTTTTAACATGATCAGCCTTGACATCAGAACATTCTGTCATCGTAAGAAAAGGGAGTTTAATTCTAAGGAAACCAGCTGCTTGCTTTACTTTGAGTTCCATAATTCTTCCTTTCCAAACTTAACAAAAGCTACCAGAGTGTAACTGCTCAGTGGTAATTGACTTAAATATCTAGAGAAAATAACAATTAAAAAGGTACAAATGGTTTCCCGCTGTACAAATACATTAACGTAGGTAAATATGAATTCTGAATAAATGAATTTTTAATACATTCACCCTTTGAAAAGAACTCTTTTCTTCTGTATACACAAATGTCACAAACTGTTTTTGAAAACAGCTACTTTGAAAAGTAAATAAGACACTGGCAAAGAGTATGTTGTGTCCTATTTTCCTGGCTGATCTAATAGTTGATCATTCACTTCTTTACTTTGTGGTATCGCTCCTTTAGCATAAGTATTGCAGTGTGTGGACTGAAGGGTCACCTTCAGGAAGACATTGCATTCTGATAAAATATTTCAGTGTGCATAATATCCAAAGTGGAAATACTGACGGACAATAGCATGTGATGACATATGTCAGCCATGGGAGGGAGGTTTAAAAAAGCAGGACATGCCATAAGGAAATCTGACTTCAATTGTTGGCCCTGATACAGCTTTTCTTTGTGACAAATCATTTAATCTTCCTAAATTGCTTTTCCCACAATTTAAATGGGATAATATTTGTTTACTTTTCCAGATACTTTGAGGACTAATTTATTCCCACTTGGGAAATCATTTCAAATTCAGAAAATGGAAGCCTCTAGGGGACCCTAGCATAAAGTTGACCTGTAGACCAGAAAGGCGTTTCTTCAACAGTGAGCGGTCAGGCTAGGGCACATTCACTACAGTTTGACTCCCCTTACACACAACTTCTGCCATGACTATTAACATAAAATGTTTATTTCTGGCACACTACCATTAGCAATCTAAATCTTGCCAGTCTCTCATGTCAACATACCAGAACAGCAACAGGAATAAATTTATTTCACTGCAACTGAATTAAATTTAAGGCACCTTAGTGGTCATTAGCACAAACTTAACGGGTCTTTTTAACATCTGGAGTATTCCTCATTCTATCTACTGCTTATCTCTACTCCAACCCTGCAGTCCCAGAGCTCTTTTTTCTACCTTTTTTCCTGCCTGGTAAAGACTTATGGCTCAGGTATAACTGCCTCAACATTTGGTACCCTGCCTTCCACATTCTGTTGTTCTGAGTAGAAACTATGATTAAAAAATGCAAAACTAAATCTAAAAATGTTTAAGTCTCCTGATGAAGGCTAAAGAGATTAAAGAAAAGTACATACATGTATATGTATTATTGGCATATTGCGGAAACAGAATCTGAGAACTCTCCTGAACCATTGTCAGAGAAAATGTCTCATAACTTACCAGAACATTATGATAACTTATCAAAAATAAGGTATCAGTAACTGAGCTCTTGAGAAAACACAAATTAAACTGATGACTTCTGAAACTCAAAATACACCTTGTTTAACAGCTGCTAAAGTGCAGGAAACATACAAAGAGGCTTACTGTCAGGCAAGGTTACAGAATCTAATAGTGTAAATGGCCAGACCTACTCTCCTGATAGCACAGTGAGGTGCTGCTGGAATAGACAACATAATCCTAGATTAATTTTTATTCAAAATAATTGGAAAAAAAAGCTCTGAATAACTGTCTTGCATTCCTGGCAGGAATCCAGACAGTCCCAGGTAAAGTATTTGTCATTCACATGGCACTTCCACTGTCTATTTAGAAGAAAGCATGACTATTTTAATCTACTGAGGTCATATTTCTAAACCAGAGGTATTACATTATGTTAGCTTAGAAGCTGAAACCAATATAAATTTGTATGATTTAAGAAGGAACCACATATTTTCCTTGTGTAAAAAAAAAAAAAAAAAAAAAAAAAAGAATCCAAAACACAATATTTATCATTACAGTCTTTAAAGAAAACAAGTGGTTTTGAAAACAAACTTGTGTCCCAAATGAAACTTCAAATTCATTTTCCTTTTCAATTGGGAAATTTCAGAAAAAGTGAGGTAATTCGAGTTACTTTGTTGATATTTCTAATCTTGAAAATTCTTGCTCTTGCTGCTGGTTAACAGCATGTATGTGAACAGATTGACTTGTATTTCCAGTTGGTTTATCCATCTAAATCCACAAATGAAGACTAAGGAAATAATCAGCCATAGTTCCAGCTTGCCATTACATACGGGTTCAAAATTTTTGCATGCTATTCCTTATTCTCCTTTCAATAATAAATGGAAAGAAGTGTCAAAAGAACAAGGTGCTCACTGAAAAAAAAGGCCAGCTCTGGTGCAAATCCAATACTGTTCAAGCATTGTTCAAGTACAGAGTGACAATAATGAAGTACAGACTGTCACCTGCTGCTGTTTTATTCTCAAAAACTGAAAACAACAATTAATTAATTCTAAATTAGAAATGGATGTTCCACTCAAGAGTTGCAAGTACACACACCACAGAAAAGGTAAAGCAAAGATGGCAGCACACAGGATCCTACAAGTCACTGCTGTGTTAGGAAAATTATGGTATTTCTTCAGAAGGAAAAAACGTCATAAGGAGTGAGGTGCACAGGATGTGCACCAGTAGATGCTGGTGTAACTGGTGGTCAAGACTGATGGACACAGAAATAACCAACCCCTTCTGCAGACTTCAAAAGGAAGGAGGTGCAAAATGCTCAGCAGGATGGTTTGCCTGATAAGGTCTAGATGGTTGAACCCCATTGCTATGGACGTATCTTCTCATCTTTTTCATCTACAAGGAAGACATACAGATCTAGCAAAGTACTCCCTATGCTGCTGTTCAGTTTGTTTGGTTGAAAAAATATTTTGAAGTCCGTATTACACTAATGGTGGGTTTTAATTGGTATTTTACATCTGAGATGGGGAACTGTAGCTGTAAGGTGTGCTGGTCAAAAGCCATGCGCAGCAGCTGGTGGCACAAAGTGACAGTCCAAAGTGACAGCCAAGGATGAAGACCTCTCTGTGGTGTCCTGATCTGAAACATTTCTAAAAACCTCTAACATTCCCCAAATGAAGAGATAATTTCACATTTAATTATCTTTAATTTTTTTTTTTTTTTTTTTTTTTTTTTTTTTTTTTAACGTCCCTAATGTGATTATCTTTTCCAGTTAAGAGCACTAAAATTCTGAATAAGAAAAAAGAAATCTTTGGCTGTGTATTTATTACACTTACAAAATGTGGTGGTACAACCCTATCCAAAGGGTGATATCAGATATCCTTCATTGTTCAGTGAGGCAGCAGCAGCAGAGAAGCTCACTGTGTATCTTGAATTTACCTGCATACACCCATTCTGTCAGGAAATACACCTAAGAGATCCATGTAATGATGGAAATTGGACAGGGCCTCATCATAAAAGCTGGGAGAAGATTCAGTTTAAAGAGCATGCTCTCATTTGCCCTCTACTTGCCCTCCTTTTCCACTATGTTTTCCCTGGCTTTTCTCTACCATCAACATAAGCAAGCTGTTCAAGTTATTTCCAGGGAGAATGAACAAAAAAAAAGCACCTCAAAATCTGACAACTGCCTTGGATTCTGAACGCTTATTTCAATTCTGTGAAGTAGAATTTACATAAAACTTCAAACATTTAGTCTGGATTTATGTGACTGTATCAAGTGCTTAATCCACATAGAACAGAAAAAAAAAATACAAAGCATGGTCTTCGTATTACAATAATTTCAAGAAAAAAAAAAATCAAGAAAATCCTAGAAGTCTGCTATATTGCTACATTATGGAGAGTGTGTTTAGGATGTGTCAAGAAAGCCAGGTAGCAGCAAAAAACCTGCAGAATTCCCTCAATGAATTACGTGCTTGTAAAGATTCTGTCAGTTACAGTGCTCTGTCATACAATATAAGCTCAAAAGAAACCCTGGATGATTTAGATAATTTCAATGATTTCTAAAAGTTTCCAGATCCTTAGCAATTCATTAATGGATTTAAGCTGTCCTTTAGCTGTAAAGGCTGTTCATGCTGGCAATTTATGTTCTGTAGCACTGAAGAAAAAGAAGAATCTAACTGTTAAGCATCTCTCAAGTCAAAACTATATAAATGCACCATCCTTTAGTATCTTTTCTTCCTTAGATTACCTCCATCTGAAAAGGACCATGCTGATGGGCATTTCTTTGTTTCTTAGTGTAAAACATTGCAACTGTTTTCTCTGAAATAATATATACCCATATAATCTGTATAACTATACATAATCAGCCAAACTCTCACACACAGCATAGATACAACAAATCCTTACGCACACGATCTAGGAGAAAGAAAATTCAGGGACATATTTCAGTTTTAAGATTTTGTTGATCACAACAAATTACAAGGTTTTGAATCAGTGCAGAAATAGCAACTATTTCTTGGATTGTTAGAACAAACCCCTAAACAATGGTATGTTTTCCTGGCACGTGAGAAAGTGATACCATCAGCTGAGAATCTGATGACTCAGAACACTGTCAATTTTGTTTGTCGACATTGTTAAGCTTAGTACCCTATGTCACAACTCCTGCCTTGTTTATCTACAGCAAGCCCAAAGAATGCTAACTTTATTATTCAAAATCAGTCGCTATCCCTAAATATTTAGGGAGAAATGTCAAGTTTCAAACACACTGGAGTATTTCTCCATAATTTAAAACCAGTCCTGCAGCAGGAGGCAATATAAATTCACTACTTAAAGCAGAATTACTTTCATGAAAGACTTCTTATGTCATACACAATTTAGCGAGTCTGGTCTGACCCATCCGAGCAACTGCTGCCCCGTCCCAAGCGCAGCTGCTCAGCAGGCTCTCAGCACTGGCTACAGCACCATGAGGGGAGGGAGCCCAGCTGCTCTGCTGCCTCGCAGGGCATGACGGCTCTCACTGAAAACCACAGCTCAGTTACAGCACATGCTTCCTTAAAATGAGTTCATTTTTACTTCACCTGCGTAACTGGCCTAGCAAAAGGCAGTGGAGAGTCGGGGAACCAAAAAGCATCACTGCTCCACTTCTTCCCTGTCAGGCTACACAAGAAATTATTCTACATTAGATCATCAGACTGATGTGGGTAAATCTCGTGTGCATCTTGATTGATGCTTTCTTCCCACAGCACACAGGATTCTGCCTGCTTCTGGGTTTCAGCAGTGTTGGCTGTGCACTACCAGGCTACCTGTCCTTATTGGGGTCCTTGTTGTCACTTGCATTCCTTTTATATTTTGTGCAAAAAAGGAAGACAAACCATGGTAGAAAAAGTATGTCAAAATATACTTCGTGGTCTCTTGACCATTCTGTAAGAATATATTCAACCCTCAGGCTGCAAAGCACGAGCATCACTGTAATTCGTGCTTTGCTGATACACATGATAACATTCTCCTTATGCATCACTTTTTATTGTAGCGAGGGAAGGGAAGAGGAGGAAGCTAAAGAAATCCATTAAAAAGAATCACATATTTATTTTAGCCATTTATTTTACTGACAATTACTAATGAAATACTTCATGGCCCTGTTCTCTTTATGTAAAATATAATCGTGAATACATCAGTTCTTCAGCCTTCTAATTTGTTTTATACATATGGACAATTATATACATGCCTTCCTGGTATCTCACCATTTTCTGGTATCAGGCCAATTTATAGTGTATAGCAAGGCAGTTGAGATAAAAGGTATGAGGAAGATGAACAGATAACGTGTAGGAATTGTATATCCACCCTTTCATACTCTCCTTCTTTCCTCCACAACCTCCTCCCCAACCCTCTCTTTCCCCCCCCATCTTCTAATCTTTTCTCTTACAAAATAGATGTCACCCATTTTTCATTAAGAAGTATAGAAAGAAACTTACCTTTCCACATCCACTTGACCATCAGAATACTCTCTTCCACAATACAAGACTTACACATGACAGAAGTCTTGTAAGGAAACTTCATGTCCCTCTCACAGAATAAATTTGCATTTTGCCTTTCATCTCCTCTGCCCTCCACCAATGTCAAAAATGACTGATTGGCTGTTGAAATAATACTTACATCTCCTTCCCAAGTTTGGTCTTCTGAGCTGATGTAAAATGAGATCAAAACCCAATACTGTAGGTGACACGACATAAAACTGTCACATCTCTCCATTTCCTACTTCTCTAATTAATCATTCAAGTGTCTCCTTAGGAGGAGTTTATTTATCTGGACTCAAGAATTGAAACATCCCTTCAAGGGGGAGCGAAGAAAGCAAGATAGGCAGGGAAGAAGCATTCTGTCTTTTTCCAGTTAATTCCCTTCATTATTTGCACATTACTTCTGGATAAAGCCACCACCAAACAAAGTTCTCAAAGACCACTGGGGCATCTGCTATTCTTTTGGGTACTCTGCATTCTCTTGAGCAAATCAAAACATACCCACGTCTCTCAAAACATCTACCAGCTCATACCAAACATATCCTCTTTCCTTCATCTCTCCTAGCACTATCCTCAACCTGCTATTAAGCAAGCTGATAGTTAAGGTGGCATTTCTTACTTTGGTCTCCTTCTAGCTCCCTGTATGTCAATCATTTCTAAATGTTTTCTTTGTCACTGCCCCACAATTTACATTTTCCCATCCTTCACCAAGCATATTCCCATCTGGGATCTGATCACATCACATTTCTTTATTGCATCTCCTATTTCTCTGGCCTTTTTCTTTCTAATTTCTTTAACAAAGGCAGTTTTACCACAATCACATCTGCTCGCAGTGCACCTGCAAGGATCAGTTTCCTAAGCTCTTTGAATCACCATGCAACCATCTTTATAATTTCCTTCCATTGACACCTGCTCCTCCATCTTATTAAATACAAACTATTTGTCTTCACTTCATGCCCTATTTCCACTTGACCATTTCTCATTTTTATCAGCTCTTATCTCCAACTTGCCAATATTGCTTCCCTCCATCACTCACTTGTAAAATGCCTAAGTACAGCAACAGTCTAGGGTGCTGCTCTGTAATTACAGTTATGTAGTACTGCGGTAAAGTAAATAAAGTTAATTCTACAGCATGCACAGAGGACTGTGTTACTGAAATCATAGAACAGATCTCAACCTAATAAAAAAAAGTCAAATTGACTATGAAAATTCCAAGTTCTTTGCCCATTTCCTGGCAAATGTGTCCTTCCTTTTTTTTTTTTTTTTTTTTTTTTTTTTTTTATATTGTTTTTTAAAAAGCGGTGCTGGCAATCATTAATCATCAAATCTTCCCATTTTCTTTTGCATCCTGGGCAGGTATTTATTTAGGTGACAGGCTATGCTTTTGCATCCTGGGCAGGTATGCTGTATTTATTTAGGTGACAGGCTATGCTTACTTGAGGATGAGCTCATTAAATCTTACTCATTCGCCCACCTGAACACTGGTTGCTTTTATAAGGAAGCCATTTCAACTGAAATACAGGCAAGATATTTTCACTTAAGAATTTCACATGCACATTGTAAATCACAGGAAATATTTTAAATCACTTTAAAATTTTGTGTATAACACCCTATAACCTTCTATTGGTTTATCTGTTTACAATAACTGTTACTGTATGCGTACTGAATTATTTTGAAATCTTTTTCATAAGATTTTCACAATATATTCCACTACACTGCCTGCAGCAATACTTCCAAATCCCTCCCTCTTTCACTCTTAACATTCTTCTTCCATTATAATTCCCACTCAAACTTACAACTTTGCATAATGAAATTATGGCAATGATCCTTCCATTTGCTACCTCCCACCTGGACTAATTCAATTTACACAAGTAAAGGCAGCAAAAGGCCTGCAAGGATGTACAAGGAGTTCTTGACAAAAATCGAGCACAAAAGCATACAAGACATGGAAATAGGGCCAGGTAACCCAGGAAAAACATATGTGCACCTTCTGAGCTTGCAAGGATTGGGTTAGGAAAACCAAAGTAACCCAGAGCTGAGGCTGGCAAAGGAACATGAAGGGCAATGAGGTTTTCTATGTGAGCAGTAAAAGGAAGACCTTGGAAAATGTGGGCCTACTGCTGAATAGACATGGGTCTTGATCATGAAGTTTATATTGCTTGAGTAAAGAAGGTAAAGCTTTCAGAAATCTGAGGCCCCTGCAACCTGGGAGAAAGTCTGGAGCACGAAGATTACTCTCGGTGGAAAATGAACAGGTTAAGGAACACTTAAACTGGACACATACAAATCCATGGGACCAGATGGGACTCTGAGGAAGCTGGCTGATATTGAAAGGCCACTCCTAAAATTACCTTCACAAAGTCACGGTGACAGTGAAACGTTCCTCATGACTGGAAGAAAGCAAACATTGCTCCTATCAACAAGGGCAGGAAAGAGCATCTAGGGAACTACAGGCAAGTCAGTCTCAGCTTGGTTTCTGGGAAGGCAATAGAATAATTAAACCTAATAAATATTTCCAGACACATGAAGGGCAAGAAGGTGAGTAGCTGACATAGAATCATGATGGGGAAATTGTGCCTGACCAAACTGATGGTTGCAACAGTGCACTTACCAAGTTTTCAACAGCATCCTGAATTGTATTAGGAAGAACATTGCTAGGAGGTCAAAGGAGGTTATCCTTCCCTGTACTCAGAACTGGTGAGTCAAACCTGCAGTGCTTGGTCCAAATCTAATCTCCTTAGTATGAGACAGACATGGAATACATTGGAGCAAGTTCAGCGATTGGCCACAAAGATGATTAAAAGACTGCAGAATTAGTCAATGAGGAGAGACTGAGAGTTGGGACTGCTCACCCTGGAGATAGAAAGGCTCAGGGGGTCTTAGCAGTATGTATAAATACCGGATGGAGCAAATGAAGAAGAGGGAGACACTGTAAGTGGAAGCTGATGACAGGACAAGACGCAATGGGCACGAACTGAAATACAGGGAATTCCACTTCAAAAGAAGAAAACACTTTTTTTTTTTTTTTAAATGTGAGGGCAGTCAAACACTGGAACAAGCTGTATAGAGAGGTTGTGAAGTCTCCATCCTTGGAGATACCAGCCTAACTGGATACTGGGAAACCTGCTCTAGCTGATCCTGTTTGAAGCAGAGAAATTGGGCTATATGATCTCCAAACGTGCGTTCCAAACCCTCACAAGCCCTCAGTGGACCTGACACTAGGTACCAAGGTATTAATTTCTACCAAACCAAAGTGTATTTTTTCAGCAAACACATCTAAGAAAACTGGAACTAAACATGGGACAGGATGTGAAGACGTTCACACTGGACAGAATGTGGAACAAAGTTTCAAATCAAGCTGATTAAAAATGCATAGTTAGTTTTAAATCGTAACAGAAAACTGTTCCTCAGGCTACAGTTTTCCTGATATTTTGAAAAGAATTATACAAAAGAAAATATTATTTAATTTTTGCTTATGAAAGATACATCAAAAAGACATTCAGAAATGGGAAAAGCACCATTCCATGAGAAAAACCACTGGAATTCCAAAACCACTTAAGATGAAGTATGAAAGCAACCCAGAAAGTACTGTAAGGGATTTGATACTGCCTGCTGGCAAAGCGCTATCATGGTAGAAGAGAACCTAGTATGGTCTCCAGAGCCAGCAACTCATAAATTATCACTGCAAGATTTTATCTTGTTCATCAGGGCAGATTTTGTCTGACTCAAAAATCTGGGTTTGTTTTCAATTAAAGCATTAAAAAATGAGGGCAACATTTTCAATGAAGAAATTTATTTATCTCATAGCCAAAGCATACTATGTGAATTAATCATCTCTGCTCAAATACTTTTGTTGTTTTTGTCAGAACTAGTAGAGGTAATAGTATATTTAGGAATAAACGGTGAGCACATGACAGTCGAGATGCTCTGAAAGACAACTCAGGTATGACCTTATTTCAGACTAAGACTTGGATCCATTTAGCTGATTCAACAGCACTACAAAAAAACAACATGGATAATTTCCTTTGTCTTAGGTAGGAGATGCTGGCAGCTATCTACGGAATGAATCAGAGATTTTTCAACATTGCAATTTGAGGGATAACAAGTGCAGCAAGTATGACTGAGCCTTCTTTCTCCTTTTGTAAAGGCCTTAGAAATTACTGTAAATATTTTTTAGTAAATACATAACTAATGCTATTGTTATTTAATAGGCCTGTTTCTCAGACAATTCTTTCTATTTTCATAAGCATATGATTTGTATACTAACATTTTTATTTGGAGTTAAATTTAGAGTTAAATACAAAAGAAAGCATTGTTATCGTTATTGAAACCGTGTAACATAATAAGCCAGCTAGAACAGATGCTATGAATTTATATTTTAACTGAGGACAAAAAGAACAGTGTCTAGAAGATTGATGTAGAATGACCAGTTTAAAAAGATTTTCTATTTCTTAAAAAAAAAGGAAAAAAAAAGAAAAAAGAAACAAGCCTCCAATACCTTGATGGAAAAACCTAGTAATATTTAATGCAATATTCTCCACATTTTTTTTTGGTCAAACTGCTAAACTTAAATAAAAGCAAATTAATATTTTCAGTGAAATAAAAGTTATCTTCCATTACTCTAGTAGACACCTAAAAATAGTCTAAATGAAATTGGCAGCTGTGTATAAAAACTCTTTTAGTTTTCACAAAAGCTTTTAAGTACTCCTGCAGTGAGGAATCAATATTACCTAGCTGGCATAACAGTGAAATAGTTGGGTGCAAAGCAAAAAAAAAAAAATAATAATAATAATAATAAGTGCAATCAAAGTAAATGGACTGTGATCATACCAGCAGGCCTAGTAAAATTAGCTTTAATCTTGGGAATATTTATGAAGTATATGTGTAATTTTTCATGATAAAATTTCACCTACAGTTCAACGCATTCTAATAAAACACTTTTTGACAGGTACACAAAACAGTTTGATTGGAATTACTTATCGAGCAAGCAAACTTGTACTAGAAAACAGATTAACTTCACAACCAAACAGAATGTTTCTGTCTCAAATTCTGGTTTCACATCTGATTATTAGAACTGTCTCTTAAGTGAATTAATTATCATTAAGAAACCACACACATTGTATCCAGTCCTATTAATAATATCTTTTAAAATAACCCTTCAGGTATCTTGGCAGGCATGGCAAAATTAGTATTTAATATTTCTCTATTGAACTAATTAGGATGAACATAAAATATGAAATACAGGATTTGTAAAAATATTTTCTTATGAAATTACACATAATTATAGTCTTTTTTTCCAGCTATGTGTACCTTTTAATATAGTACTTAATCACCATGTTTTTATTCTGCGAAAAGTGTGAAATAGCAGGACCTATAAGGCTTTTCTTGTACCAATGAGCTGAAGAAAAAACAATTTTATTTAATGCAGTTATCTTTCTGTTTGTCATTAGGAACAGATTAATAGTATAGAAGTAGATTAGATTAACAAATAAATATTTTCTATTTGTTGTTCACTACAGTTTCCATATGTCAGTAATTTCAAGTGTCACCAAATAATTTTGAGTTTGTTAGAACAAAATTGACCTGTTAATTCCCTCTTCCACATAAATATAAATATTTTTTTAAAAAATATTTCTTCACTGAAGACTAACGAATGCACTCATTTTGCATCTGTAGAACAGCCATCAAAACAATAAAAAATCACCATACCCCTACACATTTTTTTTCCCATTTTTCTGTTCTTTTTGTCCACTTGACAAGCCATCTGCCAGTGAAACTTAGCACCTACAACCCTCAAAGACAAGCAGCCATTTTCCTCTCTTGTTGCTAGTTCAGTAGACTATACAAGTCTTCATGAAAGCACTTATTTAGAGCAAAAACCACTTCACATAAAAAAATCTTTATTTTGGCAATGGAAACAGAAAATATGCTACTACTTATATAAAAAAAAAAGGATGAGAGAGCAAACTGATGAGATACGAGAGACAAAGCAAAGCAGGAAAAGGTTTGCAATTTCCTTGGAAAAGAGAGCTCCTCTTTACAAAGAAGCTGACATAAATCTTGTAATAAGCATGTGCTAGTTATAAATGCCAGTAAACTGAAAACTGAGTAATCTAGGTACCCACAAAGCAAATACAGACTAAATGTGGTAAAAGAAAACACCACTTTTTCTGATCCAGTACTACACTATTTAAATTTCTGGTTTTGGATGTACCTGTTTCAATGCACAACTTTTAGTGTGTTAAGCAGCCATGCATCTGTCTCATGTAGGGGTGATGAAGGAAGACCGTGATGATGAGCAAGGAAGGGAATTAAGGGAACAAGCAAAGGAGGCCCTCTGCATTGCATGGGAGGCACAAGCCCAAGCAGCTTGGCTAAAGGAAGAACAGAAGCCTCAAAAGAAAGGGTCAGGCTAAAGAAACTCTTTTCACAAGGTGGAATGTAGAGACTCTGTTAATGGTTGCTCACAGGTGTTCAGTACTGATATGTTCACCTAAAGTAAAGCAGTCAGTGGAAGGCTATCTTACATGAAAAAGGAATGTTGCCTTAAAGAGCAGAGGAGATTAAAACCTACTGTAAATGTAGAAGGTGATGTTCTGCTGCTAATGTAATTAAATGTAACTCAGAAGCAGAAAACAGGTGGAAAGATGCAAATCCCAAAGTCTAAGGAAATGTTTTTTACTGATTACTGATGCTTGCTCTAACTTCAGGTAAGTTTTATTTTGAAAAGGTGAGGGCAGGGGAGAAGGAAAAAAAAAAAAGCAAAGCAACACAGCAAAAGAAGAATTCAACTTTCAAAACCTGCAAAATAATCTACGTTTTGTTTTTCCAACATTCTGTAAACTAGCCAAATTCCATAGTTAGTTAAGAACAGAACAAACAAAAATAGATACTAGAAACCAGTCAAGATACCACAAAAATGAAGCCAAACAATGAATTTGTATAAAATCACAGTATATGCTTCATGAACAATAACACTGTAACATAACTTGGCATGATTTATCTCCAAAAAGAAGTTGGTCTTCCTAGAATGCATCAAATAACATTGTCTGTTGGAACCGAAGAGGTGGAGTGGAGCTACCAGCAATATCAGCTGCTTTCCGTGTTTTTGTATCTGAGGGCAAATGTTTGTGCATCCTATCAGTAGCTCAAGTAGCCTATCAAGTACCTCATTGCAGTCTGGTATTTCATGACAGCAGACTTTAAATTAATCCTGGTGAGTGGCCTTAATGTTAAATTTTATTACTGCTACCAACCTGACATTAATTTTTCCACGGCTTTTTGAGATTTTGTGAGCTGTGCTTTGCTCCACTAATCCAAGATGCCACACTATAACCTTGAAATCTTGATGGTAATGTATCATGATAATTAGAAAATAAATTAAAATGGTCAGAAGCTTAAGGTATCAGCTACGTGTTTTCCTTAACCTTTCTTTTGCTAATTTTTCTACAATAACTTCTTCACAGATTATTCTTTCTTTTGCCAGTTAAACTGAGTTAACTTCTCAAAAATAATGAAAATCAAACTAAAAAGATATCCCTTTTTTCATACACATGCCTAGAAGTTGGCATTGTCGGTGACCACAGAAGTTGCATTTACACACAGCCGTGAAGAGCTCTGAACAGCACTGGATTGCTCCACTTTGATGATGCAAAACCACTTCAGCTCTGCTGACTTTTGCAAGCAGTAAGAAAGGAGCTTGTAAGCCTCCAAAACTAGGGCCAAGAGACGGAAATTTTCAACATTAAGTGCTGTATGAGACAGTCTAAACATGCGCCTGTATTCACATACACATAATGCCTGCTGGTCAGTTTTAGCATGTGTCATTCAGATTTAAATAGGATACTTCTGGAGGACCATCAAGATTTTGCTCTACAACCACTTGTGTCATCAAAAGGCAAAAACTAGGCCTCAGTTAACCAACTGCTTTCTCCAACTTCTATTTTAACTGCATCTCCTAAGTCAGCAATTTTTCCATGTTAAATGACAGATAACATGCTACTGGGCAAAAGAACAAAATAGAGGTTTGTCATATCAGAAACTTCATAAATCCATGTTCATTAAAATATGAATCAAAACAGAACTAATATGCCTGGTTAAACAGAACTATGGGTATGATTTCATCCACCAAAGTAAAGTATTTTCTAGCAAAAAGTAATCTATCAAATGCATTCAAAAAAGGTGCATGGCTCTCACTGTAGAGATCACTAGTTAGTAGCGGCCTTTTTTCACCAATTAATCCACAGAACTTCCACTGGTGTTAATGTGGGCTGAGCAGGAAGTTTGAACATACTCATCTCTATACAGAGCATAAAGCAGCCACCCAAGGTCAGGATACTGATTATGATAGTGGCCTAAATGGATGTGCACAGAAGAGATCATACAATCTCAGAATCATAGGATGGTTTGGGTTGGAAGGTACCTTAAAGATCATCTAATTCCAACCCCCCTGCCACAGGCAGGGACACCTCCCACCAGACCAGGTTACCCAAAGCCCCATCCAGCCTGATCTTGAACACCTCCAGGGATGGGGCATCCACAGCTTCTCTGGACAACCTGTTCATGTGCCTCACCACCCTCATAGTAAAGTTTAGTTTTTAGTCTTTTAGTTTAAAGTCCTCATCCTATCACTACACTCCATGAAATCACAGCAGGGTCGCTATATGCAATATACCTCCGACTTCTTCCAGTGCAGCTGAAGGACCTTCTGTGGCTGAGGCAACAGTAGTTTCTACATGCACTGTGGATGTAAAACGAATTTCTCTTCTGTACATTTCTCCAGTCTCTCCTTGATTCCACCTGAAGAGTTACCATCCACTGCAACTGTCAGAGAGGACTTTCACAGGTTCAATGGGCATTCTGTGAAACTATTCTTAAATGAGTTAGCTGCTAATTTCATTTGATAATCCTTAATTTGTGCATCTAAAAATTTTGAGAACTGCCACCTCCTTATGAAAATGGTGATTTTATAGAATTCTATCATATTGGATATTTGGTAGTCCTTAGTCCACACTGAAGAACTTTATTCAGTTGTTCCTTAAATGAGGGAAACTGTTCCTTGCCTTGCAAGACAGAATACATTAGGAGAACTTTGAAATCCGATCTTAATTTACAAACAACACAGCACCTATTCACCTAAACAGCTACAGAGCTAGAAACACAATGTTTAAAATAAGTCAAAAATTTTATTCTACCATTGGTACATTCAATGATTTGAATCCTCTTAAATCATCCAAATAGTCAAGTCAAATTTTTATCAATGCCAAAGAAATTAAACAGAAATCCAAAATGGGTGAGGGTTATCGACAGCAATGCAAATCATTGCACAGACATCACAGAAATCTCAATATAATCAAAACACAATTCTGTACATCACTAGAAGTGTTACTTAAGGAGATGTTAATTTTGGGGGGGGGGCACAAAGCAGAACTGAAACTAAATGATCCTTTCATCATTTTTTTCTGTTTTATTATTCTTACACCAAAATTCTTACAAAAATTAAATTAAATAGTTATTGTTATTTCACAATATAGTATGATAGCCTGTCTCTTTAATGTAATTTTGGGGGACAGAGGATAACAAACTTTTCCAGTTCTGACCATGCTTCTGATTATGAAACCCACTTCAAATGGCAACACAAACCAAAACATTAATAGAAACAAATCATTTCACTTCTCTTGGGTCATGATCTCTAATCTCGATGTGTTAAAAATGAGTAGCACTTTAATGAAAGTTTTTTCATGCAAGCTATTACCAAGACAAATTGAAACCTTGAAAACTTTTCAAAATATGTCGTAAAAGAGATTTATTTCTCCATCTAACAAATATGAAAAACATGAAGCAAAGCTTTAAATCTGGAGACTGACATAAAAAGAAGAATATATATAGCGCTAATATTGGTATACACAGCAGACAGTAGGTAAACATTCTTGCAAAAAAAACCTTGAGAACATAACCCAAAAAAGTAATTGCATAATGGCTTCACTATTTACCTTATTGAATTATCTATTCATTTTGCACTGAAAGCATGGATGTTGCTTAATTATTGTGAAAGCAAACAGACAAGCAGCACACAACATCACTTGATTCTATTTTATATATCCAGTTGCATTCTTTATATAAATATAAGCTGCTTAATTGGATAATTCATTACACCTTAATGTGCCATTGCTGCAAAAGTGATCAACAGCAACATGCTTGGCAGTTATATGACAGTAAAACAGAACAGGCTGCAGATGAAGCATTAATCACTTCTGCATATCCTTTTGCTCTGTCTGTATTGTGGGGGAACAGTAAGGAAGTTCAATAAACCTTCTGAACTTATTTTAATAATACCACTTCTAATTTAACATGATAAGCAGTATTCCCTAGTCCAACTTAAAACTGCCTTTCTGGAAACGAGGCTTTGAAATATTAATTTATTTATTGCTGTACATTCTGCATGACAGCCTTTTCTCTCTTCCATAAGAGAAAAAGAAAGAAAAATATTACAAAGAATATATTATGTATCAAAACAATCAGTTGTGAATTAGGCTTTTAAAAAAATCTGAGAACATTCAATGACAGCAGATGATCTGCTGGCACAGTGGCCTCACTGCAGGCACCCTATCAAGGGTAGCATGGAAACAAAACCTGAACATAGTGTAGCAATGTTGCACTTCCTGAGGAAGCAGAAACAGAGAAAGACTGTTGTCCGTAAAGCACTAGAAGACTATCTGAACTACACTAGCTTTGTGTTATCACTATTCCAAATTTGTTTCCTTGTCCATCATTACAAATGAAGGAACAGCACTATGATGCAGCCAGCCAGGGACAGTGAAGTTGGAAAAATGTGTGCCTAAACATAAATCAGTGCCATGATGTGACAGCAAAATTTTCAGAGTAAATGAACTGATTGGAACTATGCAATCTATCCATCCCTTTTTTTCCTACTTCGATTACTAACCCTTTGCCATATTTGATGAGAATCAGAACAACTCTATCATCTCTGATGGATATGAATAATCTCATTACTTGAATATATTTTCTGTTCTTGGAAAAACTTCCAGTATTCCAGCAAGGGCACATATATTTCTTAATGTATTTTTCTGCAAGGTTAGGCTTTTGCCTACTGTGGAATGACTAATGGTGTGAAATGACTAAATGCCAGAAAATGAGATAGGTCACTCTGTACCAATGAGTGTCCTCAAGTAGGTGCCCACACCTAATGGAAGTTGAGTGGTAAATTCCCGGTTAAATTTCCTGGCTGCACAGGTGTTAACAAAGGAGCTTACGTATATGTAGTAGAAATAACTTGAGACAAACTTATCCATCTCTCTGCCCACCACCTCTCCTTGATTAGCAATGCCACAAGAAAACAATCTATGTGTCTACACACTGATTTTCACACTTTATGTCATGGCATCACAGTGAAAAAATCATTTTCATCAGAGGCCCATCCTCTTTCAGGTAGCATGTGCCAGCAGAGACATCAGAAGCATCTGAGGATGGTATCATCTTAAGCTGTTGCACTAAAGCCTGCCAGAACCCATTTGTCAGTGTTGAGAGGCAGCAGGAAGCTGCTGTTGCTTCTCCAGGTGTGGGCCAGGCAAGATGTGTGAAATAGCAGGGGCCCAAGTGATACAGCATCCATTTCAAGGTTGTTTTTGCTCTTTCAACCTCTTGGCTTTCAATGCCAGTTGTAACTAAAAGCCAAAGTTAAAGTCCCAGTAAAAGGGTTTCTCTCAACCAGATTTCAACTTCCACTCTTGAAAGAGAAAACTAATGCATAATAGGCTAGAGGTCACTCATCTGCTCCCCCAGAAGTGCTTTTCTCCAGGCACTGCTGGTGTTCAGGGACAGCTGGGAACAGGCTGCAGCCAGGCAACACACAGAGGCTGCGCTCACATACCCACACCACAGCCCAGGAGCTAGCACCAGGGGGGAAGCCCCCCCAAAGCTGCCTGGGGAGCACCGAGTGAAGGCACCCTGGCAGAAAACACGCACCAGCACCTTCAAGTCCCAACACACAGGTTTATGAAAACTTAGTGTAAAGGTGTTAATATTTTGGTTGAGCAAAAACTGAAACGCCCAGAAATGGTCTCTACTTTCAAAGGATTCTATGTATTTTTTTGAAGTAAACAATAATTAAGAATTCTCCCAGAAAAGCATGGAAATTACATCAGGTTTGTTGCCAGAAACCAGAAGACGCCTGCTTCATGTTGATCTCTATCATTCCATCAGGCAAGTAAGATATATTTGCTTTCTTATCACAAATAGAATAGTAGATTAGTATTAGAGCACTTTAAATACAAATTTTGTAGGAAACACTTTAAATTATAAGAAGCATTCACAGCCACTATTCTGAAGTTATACCCACATACATATAGATAAAGAGAAAAGAGGAGAAAATCAATTACTTCCGAGCGGTCTTACTTTGAATCTACTTACTCTGGGAATCCATACCATTATATCACTTGAGTTGGCACACTAGATATATTTAGGAGGTACTAGATGTCTATTTCACCAGCACCTCTACACATACATACTAATAGGTTCCCCCCCCCCCCCTTTTTTTTTTTTTCTTTTTTTTTTTTCTTTTTTTTTTTTTTACTATCCTAGCACATTCGTGATTAACAGGAGGAAGTGACTGAATGACTGGTCACAGGTCCAGCAAAAAAACATCAACTTTAAATTACAGTACTTGTAGTATTTTTGTTTGCCAAAAGGCACCTTCTGTACAAGTAGCATCTTCAAAGGTGATTGTCCTGAGAATGTAACTGGACGAATACTTGGCAACTGGTAAGAAATTAGGTAGTTTAATAAAGCTACAATGCCCTGAATACCACAAAAACCGATTATATTCACCAGTGGACAGAGCCTTTAATGCACCTGGTCAGATCAGTGCACATAAGCTGGGATAGTACCTCATTTATACTCCATTTCTCCAGCCCATAAAACATCTGGAAACTATTCTGACCTATGTCACATGACAACCTTCTATGCTTTCTTCCTCACCATCCTCAAGAAATCTTTTTTTCTACCAGGTAGCTAAAATCAGCAGTTCCACAGCACTACAAGCACATTTCTACCACAGGGAACACAGAGTGGGGAGAGCAGCTTTAAAAACACTTTTCAATTTTCTTCCTCTAACAGGGTAAGCAGAATTTGCAGTCAGTCAAAACAAGCCAGATCATATGTTTTGTTTGCATTCAATTAATAAAAATGTTTAAAAAATAAGTTAATAGAAGGAAAAATACATATCTGGACAGGAAAATGATAAAATCAAGAAATCTTCAGTGTAGAATTTGTAAAGCATATTTGAAGGCTTAAAGCAAAAAGCCTTTTTTTTTTAATAAAGTCATTATTGTTGTGATTGAAGAATAGATACAAACCCACGTGTAAATAGACACCCTACTGCATATATGTATATATATATATCACTATAGGATAAATAGTTATACTGAAGTTGCCTATACTGAGAAATGATGCAACCATATGGCACTTCATGTGCAGTCATTTTGTTTGTCACTTAAGTAGTGATTCAAATAAGAATTAAAATGCAGTGTATTATCTGACATTTGTGATTGGCACTAAAGTAAAAAAAAGAAAGTAAAATCATGGTGGACTAGTTAAGCAAAAAGCCAGCAGGCTGAAGCAGTAAACACTGTCATACAGAAATTGAGGCAATACATGTTTTATCAGGTTAGCCATCTCTCTTACATTTACAATCCAATCCAACTCCAATTTTGCTTGCAAAGTAAAGTTGAAGTTAGGAAGGCCTGCTTAATCATCTTGAGAGGTGTAATAAACCAAAAAATTGCAACAAATTCAGAAGAGAGATAATTATCTAAATAGACGCTTCAAAGAGCTAGATAGGAAATGAGGAAGAGAACAGACAACCACAACATGATCCAGCAGTCCCAGAAGGCCAGGTACCACCACTGGAGGCTCTTCTGGTCTGTATTGCTCTGTGTGCTGGCCTTCACTTTGATAACTGCTTCCACATTTCAGCCTAGTCTTATAAAAAGCAGCAGACTCAGGAAGAAAGAATGACAAGTAAAGGAGTAGAGGAGGAAAAAACACCCCACAAGAGAGAACTACACAACAGCCATTTCAGTACCTGCTCCACCAGGACAGAAAACCACCACCTGGAGAAGATGCTTCCTTTCTTCTGCACTCAAAGACTGTTAAGGGGCTTCTTCCCAGGCATTAGGCAAATCCACAGTATCATGGTTACCAGGACAAAGGGAAAGTACTCTCAAGGAGAATGGGTTATAGTTCAGATCCAGGTGCTTGCTCACAATTCATAAAGTTCATTTGAGAAAGACATAATTCCTATTTCCCCTGAGAGGACAAAGTACTTTGGAGAGAATATCCATGCAGACTGAAACTAATCAGCGCTTAAAAGTTTATTATTACTTTACACTACTTGTTTCCATTTTCCAGTTTTTATTTACAAAGGGAGGTAATTCTTTTATTTACAACGGGCCAGGTAAACACAAGCTTAGAGCTCATGAAAATTGTTTTATTGGCCCAGTAAACCATGCTCATTTGTTTACTCTATGCGTCTACTATATTTACACATGACCAAAGCCTTTTTTTAAATTCCCTGAATACATTAAGTTCTGCTACAAAGTCCTTAAAGAGAATTTGCAGAAACCAGTTTCAAAAACAGGATGTTTCTTTTCTTCTTTTGTGTTACTTTCCTGGAGATACTAAGCAGGATAAATCCACAATATAGATACATAAAAAATATCATATATGTGTTTCGATCACAGTTTAAGGGAAAACACACACACACACTACACCAGAGAGAAATAGAAGAGTTATGCTTTTTTTTTTTTTTTTTTAACCCAGCCCAAAGCAAGAAAAACAGCTGAACTGCAAGCCAGTGTGACAAAGCAACAATGAAAGCGTACAACACTACACATTAATTATAATTGTAACAATAAACATATACACTCACACTGGGTAATATTCTAACATGATACGTGTAAGGAATATGTTTGTTGTTGGAGATTAAAAAAATCCATTTCCATACCTAGATCCATTTTTCCATTTTTGTAACATAGTGGTAAACACGTAGTACAAGAGTGTATTTCAAAGTGACATTCCCGCTGGTCTGAATCTGTTCTTATTGTACTAAAACCAATCTAAGTGCCAGTAAATATAGACAGTTATGCTTTCAATATTGCCTCAGAAAATATGACTGAACCCAATTACTCAAGAACAGGACTAGGGGCTTCAGTCCTTTGGTTAAAGCACTTCTCTCCCAAGTACTAATTCCATAACCTTTATTTGTTCAGGCCATCTATTCTCAATCCATTACAGATTGTGTATAGGTTGAGATCAGGCTCAAGGATTGTAACACAAAACATGCAATTGCTGCATCCCATTCTGAAATGTAAGTGTATCAACATTACCTTTGACATCATGTAACTGTATCCAGAGTTTGAACAATCCTTTACAAACCTGGCCCTCTATTTCTAATATCTATATTTGTTCCCTATACCTTGTTTCATTTTTGCAACATACTTAATTCAAGATGAAATCATAAAATCATAACACTGCTTTACAAGGATGCTTAAGTCTTACCTGATTCTAAGCTTAGCAAGAAGGGAGAAAAATAATGGCACACTCAATAGAATATCCCCAGTTATCGACTGCAAGAACATAGCTTTTTAAAACAGCATGCTTATTGCATTAACTAGAATGTCATTATTGTTTTGTTGTCTTGAAATCCTGTTGAATCACCACCATTATGACTTACACAAAGATCAAACTTCACATTTCAATTTTGAAATAATGGATTTTAGGGTACTTAGCTAATGTAAGAAAAGATGTTAAAGAAGTAGGAAGGAACTTCTTCCATCTGAAGGCACTGCTGCATCACTAGACAAATAGATTACTTCACTGCCTCCATTGCAAACCATGATACCTATGGTAATTTTTATATTCTAAAGACATACTGTCATGACAAAAAATGGGTAAAATCCTGTACAAGCTGGTGGAAAAAGGCAGACTCTGTATCTGGAAAAAGAAAGAAAAAAAAAAAAAAGAAAAAAAAAAACAAGAGATAATTAAGTTTCTTGAAGTGAGCGACTCAGTGGAACAACATGAACCACTGGCTTGACCACAGCCCACGAGAAGCTCCTCAGAAGTGGAGATGCATACACTTCCACTGGAGGCTGAATGTTACCTTAGGGAACCAGCTGTGGTTTGCATTCCTCTGCTATTGTGGTCATCGGCAGAGAGAAATGTGTCACAGATACTCTGAGAAAAGCACAATTAACGTGGCTCCCCTAGCCCTGGTGAAGTTCCTTTGCTTGCAGCTGGTCTCCAGTAGAGAAGAACTGTGTGCTTTGGCCTAAAGTATTGATTAGTCCTTTCTGGGATGCTTCCTGGAGTCAAGGGCTTTGTCTGAAAATCCTTGCAGAAAAGACAAGCTTAGGTGCTGGCTTACAGATGCTGCAGCAGTCTAATCACACTTTCCCAGAACTTCATCCTTGTGGACACTACATTTACAGCTCCCCTCTCTTGGCTCACATACACAAAAGCTAAGTAAATGGACATTCTGGGCACCATGCAAAGCCCTCTAGAAATCATTATCTCTTTATTTTAACTACTATAGGACAGGTACAGTACTAGACAAAGCAGTGAAACACCCACTTCCCCATTTCTCTGCAGATGTTTAACTATCTCCTAATCAAATAATTTTAAGGATCAGAAAACAGGACCCAGTCTGTTGCATGCTGCAACAGTACATGCTGCAATTTCTCTCCCCATCTCTTCTCTCCTGCCAGTTCTTGCTGTGATATGTTATTCAATTACAAGCACTCATCTGCAAAGAAAATATCCCTATTTGTTCATTTCTTTTGTCCGTACTTTTTCTCTCTCACATTTCTTCCAAAATCTTTTTGTAGCTGAGTCTCCTTACTAGCCTAACTGAGCAATCAATACTTGCTTTTGTTGATCCTCCCTAAAGATGAAACCTAAAATTCTATCCCAAACACGATCACAGTTTAAAACCTAAACTAAAGCTATTTTCTTGTCCCCCAAAGCTTAGTAGCTGTATCCATCACAAAAATTTATCCTGATGCTGTCTTGCAGTTTTTATCTGAACACATTGGCAAAATACAGCAGGGGCTGCAATCTCTTCTTTAAAGAATTTGTTATGAAAATTTGTATGATGACACAGAAAGACCTAGGCAGACCTCAGCATCCAGGAGAATAACAACTCAGGATTGTCATGGTAGTCTAGAGAAAAAAGTCAACAGAAAACAGTTTTGTGGAAAAGTATTAAATAGAGAGAAACCTCTAATAATTGAAAATGTTTTCCTTATTGTTGAGATGCTTATTTACAAGATTTGTATATAGAAAAGTTGTGTAAAGAATTTGGCTAAAATATGTTTTTTGAAGGTCCAACTACCTGAAACACCATTTAAGCTAAATTGAACTACATCTGTAAATGTGTTTCTGTTTTTGATACTCCATCAATGTACAAAAAAAAAAAAAAAAAAGATTCTCAGATGACTCTTTAAATCTGTGTTTATTTTCTTTGGTATTTTCAATAGCAGCATATAAAAAATGAGCACTGTAATATTTTCAGAAGATAATTCCAATATAAAATTACATAATATCCATGTTACATATGGCAAGCTGTTCTGAATTATCCACAGAGTATGTTCATTTAAGATTAATTGTTAATTAAAGTAAGATCCTGATCTAGAATGCTATAGATTTGATCTGCAACTTCATGGAGGTGCAGGGAAGCCTGCTAAGATATGAATTAGAAAAGGATCCAGAAACAAAACAAGAGCAAAACATGTTTGACATACTACTACAAATTTAATTTCCTACTGCAGCTTTCATTCTCTTAAAGAAGAAGTTTTACTAGTGTAAATTTGGAGCAACCAATACCAATGTGTTAATTGACTACCTACAACTCTGTCTGAATCCTTGTCTTGCCCCATCATTTTATGGGACAATGCCAATTGCTTCCTGAAGGGACACTGTTTTCAACTCCGTGATCCCAAGATAGCCCAAGGTTGTTACTAAGACCACCTAAGCAGAAGTCCTCAACGTCTAACTATGTCTCTGGGCATTCACAATCACCCTCAGACACACAGTTCTCCTAATAGCCATTTATCAAACACATAATTCTGTATGATGATGAGATCGGATCAGCTTACTTTCACTTAAAGTCAGCTACACTGGTAAGCTTCCCATCCATTGAAGGGAGAAATCAATTATTTAGTTGAGGTAAAATGCCACCGAATTCATGATACATTTTCCCAAGAGGAACAATTTAGCACTTTTTATGATAATACAACATAATTCCAATGTCCTTCTTGCAAAGTTAATGGATATAGTGTGCCTTCACTGACATTGCAAGCCATTCTCTCTCTCATAAAGTTTGAGAAAGACAAAATCTTTAGATCCCAAGACAGAACCCTTCTAATCCATGGTGACATTCTTCCCAAGGATCAGTAAACATGCAAACAGATGCATAACTGATTTTGTCCTCCCTTACAGTAATGGATTTTCAATAGACTTCTATATAACAGCTTCTTTATTCTTGATAAAAAAATAAGCATTTTAGCTTCAAGACTACTGAAGTAAAAGTAATTCCCTCCCCCTCCCAAACGACAGATTTTTATTTTTTTTTTCTCTTTCAGTGCCCAAACCTAAGGAACAATGTTTGACACTGTAATGAATGCCCCACTGTTTCACAGGTTTAATGGAGATTCTGGAAGTATTTCTACAGGAATATTAAAAGTAATATTTCTGCTGCAGTAATCTGACCCAAAATACTATAATTTATTTCTAGTTATTTTATTAGTGGTATAATTCATATTAAAAGGATTTTTTTCATTTAAGGCAAGACTACTCCCATAAAAATAGATTTTCAACATATTTCTTATTGTATTCATTCAAATACTGGACTGAAAATGTCACTTGCATTAGAGGAATGATGATCTGTTCTACACATCTACCAGGATGCTGAGTTCACTATAACACACCTATTGATGAAAGCTCTTTGCTCTCATTCTTTGTCCATTTATATTGTTGTTTTTTTTGTGTTTCCCCCCCCCCCCCTAGATCTCATACAAGACACTACTGTTGCTTTCTCTAACAATGACAAGCTTTGTCAGCAGATATAAAGTTTTGATATTTTTAAGACACTAAATAAATTGAGCCCTCCATCCTACTAGAAACTGTATGATCTTTTATTTGGGATTATATTTCCAGGATTTATTTGCCCTATCTTTGAATCCTAACTCAACCACCTAGAACAAAATCTGATGCTCCTTTGCAATAGGGCTGTAAAAACCCACTCTTCTGAATAGTAGTGACAAGTGGAAAATGCTTTATAACCACTTTGTCATCTAACTCGAGAATTGTTTTTATGAAAAATAATTACATTTTGCAGCAAAAATAGCTTCCTCTCTTTCTAGGGTAAAAATGTAATTTTCCAATTATGAACTTAATAACCAACTGTAAACCAGCAAGGCTGTATTCCCAAGTCTAAAGAAAATTCTATCTGGCTGCACACAGGAGCAGAATGAAAATTAACTTTTTTTTTTTTTTTTAACCAATTTTTTTCTCCTTCTTCTTAGAAATTCTTTGGTTTTGGCATACGATTGAAGACAACTACCAAGAAGCATGTGGATCTCACTCTACTACTGAAAAAGAAAACTTAACATGAGTAGTAGCAATGACTCATTGGAAGGAAAGTTAACTCAGGATAACCCAGATAACCCTGGGGAACTGTGTGAAAGGCTTTAAAAATAAATAAATAAATAAATAAATAAATCCCCTTTTAAAGCAACAGCAGGCAGGCTGCAAAAGAAGCAAGTGATCTAATCCTAGCATTCAGCCTCACAGCCTACAGAATGCTTTGGACAGCCTGTTCCTCCCAGCTGCTAGAGGCAAGTGGAGCTGCAAATTCATAAGATACTTTGTATTCAGAGACTGATATGAAAGGCAAAAATCTTTTACACAATCTAACCAGTAAAGAAGGAAAGTCTCTAACAGGACGTGTCTTACTAGTACATATATTCATGGACACATGGTGCAAAGCATCTACCAGCGAGTAGAAATTGCAACGGATCGATATCTGCATCTCATACACTGTGCTACACAGCACTGAGCAAACCTTCCACATCCTTCCAGAGGATCTATTCCTTTCTCTGCCTTAATGATGACAACTGACTCCACATTATGCCATACTGGATTATCTGAAGCCCTTCAGTATTCCTCCCTCTGCTACCTTATTTAAGTTTGACCTGCTAAAAATAACATACACATACTAGTGAGGAGACCCTGAACACTCAGGGCTATTCAAGTCTATCCTGAACAAGTCAGAATAAAAGCTATAAAAGCTGGAAACACTGACTTAGGTATAGCAATTGCATAACACTGCATGAAATAGGTCTATAAAGGGGATTTCAATTGTTGCTGTTCTTTGTACTATTTTATTATCTCGTGACTCAGTCAGACCCACAAACCAATTTCATTTGGCCTTAAGTAAAACAAAGAATTAAGATGTGAAACAATGAATGAAACCTATAAATAATAGACCTTCTCCAGTTCACAGAAAATACATATAAACACTCCCTACAGAGCTCCCAGACCATCAGACTGGTAACAATTATATCTACCATGACAGTGCCATGGAACTATATTTTTCTGTCACATGCAAGGAAAGTAATCTGTAAAAGGATGTCATCCAACAGTAATTTCAAAACACCTTCATGATCTGCAAGGCAGCCTTATAGATAATATGCTGGTAAACAAGGACAAGCGTGAAAGGAAAACAAACAAAACCACAGCAAGTAACAGAAAACATTTGTATGTATTCTTTTATAATCTCTTGCTTTTCTGAGCAATTGCTAGTTAAATATACATTGCTATAAATTACACAACTGCCAGATGCTAACATCTCTTGTGATGCTAGTAACGTTCTGCTTAAACATTGGCTTGTTCTCAGAAACATTTCCTCCTTGTACCTGACAGTTATCAACCTGCCATCCTTCCCACCTCCCTCCCCCTCAGGTTTGCAAGCATACTGGAGAACTATTAGTGTGTTTGATCATCCTTACTGCATCTGATTGAAATCATAATATTTTTGAATTGCTTAAATGCTGGCTTGATTTGTCTGAATGTATATTAACATTGATTCTCTTTCACCTCTGCTATAGTGATCAATGCTTATCTATTTTATAGGTCTCTGGCAGTGTTTTCCTGTGTAATTACAAAGATATTCAAAACAATTTATCTTTGCTTGCTTACACTATATATATATGAAATGTCTCTATTATATATAGTGAAGCACACATAGCTGTCATTACCCAAGACACTTCTATTATCAAACTCAACAAAGCAGCACTATAGTATTGCTGTACTTCCAATATCACTTCAGTAATCACCACTACCATTTGGAGTGTGAAATTTGGTATTCTGGAAAAAAAAAAAAAAAAAACTAAATTAGATTTCTATTTAAAATAATTTGCATATTTCACTATAATTGTATTATTTGTTTATCAGCACTTTTAATATTCTCACCCAACTTACAACCAATGATTTTGTTCTGTCAGCAATGACAGTACAGGTGTACTTGAACCCCTCTAAATTTGTCTACACTTTATTGCATTATTCTATCCATAAATTCGCTCTTGTAGCAGCTATTACCTAGTATCTGAGACAGATAACTAAAAACAGACAGAACACTGAAGACTCCACAAGTTAGAAGGTAATTTATTCATCTAATTATGTATTTTAGCAATGAGAAGACTATTTATGAATAGTATTTACACCAAATTGGGGAAAAAAAAAAAAAGTCTAATGAATAAATAATTCTTTACATGCAGCTTAGTCTAGGACATCAATTACAGGTCTTCAAGCATCAAGGACTTGAAATCTGGAAAACATTACTAGGAGAGGAAGGAAGAGAGAAGGCCAAACTCATCCAATCCCTTTATGATACAAGAAAGGCAAAAAGTAAGATGGCAGGGCTTTTTGCTCAGTCAGATAAGGAGGAATTGAAACTGTCTGGCAGCCACCTACGAGATCAGGTCTTGGTCCTTTGCTGTGTAACATTTATATTCATGACCTGAATTAAACTAAATCATCTCTGATAACAATTACAGCTTTGACAGAGATGGAAGAAATTGAAAACACTCAATTGCCTAGGTAAAACAACATGAAGTTCTTGATAAGATGTGTGCAAGCAAACAGTATGATTTGGAATACGAAGAAACACAAATCCTTACATGGTAGATGCAGAAATGAAGGTTGTGCTTTCAGAACGAGAAATTCCAGTTCAGAAAGGAAGAGTCAAATGTGTCACTACAAGCTGAACACAAACACCTTGTACGATAATAATTAAAGTCTAAAAAGCTTACTTTAGAACAAGAGTCTCTAGGAGCTTGAATTATTTTGATTTCAAAGAAATCAAAACAGCTGTTAACTATAGTTAAATAACATTAACTATAAACTAACAAAACTATAAAATAACTGTAATACAGTTCTACTATATTCTAGGTCTAATAGAAAGACACCACGAAATGCAGTATCTTGAAGTTAAACAAATCCAGACTGCAATTTTCCTGAAAGGATAACTGATCACTGAGACATTTTTATTTTTATTTTTCTACCCAAACTCAATCTTTTCATGAAGACATGCTTTAATTCAAACAGGAATGAGCTCAGAAAAATCTTAATGTCATGCAAAAGGCAGAAGGTCACACTTGATGATCACCATTGTCCCTCCTGACCTATTAATCTATGAATGAATGTTACATTAACATTTTTGAGGCCTACATTTTCTTTATTAATGGTAGGAATATTCTGTATCAAATGAAATGAAATGAATGTGTCATAATGTGGCATTTGACTTGAAAAAACAGAGCACAAAATGCAACTACTGTTACTTTGCTACATATATACATACTTAAAACTGTAGCTACAAATGTTTTTATTATTTTCTTCTTGCCTGTCTAAGTCATTCAGTCTCAAATGATTTAATGGTCATTGAATCTAAAGAGAAGTAACTATTAAAAATACACTCTCTTCACAAAAGAAGATTGGTACTTGGAACTACTGACCACAGAAAATTTGGGAAAACATGATCCAAAAGAGAACCCAGATCATTACTGGGTGAACAACGTGCAGTTTTCATTTTTCCTTACATTAGTACTAGAAATAATGATAATCTCTATGACACATTTTTTAGTTTTGTGTTTAATACAGCTTATAAAAGAAGTTCAATATTATTCCCTGATGTATTACTATTCTGCTAGTGTACAGCTGCCAACAGTAGTTAAATCTGATTAAGGCCCCCTACCGAGTTAATCAATCTGATAATGTCAGACATTATTAAGGAAGCATACATGATACGGTCACACTGTCTATTATCAGTGGCATGTAAACCAGTGCCTTTGTCTTCACAGAGCACTGAAGCTACTTAAAACAGATAAGCATAGAAAGGATAAAAAGCATTATAAACTTTCAGTCTTGAACACTGGTATGCTAATTCCTGCTGAAGTACAGCTATTTAATATGATACCTTCATCTATTTTACTTCTTTGAGGGAATAAAAAACAAAATTTCAGAGCAACAGAGCACAGTTTAAGAATACATTGCAGCATTCTGATCAATGCAAGCTTGTTGCTATGTATGAAAGTCTTCATTTTACAGAAGCTATGTCTGAGTTGCAGACATACTCATGCACAAAAATACACATTTTCAAAACACTTGTATACTACTTGACCTATTCAGAAGTCAGCAGACGTTGCTTCTACACTATTCACTTATTTCACTAATACATCCTAATGCTGAAACCCAGTGCTTTTGAAGAGAGCTGCTTCTCTTCTGTTTACATTACATTAAAAAGCAGTATCATATCTGTTTACACGATTATGCATTTAGTCTTTGGATTTCAGCATTATCAGGAAAACTACCTCCCATTAGCTCCAGTACTAATCAGCTCCTCAACAGATGCAGGCTTTGTAACACCCGACCCAGCACAGCTCCTTTGCAGAGTGTGTGAAACATTGCAGGGGACAGAAGGACACGCCGTGTTATTTCCTAACAACACACAGCATACATGCAAAGTGTGTGGGGGGGGGGGAGGGATAAGAGCAAAATAAATGTGGACAGTGAAACATAAACAGCAAACGTAAGGATTCAGTAGCAGTATCTAGCATAAAAGAGGGCCCAAGACAAACTCCTCTCCTAGGACTGGCAGAAGGGCAATTCCTTCAGTGGCTTACAATCCAAGGGAAGGTGAAGGCTGACGCCTATTCTTCCTACAGACAATTCCTTGGGCACACAGCTGAAGTGCTAGAGTCCTGAATAAATGGCCTGTAATAAAATCTGCCCAGCTGTACCTGACCTGGCGCAGCACCATGAGTAACATCAGTTACCCCTTCTATGTAACAACCTAGTGGACTGATATCCCTGTGAATCTAATATTCAATCCAGAATGAACTAATCAGTAGCCTGCAGGACACCTAGAACTGAGAATCACAAATGTAGGCCAGATATAGTCAAGAAGAAAAATGCCTTGACTGCTATTTGAGGGGGATAACGGGTTAATGGGAAAACAACAAAACAAAACAAAAGATGTAAAATTACATTACAAACTTGAAGACCAAGTATATATAGTTTGGTTCAAATTCTATACAGCATCTTCCTGTGCTTCTCTGGAAACAGAAATCTGTAGTAATCTAAGTAATCTATGAAATCTAAGTAATGTTATAGAAAGCACCATTGCTGTGGTAGATCCAAGATCCCTGCACATCAATACATTAACTAGGAAGTTCTCAGTTTCTGTGCAGGGAGAGAGACTCACTACAGCCCAGTATGAAATGTGTCAATATGTTTACACAGATATAACTAGGGCTTTTCAAAACTGTAAATCACAAACATAGAATTAAGTGGTATAACTTTTTCTCCCCACTGTTTTTCCCTTTCAGAGGGTTTTTCTCCCCAGCATATGTGTCTTTAAAATTTAGTTGCACTTTGATTTAAGCGATTTTTTTTTTCATTTAAAAATAAAATGAAACTATAATGACACTTATTGCTGGATTAACTCTATTTGAAGAGCTGAGATACAATAGGTATTTCCAATTACAGATGTCAGAGAACAGTTAAAGCATAAGATTTTTTCCAAAGCAAAAAAAAAAAAAAAAAAAAAAAAAGAAAGAGGACTGCAACCTTTGTTTAATCATGGATATCTTGTATCATCTTTAAAGAACAGTAACAAGATTTTCAAAAATTGCTACAATTTTAAATGAAACAGAAGTGAAACAGGTTTTTATTTTTACAGAGCATATTCCCTCATCTTCCCCGTTCTCACAAAAGAAAAAAAAAAAAGGAAAAAAAGGAAAAAGGAAAAAAGAAAAGAATTAAAATCAACTGGTAAAAATAGGAAACAGGATAGTGGCAATGAGTAACACATAGTTCCTTATGGGTTTGTGTCGCAGGACTGAACTCCCATGTGAGTTCTTTAATGTCTAAGACGAGTTGTATTTGCACATTAATATTTCCACAGGGTGATCTCTTTTATCAGTTTTCTTATTTTTAGAAACCTCATATGAATTTAACATATCTGAAACCACTTTCCCTCTGTCAGCTTTGGTTTAAATTTGGCTAGTGATTAAGGGGGAAAAAGTACTGGCAGGAAAGGAAAGTTGACAGGACTGACAGGGATACATAGGCAAACTAAGAGTGTAAGTTGCATTTCACAAGAACACTCTCCCCCCAAAATCACATCACCTGAACAAGACATTAAAAATTCACACCTCTACATAGACCAAAAGTAGGGAAAGAAAAAGAATCAAGAATTTCCTTAGTTAAACATCAGTAGTTCATTGCTGTAGAACTCTTCCCCGCCTCACAATAGACTAACTTGGAAGTATATTCCAAAATTTCAGTTTCCTTAATAACATGAAGAATAAGCACCTTGTTGTCTCCTCTTCTCTAGAATGCACCAACCACTACAACTTAACACCAGTTTGGGGATTCTCTGTTCTACCATTAAATGTGGTCTCTGCTAGAGTGAAACAGCTATATGATTTGGAAGATGAATGCTCATCCCACACCCCTGACAGCTGAATTAGCAACAAATGCAGTTTTGCACATATGCTTCAGTGTTGGGAGAGTACTCTGTTACTTTCTGAGAAGAGTGAAAATTGTGATGGAGGACACTTTCATCTCATTGACTACAGCATGCCAGAAGCCACAGCATTTATCTGCAGATAAATGCTGTGGCTTTTTATCAAAATCACAATAGTTAGAGAACCGTTTTTTAGAGTGCTCATAATTCCATAGGAATTAGTATCTTCTCACATCCTTGTTAACCAAAGGAACCATGAATCTCACCACAGGTAAATGCACTTCACTGGCAGTCAACTGCCATACCATAAGCCAAACAGTAGTCTACAGTCCCCTACAGAAGCACATTTCTTCCTAAAATTATTGCCTGAATAAGATCTGAGCTATCATATCACTGAAGGATAAAACTCAAAGAAGAAACTCCATAACACTTAAAGAATGCCAGTCAGCTCATTGTTTTCTCACAATACCTGAATTTGGCAATCTGAGGCAGAGAGCGAGAAAAAAGGTGCAAGGGAAAGTTTCTGATTTAGCTCTTTTCAAAATAGCAGATCCCTCACTAAGGTGAACACAGATGGAAGTACTTCCAAACACTAGTTCCCTTTAAATATTAACACATCCCTAAACAGGAACTTCTTCCTATCCAAAGAAAGTAGAGAAGTATGTGTAGATCCTTTGTGTCACCCCTGAGCTTATTTCACTTGAGAAGCTGTTGGAAGAAATAATCTCTCCAGTTTTCTGGATAATTTGTTGAATTCTTGATGGGAGAGAACATGTTGCCCCCTGGCCACTGGCACACAAAAGCAATAGCTGCAAGGATTACATGTGGGCACAGGGCCATATGTTGTGTAGGCTTATTGTAGGAATTTAGCATCTTTGAGACTCCTACTTTCCTGTCAAATTGGTTGAAATTAGCCACTGAGCTTCCTCTCTAAAAACTTCGGAAATGACATTGTGATTGCTTAATCTTTTACCCTTGAAAATCAGATTAAAAGGTATGCAAAACCAGCATAAAACAATAAATATTTCTATTCTTCAGGAAAGCTAGAAGGAGAAGTTAGAGCAGACGGCTTCACAAACATAAATGTTTACTGGAAGCTGGAGCTTTAATAAATGTAAGCTTAGCATTAGAGAAATGAGTACAATATTAGAGTACAAGCTTACTGCTATGAAGGTTTAAAATAGAGTTCAGAAGCTAAGCCAGTTTAAGCCATAGAGGAGTATTCCATTATCCTTACAGAAAATAGTACAGAGTGTATATGACTGACATATAAAAATATAATCTTATTTGCCATTTAGTTACTTCTAGAACCCAATATTATGCTAGGATGTCTGAAAATAATACAAATGCTGGCTTGTGAATGAAACAATACATCAAGTAAAATAACATAGTATTGAGGTCTACTCCTGATGAAATGATTCTGGCCTCCAGATAGTCATATTAGAAATGGATTTATTGTAAATGTATTATGACTGCATTTATTCAGGATATTTGTATTTTATAGATTTTCAATCTGGAGAGTATATAAACTGTAAATCATGATTATAAACAAAATTGAATGAGCATAGACAACTTTGGAGAGTGGTATTGTTCATTTTAAAGAGGGCACAGTTCCTCATCCACTGATGCAACCAGCACATCCTCAGCATTTTATTTCAGTGGATAAAGTTTCATCACAGAGCAAGCAACAATACTCTCTATTCATGTATGCCAACATTCTACATTATTTTTGATGGCACTCCAATTGTCTACCAAAATGCCATTTGTTCCTGTCATCCCTCATCAAAACATGAAATTCAACACCACAGATTTCTCATTAATATAATCCAAAACCAAATCTTAAATTCAAGCTTGCTTTATCTTTAACAGAAGTTCTGTAATACGCGCTAGGATTTTGCATCCCTCATAGTGAGGGGAGGCAATCAAGCCATTGACCTGTTTGGACTACAAGATGTATGTACTACTTACTACTTGTGCACTAACTTACACTAATTTTCTGGTCTCTACTGGAACACACATAGGTACATTAAGTTTGAAGGTATGAACAGGAATAACTCCTGGAGCATGCTGTGGCATTATACAATCATTTAAGACCAACATGGCAGTTGAAGATTTCTCAGTTAATGTATCATGTCCAACATGTTGGACATGGTGCTTAGGGACATGGTTTTGTGGGTGATATTGGTGGTATGAGGAGGGTTAGACCAGATTATCTCGGAGGTCTTTTCCAACCTTAATGATTCTATGATTCTATGTATAGCTGCTGCTCTTGCAGACAGCTTACAGATGCCAGAGGTAAAAAATACTCTTCTTTTCAGACAGTTTGGCCAAAGTGAAAACAAAAACAAACACACACAGCTCACAAAGATAGACAGGTACACCAACAAGAGAGTTACAGGCACAGCACAGAGCAATGGACATCCAGAATATTATTCCCTATTGCTGGTGCTTAGGAGAAAAAAAAGTCTTGCAGGGGGAAGGGAAGGAAAGGAAAGAGGCTCATTATCAAACTCACAGCCAGCTTCATTATGTCAATGAAGAACACAGAGCAGTCAACCTTCCAAACATCAAAGTTGCAGACTTGACTTAGTATCCATGCAGGTTCTTGGAGAGTGGTTGGGAGGAGCTCGCCCCCATGGATCCTCTCAGGATCAACAAGAAAGGGACTGCGAGAGATGTGGTAGCAAGATTTAAGGAGTTAGGATGAAGCCTGGGGCCTAAAGTTCAGAGTTGTAAGTTCAGGAGTGTTCCTAGCACTATCCACTGGGCAGAGAGACAGCACCGTTGACTAAGTGGTGTAGGGAAGAGTCATGAGAGGGACATGATGAGAAGTCATGATGTGAGAAAATCTCTCCATGTGCACTCTTATGGGTGCATGGAAGGAGCCAAGCTTTCTACTCCCACATCTTCAGGAAGATCTTCTGTTTTCTTTTATGGGAAATTACATAAGAGGATGGAAAGCTTCTATGGTACTCCTTAAAGAAAACCAGCTTCCAAAAGTTGTAATAATATATTTTCTCTCAAAGAAGAAAAATAATTTATTTGTTCTACTCACAATTACGTGTTATCATCATTGACTGATCTGTTGCAGTCTAGGAGAAAGGCTGCTATAGCAGAAATAACATTTACCATGCTTCAAACATATTCAGGGCTCAGTGAACCTGGAAAGGATGAGTGATAGATAGATCCAGGAAAAAAAATAAAAATAAAATAAAAAGAAAGAAGAAAAAATACCAACAAAACCACAACCACACAACCCTCCAATGGAAGAAAAAACACACACTAAATAAAAAAAAGACAACAAACAAAAACAAAAAACAAAACAAACAAACAAAAACAAAACAAACAAACAAAAAGAAATAATGTGATAATGTGGTAGGCAGAAATCATCTCATGCTCTCCCTGCACACACCCAAATAAAGAAATATCTGGTAATATTTTGAATTCTGGGCATCACCATACACTAAGTTATGCCTATGAATTAAGAGCAATTGGCCAGCATTCCTGGTAAGACTGAAGATGAACAGAGAGTGCAAAAGACTCCAAGCTGATGAATACTGAAATGCAATGGAGGCAAAAATGAGGCAAAAGGTTAAAAAAAAAAAAATAGTTATGGGGAATCAGACAAATTTAGCCAAAGACTGTTACCCTTATGTCAAGCAGAGAGACAGAAAAATAAATGCTATTATAACATCTTCATTTATTTGCTGTATCATTTTACTATAAATAATTCATCATAATTACTAGACTCAAATACTCTCATTCTCGCTACACGAAGTGTAGTTTGACTTCAGAACAGTAAACACACGTAACTGTTTTCAGCTGAACTACAAGAAAATTAAATTCAATGAAATTAAGAATTAAGTGATTTTCATATTCTCCTTTTACTGCTTGCTTATCCATTTAGTATGTAAATAATAACAAATATATCAGTAAAGCTATATAACTAGCATTTATTCAGTTATTTCAGGTCTACAAAGTGTAATAATTATATTCTGAGCATTTTTCAATCCACACACCATAAGAGGACAAATATTCTGTGGGATGGTCAATAATTCAAATTCAATTTTTACATGTGGTAAAAAGTGACAAGATTGATAACAATATGCCATCCATTCTCATCAGTCACACTTAGTCCTCAAACCTCTATCATTTACAAATCCTGCTATACAATCAAAGAGAAAGAACTACTGAATTATTTATTAAAACTGACACCATCAATTACATTCCCATGTAAAATGTCACCATGCAGCCTTTTAAAGAATTATAATGCACATTTTGTTAACTTTTGACCAGGTTAACAATGGCTCTGCTTTGGGAGAGGATGGCAGCTATTCTCAGACATCTGCATCTGAAGAGTAAAACTCATAAAACTGCCATTGCAAAGCTAAGTTGCATATTTCTGGCCAACACAAGTTAAAAGTGTGACACCAATACTCTTCTGACTAATTTTTTTTGTTTTTTGTTTTTTTGTTTTTAAATCCGTATCACCTTTTAATGTAATCTGAAAAGTCCATAGACAGCTACCTAAAGTGACAGCCTTGGAATAGTCTTTCCACATTGCAAGGCCAGCGACAGTGATCATCACTGATGCCAACAACCCTGAATAATAAAATATGGGTGATATTTCTTGGCAGCCAGCTAGGATCATATGTCAAAGATTGGATCTCTCAGTAGAGGCCAGGCATGCAGGCATGCAGTTGCCTTGTTCCCTTTCCACAGGGTTCTTTGAATTTATGCACAATTTTCATAAAATTTCTATCACCTTTTAAAATCAGTGTTATTCATGTCTCTTAAAATGTGAACTTAATAACTAAATTATTGCTGTAGAGCATTACCAAACTCCTAGCACAACATTGCATTCAGGAGAGCAAGCTACATTCCAAAAACATCCTGTCTAGACAATTATTCAAAACCACGGCCAGCGGAGGTATTTCCCAGAGACACCTGGTGGCTTTCGCTCTGAATAAATACGGCGCAATCACGGCTATAAAAGTTACACTTTCAACAGCACCCAGCAGTAAGGGAGAAACCTGAAAGCAATCTAATAGACAAGTGATATATAACCCCTCATATATACACCCTCAGCATGGAAAGGTGCCCAGATTTGCAGTTTCTGTTCGTGGTGGTGTACAAGACAAAGACTGTGCCTATAACAGTAAATTAAATATGCCGAGACTGTCCGCTGGCACTAAGGCCAGCTTGCACAGAACTGCCTGTGTCCATACACCCTTACCCTTCAACATACACAACTGCTTGATGGGAATGTCTTTCAGCTTTCCCTCTCCCTACCCATAAGCAGGATTTTTTTCAGGAGAACACTGGTTGATGCTGTCCAACACGTTGGCAGATTGTTCTAATAATTTAGTAATATAAACAGTTGAGTCTCATGGTCCAAGAATGCCCTCTGGTAGTGTTGTTTTATCACTATAGACCTAAGTGACAAGTGGTAGTACATAAAAAATAAAGGGAAGTAACTGAAGGGGTTACTACAAGCCAAGGATCAACACAAAGGATGGACATCTTGTTACCAAAGATGTTAAATAGCCTTCCCCCACCCCCCCACCCCGTTACTTCAGAAGAAATATTGGAAGCAATATATTTTTATTGGTCTTACTGTTAGCATTTCAGGGCAATTAACGTTGCAAGAAGTATTTTTCCCCAAATTCCGTTGCAGATAATTTACAATCTAAACCCAATTGCAATTCAGTGGTTGATTGAGATATAAATTCTTGCCATGTTCACAGAGCCCAGTGAAATCCCAATTAATATACTTGAAGCTTTCCCCCTGCTTTCGACATTTAGCCAGATTACTTTGTGAATATCATTTCTTTTAGTTTCGGTGGTATGAAAAGGCCACTGCTATGTCACATGCTCTACCACTGGCATTTTTAATGATGAACAGGTTCACTAACCACAAGGTCTAAATAGAGTTCTTGCTTAAACATATCTCTATTTACAATACGTATGTTTATACAAGAACAAATTGGCAGCAAAGGTACTCTTGTTAAATTTATCCTCTGGACCTTCAAGTAGGTTACTTCAAAATGGATGGCAATTTAAAGGATATTTTCAAAAGCTTTTTCAGGAATCTTTAGCTCTTACATGAGGAATCGTATGGCTCTTTAGACATCATTAAATCAGGTAAACGCCTCTTTTAAAGGAGTATTTGAACTGTCAGGAACAGGACATACCCCTCCTGATGTTTACGCTCATCTAAAACAGTGCTGAGAGTATGCTGTCTGCTCTCCATTAAACTGTAGTTAAAGACCAAAATTTTCACTTTAATAATAAAATTATTGGGAGCATGACAATTAAATGAAAGTCACAAATGTTAACAGTTAAGTCTTGAAATTTATAGAAGCAAATCTTTATGGTAAGAGTAATGAACGAAATTGCCCACAAATGAAATCCCAGTGGTTTAGAAAGGAACAACTGATTTTTTGTTTTTATTTGGTTAAATTGAAAACAAACACCAAAACCATGTAAACACTGGAGAACTGCATTCCTGATTGCTAAATACACCTTGCCTTACTATGCAGCCTGTCAAAGGCATTCTTAAAAATATTTTTTAAACAAAAAATACTAAAACATTTTTTTTTTTAAGTAACATGGGTGCTATTTTAAAAATATTTTCAATTTTTTGAACTTTTTAATGAATTTCACCCCTACATTATATGCATTTTGTACTCATTTGAAGTAGTCTTTCAAGTGAACGTATGCATATTATTTGTGAGTGGAAACAAAACAGTGCATATCTATCATTTTTAATGTAGTCCAAATCCTACACTATTGTGTCCCAAGAAAATCATCTTCTTCTCTCCCTAGGGAGAGCAAAGGTGAGACTCTCTCTGGAAAATCAGCAGCACTGCCCTAAAATCATTTCTTCTTCCCCCATCTTTGGTGGAAAATGTTTCTGCTTTCCATCTCAAGAATACCATCTCGTGCCTCCTAAGAATGATTTTCAGAAACAGTACAGTGGTGGCCCATGGGATGACTTTGTACAGACACAGTGCAAGTCCAGACTTCTTATTTTTCTTATTCAGCACCAGTTCTTCACCTAACCCACAACATGTGCAATGTCTCATCAGCAAGGCCTTTCTGATGGCTCAATACCACTGCAAGGCAATTAAAGTCTAAGCAAGTCACCTGTTCCTTTTATTTATTTATTTATTTATTTATTTATTTGTGGAGCTATTTAGTTACTTCCTTCAGAGCAGAAAAAGAAAAAAAAAAAGAGACTAGAATATTCACTGTTCTGATATAAAAGAAAATTTTGAGTAATATGGGATTTTTTTCTAAACCGCTTCCTACCGTTCTGCCATGTCAGTGAGAGAAAGGAAGGGCAGGAGCCACACCATTGCTGGTAAGAGGTGGCCAGCAACTCTGCAGAAGTGCTCTGAATTTAGCTGTTGGACTACCTATAACTGGGGTGAGACGTGTCTGAGTACATGAAATGGGTTAGATGTTTAAGAGAGATCTGAGCTGCATTTAGAAATCCTTAAGGAACTGTGGCTGACTCTTGGTTTCTGATTCAAAAGGATATACAACAATTGCAAAAAAGTCCAGCAACTGTTAAGCGTGGAAAAAAAATGTTCAGGAAAAAGATCACAGTTCTTCATCTCTGTCACTTCATTGAAGTAAGCAGATGAAAGTACTTAACAGCATTAAACTTCACTGTTAAAGACAACAGTTGGCCAACACTTATTAGAAATCCGAAAATAACGCAACACAGGTGAGTAAAGCAGTTAAATATTACTCAAACAAAATAGTGCTGCAAAATTGTCAAACAGAGGTTTAATTAACAAACTAAATGTCAGGCCAAAATTGACAGAATTCAAAAAGGGCAACATACTTGCACATTTGTTTCACGGTTTCTTTAAGTACATCCTTTAGTTTCAATTCATTATCCAGAAACACAAGCTGCACTCAAGTCTAACAAGAAACACTGCACAGTATGGTGCAACAACAGCAAAATATGCAATTAATGTGTTTATATACGAAATAAAGCAAAACTCACAGAATGTGAGCCAGCCACTACACAGTCAATTTTTAAGCTGCATGTCACCCTAATTTTTTCAATCAAAAAAAAAAAAAAACACAAAATTATATAGACTGACCTTTAGGTTATTAAATGATTGTTCAGTCTGGAATATTCATTGCTGGAATATTCACTGTTGAAAAACAAAACTATTTACATTATAATTATAATGAAAACCGTAAAGCAGATTCCATCAAAAAAGATATCAAGTTGGATGACACATATTAAGCTTCCAATCAAAAAGTATCTTTTGTGGTAAAATAAGGCTCCCAGCAAATAAAATCATTGAAACCAATAACATTTGTAAAGACTTATAAGTTAACTATGATTAGTTGATGTTTCTCCAGCGTCCTACTTAACTTTCCAACTTTCTACTTTTCTCTTCAGGAAGAATTAAGGAGAAAATAGACAAAATGGACATCTACATGAAGGCTCTCCTATACATAAATCTGCACAGTTCAAGAAAACACATGATTTAAGACTATTTTTAGCTAAATCAGTCAAAAAGCTGCAAGAACATTTAGAAACAAGGTTTACATTGATTCAGTTTAAAATCAATAGACTTAATATAATGCTAAATAAGACAGAAACAAAAGAATTCAAAAATCTACCTGGACACTTTTTAATTAAAATCAGTTTAAAACTAATTCAACCAATTCATCAACTTGCATGGATTGCATATTTAGATAAAGCTGATGAATCAAGTCACTGTATGAAAGGGATAAAAACACGTAACAGAAGCTGGAAGAAAAGAGCATAAGGCTTGCAAGCCAACTAGGTGAGTGAAATAGCAAGCAAAATCAAACTCTAAACTCAATGGAAATTTCAGGACTGAGCGGCATTTCTTCTTAAAAAAAATGAACACTAATATATTGACTTTCCACAGATAAGCATCAAACGTACCTTTTCTATTCACTGTACAAGCATTCTGTATTTAATATTGAATTATCAAGTCACTGACCGTTTTCTACAACTGAGAGAAAGGCAGGAGGAATTGCTGGCAGAATGCTACCTTAATGCAGGACACAAAGTCACTGGAAATTCTTGGGGGAGAACGAAATTTCTAAAAGTGAAATACAAGAAGTTTTAAACTTATTCAAGTGACCAAGCAATAGCACAGTTTTAAGAATCAGTATGTTTGGATTATTGGTTCAACTCTCAGTATCCGTTTTGGTACTTCCTTCCTGGCTGTGCTTTGGGTTTTGTTGGTGGTGGTTGGTTGGTTTAAAGCTTGCTTACAATAAATTGTGCAAAACAGAGTCAAAAGTAATAATAACAACTATTATGCAATTGAGTTTTCTCTCCATTACTTATCACACCATATTGCTATTTCTGATTCCATTTCTTTATTTCAGACAATACACAGTAAGAAGAGATATCTGTTTTATAGACTTGGTAATCACTAACAACATAAAAACTGAAGTTACTTAACTATATTTTTGATAAATGTCTGATAAACATTTAGTCATTTAAAAGTAACTGTTCTCCTGATGGATATTTATCACCTTTTCATATTTGCATAAAGTAACCTCTAATCAGTTTGATATTTTGTACAAACTACCAGATGGCATTTGTTGCATGTCTGCAACACATCCATTTATCCACGCAAAAAAAATAAATAAATAATCATTTATTTCTTCTTAGTAACTCAGTATAAATGGCTACTAAAATTAGACATTAGCAGTGTCCATTATGATAAGAAAAATGTAAGCATATACTTAAGTATTCATATGAATAACCCAACAAGAGCACTTCTGCAGTTGGACAGTCTCACATCACTGTGGTACTTACTAATCATCTCTGCATGTTTTCTCTTTGAAACATGGTTCTATTGCTGAGCTATAACAAACAAACCATGTATGGCTGCTTATGCCACTGCACTAACAATTACAAGTTGGCCCTTTTCCATTTTGTTTGTTAAAATCTTCATTAGTCATGTGGAAAGCTACTAAGCCATACAGAATCTAAAAATGTTACAAAAACATATGCAAGTGTTTAGGAGTAAAAAGAAACCATTTCAGAATTTGTTTCTTAGCCATAAGACTATAATACATATTAAATGACAGAATTAAATTAAGAAGAAAGCAGTCTCCTACCAGTAAGTAATGACTTACTCATAAGTACAAGTATGCAAACACCCTAGCCATGAATCCACAGATAGTCATGGCAAAAAATTACCAGCATAACTTCATTTTATCTTTACTTTTTGAAGTCTTTAAAGTAACTACTCTGTCATTTTAATGTGCTTTGTACAAGTTTTAGACATATTTACAATATAGTCTGTCTAGTAGAGTTATACCAGTTACAAATTTACTACAAAAATAGCATCAAATTAACACTTAAAAAAAAAAAAAAGTAACCAAACTCACTTCGTTGAAATACTTATTAGTGAAAACAAGTAAATCACTGATCAGAAACCCAAGGGTACTCATGCGAATAAGGGTGAAGTCAGTTTTGCAGTGCAAGAAGGAACACCAGTGTCTAGATACAGCTACTGCTGCACAAAAAAATGAGTTAGCAATTCTCAAGGCTAAAAGACCCCTGCAGCTAATAATTTTTAAACAGCACAGGGAAAAAAAAAAAAAAAAAAAAAAAAAAAAAAAAAAAGAAGCCCTCTGGGGGGACAGCAGGTGGAAAAAAGCTATGCATTCTATTAAATTAAAATATTATGAAAAGAAGAAAAGCTATGTGGTAAAATCTTAATTTTGAACACCCTAAGGCAGAAAGGGTTATGTAAATTGAACGTTGCTAGTCCCAAATTTCGGGATAGCCTTGTGGCTCTCTGGGACATGGGACTATGCTGTTTTATACAGTTGATCCCTTAGAAAGTTGCACAGCTGCGAAGGCCTAAATAACAAATAAATAAATAAATATATTTTTAAAAAGCACTCTCTCAGATCAGCATGAGGTACATGGAATAACACTAACAACTTGCAAGGCACAGCACAAATTATGACCTCTCAGATGCCTTGGTAAGGTCAAGTCACAGTGCATAAGGAGCCATACATAAGGTAACAGTATAGCAGCAAAAAGCAACCACAGACATAAAAGAATTAGGATGTGTTGACAAGAGGAACTCAAGTTTAAAGTATTTCCTCACAGCCCACACTGGGGGAAACCAACTCCTTGTAGTTCTGTAAATACTCAGCATGTTTTTACTACAGCGTCCATTAGTGATATTTATACACAGTGATGACCTCATTCTCTAGCACAGTGAATGAACACAAGAGGAAAAAAATAAAATATTTTGGTTGTGTATTTATCAGCATTTGAGCTCATTTAAATATTACTTGAATAACAATTATATTTCTCAGCTGAGCAGAGCATCACGTTGGCAGACTGTGCTTCACTTCTTCTCAAAGTGACAATTAACCTTGATATCAGTCTGCAAAGTGCTCTGTGCTGGCAGCTGAATAGAATTATCATTATCATATAAATCATAAAGATTCTACTGAAACTGAGATAGCTGTCATCCCTCAGCTATTTGTGTATTTTCAGCAAGGAGCAAAGCAGGTTGTTGCAGAACAGTTTAGAAATGCGTCGCCCTAAAGCCCTCACACTGTAGGCTTCTGAGGCTGTGTTTGTGGCTACCTGACAATGTATGCCATACATGTATGCCAAAATACTCACAGTTAATATACATTATTAATTAAGTATCTCTCAGGGAGGTTTGTAATGCAATAGGTCATTATACTTGAATCATGAATTTAAATCCGATTTACAATCCAGTAATTCCAGACCAAAATGAGATTTTCAAGTTGATAATGTGATGCCTATCATCTAGATAGTTTCCCATCCCAACGATAGCGTTCATCATCTGATCTTTTTGTTCAAAACTACAGCTTACAAATCAAAAGACCTATAATTCAGTTAATGTCAGATCAGACTGTGGAGGGTATACCCAGGTTGACAGATCCCAGTAGTTGTGCCTGCAACAGCCTGTTGCGATGCCATATTATATAGATGCTTCTTCCCTTATAGGCACCCCAGACTTGCAAGGAAGGAAGAAAATTGAGTCATCCTCTCTAAAAATTTGCCACCTTCAAACTTGCAATGACAAGGGACTGTGAAAATGTTTACAGCCATTTTTGATATGACACTTCATTTCTGTAATGTGCGTACTGTGTGTCAAAGTGTTTTACTGGTCTCACTGCTACTGACAGGACATCCCTGTGAATAAGATATGGCAGTGAAGCAAGCTCTCTTTCACAAATATTTTATAGACAGGTCTTATTTGCAACAGAACACAAATAATTAAGACAAACAGCTAATTGGGGGCCAAGCAGGTGTTGGTATTTCTTTTTTATTTTATTTTATTTTATTTTATTTCCCCTTCCCCACTAGAGATAGCTACTATCTTTGAGCCAAATTACAGCAGACTTTATCCAAGAGCCTCAGGAAAGAGTGAGGCAAGATGAACAACCTGCTCTTTGTACCTTCGGCACAAAGTGACCCCAGGAGATCATTTTCGGAAAGCACTGTGGCAGATTAGGCACAAGCAGGTGTGTTGCTGACCCAGCCAAAGTCACTCCTCCTGGGTGGGAGATAACAGTACCCACACTCCCATAAAGAATTGTGACTGAGCAAGCCAGGATGTTTCCTACAATGCTTGCTGCAGAAAAGTGAACTTATCCCAGTATAACATGGATCAATGCTAATGCCTGTCCAATAGTCAGAGGCCAGACATGCTTCTATAAAGCAATTCAATCAAGAACGCCACTTGTTTCAAGCTACCCAGCAAAATCTAAAATAAGGGAAACAGTCCATTTTCACACTGGAGATTTCAGCAAAATTTCTGTGCAACGATTAAGTCCAGTTAACTCCAGTCAATGGCTTAACCTAGAAACTTTAGCAAATCCCACCCGCTGTTACTTTCTGTTACTACACCAACTAGCACTGCATTAACCTTAATAATTCTGAAACCAGCTTTCCTGTGAAGCCACTCTGGCTGCAAGCCCCACATTTGAAACCGATTTTTTTTTTTCAGGTTTGCAACCCTAGCCTAAATACCGCAGCCGTGAACCTAACAACCAGTTATTTATAATCAAGAAATCTGAAGTTCTGTGCTAGGCAGACATCTAATATTTCATTCATAAACTTTCCTGAAATTAAATGCATTACGTGCATGCTATCCATACAATTTTGAAGGGATATAATACACCTAATTTTACAGGTAATATGTATATTTATTTATCTTATGTAGGCTACCCAAGGTACCAAATAATACGTATACAGCATTTCTAAGTTCTCTGGATCACATCTATGGTAAAACAGGACTCAAAAATCTATCTTTTGCTCAGTAGTATAAAATCCTAGACACTGCTTGATAACTTGTTAGCAGACTAATCACAAGTTAGTGTAATAACATCTTTATTTTGTCATTTTTGAATTAGAACATGGTAAAATGTAAAATAAATCTTATTTGTTACTACACGTTTTTATGCATTACACATGTAATTATGACAGATGTATTAAATACAGCCCTGGTGTCATAGGAAAAAAGAATTTTCTTTGGCAGTTTTAAAATTATAATATGAAGGATAATCACCTTTCTTAGATTCAGAACGTAAATTTTCAGTGGTCATTACTGTCAATGACTCCCCAACAAAAGTTAAATTGACTATCATTTAATCTTGAAGATATAAAAAGCCCTAAAAATAAAAATAAAAGTGGACCTATACCAAAAGGAATGCAATAATTTCAAAAGAATGATTTTTTTGGGCTATTTCTCCACTGAACAATATCATCATTTTCAGATAAACATATTTCTGTATGAAGAGACACTACTGGATTTCCGTATGAAGAGACACTACTGGACACTACTGGATAAGAAGACTAACTACATTCAGGCAATTCAGAACAAATGCTTTTAAAAGCTCTAAATTCTATAAGGTTCAGGTTTCATGTTACGCTAATCTTTAAACTTAAAAAATAAACATGAAAGATGTAAGCTCTAAGTTGTCAGCTGTGTCAGGTGTTACTCAAAGAGTAATTGATGTAACAGCGGACAGCCTATTCTTCAAATATAACTCAATCTCCTAAATTAGGTACAAAACCTTCTATTTTAGTCTTAGCTAGAGAATCACCATCTCAGCCTCCACAATGTTTACAGCATTAAAAGGCTACAAACTTCAAGAAAGCATATTATCACTCACCTATAACCTTCTCGAGGCACTGTATGCATCTCAAGTTAATAAAGGCCACATAAATACGGCTTTTGTGCACAGCAGACAGTAAATCATGTATTTAATTACATATTTCTCTGTAAAAAACAGAAACAGTTGGCTCTCTGCTATTTTTGTTAACATTAATCAGAGGAAACTTCAGATTCTGGCATAAATTTGACTATCATATAAAAGGTAATATTTAAAATACATAATGCCTTACCACACAAACATGAGCTGCCATATGCGAGGCGCTGCTAAGCATGGTTTCTATTAAGCCGATACACAGTAACTGGCTTCTTTCCAAGCAACATGGAAGTGTTTAAAAAACCCTGTTTAATCCAATTCCACAGCTTTGAAACAAAAATAAATTAAAGTGCTGCAAGAACTGTTAAAATGAAAAATTAAAGGCATGTAAATAAGTGAAAAAATAAATTGTCAAAGAAAATGAAAACAAAGATTATTTCAAGTAGATATCTTAATTGTAATTAGCAACATTTGGCATGTGTTATGATATGATTCAAAGCTGTAGCCAATTAGATACCCCAAAAAGCTTGTAACAAAGCTGCAAATGTGTAACTACAGCATAAATAAGTTTTATTGCACACCAAGAAAACAGCACCCAGATCAATTTCATAGTTTGTTTCCGAAAGGCTGTAAAGTATGCTCTGTTATTAGTTCATGACTTTTTATTCTTAAACTGCAGCTTGCCTGCTAGGAGATTTTGGAAAACTATTTCATTAGACTATTAATTGTAAATCTGTAAACATTTAGCGTATATCAAGAATAAAAGACAAATTACAGTATTGCCTTAGAATGTCATGCCTATGTAAAAATAAACAAATGATCAAAACAAGCAAAGAGATGAAAGAATAAAGTATGTAAGTTAGCAGTTGTTAAAAAGCTGCAGAATAGTGGTGTTGATACTGAGAAAGACTTATTTATTTATTTATTTATTTATTAGGATTCCCAAGGGAAAAAAAAAAATCATTAGTTTTTCTTTGGCAGACATAAAAGATACACAATGGCATCCAGGAAATAACATGACTTTTTTTACATGCCTTTTTAAAGTTTTCTTAAAAAGGAAATATTTTTACAGTATTACTTTAAAGATCAGAATTCAAATTCTGATCAAATGTGGGCGTACTGAACTCAACAGCATTCGGTGCTTCTGAGATTGTGCCATTTATTTAAGGAAACAAATACTTCATTATCAGTAATGCTGTCAGTCCTAACCAACAGACAAAGTACCTTCCATTTCCCCCATTTATTCAATAATGAGTAATTTACTAAAGGGTAATGAGTTGCTAATAAAAGCATGTTTCTTACATGATTATTATGAAATGTAAGTAACTGCTTGTTCAGTGCAACAGTACTTACTACAGCCACTTTCAAACAACTCTGCTCTATCAAATTTCTGCAAAGAAATTGACTCTAATGTGGTTTTCATACAAAACACTAGACTACATTTAGGGAAAAAAAATAGAAAAAAAAAAGCACCACAGAAATAGCTAACTGAATTTAAAAGCTACAAATATAACTACTTCTTTACAAAGTTTCCTAAAAACAAGGGTAAGTCTCAGCCAATATGGTTTTGTTTCCCTTGCTGGCAAGTAATGACTGTTTATTTGACACACTTATTTTAGGTTTTGGTGGAGAGACGTTGGTTTTTGATGTTTTATGATGGCTGTAGTGAAGAGATTACAAAAACATATGCATACAATATCGTTTTTATGTTATAAACCACATTCGGGATGGTAGGAAAAGTTTTTCTTTATGTAAATAAAAGAGACCAAAAGAAATGTCTATGGAAGGTAGTCTGAAAAATTCTGGACCAGAAAGCATCAAGGACTGTCCTTGTTTTACTTCTTAACAGGGTAACATACAAAGACAAGTTGAATAAAACCACTGGAAAAAAAAATTCTCTGTTCAGAATTTTCTGCACCATAAATGAATGGTTTTTTTTTGTTTGTTTTACTTTATTTGACCCTTGACATAATCAGCCACTCCACCCTCCCAATACTTGGGTTTAAACTAGAGCTGTAATTATCTTATACATTAATCACAGTACAAATATCAAGGATCCATGGATCCTTCCATGTCCCCTGTAAACTCCTTCCTGGGCACTTGCATGTCTTTTTCTGCTTCAAGGAATGGCCAATCATAATGATCCCTCACTACATCCAAATCTCTACCCATACTTCTGGCTCAGCCGTTCCAGGGAATAAATTATGGCATCCTCTTGTTCTTCCAAACATACACTAACACAATGTTTGCTGAAGTATTTTCATTCTTTGCTAATACAGTTTTCTCTTTTCCTTCTAGGAGAGAAGGGGTCACCATTGGAAAACTGGCAGAATTGGCGGGAGTAATACAATGGTATTGTTACACCGGTAGGTACCCATGGGTGCTGTCAGCCTGTTCCTTGTTTTGTCATGGGTGAGTGAAGTTGCTAGTTCTGGCAAGCAGCCAGTAGCAGGATCCCTTTACTGCTCCCCCCACCCCTCCTCTCTCCCCAGTGGTCTTCATTAAGAGTTGCTTGGGCTTCTAGCCACCAATGCCTGCAACAGATCCTGCAGCTTTTGAGGACTGCATCTAGCCAATCCTAAAATCGCCCCCTCTACAGCAAGCAGAAAATGACTCAAGTGGAGATTCAAACTTTTGTTTATTAAATTTAAAAAAAATGTAATTTGTTTCTTTGCTATCTTACATCTACAAAAGGGAAGAGCAGTGGCCAGCACAGTGCTGTCTAGTACTTTCTCATCTCAAACATACATTTTCCAAGATATCAGATCACTAAGAAACATCATCTGTATTTTAGATATTAAGTACAATGCATGTTGACAACATGGAAAACCCACAAAAAGAAACATGCATGCATTATTTTTAATAACAGATACTTGAAGAACAATAATCCATCAAACGGTCATTTCACAGTTAAAACCAGATATTTTTTTAAAACATGTTTTAGCAGAGCTGCATATTTCAGACCTTAAGGCACAACTGACACTTTCCTGCATTGTCCTAAAAGAAAATAGCTAAAGGAATTAAAAGATTGTATATTAAAATGTAACCTGACCCTTTTCATCCAAGGTACTTCAAGATATCGTGGTAATAAATCCAAAATAATAGTAATAAAAAAAAAAAAAAAAAACAAAAAACAAACCAACAGGCAAAGTCAAGTGATAAAATATAATATAGTTGCTATTATAAAATATAATCCCAGTGCAATCATCAATTTACTTGTTCTTATGACATGTTCCTTGCTGCTTTTGAAGCAGAAAGGGAATCAACAGTAAAAAATAAAGCAGTTGCAATGTGCACTCAAAAAGGTTTTACATTCATTCTTTTACCCTCAAATGAATGTTGATACCTCATAGATTTAAAACAAGGGGATCCTGTGCATTAGCATCACTGCTCTGAGGCTCATCTTTTTGATGAATTTTTATTATTTTCTATAAATTCTGAAGAGGTCCAGCCAGGAGAAGTTATGTATAGTTTTGTGTCACACTTTCTCTAAAAGGTTATAGAAAATTAGCTACAGATCAAAGTAAGCCTACATAGGCAGAAGGTAAACTCGGCGGGTAATGTAACATAACAGGACGAGAGCCCAGATTCATGCCAAGGAAGCTGGAAATGCATGTGAAGAAAAATGTTCAAATAAAGCATTCCTTATTCCAGTTTTCATCTTGCTCACACATTAGCATCACATGCATCAAGTCATGTGCCTATAGCAACAAACTGATGCATCCTTAACTAAAACAATCAAAGTCACTGAGAGTAGTTTATTTTAAAATAGAGATATAAAAAGCTGCTACATCTTGAGGGATTTTTTTTCCACACTTGAATTTGGCACCCAGGTTCTCCTTTAATGAAACCCCTACCAGAGGAAACTGATGTCATGAGCACAAGATCTAAACCAAAACAAAGAAAACCAAATCAAAAAACAGTAAGGCATCTATTTGCTCACATTGTAAAGCAATGTGAGCATCCACACTTGAGATGGGTATATGCACATGGAGAAGAGGGGAACATCTCCTTGAGTAAGAGGTAAGGAAGGAGAATCAGGTATGCCACGATAGCATGACAGATAGTGACCGTACCTGCTGCTCTAACTCCTTGCGTTTCTTTCACTCTGCACTGGGGAGCAATGCTGCCAGTCCTTTCCCTCTGGTCTTCCTATGAAATCATGCTAACGTGTGTTTTCTGCTCCTGACACATGCCATCTCCTTAGCTTTAAAGTACTACAAGGCAAGAGCTTAAACAAATGGCCCCAAGAGAAGAATTTAGATTGACGGGATTCACATAATCCCTTAGAGTTGTGAAGATCATGGCCTCACCATTTTAACAAAAACAGAGCCAGAGCAATATTGAACAGGAATGTCAGCTTTAATGTAGTCATTAATAGCACAAAAGACATGCATGAGGCACGCTGACCTCTCCCCCTAAACCAAATCAAATAATTTTCCCGCTCCACTTGACGCCTCTCTACATCACCCCAAGAAGAACTGCGTTTTAGCAATCTTTTCAGTGTGATTGGCTTTCAGAGCTGAAATACGAGGGTCAGATATGTTGGTTGTTTGTCAGTTTTGCAGACAGCATAAGAAGCAATGAATTAATGTAATGATTCCAAGCAAATAGAAGAGATAAAACTACATGCATGGTGTTAAATTGATTATTTTGGAATGTGTATCAGTCAATTTGTCCACTAAGCTACACAGCTGCTTAAAGTCTATTTCTGAGCCTCAAGCGTCACCCATATTGCTACAGGGAAAAGGAAATAAAATGAATACACATGAAAGGAATTGCAGTAAATGCACAGAAAAGAGAAGGACAGTGACACCTATCACAGAGGACATCAAAAGAAAACACAAAGAGGAAGATGGGGAACAACAATGACTTAATAGGAAAATTCTGAGCAGTTGCTCCAAATGTTGTCCACAGAGAGCTGCTATTCACTTTATGCTGGCTCTCCTTGTTTCCAGCTGTTAAGTTCAGATTGAAAGAAGCTAAAAATAGATGAAATGCTTTCCAGATATTATTTTCCTATGTAACCAATTGGTATTAGTTGCCACAAAAATGTTCTCTTGCCAGCAAGAAGGGAAATAGTATACAACGCTGACATTAGGTGTATTCTGAAATCTGCTGTCTATGACAAGATGCTGTTCAAAATATAGGAAAGTTTTAAAATGCATTATTTTAGCTACGGTAATTCCCCATTAGTCCCATATTCCAGCAGTGCAACCTATTAAAATGATACTGAAAGATTGGTTTTTTTGTTTGTTTTTATCACCTGTGAGAAAAGGTATACTCTGTATTACACTGAGGTATGAGATGCACAACATTTTTAGCAATCAAGTTGTATTTCAGCGACAAGAAAAAAAAAAAAAAAAAAAAAAAAGAGCAGACTGCAAAATCTCTACAATTTAGCTATATTCTTTCCTAACAAACTAAAATGTCACAATGCTGCTGATTTGAAATACAAACGTACCTGCTTAGCATTCATGACTCTCCTTGACAGTAAATTAAGCTCTGCACAAAAGGGGGGGGGAACACATACCAGAAAACATCCAGTTCTTTCTGCAAAACGTGATGTATAACAGACTTTATTTTACATGCCTTCATCCAAAAATAGCAATGATTACACCACTCAACTCCCACACACCCTCTGACCTGACTTTCTGACACTTAGTACGTTATATATTCTCAGCCCTGGGGAATGATACAAAGTTTGTCAATAGGACTCCTTTCATTGCCAGAACACAAACTACAGCATACAAAATACATTACTGAGGGAAACAGGCAATTCTGACTTCTTATAAGATTAAATCCTCTTTTAAAGAGGAATGTGATAGATAGTTGTGTTGTTTTTTTGTTTGTTTAGTGTGTTTTTTTTTTTTTAATGAATTCTGAAATACATAGCTTTCCATAGTTTTGGAAAAAGATGCTGCAAGTCACAACAGTGATAATCTGCCAACTACAAAGCACATGTGCGAGCAAGAGTGGTTTTGTTTGTTCGTTTGTTTTGTCTTTCAGGCAAACAAGAAGATTATATAACCTATTCTTTTTGTGGGGATGAGGCGGGGGAAGTGTTAACATTGCAGCTGCCACTGAAGTGGAAGCTGCAACTCCCTTGGAGCTTGTATCAACTCTGTAGCCTACCATGCCATTAAGAGATGCTACTGTACTACAGAAATTGTTCCATTTTCTATTTTTCCTCCCAGAAGGAGACAAACCTGAAGGTTTGGCTTGCTGTAGTTAATTGAAAGTCTTGCAGCATACCTTGCGATATTCCACCCAAGTTCCAATTCAACTCAATATCCTGAGTATCAAAAGTTCCTAAACATCTATTTAGATAGTATTCTTGAATTATAACTTTTTCCTTCAAACCTGGTGACGTTTAGTTTGGAACTTTATCAAATTGCTATTGCCCAATCATAATTTATTTTATATATAAAATTCCCCACTGAAATAAAAAAGGGCACATAGTGAACTAGGCTGAAATTACCACCATTTCAAGCAGCCTGAATTTGTAAGGAACTTATTTTTACGAAATATAAGTTCTTAACTGAAAAGATGCCACCACATATAACAATGACCTAACTTTTACTAAAACCAAAAAAAGTATGTGTCAATACTTCAGGGTAAGAGATACTCTATTACAGACTGGCTTTCTTCATTATGCTAAAGAACCACGTCTGGCTGATGTATTTATTTTGTAATGTTTAATTATAATAGAAAATAGATGAAGTTCAAATGAAAACACTGTTTAGACTGTGTCAACAGAGCATAAAACTAAATGAAGTAATTCTGAATTGACTATAAAACATATTTGCTAATAGTAAAGTTACTAATAGTTATCTATCAGGATCACAGCAGACACTAAGTTAGATGCAATTTTTTGATTTTGCAAAACAGCGTGATGTAGTACATTTCACTGCTATTTTATCATTAGTGTAAATAATTCAAAAAGAAAGCAAAACAGGAAATCCGCAGCTCACTTTTTTTTTTTTTTTTTCAATTGCAAGTCACCAAAGGGCTTTCTACTAAGACAGCCAATGCTCAGTTTACATTTGCTAGCAAAAGAAAAGCAAACAACAGTATTTTGTATACTGAACAACCACTTTGTTACAAAGGGAAGGATTCAGAAAACTAGAACAAATGCTACTGCTGTAAAAACTATAAGTCTTCTAGACTCAGTTCAAAGACATACACATTATTCTACAACAGACTGAAGTTTTATATTCATCTCAGCAAATCAATCCACTAATAGGCATCAGCCATCAACACCTAAGTAAAGACCTGCCGTTTGAAACAGCTTTGAAGTGACTGGACTCGCACACAGTTGTAAGTATGACAGAACAGCTTAGCTATTAAAATGTTTCATCTAGCAAAGAACTGTTCATCCTAATTGACTGAAATACTCTTTGAATGCTGTTATTGCAAGGCTACTTTGCTATGCAGTGCTTTAGTACATAGCCACTTGACTTACATCTTGAGACCCAGCACAACCACATCAAATCTTGTTAGAAAAATTTCTCACACTTGCTTTTGTCAAGAGACCAAAACAATAACGCCAACTGTCATTTTTACTACCAGTTGCTTAGTTAATTTGATACTGAAACATACTGGGATTCATTACAAAAGCTGCGTGCAATCAGCCATTTCTATCAATCTTGCCTTTTACCACACTGACAGAACAAATGCAAGTGAGCACATCAGCTGGAGTCAGCAGGCAGGACAGGATGGAGCTGTTCACCTGCCCCGTACCCAACTGCTCACTGCCAGCAGTACCACTGCACGGCTCCACCAAGCAGTGCTTAGCAGCCCTGCATGCCCCGCACAGACCACGTCTCAAGCTGATGGGCAAGAAGGCCCAGATAGACATATGAAAACAACCACACACCGTCCCAGCTGCAAAGCAATGAGGTTTTCTAGACCTGCCTCATTACTCCTTTCAAAGCAGATTTTTAAAATGCCGTTGAGTAAATATCTCACCAAAAAAAAAAAAAAAAAATTAAAAGAAAAAGCAGTAATTATTAAGAAGCATATATGATGATAGCCTCCATTTCAGGAAGTATCCACTATCATAACTGATCACCAGAAACACAACCAGAAGATTAATAATAGTTTGCACTTGTAGCATTTTTCCTTCTCTATTACATTCAATGTGTTAACAATTTGCAAGAAAAAGGAATCAAACACACCAGTAACTGCCACCGAAATTAGATTTTACAGACTCAAAAAAAAAAAAAAAAAAAACCTACCGATTTAATACCTCAAATACGAGATGATTTAATTTTTACCTTGTATCTATCAACACATCATACATTTCATTAGTTTTTACCATTACTTTTTTTTACCAGGAAGTATGTCACATCAATTCTTTGTATGTAGGCAAACATGTTATCTGTCATCTTTTATTCCAAAACTGCTCATTAGCATAAAGGAGTGGATACAGTTACCCCAGTCCTCTACGTATTTTTCACAATTCCTCATATTCCAAATTTTAAAAAATCCATGTGAACTTACCTACAGTTGGGAGGAGGGTCTAATGTAATTTCTGCAAGTTCTTTCTGAATTCTTGAGAAGGAGGAAAGAAAAAAAAAAAAAAGACATCAGGACTTTATTTTTGCAAAATATAAACATTTTACAGCAATTAAAAATTTTTAACATTTCTAATGGAAAGCTGATGCTATAAGGTTTCATGAAACTGCTTGAGATCAAGATGCTAAAAAAAAAAAAAAAATTTTTTTTTTTTTTTTTTTTTTTTTAAACGAGCACCCAAATATCAGATGAGTTATTCCATGCACAGCCACCTACAAAACCCTGCTTATCCTACAGGTCAGGGTTCTCAGCTCTCATACCCCTTACTTCTCCATTTACCCTATGTCTATATGCCTCACAGCCCTCTGCCTTGCTCTCCAGAATATTTAGCTTGATATCTCTTATGCAGTTTTTTCGCTCCATCAGTACAACATTGTTGTCTGTCATCCTCACCCCTGCTCTGACATACAGAGCCTGGTCCACCCTTCTCCATAGCCTCCTTGCAGGCATTGGGGGGCTGCTACGAAGCCCCCCTGCTGCTGAACGTGCTCCTTTTCTTTGTACTACGAGGCCCAAAACTGAAAAAGATTATTGCAGGTGCAGCCTAATGCGTGGTGAGTAAAGGTGGGTGATTGATTCCCTCTACCTACTGACTACGCGCGTTAACACAGCCCAGGATGATGTTGAATTTCATGAGTCCTCCGTCAACCCAGCCTGCCTAAGTCCCTCAGAACAGCAGCCCTACCCTCGCCCATACCAACTCTTCCCCCCAGCTCACCATCATCCACTAAGAGCATGTGCTTGGCCACATCGTCCCAGCCACCAATACAGGCCTGAGGCTGGACTGGCCTAGAGCAGGCTGACACAGCGGTGCTCACTTGTTACTGGCACCCCACTGGAGTTCCTCTTTCAGGCACTGCAAAGCAGTTCTTATGAATTTCTGGGTACTACAAAGCTTATATTACCATGCCAAGCCCTTGAATTCTTAATCTGCACATTTGGTGATATGGCTCCTTTTCTTTATACCAGCATCTCCATGGAAATCAGTATCTTCCACTCTATAGAAATGCAAGTGTACATGGAAGGAGTTCACTGAGCTCCCAAAGGAGCTTGTAGGAGTTTATGTTTGCCAAAGATTTGCCAGAGTGCCATATGCATGACTGCAATGGCCACTCTCCCTATAAACTATACCCCAAGGCCTTTTTATAGGCTGTTATTTCTGGGCAAAAACACAAACATTTAGAAGGAGGAAGGAAAAGAAAGACAGTATTCCCTCCGTATTTTCTTCTCCCTTTCTCCTGCTCAAGATTTCATGTACTACGGGAGCAGATTACTACTCCTTGTATTCCCCACACTAAGAAAGAAAACCTAAATGATAACACCACTCAAATTCCTGAGATAGATGCTCAAGCCACAACCAAAGATCTCAGGTCTGACGTGAAGTACACACACATCCTGTTAAAAATGACTGCCACCCATTGTGCACATAAATACAGAAAAAAATAAAATCTCAAAATAAACATTCACATATACTGGCACATATAACATGGAAATGAGCAATTTACAATAATTCTCTACGTAATGTCAAGATCCAAACAATCTTACATGCTAAGGAGTCTCACAGCCACTATCAAAATTCCCTTTACACCAGTATGTGTTGATTTTATGGCTGTAATAAATCAACAAACCAAAAGCAGTAGAGGAACTGGCCTGAACCAGAAAATCCAACTCTTTATCATTCACATTCTGAAATAATTAGGACACACATCGGCAAGATTGTTAGGTAGAAGTAATAATCTTTTATTAGACCAGCCAACATAGTTGAAAAGATTAAAAACAGTCTTTCAGACACATTAGCTTTTCTTCCAGTCCCTGTCTACCCCAACCCTACATACAAACACCAGTTATTCCTGTAGAGATAAACAAATTCAATGTTTATTCTATTCATTGAAATATTTACATCTCCAGGAAGTAGAATTTTACCAATAAGTACCTTTTTTTTTGGTAAAGATACAAACAGAAGCTGCTTAATCAATATTTGCAGTAAGTCATTGTAGTAATACTGAAAGCCCAACACCTTTTTTAGAAAGAAAAATCTGATTAGTGAAGTCAAAGCACACCAAATATTTATGTTTCTTTTAAAAGGTCACTGGATTTAAACAATCCTAACAATTTACACCTTTTAAAAGAGAGAAGATCTTAGAACTGTGGAATATGCTGAAAATATTTATTCTGTCTATGACATAGTTCTACCATGTTTTTGAAATTTATGCTATTGCAAATTCAAAACAGAGAAAACTTAAATAGCATGAAACCTCCTTCAATTTCATGTTTTATGGGTTGATTTGTTTTTTCTGCCTTTTGGGAAGTTAGTGAGTGATGGCATTGAAATTCCACAGAGTCAGGGATGATTCCTTTGCTTTACATATAATAACAGGAGCAGTTAATATTTCATTGCATTACAATGAGCCCATGAGACATCAAGAATGGATTGGCAAGTGTAGCTTAAGCCCTAGATCAAAAACCTTCCAATCATCCTCCTAAATCCTAGTCCATTTCCCTTCCATTCTGAAAAGAAACGGGTACAGAGGTTTTTCTTTTTCTCCCTCTGTTCTAGCTTAACAAAAAAATATTCTAATTTAAAATGCCAAGAGCACTAAAATAATCCTAGATCGAGCTTTTCCCATGATTCAGGAAGCAAGAACAAAATACCTTGCTGCTTCAAGCAATAAAAATTGATCGGATGATACTTTCTATTTTTGTTCAGAAGTCCTAATTGGTTTAGCAAGCATCTAAGATAAAGCGATGTTTCATTCATTATTATTATTATTACACAAACAAGCTGCAACATTAATATGATACTGTCCATCAACTACTCCTCAACAAATACTCCATGCTTATTCTTCTCCTCTGTGGCATATCCAAACTGAAATTAATATATGCACCTTACAATTCTTTTGTTGCAACTTTAATTTACCTTGCATTCATGCTGAGAGCACATTCATAAACAGTTTCTGTAGAGTGGCTGACATGCAATAGCTTGTTCACATGTCACGGCATTCAAAGTTACAATTAAATCACCAGATAACATCCCGGAGAGCCCTGCACTGACAGAGACCTCCGATGCGCAAGTTAGCCTTTGTCTGCATGAGTTATTCCACTGCTCTGGCACTTGTTTCATATCTCCATTGAGATGTCTTCAGAATCTGGCATAGGAGAGGATGTGCCTCATTTCCTTTGCTGACCACAGAGGGTTCACCACGAGAGTGTGTGGCCTCTGGCAACATGACATTTTTTTGCAGGGTCCTCTCTGGCACTTCTTTCTTCGGATTTTCTGGCTCAGTAAGTACAGTTATGTCGAGTTATGTCAGTGAGTAAAAAAAGGACTATAAATTAAAATAATTATACACACACACTTTAGAGTTAAATTAATGACATGCTGGTCTACTCTATATATTTGGGGGATGGGGAGAGGTGGGTCAGTGAAGAGAAGTCTGGTAATCAGAGCCCTGAGCTGTGGACAGGGGACATTTAATCTGCAATGTCAGATCTGATGCTCTTTGTTTGATCTTAAAAGAAGTTGTTTGACCTCTGCCTGTCTCCCTCTCTCCATATATATATATATAAAATTACTATTACTGTGTTTTCCTTTCACTTTACTAATGGGAAAGAACAAGCATACTTGCCTTCAAGAAATAGTGCAAAGGTTAATTTACCCCTAAATTCAGGAGCATGAGAGTACATTGTGGATTTCAGATATTATTAATTCTTACAGACATATGTTTATTGCTGTTCCAAGCCTAGGGGGACTATCTGGTGTTTCCTTCTTGAAACAGTCAAAATTCTCTAAACCTTAGGGAGAACTGAACATGTTAGAGGATTCCCCGATATAATTCTTAGGAGAAGCAGCAAGAAAGGACTAATAACAATAACCTATTTTATCACATCTACTTTTCTAAAATACATACCTCTTTATGCATAAAAGTTATGTGAACCAATGCACCATACTGAAGAACATGTTATAAAGAAATGCAATCACTAGTATAAATTTCAGTCTTTCAGAAACTGTGACTGAGCATGAAATTTATCCAAAGATGGTTAGATTCACGATGAAGGAAGAGGAATACTCATTCTTTCATATTATGCATATGAAAATGACAAGGGTATTTCATATAAGAAAAAGCACTCCATTTTTCCACCATATTCAACATGCTAAATGTAATTCCTAGATTCCTTGAAACAGCATTGTGATAAACTTCTCTGAGGAAAAAAAAAGGGTGAAAAAAGCAGCTCGTATTAATTTGATTTTTAATCAAGTTTAATCCATTACCGAGTTTCTACTTCTAGTTGCAGGCTTTTCCTGTTACATAAAGTTTTAGAGTTCACAATTCATTGTAAGCACAGATATTTATAAAAAGAAATCCAAGACTGGACACTAAGGTTGACAGATTTTCAACTATCAACTTCAGGAGCCAAGCAAAACAATACATTTATTTGTTGAGCTACTGTGTCAGCCAAGAATGGTTACACTTCTCTCAATCCAAAGGTCAGGCTGAGATTTGCTGCTTAAGAGGTAACAAGATGCCTGCTGTTTTCAAGGACAGCAATTCAATTCCGTGTCTGAACTGTAATTGTGATATGCAGTGAGTTTCTCAATCTTGACATGTTAGGTAAGAAAGGTTGCTATTTAGGGTGATGCCCTCTGGGTGAGGAAAATTGAAGGACTGGCACACTGTACGACATATGCTGTAAGCTATTACACCTGTATAGCAGCTAGCCTTAAAACTAGTAACAGAGAAGGGCAGCTTGTAATGGCATTCTGGCTTCTTGATGCCATCTATGGTGATGCTAGCAGAAGAAAAACAAAATTGCTGTGACTTAAATACAAATTCAAGCAGTCTCATATATCCTTCATAATAAAATCATTTTGGAAAGCATTACATTGCTGGTGTAGTACACTCCTGTGCAAGACAAGGTAGCAGCGCATGTTTATACAGCAAAAGAAAGTGCACTGCTAAATCTTGACTTATATAAAGTCAATACTACTGGAAATTCTTTGAAAGTAAATCTAATTGACTACATAAACACTCATATAAAAAGCAGAACAGAATTATTCCAACTACAAATGCACAAATCTTAATTCTAATCCTATATACACTAGGTAGCATAATGTAATCCAAAACTACTGTGACTACAATTCCATATGCATGAAAAAGCTCTTCAAGTGTGAAAACGTGGCTTCCAAATTCAGGTTAGAACCAAGCCTGAAGTCTGCAAATTAAAACCCAAAGAACAATTTTTCTTTTATTAACTTGCTAGCATTCTCTGTTCTAAACAGAAATTAAGGAATTTTGACAAAACCTTAATTATTGTATGCTCTGCTGTTTGGGGTTTTTACTGATTTCAGCAGGGCTGACACTTAACCACATGAAGATTATTGTCACCTTAGTGCAATGCCATACAAAACCACTGTTAACAAAGCTAATGAAGGAAAACGTTGCTAAGCTTATATCCAGTCTTTTTTCCCCCATTAGGACAGCTGAATTACTTCAATTTGTTTCAGTTTTTGAGATCACTTTTTTTTTCTAAACCTGGCCAAAAACAACATTTCAATTGAAGGAATGCAGTCTTATTCCTACAATATTGTTCATTTCTTATGAACAAAAGTGAGTAGTATAGAAACTGTCCATATAAAACAACCACATAGGCATAGAATCCTCAGTATGTGATAATATATTTTTCCTTCCTTGATGTTACTTCCTCTTCATCTCTACTTTAATTTCTGATTTTCCTTTCTTCAGGTTTTAGTGATTTTAATTAAAAAGCAAACAACAACAAAAACAACAAGTAACATGAAACCCTGACCAGGTTAAGAATGTTTATCGAAAGGTTATCTTTATTCCAACACACTCACAAACTACTGAATACCACAAACAAAGCTATACTACTATTAAAAAAAAAGCAAACCACTATGCTACTATAAAGACTACATTGCCAGGATTTTTACACAGTGCTATGACAACCAGTACTCCTAAAAATACATTTTTTTCAAAAGTATTATTTATTATGTCCTTTTCTACAGAACTCTCATATTTATAAAAATCATCTCAGCTTTTAAAATGCAGAATCAAAGGCTTTTCTTCAATATTAGTAAACATGTGAAACTTGCTTTAGAGCCTAACTGGCAAACATACTGATGTCAGCAGCTGGCATAATTAGTTTCAACAGAACCATAAGCAGATATGATTAAACTTTAAAAGGTTTAAGTAATTTTATCACTGTGAAGCGCATGTTGATAAAAGCTCTAAGCTTTGAAGATACAAAGCTAAGATTAACAGACTAATTTCTGACATTTCATTATTAATTTTTTAATAGGATAGTGTCCACAGGCCCTTGTCAGAATTGTGGTACTATCATATTAGGCATTGTACAAAGTTCAGAATACAGAGACTCTTTACTAAAGATGTTAAAAACTGGATTTTATGACCTTAAAAATCCTGTCTAGTCCAATATTCCTAATACTATGAAATAACAATAGCAGGCAACAGGCAAAAGAGAAGAAGCCCAGAAACGATAATGACTATGAGGATTAACTACATGAATAACATCACACTTTGAAGTGAAAGTTGTTTCATTTTGGTTTTCTTTTAGTCACAAAAAGAAACATTGTCGGCTATCCCACAATCAGCATGACTAGGTAATCTCCTAACAGCATCATAGTAGGAATGGGTCTCGAGAAAGCATCTCATGGGTTAAAAAAAAAAAAAAAAAAAAAAAAAAAAAAAAAAAAAAAAGGCCTCACAGAGGCTAGCTGTAAGGCAGGTGTCTGTGGTAGAAGAGAAGCAGGATAAAATTCTTCTTCCACTACGCCAGAAAGACAGAAGAGTTCAATACAGAGAAGTAAGCAAATGGTAAGGACCAGACTAAGCCAAGACACAGGCTTGAATCTTGATGAGATGTAGACACATGCTCATACACCAGCATTTATGGCCTCTTCCTATGAGCATGTGTTATAAATTACAGTGACAGGGCCTTGATGCTTCTCCTTTACCACGGTGGCACAACTCCAATGTTTTTTTCTTTCAGTTTACACTGCCTTAAATTAGTGAAAAACAGGATCTGGGAATTCTGCATCAGGACAGTCTGCAGAATTGGTCTCACCAGATTCTTTTAGCAGTGTTTAACTGTGATCACCGTACTCCAATTTGAATTCTGCTGCCTAGACTAACACCCCCACATGTACTGGTGGAGCAATGCTAAGCTTTAAGTTCCCTCTGGCTGGTCCAAGCATGACAGTCATTATCTGGAAATTGACATAGTAGTTTAGAATAATTTAAATAGCTGTTTCACAAATCCACCTTTCCTCTCAAGCAGAAAAGAGACGGAAAAGAAATGGGTATTAAAACAGACCACAGTTTAAAGTAATGAAACCAACATGCATTTGTTGTTCACTCAAATATCTCTGACCTGACCATCTGGGAAAAGGAAATGTAGTACTTTACAGCAAAAGGTATTACGGTAGTCCTAACATGCTGAGTTACTGAACTGTCTGAAATGTTTATGGTTAATTAACTGTAAGTTACACTGACAAGTTTCAACATCAGTCATACATACACATACAGAGATATATTTTATAAGGCTACAAAACTGTCTGAGTTTTACTAGCAATAAAAAAATGTCAGCTTTTATCATGCAAGCTACTATTAAAACCATGTGAAAGAGCCAATCTGTCAAAGAAAGGAAAAAAAATATACAGGTCTCATTATCATGACCAGCCTCAAAAGACTATTACACTGACACAATAATGTTATAATAAAACAATAAGAGAATGAATATACTGAACCTCTACATACATCTGATGGCCAGCTAAAAAATGAGAAAGTTAGAACGCTGTACCTTTTAGCACTAGTTGACAGTTTAGCAGCTGTTTTGCTTGATATTTTGCCCTCTTTTTTCTTGGGTTGAACTTGCTCCCTTTCTTGTTCCTGCTGAACACCTTCACGTTGATCTCCATCAGAGCTGCCTCCACTAGTGCTTGGACTATCATCAACTCTCTGCCCCTCCGTAGACATGGCAGATGCTGCGCTGAAAAACACAACAAAAGTTAGCTTTTTCAGAAGAAACTGTCCACCAGTTTTTCTTGCAACCCTTAAGGAAATAGCACACAAGATTTAGGTCTTCACACAGAAACGCTTGCATGTCAGCACTAAGATTACTGAGGTACTGTAGAGTTTTGCCATAAAAATCCTAACAATAATTCAGGAGCTGGTCATTTTAAGTCCCGTAACAAATGAATAATAAGCCTATCCTCTCTATATATGAAAATCATATGTTATTGTAGTTAAGCAGGAAATATGATTGTGCAAGTATAATACTATTTGCTGTAAATGAGATTTTCCAACCCCTTGGCCATATCATAAGTTAACTTTCCCATCACCACGCCACCAGTCCACATCCAGCACAGTTGTTAAAAACCGAGAACTATGACTATCTTAAGACCCTCTGCTATCCCATATGAAATAAACCTGTGGGTTATTTCCAAGTCTATAATGTGGGTTTCCACATTACAAAATCCACATCTTGGCATGCTTGATGGAAACATTCAGAGAACCAAAAGGCACTAACACAGATCTGTTTGTGTTTACTGCAACGGTATGCTGTTAGAGTGGTAAGCACACTGGTAGGGGATGCAAGAATTTTTTTTCTGACAAATTCTGCTCAAGTGACATGAGACAACAAAGCTGTCAGGGAACACAAGCTACAGGAAATCTCAGTATATTTCCAGAAGTCAAGTTAACACTTTATTTGCATGCTTCTGATACTAGTTAGCTATTTTCATTTCTTCCTTCATTTTAAATAGTATAACAATATGCAGACAGATGAGGAATTACAAGCCCACTGTCACAGCTGTCATGACTCTTCAAACTGCTCTAATGAAGGGCAGACGTCCATGAAAAACTCCTAGTAAATTAGCATGTGGTGGCAATGACTGTTAGAAAATTTCACCAAAAAAAAAAAAAAAAAAAAAATCACACACTGTCCTTCCTTTAAGGCTACATCCACAGCTTACAGACGTATTTTATCTATCTTCCTCTGTTACAAATGAGCCACCTTGAAAGCACACAGGCCCAAACGTTACTCGCTTACACCCACGCAATCCCCATGTATCTGGGTGGTTTTTCTGATCGAATCTGTCTGAATCAGGAGTTTGCTCTTTCATACGCAAAGAGCTTTAAATTGCTGTGAACTTCGACTTGCTTTTCCTTTTACCTATGTACAGACACCATCACAATTAAGAACATAACCATTCACCTTGATGATTATACGTTTTAATATGCTCTCCAGGGGAATAAAAAGATTGCAGGCTCAGACTCAGCCACGCTCGTTCAGTGGATTAAACAAAGTTTGTCTCCCTGCACTTATTTATGGAAAAAGGCAGCAAAGGGAAAGTAAAGTAACATCAATGCCAACAGGGTTATGTTAAAAAAGGCACTTTTTGAAAAGGCCTAAGTGTTACAGTTGCATGTAGCAAAATAAATTTGCTCCTGTCCTGCAGAAGCCTTGCCAAAGTCTGATGCTATCAACCAGCACATGGTGTGGAGTGGAAGAACTAATCTTTTCAGGCATTATTCACACAACTCAATCCAAGTAACTTCAGGAGGAATTAAGTTTTTTTTTGTTTGTTTGTTTGTTTTTGTTTTTTTTTTCTTCCTCTAATTGATAAAGCTAAACAGAAAAGAAAACTTGAACGTCTGAAACATTCAAAATGTTTAGATGCCAGAAGAAATAGTAAGTGATGGATATTGTATAAGCTTTCCCCTCATCAGCTTACGCTACGTTTGGATTTCAATGTTGAAATAATATTTTTGAAATATATTTTCATGTATTAATTTTTATTAAAACACAAGAGCCAGCCTGTTGCATGAGATAACTGAAATAATGGCAGGTTTGATTCCTAACATGAAAATTAAAAAATTGTTCATTCTTAGCAGAACAAGTTTCCCCCTGGTACAGCTAGGACATATTAACACAATTCACATATGTACACAAGTTGACGTCTAGCTATTTAGATCCCACTTGTCAGATGTTAAGATAAAAGAAACAGAAGATTTAGAGGTAATAAAACACAAAATACCTTACTCTGACAAGTCAAGATATGCACTTAATAGCTATAATGAAATTTCAGTAGTAGGTACCAGTCTTCTACATATAGGTAAAACACAATCTGGTCTCTTTTAATAAAGCTTTTGATGGCCTTCATTTACTTTAGATTTTAGTTCTGATCTTTGCTTAATACATTTAATTTTAAAGAGAAAATTCTCTTCACGATGTACATATGCTTTAACACTGCAAGCCAGAAAGTTAAAAGCATTTTTAATGAAGCCTATATGCATAGGACATCTGCTGTGAATAATCTCGGCTATAAATATTACTATTATCCCAAAACAACTGTATCACTTCATAAGTTCAGGTTACTATCCAGCAGACAAACACTGTAACAGTAGCCCTGAGCATATAATTACTGTAACATGTAATGCCAGCATTTACAGCAAGAAAATGCTTAAATCTGTCACTAGATGTCTGGCTAGTTTCTTATTCCCTCCCCCCTTCTCCTCTCTCCGTTCCCCTTTCTGACACCCAGACAACTCTGGCTGTGCCCTCTCCTCCCGATAGCTGCAGTTTTAGCAATAACGCCCAGCTCCAGGGATGCTCAGTGAAGTGCCTTTTAAAGGGCCCCAAGTCAGACGCTTGAAACGCGGTCATACTGAAGAGACAAACGCAGGTACAAATAAAAAAATAGAAGGGGGTGGGGGGAAGGATAAATAAATCAAGCAGGGAATGAGGGCGTAGGGACAACATTTCGCTGCCACGAAGCCAGGCGGAGAACAGCGAGGCGCTGCCTGAAGCCGGAGAGCAGAGGCAGGGGGCGAGGGGCTGCGGGGTGCCGGGGGGGGGCGCGGGGATCGGGACCCCCGGGACTCCCCGGACCCCAGGAGCGGGCGGAGGGGGCCGCGGGGTCATCGTCCCGCGAGATGATTCAGCACAGCCGGGGGTTACAAGCGCTGCCTCGACGGCAAATTGCGAGCCGTGGGGGTCCCCAGGAGCCGGCCCCTGTCATTTCTAGCCGCGGGGACCGTCCCTTCCCTGCCCTGCCGGGCGAGCGGAGGGAAAAGAGCCGGCGGGCAGGGAAAGGTCCCGCGGGCGGCCGAGCTGGCGATGATGCTTTCCCAAGGCGCCCTTAATTTTCTAGGAGCGGAGACAAATCGGGCACTCCGGGGTCCGCGGCGAGCAGAGGCAGCACCATCGCCTTCCTCCATCTCCAGTAGGAAGCGCAAAGGAGCGGGGGGAGCGCGGGGGCAGCCCGGCCCCGTGCCCAACCCCCTCCCCCCCCGGCCCCGCACACGCGTGGGGGGG